>OX387357.1:19692500-20292500 GCA_947563465.1 Archips xylosteana
TGACCTATAGTCTCTCAGGCAGAGGCTCGTGTACGAAAGCAATTTTGAAATTTACAATGAGTTTTACGGTGAAGGCATAGGTATGGCAGATTCCGAAATACGGAGATCCGGAGACGAACAAGGCTCACCGATATAGCCAAGGTAATCACCCAAAGAAAATGGAAGTGGGCTGGACACATATGTCGCAGGAGTGATGGAAGATGGGGGAAGGCTGTGATGGAGTGGAGACTCAGAACCGGGCGGAGAAACGTTGGCAGACAGGTGATGAGGTGGACTGACGACCTGGTCAAAGTGGCGGGAAGGTGCTGGATGAGGAGAGCACTGGACCGAGATGAGTGGCGAGCAATGCAGGATGCCTACACTCAGCATTGGGTGGCTATGGGCTGAAGAAGAAGAAGATAGGTATGTTGATAAAACCTGCACACATGTGAACTGAAATTCAAGGGTGTGTGTGAATTCTCAATCCGAGCTGGTCCCGCGTGGGAACTATGGCCCAAGCCTTTTCAAGAGAGGAGGTCTGTGCCCTGCAGTGGGACGTATGCAGGCTGGGATGATGAAGGAAGGGGATTAACTTCCGGCGACTTTTTAACCCTCGTCTCAAAAAGAGGGGTGTTATAAGTTTGACCGCTATGTGTGTGTGTCTGTCTATGGCATCATAGCTCTTATACGGGTGAACCGATTTGGTTGCGATTTTTTTACTTGAAAGCAGGTTTCTTGGCCATGGTTCTTGAAGATGTTTCATCAACATTGGTTCAGCCGATTCAAAGTTATCAGCTCTGTTGTTGTTGTGAAAGGGATTTTAGACGCATAATGGGCATTTACTTTATTTTCAAACATATGTGTGATCAAATTGCGTTGGGGGTTTTAAAATTTTTAATGTATTGTTATTTCCAGATAGTACAATTACTGTTTTCATGCAGAAAAAAAAAGAATCATCCCCTCTCCCATTTTTCTAACATCCGTCGCACAGATCTGTATTGTGCGTGTGGAAGTGGAATAACAAGGTAAAAGGTTCACCAACATTCACACATTTGAACTTTTCTTATCACCAACGTGCCGCCTCCTTTCGTAGGTGCTTCGTACATTTTTCTGTACCTACCATTATTTACTTAAACATTTAATCAAGTTTTAGAATGATTTTAAACAATCAATAGTTTAAAAATCTCTGCAAACAGACAGAATTAGATCGGAACAGTTATCGGAATACTACGTATCAAGAACGAATGCACTATTTTGCCCTTTGATCAATTATAACTGAAGATACACATTGCCGAACAAAATACCCTTCAAAGAATGTCCGAACTTTTTTATTTGGTTGCGTAACAAATAAAATCATCACCTACACAGAAATTTGAACCTAGTCTTTACTTCATTACAGTCGAATTTCGGTAGCGGCAAAACTCCACTTGACAGCTAAACTTGACAATTTCACGCAACGTTCTGAGAAAAAAGAAGGCCACTTTTATCAGTGGCGCTCATTTGGCTCGGACATTTTCGGGCGCGCGACTGTGGATCTACAGTTATAATTGATCAAAGATTTTGCAGCTTTTCTCCATTTTCACATTAAAAAAAAATCAAAAGAGTCCGTCACAGATTTAAAGTCAATACATTCATTCATATTAATGCCATAAAGATTTTAATTAGCAGGTCGTGCGTTAATAGCCGTGTACTGACTGAGCGAGCAGCTTCGCGAGGCAGCCTCGTGTAGTAAAAAGAAGTATACATTTGCCGCGCGAGGAAAGGCGGTGCCAGTTTTGCTCAAGGTCGCCATGAGGCCGCACGTTTGGAAAGGTATCGCCATCACTGCCTTTCTAGTAACTATTGTAAAAAAAAGAAAACAGAAACCTAAACGTTATTGGATGAAACTGTTATAATGTTACATTAATTTAAGACACTTCTTTATCCATGACCGCTAACACGCGACGAACAAAATACAACCGTCTTGAGTGAGCGCGGCAAACGTACCGAGGCTGCCTCGCGCGGCTGCTCGCTCAGTCAGTACGCGGCTATTGTTGTACATTCGACAAAAGCGAGGCCTGCCCAGATTCAAAACAAATCAATTTGCTTGCAGCCGTTGAACTTCATTGGTATGGATTGGTATGGTTGGACAGATGTCTAGCCACTGCAAACAAAATGGACATTTAAGGAGTCAAGGCGATCTTTTTGTCGATGGTACATTCCGGGGCGCCAAGTACCGATCGTGTTTTAACTGCACCCTACCAAACTACCTAAATAGCGCCTGCGACAAAGTTTAAACGACACTCTTTGGGTTCCTTCACGCTTATTTCCCCGAAGACGATGGATTTTGGTGTTACACAGCTCCAAAACTTTCTGTTGTGTAAACTTTAGTGTCTCTCAAAACTTTTCTACCGACGAAAGTCAAATTTGTTTATTCAATACATAGTACAGTGTCAGCACACATAAGGGTGTGTTTCCACCAGGGATGGGCTATGCATATTTAGCTGCATGCAACAGAGTTGAATCGGGACAGTTAATACGTATCAAAAACTAATGCACTATTATAATTTAACTTTCTATTCCATTATTATGGTTTGAATGAAATTGTAGTATTCTAACGGTAGTTGGCGTGGCCAGCCATATTTAGATTTAGGTTATTTTATTCTCTTTGGTTGTTCCTTATTGTTTTGTTATGGCCCGAAAGGGTAAAGGCGACTGGCCTCTACATATCTGGGTAATGTAATGTAATATTAGTGTAACATTTGTGTTAAAAATTATTATTTTATTTTTCTGAGTCTCAACTTGTCGGTCTCATTTTGATTTCTTGTAGTTTTTTTAAGTGTTTGATGGCTTGATGGTACCAAAGGAAGATCAGAGCCGTTCGCAGGATTGACAGTTTTTTTGCTGATTTGGGGACCATTTTGTGACACACGCATGTTATTCTATCATTGTTTTATTTTTACCTACTTTTATTGTTTTTTTTTTCAATTTTTTTTATCTATGGTAGGTAACTATTTATTTTGTCACAAATAAAATGTTTCTCCATTTTCACATAAATCAAAAGTCTCACACAGACTCAAAGTCAATGCATTCATTCATGTTAATGTAATAAGGGTTTGAATTAGTTATCAGGGTGTGCGTTGTTGTCGTTCGGGGTGCTTCTCCACCATAGATATGCTGCGAGGACGTGAAGCTAAGCTACGGAACTATGTAACCGTTTCCACTAATGCCAAGCTATGAAGCCGTGCGAGGAAGACACGCAGCCGCGAGGTACAATTGTATACAACTTATATGGCTCACCGATGCACCTGCCTGCACAGAAGACGCATTTTAGAAGCGCGGGAAATGCAATTGACCAATCGCATACTCCACGCACGGCGCGTCTTTTTCCTGTGCCGCTATTGGTGGGTTGCTGCCGCCATGTTAGCGCGCGTCGCGTGGCATGTTCGTCAGCCGCCATACTTCCGAGTGAAAGAGACGGGTAACAGGTGTACTGTATTTTGCACCTTGTAACTATATGACATCATGCGCGGACGAAAATGCACGACGCGCCATATAAAGTAGCTAATATGTGAGGAAGATGCGCAGCTCGAGTTAAGCAATGTATCGACAGTAGGGACCATTCATAGCACGCATCTACAACACGCATCCCTAGTACGCAGGGTTCCGCACACATTTTTAGTTATGTCAAAATATACGCCGTAAACAGCCGTAACTATAATAATCCAGTATTAGCAGAGCCCTGCTTCTAAGTAAAATGTACGTCGTACGGAATCATTTTATGTTAGTAACTCGGGACCCCCCTTAATATACGACCGCTTAACGACCGCTTTAGCCTAGTTGGTAGTGACCCTGCCTACGAAGCAAGAGGTCCTGGGTTCAAATAACGGTAAGGGCATTTATTTGTGTGATGAGCACGAATATTTGTTCCTGAGTTATGGATGTTTTCTATGTATTTAAGTATTTATTTATCTATATAAGTATGTTTATCGTCGTCTAGTACCCATAGTACAAGCTTTGCTTAGTTTGGGACTAGGTCGATTTGTGTAAGATTGTCCCCTAATATTTATATATATATTTTTTTTTATATATTTAATTTAAATACATTTTTATTATTTGTTGTTGTAGCGGTCACGGTAATACATAATCGTTAAAAATTTTAACTACCTAGTTAATTTCATTGGTGGAAAGAAAAAGGGGTGGCCTTTGCCCAGCAGTGGGGGGTATGTATTACAATACCGAAGTACGAAAGACCGAATGTATTAAAACATCGAATGGGTCAAAAGACCGACACGATTTTTTTCTGAAACCGTTAACTTTTTAAGATTGTTATAAAACAAACCTAACCTAACCTAATGGGTTCTGTATGATGCCGTTTTAATAAATTCTGAGAAGTTTACGGTTTCAGAAAAAATTCGTGTCGGTCATTTGACCGTATTGTATTGTAATACATACCCGCAGTGTGACATCCATTAGGCTAATTAAAAAAAAATGTCATTGTAAAGATTAGTTAAAAACGCTGAAAAAAACATCTAATACCTTTAAACGAGCAATTCTTGTATATATGTATATATATATATAATCAGGATCTCGGAAACGGCTCCAACGATTTCGATGAAATTTGGTATGTGGGAGTTTTCGGGGATGAAAAACTGATCTAGCTATGTTTCATTTTCAGAAAATCGCTTTTACTCGTGTTTTCCGGCTATTTTTGTTTGCATTAGAATATAAAGCTAAATTTCGTCGACTTCGAGCAGATCATAATGGCACATTAGAAATCGGGTGGTCGCGGATCCAGCCGACCTCGGTTCGATACCACGTTTTTTTTCAAGATTTTTAGTTTTTTTTTTTAAGTTTATTTTTTATGAGAAAACGTCAAGTTTCTTCTTTTGTGAGAAAAAGTTACTTTTTTGTGAGAAAAAGTTACTTTTTTGTTAGAAAAATTATTATAGGGAACGTGCAGTAACTTTAGGCGGCAGCACTAATGCGACAGAAGAGACACTATGCGGACAGTAAAACAAACTTATCTTATTAAACATTCAAATTGATGGCACCCTTATGGCACCAGTTGGCAGCACCGTCTATGTGCACGTTCCCTATTGGGAGCACAGAACAGGAAAAGCCGGTTGTCTGTAAAGTCGGTTTACGGACGATAGTTTAACGTGACTCAACCCCCCCCCCCCCCACCCCTCCGGTGTTTTTGTCAAATATCTTGAAAACGGTGCATCCTACGGCAAAATCAATGAAATTTTCATCCCCCCTTTAATACCCCCGCGCTCCCTCCCCCGCATCCCCCCCCCCCCCCCTCTCACCCCCCTCCACCACTCCGGTGTATATAATCAGGATCTCGGAAACGGCTCCAACGATTTCGATGAAATTTGGTATTTGGGGGTTTTCGGGGATGAAAAATTGATCTAGCTTGGTCTTATCTCTGGGAAAACGCTTGGTACCGAGTTTCTGCCCGAGCAGAGCTCGGTCGCCCAGGTACTGTTTCTTGTACGACGATCCCCTTTAATTGTTATCTTTATTTTATTTTTTGTATTTGTTGTTACATCATCTGTAAAAAAAAATGAAAATTTCAACTGTCTTGCTATCTCCGTTCATGAGATATAGCCTGGTGACAGACAGACAGACGGACAATGGAGTCCCGTTCCCGGTCCCGTTTTTACCGTTTGCGTTTCCGTTTTAAACATAGCTTAGCTGAACCCGTTTCATCCATAGCAACATAGCACAGCACAGCTCTGGTGGAAGGACACCCTAACTCTGTCTGTGAGCCTTGAACAAATTGAATATTCAACTTCGAGATCCTTTCCCGGCCTTGGGCGAATATGTCGCCGAAAATATTTTGACGACAAATATTTGCTTTTTCGTCCTTCCTAAAGCGGTTCATTCACTGTCCTGCTGGCAGGTCGCCAAGCAATGAAGGCACGGTGATGTGTCTTCGAGTACGCAAACTCGAAGGAGAATAGTGAATGGGTCGCATAAATAACTGAACAAATCTCCCATTTACTATGCGATCGTTTAAAGGTTTGTTAATAATGACGTGGATTTATACAGTGTAAAGAAGCGCAAACTTCATTTTTATAGGACAAAGTCACAGAATAGAAATAACAGTAGATTGTACGAAAAGAGTATAAAACGAGTCATTTTACCCGAGACGTTCATATACCCACCCAGCGGCCGGTACGGCGAGGGTGGATAGACACGTCGAGGGGAAAATGGGTTTAATGCTCGAGTTTTTACACTCTGCTTTTCAATTCGATCTCAAGGAAATTAAGCAGCAACATTGCAAATAAAATACGGTGATATTGCCTATCTCGATCTCTCTGAACAACTGCTTGACAAGCTTGAGCGTCTTCAAAACGTTTGCATACGCTTTATATTCGGTCTCCGAAAATACGACCACGTGTCCTGTTTTCGCGCTCAGCTGAAGTGGCTCCCAATTCGTCTGCGCCGTAATGTTCACATCCTGTCGTTGCTTTTTAATGTCCTTTTTAATCCACAGTCCCCTTCCTACCTTTTCGAAAGATTTAATTACTTGGCTGCTGGTTCTGGGAACCGGTTGCGGTCAAGTGGTAATCTTTTGTTAGCTTTTCCTGTAACTAAGTCCAAATCCTATTCCAAATCCTTCTCCGTGCTCGCTGTTAGTCTGTGGAATCGGTTGCCGAGTGAAATCAGGCGGTCGCAGTCGGTAGCTATCTTCCGGAGTCGCTTAAGGGCGTACTGGCTTGACAGTTCCTCTTAAATAGAGACAACCTCTATTGTGTTCTCTGTTTAGTGTATATGCGTATATTAATGTATGTAGTTTTTATGTAGGTAGTCTATTTGTGTTGATATGATATGTATTAGTCTATTGTATTCATTAAGTATATAATATATTAGTGTGTAGTTGCGTGTATTCTTTGTATGTATGTGTATTGTTTATGTTAAGTATATTGGTTTGGGTTTACTTTTGATTTCGACTCTTTTTTATTACTCAGCACTGTATGCCTACTCTTGTCTCTGATGTCCTGTCAATCGGTCAAAGGTTAACTGGAAGAGATCCCTTTATGGGATAAGTTCGCCTTTGTACATCTGTTTTTCTTGTTAACTGTTATTTTTCATGTTTTACGTACAATAAAGAGTTTTACATACATACATACATACAAAATTTACCAGCTGTTAATTGTATGGTCTTCCGGTTTGCGGTTACCACTCTAGGACCTTATTGCCCCATCGGTCGTCAGTTCTACGAGCAATGTGTACTCCCACAGCCACTTAAGTCTAACGCCTCTCCAAGCTGTCGTCATCATTTCAGCCGAAAGACGTCCACTGCTGAACATTGGCCTCCCCCAAGGCTCGCCAAACAGATCAATCCCGCACCATCCGCATCCGACGCGATCCCGCAACTTTAAATAGGTCGTAACTCCATCTGGTTGGAGGCCTACCTACACTGCGTCTTCCGGTCCGTAGACGCCACTCGAGAACCTTTTTGCCCCATCGGCCAGTTCTACGAGCGATGTGCCCTGCCCACTGCCACTGCGATTCTTCAAGCTATATCGGCGATTTTGTTCTTGCTTTTTTTCTAATGCGATCCCATAGAGAAACTCCGAGCATAGCCCTCTCCATCGCCCTCTGAGTGACTTTAAGCTTTCTTATGAGGCCCATCGTTAGCGGCCACGTCTTAGTGATGACTTATGACACTCCAAGCTGTCAGCTTGTAATTAGTTCCTGTGACCTTTACCAGAGGCCGTATTGTCTACCACTTCTGACGCTTGCCTTCGCTTTCGCCATCTCTTTCTGTCATCAACTTAATACCGTTTGACAGAAAGATCAAATCGTTTGTCAGAAGTCATCCTCATGTTTATCCTTCTTTTTGGGGGTCTAAGCTGTAGTTTAAGTTCTTCTAATCGTAGTTCTTTGACCCATACATTTTGCAGCAAAAATTTTCAGCAACCCCACCAGTTTAAAAAAGTTCATAAATAAACGGCCCATTTCTACATTCAGCTGGCACCACATGTTCACAACCAGCCATCGGTCCGAACTGTAGAAACACTGGGGCGGCTAAAGTAATTTACGTGAAATGAAACGCTCCGTAAAGGCGAGTCGACACGAGGCTGCGGTCGCCCGACCTTCGCGTAGTGTGGAAACGCCTTTAGGGAATGGGTTTGGGGTTAATTGACGAATTTTAAATTGAATTTATGTTCGGGCTGGAGTCATTAGCTTGCGTGGTATTTTTAAGTAGGACGGAATATTTGATATGTCAAGGTGGTGGATTTAGAATGGTTTCTGGGCTTACGGAATGCCTATATCGCCGGTATTTGTTTAGACAAGTTCATTGTTCTTTTTATAGCTACAGGAAACACCTATTTGTTGAACAACAATACAAGATAAATATTCTTTATTGATCTGGGAAATTCCGAATAATAGATGCAGAACAAACAATGGTTATCAAGAATATTAATGTCCTCATACTGCTCCAAATTGGATAATTATTTTTTGTTGTGTTCGTTCGTGTACATAGTACAAGGCTAAAAGCTATGATTTATTATTTATTATTATATTATGTTTCGTTTGAAATTAAATGTTGACAGGACTGACAATTGCCTTGGTGCAAGCAAATGTCAACTTTAAGGTGACGAACCTTTTCTTACCCCAATTCATCATCATCATTTCAGCCGAAAAACGTCCACTGCTGAACATAGGCCTCCCCAAGGCTCGCCAAACAGATCGGCCCTGCGCCATCCGCATCCAATGCCTTCCCGCCACCTTCACTAGGTCGTCACTCCATCTTGTACATCTTGTACCTTACCCCAATTGTACATACAATTTCAGGAGTGATGTTTCAGGGTATGATATTTTTTTGACATGACAATGTCTAATAAATCGATGAACGCCGCTGCATACACGAAAAAGGATGACGCAATGTAACGTACATGTAACGTTACGAATATAACAAACTTACACAACCATACAATCTTAGTACTAGCGCTCGGGTAATTTTCAATGTGGGGGGTGCGGGGTGCGGGGGGGGGGGGGGGTTTGCATATTTTGTTATGACGTTGTCACGTTAAACTTTCGTCCGTAAACCGACTTTTCAGACAACCGGTTTTTGTTAACTTTGGCGCAGGTAAGCTCTGGTACTAAAGTAAACTTTTCTTCGTATGCTGGAATAATATTTTTTGTAATAAAATGATATCGGAGTAGAAGCCGTACTCATTCATCAAACGGCTCCTGATTACATCGCTGCTCGATCTCGGATTAGTCGGTCTCGATCGAAAGGTCGAATGTCAGACACGAATAAATAACGATGTGGAAATTGCTTCCATATTATTACTATTTTCTAGGGTTCCATCTTTTAATGGTACCAATTGGGAAAAGTCTTTGACCAGTGTGTGTTGCCAGTGATGACTTATGGCACTGAGACGTGGCCGCTAACGATGGGTCTTATAAGGAAGCTCAAGGTCACTCAGAGGGCGATGGAGAGGGCTATGCTTGGAGTTTCTCTGCGGGATCGCATTAGAAATGATGAAATCCGCGCGAGAACTAAAGTCACGGACATAGCTCGAAGAATCGCTAGACTTAAGTGGCAGTGGGCAGGGCACATCGCCCGTAGAACTGACGGCCGATGGGGCCGAAAGGTTCTCGAGTGGCGTCCGCGTACCGGAAGACGCAGTGTAGGTAGGCCTCCAACAAGATGGAGCGACGACCTGGTGAAGGTAGCGGGAACGCATTGGATGCGGATGGCGCAGGGCCGATCTGTTTGGCGAGCCTTGGGGGAGGCCTATGTTCAGCAGTGGACGTCTTTCGGCTGAAATGATGATGATGATGATGAATTGGGACCTATTACCATTAGTCGGACGGCTCATCGCAAAAACATCGCAACATAGTAATAACTAGATCTAGTTAAAAAGTGTCGTATTATGTACGGTACAGTTACCTGTAATAATATCTGCCAAAGCGGAGCGTGCAATAATATCTCACACGTCCTACCAGCCATAGAAATAGAGGCGTATCAGGTATTTGTCCACGCTTTGCTGTGTCAGATATTGGTGCTGGTGACTGTAGGTACTATCCATACTTCCATACTAATAATTATAAATGTGGAAGTGTGTTTGTTTGTTTTTTCCTCTTTCACGTCGAAACTGAGCGACGAATAGCCGTGTTTTTTTGTATGGACATAGTTGAAGGGCTGGAGAGTGGCATTAGCCATAAGCTACTTACGAAAATTACTACATACATAGGCTACTTACGATATAATTATAAATATCACGGGACAATTCACACCAATTGACCTAGTCCCAAAGTAAGCTTAGCAAAGCTTGTGTTATGGGTACTAGGGAACGGATAAACATACTTATATAGATAGATACATACTTAAATACATATTAAACACCCAAGACCCGAGAACAAACATTCGTATTTTTATACAAATATCTGCCCCGACACGGGAATCGAACCCGGGACCTCAAGCTTCATAGTCAGGGTCACTAACCACTAGGCCATCTGTTCGTCTATAATTGCCTACGAAGCAACAGGTCCTGGATTCGGATCCCGGTAAGGGCATTTATTTGTGTGATGAGCACGAATATTTGTTCCTGAGTTATGGATGTTTTCTATGTATTTAAGTATTTATCTATATAAGTATGTTTATCGTCGTCTAGTACCCATAGTACAAGCTTTGCTTAGTTTGGGACTAGGTCGATTTGTCTAAGATTGTCCCCTAATTTTATTTATTTAATTTCTGGGAATGGCCATAAACATAAAATAACTAATTTCCCAGCCGATTGGCCAAGCAGTTCATCATCATCATCATCATCATCCCAGCCTATATACATCTCAGTGCAGGGCACAGGCATCCTCTTTGAATGAAAGGGCTTGGGCCGTATTTCCCACACGGGCCCACTGCGGACTGGGAACTTCACACACGCCATAGAATTTCTTCGCAGGTGGGTGCAGGTTTCTTCACGATATTTTCCTTCACCGTAAAGCTCATTGTAAATTACAAATGTAATATCGCACATAAATTCCGAAAAACTCAGAGGTGCGAGACGGGATTTGAACCCACGACCCTCTGCTTGAGAGGCCATAGGTCAAACCTATAGGCCACCACGGTCAAGCAGTTACCACGGACCAAGGTCCAAAAAAGCTTAATCAAACCTCTGATGTATTATTTTGAATTTAAATTTTATGTTTGATTATATTTGATTTTTACTATGTAATTTTGTAATTTAATTTTAATTTAAATTTAAATTTAATTATTTTAATTTTAGATTATATTTTTTCTTTTGAACTAATTTAGGCTTTAAGTTCTTTACTAACAAATTTATGGATCTATGAAATCTGAGTTAATAAATATTCTATATATTCTATATTCTATATATTATCATCACATGTATCATTCTCGAAAAACATTAAAAACGATACCCTTATTTAACACCGTTAGGTTTCTTCTATGGGCATTTTCAGAAAAAAGTGTACCCTGTACTTTTAAAAACCTAACAAATTTTGGGTTATTTCTACTCAGAATCACAAGCACTATCGATTTAAGCAATACAAAAAGTGCCCCTCTTTTAATTGTCAGTTTTGTGACGCAGTTAACCATACATGTTGTATGGACCGTCACAAAACTGACTAATAAATTTTGTATGGAAAAATTAAGGATAATTAGGGAAAACGGGTAAGTACATTTTTTCTGAAAACTCCCCTTTACTACACTAATGTTAACATAGTACTATGTCGCAGTGAACACATGAAGTCCACCGTATCGTAAGTTATGTGCGGTGCCCGCTCAGCTGGATAAGGGTAAGGGTTCGATTCCCGGATTGACAGCATAATTATTTACGTTGAAAAGATTCCGAGTGAGATATTGTAGTAGATTTATAACTCTGGAGTGGTGTAATGGAGTTTAACCGCTTTTCTAACAGGTTTATGATTGATTTACGAGCGTTGAGCAAGTTATGAAGTCGTAAGATATTTAAATAGGATATTAAACTTAGTCGTTTTCCTTCCCTTTTTCATAAAACAACGTCCACTATATGTTTTAAAAACGTTTAAAATTAAACTACGCTTTCTTCGGTAAGTGTACATGTTAGTCCAGGTTAGCTATCTGTGGGCCACATTAAATCAGAATCCGTCAAACTGCTTTAACGTGAAAGAGTAACAAACATCGACACATCCATCCTTCCATACAAACTTTCACCATTCTAATATTATATTGGGACTGTTTCCAAGTTTCCAACAATATACTATTTTACGTTATTTGGTATTTGAGTTGATCTTTTCCACTTGACACGACAACTACCTTGAATTAGAACAGTATTTATGTATGTAAACCCTTTATTGTACAAAAAAAGCACTACTGACACCCGTTGAGATACATGTAAAGAAGACGAATTTATTCCTTTAAGGGAACCAGCCAACTTTGGAGTGGGTGAGAGGAGCATTCAGCAAGGGACCGAAAAAGACCAAATTAAAAAGTCGAAAATAGTAAAAGCTACAACACATTTCGTAATAAGTTCATGTCAATATGAAAGAACTAAGTACAAATATATTCTTACCTACCAATCACTGGGCTAAACGAAACGTATTTCAAAGAGTTTCCAGACGTAATAATTTAGTTTCCCCACGAGATGCGGAGGCGGGTTACTCGTTAGCTAAATATAGTGAAAACAAAATAAAATACATTTCTTGGGTGGATGAAGAAACTTGACGGGTTTCCTGGAAAGATTTATTTTCTACTCCGGAGACATTGGATATTGGTCCTAGGTATTCAAATGTTATGGAAGGAAATTTAGAAAATTAAATACGTCACATGGATTACTCGCGGTAACTATTGTGATTTTTTTTGGCACTAGTTAGTTCCTTCACAAGATTTGAATAATGTCGTTACATTGTTTATTCATGAACCGGATACTTTAAAGAAAGAAAGAAAGAAAGAAAATACATTTATTTACAACATCACAAGACACATCGTCAATATTTTATAAAACATAAGGCAACACTAAAGCTAAAGATAGAATGTGTCATTGCGGTTGCAAATCGGACACTGGCTCAGCATAATGCTGAGGCGTTTAAAACACCCCAGCGCTGATTTTCAGCCAGTACCGTTGGTGACACCCGGATCGCTGTTTAGATAGATAAATAAATAAATAAATAAACTGCACACTAATAGCTACATACATAAGACTACATGCGTAAATAAATAATTTGTAAATTGTAAAAGCAAATAATAATAACAAAATTTCTTGATCATAATTAGTATATCTCACTTGCCAAGTACACAACCCTGCGCGGACTAAAACGAAAAATGAAAAATGAAAGAACCGAGACAATAAAAATCAAAGAAGTTTTGTGAAATAGTGCTGGAAAGGAGAGGAAATTAAGGTTTTTGCAATGACAACAAATAGCCTTTAAGCTTTCGCCCAAAGGTGTACCTGCTAGTCACACTTAGGATGGGAGGGGATGTCATTCCAGCACTTAGACGCCGCAAACCTAAAACTCCCTCGAAACGCCGCCGTCCGGTGCAGCGGCACAATAGCCTTAAGTCTGCGCAAACTTTTCAACCAAACTTTTACTAGCGTGATAGGTCTTAAACGTTGTAACTTACGAAAATGTCGAAATGATTCTTCAAGCACCGGGGCAGTACCTGAAAGAATAAGTTTTTGTTAAATAGAAGCTTTTTGCTGGCTGTACTTTTTGTCGACTGTACTTGCATTGTTTTTCAAATCACATCATCATTATCATTTCAGCCGAAAAGCGTCCACTGCTGATCAGTCCTACGCCATCCGCATCCTACGCGTTCCCGCAACCTTAACCAGGTCGCCTCTCATGGTAGACTAATCTACACTGCGTCTTCCGGTCCGTTGACGTCTTGTGATAACCTTTTGGCCATCGGCCACCAGTTCTACGAGCGATGCGCCCTGCTCACTGCCACTTGAGTGTGGCGATTCTTCGAGCTGTGTCGGTGACTTTAGTTCATGTGCGGATTTCATTATTTCTAGTGTTGTGAATATCATGATTCTTGTAACAATATCCATCATAGGAATTGACCAACCCAGCTCGAAGAATCGCCAGACTCAAGTGGCAGTGAGCAGCGCATCGCTCGTTGGACTGATGGCCGATGGGAAAAGGTTCTCGAAAGGCGTCCACGGACCGGAAGATGATTGTTCGCGCGTTGGATAGGGCTGGCACACATCGGGTATGTTTGAAACGTTGGGGAAGGCCTATAATATCGCTATTATTTATTTATTCAGACTACAAGGATATTATTTAGACACGCGGCAGCGCGTCAAGCCAAGTTCAAGCGAAAGGATACTGTTTTACTTATGCTTACCTAGCAACTTAAGATAGTAGTTAAAGGCCTACCGAGCTTTTCGCGCTAATCGATTTTGGGTGGGTGATTTTGGGCGCGGGGGAGGCACGATGGCTTAAGATAGGTTGGTTGGACTGCGCGTGTTTTTGAGTATTTTCATCTTATTACTAAAACAAATACATATTTTAAAAATGTAGCTACACTACGCCCTAGAAAACATCTTGTTTTATTAACATTCAAAAAGTCATGACCTATCGTGCAGTATTAGCGTCGTACCTACTACGAATTTATTTTATTTTTTAGAGACGACTTTGGATTTTTTTCTATCGAGCGAACTATAAGTAATCGTGTTTCGATAAACACTTGTCATTAGAGTGAATCCTCAAATATCTTACACATGAATTTCAAGACTATAGCTTTACTTGTAATGAATGATACAGCACGAGATTAAATGAATGCAATAAATGCGCCAAAAACACGGTAGGCCCTAAAGGTTTCAGGAACGCGTTGGATGCGGACGGCGTAAGACCACTCTGTTTGAAACCTCGGGGGAGGCCTATGTTCAACAGTAGTCGTCTTTCGGGTTGAAATGATGATGGCGAATATCCGTTAAATTTCCGTTAACCTTTTCACTGGCGTCATCTAGTCGTGACAGCCAATGGAATGCCTCACATGCCACAGCCATCTAACTATACATGACCAATATTCAAAATGGAATTAAAAATCAAGTTGATTCGTCGTTGGTTTTTCTGTGGCGTACAGAGCATTTTACTTTGTTTTGTGGCGGGTGAAGAGGTTATTATTCCCTTTTACTATCGGAACCACTATTCTACAAATTGGGATCGTGCACAGCCATGAATGTTTAACCGTACGTTGTATAATATAACAATAAACAAGCTGTAATTGCTGTCCCAGAACTAACGTTTACGATGTCGCTAATGCTTACCTCGATTAAATCCAATTATATCCATAAACCCTTTTATTGGCTATTAAGAAATCGTCCTGAACGCTTAATTCGTTTCAACGGAATTACGTAGTTTTAATAGATTAGTTTTAAATGGATAGAGCGGAAAAAGCGTGACGATATATTAAAAAGTAAAAACCGGCCACGTGCGTTTGTTGCTTGGGAGCTCTCCTTAAATATTTGTTTTATTTTATTTTAATTATTTATTTTTAAAGTGATTACGTAATTAAATATTCTGTTGATATTTCAAGCGTCTGTCCATCCTAACCTACGGTGCTCAGACCTGGTCTTTGACTGAGGCCCTGAAGTCCAAACTCAAGGTTTGCCAGCGGGCTATGGAACGCAGTATTCTAGGTGTTCGAAGAGCTGATAGAATCAGAAAAATTGAAAACCCGAATTGTTGATGTGGTGATAAAGACCGCCAAACTCAAGTGGGACTGGGCAGGTCATGGGGGAGGCCTATAATATCGCTATTATTTATTTATTCAGACTACAAGGATATTATTTAGACACGCGGCAGCGCGTCAAGCCAAGTTCAAGCGAAAGGATACCTACTGTTTTACTTATACTTAACTATCAACTTAAGATAGTAGGTAGTTAAGGGCCTACCGAGCTTTTTGCGCTTATCGATTTTGGGTGGGTGATTTCGGGCGTGGGGGAGGCACGATGGCTCAAGATAGGTTGGTTGGACTGCGCGTGTTTTTGGGTATTTTCATCTTATTACTAAAACAAATACATATTTTAAAAATGTAGCAACAGTACGCCCTAGAAAACATCTTGTTTTATTAACATTCAAAAAGTCATGACCTGCCGTGCAGTATTAGCGTCGTACCTACTACGAATTTATTTTATTTTTTAGAGACTACTTTGGATTTTTTTCTATCGAGCGAACTATAAGTAATAGTGTTTCGATAAACACTTTTTTCATTAGAGTGAATCCTCAAATATCTTACACATGAAATTCAAGACTATAGCTTTACTTGTAATGAATGATACAGCACGAGATTAAATGAATGCAATAAGTCTGCCGGATGCATCCGGATCGCTGGGCCAAAATCACTACTGATTGCGTTCCAAGCGACGGGCACCGGAGCAGAGGTAGGCCTAAAAGAAGGTGGCGGGACGATTTGGAGC
Organism: Archips xylosteana; assembly: GCA_947563465.1. NCBI lineage: Eukaryota > Metazoa > Arthropoda > Insecta > Lepidoptera > Tortricidae > Archips > Archips xylosteana. The sequence goes on from OX387357.1 coordinate 19,708,850, forward strand.
GAATCCAGCCGGACTGGCAACACTTTGCCGAAGCCAGGGACGAGTGGAAGGAGAAACGGGAGGCCTTTGCCCAGCAGTGGGACACTGTATAGGCTATTTAAAAAAAATATATCAAGCGTCTTCCTGTTGCCGTTATTAATATCGAACAAAAACGAGCAGAAAAATCACGTTTGTTGTATGGGAGCCCCCTTAAATATTTATTTTACTCTGTTTTTTAGTATTTGTTGTTATAGCGGCAACCGAAATACATCATCTGTGAAAATCTGTGAAGCGGGTTTAGCACGCAGTACGGACAATGCTGAGGACTTGAGTGCAATTCCCAGCGCTGGTCTCTTTTTCTGGGTTTTTCTGTGCATCCATGTTTCAGTTTGTATTTAGTATGAAATATATTTAATTTATTGTATGTATGTATGTAATCAACTGTTTTAGAAACACTAATTTTGTATCACCATTTAGATTTAATATTCCGAGTTAATAAAACTTAAACATTGTTACCCGTAGCATAATTCATTTAAATAAAGGTTAATTTGTTATTCAAACAGCAGTTCCAGAAGTTAACGCCACCTTCAGTCGCAGGAATCTTTAGAAGCGCAACTTTTATGAGCTGCTTGTTTCGACTTGATTTATGGCGTCTTATTCTAGATTTACAAGCGCCTGTTGAAATGTGGTTGAATGGCTGGCTAAATTATGCGTAAGCCTTTACCACTGGATTCGCTCCAGTGAATCATTAGATGTGGCAGTTACTACAACTGCAGGACTCTAGTTAATTCTCATAGGAATTCTCGGAAATTACAACGAAGTTCATTTACGTTGTTTGCAGAATATCCGTGCAGAATTTTATGTTCGTGGACTTAAAGGTTAAGATTTTGTCTTCCGACTAATATTATATACGTGAAAGTTTGTATGAATGAATAGATGGACGTGTAAATGTTAGTTACTCTTTCACGCTAAAATGGTTTGACAGATCCTGACGAAACGTGATATACACAAACGTATTCTTCGCAGAAAAATTTGAGCACAATAAAATCACAACAGACATGTCATTGTCTCAGCATTGTCAAGACAATATTTTTGAAGTATCTATTAATGATGAATATAGGCCTCCCCGAAGTTCGCAATAGGCCAGTCCTAGGCTAACCGCATCCAACGCGTTCCCGTATCCTTAACCAGGCCATTGCTCCATCTAGTTAGAGTCCTACCTAACTGCGTTTTCCGACCCGTGGACACCACTCGAAAACCTTTTGGCCCCATCGGCCATTAGTTCTACGAGCGATGTGCCCTTGTCCACTGCCGCTTGAGTCTGGCGACTCTTCGAGCTATATCGGCGTGATTAGTTCAATTATTATTGCTATTATTAGCACGCTGAAGTGGCAATGGGCCGGCCGTATAACCCGAAGAACCGATAACCGTTGGGGTAGACGAGTTCTTGAGTGGAGACCACGGATCGGCAAACGTAGCGTGGGACGTCCTCAGTCTCGGTGGAGCGATGACTTTCGCAAGGCGGCTGGCAAGAGCTGGATGAAAGTGGCCGAGCTGGCAAGAGAGCTCAGTGGCGTGCCATGAGAGAGGCTTATGTCCAGCAGTGGACGAACATAGGCTAATGATGATGAATTTCTATTAAGTATTTCATGATTCAGAATCCCGCCCACGCATCGTAATATTAGGCGTATGGTAATAAAGAATAAAAGTATGTAATTCCATCTCGTATTAAATTGCTCGTATTCCATGGAACCAAGCCGTAAAGGAACCACGTCACGATCCTTAGAAACTAATAAAAGGATACCTCAATAAACATCCCTTTTGTTCTTAAATAAAGGGGAAATTCGACAATAATGTAAACAATACCAAATTGCCTTCTACCATGAAAATCAGATAAATTGTAATCGTATTATGATTCGAATGAGGAGGTTCAATTCCCTTTTGTATCGAACCCGATAGAGCACTTACAGAATTATTAAAAAAACGGTTATCTTTTTATGGCGGTCGCTTTGTGTGAAGCAGTTAAAAAGATTGTCTTTTACGCCGGTCGCTGTAAAAATGAATCGGTTCCTGAATTACAATTTTTTATCATTATCATCATTTAGTGCATGAAAACTAGAGTTTTCAACATCTCTGACACGTAGCGCAGTTTTCTTTGACTGTTAGCCTCTTAGACTACCAATAGTTTTTATATATATTTTTTTACACAGAAAAGTCAATCATATGAAAATAATTTTAAAATTTTCTCATTTAGTAGGTACACGTGTTTCCCAAAATTAATTATTGAAGCTATTATGGCTGATGACGTCCGAGTTTAATAGTACTCCCACGCAGCTGATTATTTCATAAATATACATATAAGTGTATGTTGAACACAGGCATTAGTTTATTTTTTACCTGTAGTGAAGTGGTAACTGTCACTGGTGTCAATGTCACTACGTGAAAATAAAGGCACTATCAAAGTAAAGTATCAGTTCTTTGCAGCTCCAAATCAAATTCCGAAGTATAATCTGCGCATAAATTGCGAATAATTATAAAAAAAATATTCCAAAATCTTTGATCAATTATAACTGTAGATCCACAGTCGCGCGCCCGAAAATATCCGAGCCAAATGAGCGCCACTTTGATAAAAGTGGCCTTCTTTTTTCTCAGAACGTTGCGTGAAATTGTCAAGTTTAGCTGTCAAGTGTAGTTTTGCCGCTACCGAAATTCGACTGTAATGAAGTAAAGACTAGGTTCAAATTTCTGTGTAGGTGATGATTTTATTTGTTACGCAACCAAATAAAAAAGTTCGGACATTCTTTGAAGGGGATTTTGTTCGGCAATGTGTATCTTCAGTTATAATTGATCAAAGTCCAAAATTCCAATTATATCCATTACTTCTGTCTAGTCTCTATTAAAAAAAAGTGACGACGTAAATATGACGTGGAGGTTGTTATCAAATTTAAAATTATTACAGCTCTTTTTTCTGGTGAAAAAGGCAAAGGAAACAAACCTATTCTGTGGTAGTATTGGTAAATTCAGATATATTTTTTAATTTCTTGTATTTTTTAAATATGGAGAAATAAATTATAATAAATATTTTTCCGTGTTCAGGAGGCAAAACTCTTTCGATTCCTGTAGTAATTTTCAGGTGTCAAAAAATTAAATCTCGTCAAGTTTTGTGCACGGTTAATACTTATACGGTGCAACTACATGCACTTACAATCATCCGTAGTTATAATACATAAAATTTTCTATAATGGTTGACCGTGGTTATAAATTACCTATGTACCTACTCATCCCAATCCATTGAACTACATATTTTTGTGTGAAAAGATCCATAGAAATAAAGATAAGACAAATTTTATTACATTTAATAGAAAAGGAGGAGGAGGATTTAATAGGAGGAGGAGGAGGAACTTTGAATTGCCAACAAAACATCGTAAACCTATCCAGTTACAAGTCTACTTACAAGTTCTAGCGACGTCAATTTGCGACCATGCCAAACTCCAAAGCAAAACAACATCGACACACTTTGTACTACATTGATTGAATTAATTATTAGCAGACCCGCGAATCGGGTTCGCTGGCGAACGGGAGCCCCAGTTAATTCCAGACCTGCCCTTTCCCATCGTAAGTGGAGAAATGAAATATTCAATACGGTTCATTTATCCCGCCTCTTGATGCAATCAGTCAGCCTTAACGAATATACTAAGGCTAATGTGCTTAGGAATATTGAGGTTAAGTAAGGTAAGATTCATTTCGGTATATACAGAGTTTTAGTTAAATCTTATTATAGCTGCTCGCCCGCGCGGTACAGGGCCTGTGGGGTAGGACGACAAACTGGGCCAGGAGAGGTGCGGGCGGCAGGCACACGAGACGCGCTCGCCACCAGGACCACTGGTGCACTGGACTGGACCAGTGGTGGTGTAGGGGTATGGCACGCGGCACGGAATGCTGAGGATCTGGGTTCGATTCCCAGCGCTGGTCTTTTTTCTGGGGTTTTTTCTATGCATCCATGTTTCAGTTTGTATTTAGTATGAAATATATGGATTTCCGTAAAAGTAAAAAATGAAGTTGAAAAAATAAAAAAAAAAACAAAACGATACATCATAGCAAACTCGATTTTTTAATTTTTTTTTTGTCTATACTATTTGGTAGGTCTGAGAATAGGTCGTACCTAGGCTATTTTTTAAGCCCCAACACCATCCTATCAATGATTGCGGACAGGATTGACTGTCCGTACATTATGCACAGTTGTGGACTTCACAGGCCCAGTAACGACAGTGAAGTGTTGTAAATTATATTATCACTACAATAGTTTTTTTTTAAGTTTTATTTCAACTAACATAATTATGAGCCAAGAGCTTGAAATAAACTTTAATTTAATTTAATTTATTCTTCGCAGATGGAGTCGCGGGCAGCAGCTAGTTATTATCTAGAATCATAAAAAGTATCTCCAACTTACCAGCCATGATGTAAAACACATCTCTCTGATCCTTGGCCTATTTGAACGTCGTTCCTTCGAGTGCTACTTTACATTAAGTACCTACTAGATAGATTGGTACTTCAACAAATTGGCTGTCAAAGACGCCTGTGATATGTAAAATATGGGTATGTATTACAATACCGAAGTACGAAAGACCGAATGTATTAAAACATCGAATGGGTCAAAAGACCAACACGATTTTTTTCTGAAACCGTAAACTTCTCAGAATTTATTAAAACGGCATCATACAGAACCCATTAGGTTAGGTTAGGTTTGTTTTGTAACAATCTTAAAAAGTTAACGTTTTCAGAAAAAAATCGTGTCGGTCTTTTGACCCATTCGATGTTTTAATACATTCGGTCTTTCGTAGGTACTTCAGTATTGAATGAACAGTTTATTCACAGAACATATTATTATGGTACAAATAGGGTGTTAACAAAATTAATTATATTATTATCCAGATATGTTCGGCCATCAGACATGTGAAAGTTAATGTGATTAATTATTAATATTGTATATCTGTCAATAATTAAATTATACATAATGTTAGACTTATAATTACAATGTAGAACATTAGTAGAATAATTGATTTTTCATAATAAATTACTCATTATCATTATAATTACATTAAAATTTTCATTTCTAACATTAAATGTCAAGTCAAAACTTATAATTAAAGAATTCGTCAATACTGTAAAAGCAAACATTACATAAAAAACGGTTCAACTTTGTCTTGAATTCTGAATTGGATAACGTTTTATAAGTAGCTGGAATTTTGTTATAAATCTTAATACACATATTATAAGCACTCTTTTTCCTGAGAACTAGTCTGTGTTTAGGAACCACCAATTGGTATCACCTATGGGGTCTATTTGTTATCTTGTCTGCCGAGAGGAACAGATCAGAATTTACATACCCTAAAATTGTAATACATACCCTAAAATATCGAGTACTTCACAGACGAACTTGGAATTTTAATGGAGACTTCTACAAGAATACGCTTATCCGTCATCATCATCATCATCCCAGCCTATATACGTCCCACAGCAGCACAGGCCTCCTCTCAGAATCCTCCGTAGTTCCCTCGCGGGTCCATTTACATTTGTAATTTACCATGAGCTTTACGGTAAAGGAAAACTTCGTGAGGAAACCTGTTTACACCTCGAAAAAAATCAATAATGTGTGCGTGAAGTTCCCAATCACTATCGGTACTGGCTGAAAGTCAGCGCTGGGGTGCTTAAGTAAGAACGCCTCAGCATTATGCTGAGCCAGTGTTAAATTTACAACCACACTGACCTGACACACTCTATCTCGTTTTGGTTTAAAAAGTAATTTATATGTTAATCCAAGTTATTGTTGTTTTGCGTGATAAACATACATACATCCAAATTTCTACAAACCTTACTAATATTATAAATGGGAAAGTGTGTGTCTGTCTGTTACCTCTTCACGCTTAAACCGCTGAACTGCTTAATATAAAATTTAAAGTGGACATAGTTTTAATCCCCATTAATTTGGATAGTTTTTATCCCGAAAAATTGCATGTGCCCCACGGGATAGCGATAAACGATGTCGTAGCAGATGATGAGAGAGAGAGAGAGAGAGAGAGAGAGAGAGAGAGAGAGAGAGAGAGAGAGAGAGAGAGAGAGAGAGAGAGAGAGAGAGAGAGAGAGAGAGATGTTTATTTACACATATTCGATACACAGGAAATACATGATGTGAGCAGAGAGAGCGATTTAGATGTTGGGATATTGGGTACGGATAGATGGGAGTCATAGCCAAATGGAGCTCGTTGAAATGGCAATAGGCAGAACAGAACAGATGGCTGTTGGGGCCGAAAAGTTCTCGAGTGAAGACTACGGACTGGCATGCGCAGCGTGGGACGTCCACAAACGAGATGGACGGTAAAGGTCGTAGGTTGGAGATGGATACAAGTCGCTTCCAACCGTAATGATTGGGTATTAATGAGAGAGGCCTGTGTCCAGCAGTGGACGTCCTGCGGCTGAAATGATGAATGATGATGAGATATGAGTGGAACCTGATTGAGTAACATTCAAACATCTTCACAAACTTAATCATTTATAGGGTTCCGTAGTCAACTAGGAGCCCTTATAGTTTCGCCATGTCTGTCCGTCTGTTTGTCTGTCTGTCCGTCCGCGGCTAAGTTCAGAGACTGTTAGTACTAGAAAGCTGTAATTTGGCATGAATATATATATCAGTCACGCCAACAAAGTGATTAAATAAAAAAAACTAAAAAAATTTTTTATAAATAAATAAATAAAATAAATAAATTATAGGGTAGGTAAAAAAAAAATCATCCTCACTTTACGTCAATGGCCTGGTCCCATTGACATAAAGTGAGGGTGACTTTTTTTCTCAACTAACCCTATAGTGTGGGGTATCATTGGATAGATAATTGAAAATAAATAGGAGTTTTCTAGAACCATTTTTTGACAAAGTGAATATTTTCGGAGATATTCACTTCGAAAGTTCAAAATAATGTGTCCCCCCCCTCTAACTTTTGAACCGCACGTCTAAAAAATATGAAAAAAATCGCGTAAGTTAAACTTAATAAAAACTTTCTAGGAAAATTATTTTCAACTTAATCAGTTGAGCAATTTTTAAGTATTTGTAAAAAAATATTTCTGAACTAAGATTGTAATTTAACCGCCATTGCAAGCATTTTTTTTCTTTAAGTACCTATAAGATCACGCTAACAGTATCTTCTTTCAAATAAAAAATATATATTACATCTGAAAAACAATCAACATACAGTATACATATACTCCTCCCGCCAAGCGTGACGTGTGAAATTTACATCAAAATATTGAATCCGCTCACTCATTCCCGGTCACGTGACTTCGGAAGGTAGCGCGCGGGCACATATTCGCTCAATCAATCACTCGCCAAATTAGCACTATTAAGTGAAGACGTACGTATACTTATACTTTTTCTCTCGATTCGCGCCTCTCGCTTACTCAGGCCCACCGGCCGGTAAAAGTGTCTTGTGATTATACGTAGTGCAGCTACAATCAACCAACTCAATCCTTGGTGAAGGGAATCATCTTGTACGACGCCATCATCAGCTCACCTGTAAGTCGTTCCTTCATTTTCTCTCCTGACCTAAACCTCATCTCATCGTCGTGTGTTATCGCCCCCAGCGATAACAAACGTCCTATGTCCTTTCCAGGGTGTCAAATTATCTCCATACCAAATTTCATCACGATCAGTTGGGGTGCGCCAAAGTTGAACTAATTTTTCAATGTCGATTATCGGAAGTCCGAAAATGTTGTTCCTAAAAATTTACATCATAATAATCACTACTCATAACTACTCTGTTCCTAACGTTCTGAATTCCTAATCATTCAACTTCATAATGTCCGTTGCAATAAACATCTATCATACTACTATTTGTTTTCCTATATTTTCTCAACATAACCATCTTTTACACTATTATTCATCATCATATCTTTTTTATGTAGATTTGTTTTTATTCATAAAATTGAACATTATTATACATTAAACTTCATAATGTCCGTTGCAATAAACCGAGTTGCTTCCGCCCTGATAGGTCTTGCTCGCTCGCTCGCTGACTCCAATGATAGCGATTGAAGCCAGCGAGCGAGCGAAGCGAGCGAGCAAGACCTTGCGGAGTGGAAGCGACTTGGTATGGTTAGGTTCAAAGGCTAATGCGGGAGCGTAGCGCAGCGCAGCTCCCGCATTAGCCTTTGGTGTTAGTAATTTTTTTTATGACCACCCGGATAATCTAATTTGTTTGATAAATTTCAACAGTGAAGTTATTACTTAAAATTTTCGGAAAACTGAGTGTTATGGACTAAGTTAATAGTAAAATAAATTGTAGGAACGAAAACTTTAGGAAACAAAATTTTAGGAACAGTGATAATTAGGAGTACAAATGGTTAGGAAAATCAATTTCGGGTGATGAAATTTAGCGAACCCAATATGGACCCGATCAGTTGAGTATTTTAAGCTTGAAAGCATAATAAACAAACTCATATTCACATTTATAATATTAGTTAGGATTTGTACGATACGAAGGAAAACGTCATGACATGAGGAAGCCTAGATAAATATGCGCAGCAATTCAATAGTGTCTGTGAAGTTTGATCTCCATATTGAGCTCGCCTGTGTATTGTACGTACGCTGTCTTCTCATTCTGAGAGGACGCCTGTGCCTAGAATCGAGACGCGCATAGACCGGAAAAGATGATTATTATGGACTATTACTACTACGGAGTATATTCAACAACAATATTTGTCTTCTAAAAATATTCTAATATTGGCTAAAAGTCTATTTTGAAAACTTCAAACAAATAAAACGCCCTGAAGCGTTTCGTTATACAACGCACGAAGCACGTATTGGCAATAACCGACTACCGGCGTGTCGTGATATTCCGTGAAACTAAACGCAAATAACGTCCACAGATAGCGTAGGTACTGGCCGGAAATTGATTCTCAATGCCCTCGCTTCTATTTCCTTGTGTTCCAAGTTTGAAATTTGAAATTGTTGCCGTTGCGGTGTTATTGTGTCTGTAAATCATAGATATACGAAAAGAATTTTCAATGTTCAGATCTGTCAGATAAATGTAGCTCTGTCCTTTTTTTCCCATGGCCGAAAAAAAGAAAGCGATAGTTTAAACTGACCGACAGTTTTACCTGGGGATTAAAAAAACGGCCCTAAATCGACATAATCGGCAACTGAGCCAAATATAACACACGCAAACACTCACCCACACAGTCATAATTATAAACATTGAAAATATAATCATCATGAACAGGGATAGGGAAACTTAATTGAACGGTAGTGGCAATATCATTCCTTCAGATCGAACGAATAATTAACATTTTCGACTTAGCTGTGTTGCTCCTAGCTGTGTAGAGGGTATTTAATTTTCGCGTCATCCTCAAAGAGGCCCTTGGGCTGTCTCTCCAAACACTGAATCGTAACTGTTCATAGTGCGGGAGCCCAAGAGGGGATTTGTGAAGTTACTCGAGCGCGGCAGATTAATATACGGGGGGATACCTTATACCCTCTAGAGTACCCCCATTGAATATGAGCACTTCATGTGGGGGGGTTTGCCTAGGGCACCCCGTCAAAATACTTAGTAAAAAAAAAATATTCTTTAAAATGCTCGAGCGCGTCAGATTAAGACAAGGTGGTTTAATTATTAGCAGAACAATGCACATTTCACTTCCAAATCGTCAGTCTTTGGAATTAACATCCCCTATGAAAACCTGACGCGCGCCCTTCCGTATGACCACAACCACCATGCAAAGCGGCAGATTATCATACATTTATTATCAGTGGCTCGCTGGAGTATCAAATTATCAAAAATAAAATAAAATTATGAAATATCAAAGAATCTATTTTTTTTTTACTAAGTTTTTTGACGGGTTGCCCCCAGGCAACCACCCCCCCCCCCCCCACATGAAGTACAGTGTAGGGGTACTCTAGAGGGTATAAAGTATTTATTTATTTATTATTTATGCAAAAAAATACTATAATAGGCTTACAGTAAAAAAACCAAAACGCCTATTACGTTACTTAACAAAAACTTCATATAGATGGACATGGAACACAAATTAATAAAGAATACAATACCTACCTGAAATAAAATAACCAAAAAAAAAAAATGAACATAGAAAAACGGATTTGAATATTTTACAAATAATTATTGGATAAAAACTTCACAATACTAGCCAGCACAGAGTGCCAACTCCCAGCAAGTACGTCAGTATCCTGGTGCTTGTCCAACAGAGCGTTAAGCAGGGCTATTGCCCTGGCGGTGGGAGAGTTCCTGGCGCGCCTCGTGTTGAGCCCCTCCGGAGCAGTGAAGAGCGGATGGCGCCGGCGGTCGCCTGCTCGAACGTATTGATCGGGGACAAAAAAACGAAACCCCCCATATATTAATCTGCCACGCTCGAGTATCACAAATCCCCTCTTGGGCTCCCCTACTATCATACACACAGAGCAAACAGTGCTCCGAATGTTTGAAATTGCCAGTTCGAGCAATCCTGTAAGTGGGTTGCAGTGAAATGCCTGGTGTTCACTTTGTGGCGATGTACCTTTATAATTCGCGGCGAGATTTAGGGCCTTCACACATGGAGCTACTCAAAGAGAACTAGTTAAATAAATATAAAAAATAAAAAGCCTATAATTTCTTCCAGAGTCTTAGTTTACAAAGTAGTGATGTTAGTAATCAAATTAAAAGTTTAATTATTTTTAAATTTAGTGTTAGTATGTTAAATATTAAAGTTTTTTTTTCTTAATTATTCTGTAAGAACCCCTTCTGCAGGTAAAGGCCTCCTCCAAAGTGACCTAGTCTTCTCTGGATTTTGCCAAATGCATCCAATTTGGACCCGCTGTGCGCTTTATTTCGTCTTCCCATCTATTTCGGGGTCTACCTTTCTTTCTTTTGCCGACTGGTCCTTTCCACTCTGTCACACTTTGTCCATCGCTGGTCTTGGAGGCGTGCTACGTGTCCAGCCCTCTTCCATTTTAATGCAAGAGCTTGTGTCAGACAGTCTGTTGCTTTTGTGATATTTCGTATTTTTGTATGTCGTATTTTTTGTATTCTTTTTATATTTAGCATGCTGCGCTCTATTATACTCTAAGGGGCTGTTTCACCACCCATTGATTAATTTTAACTGACGGATAAATGAGATGCCGTCTCCGTCTATTCAAACAAAACAAACAGACACAGCATCACATTTATCCGTCAAATAAATTTGATCAATGGATGGTGAAACAGGGGGTAAATCTATAGAACTAGTTACGAACTTAAATTAGTAGTTAACGAGTTGCTTGAGCGTCACCGCCCATACATTCGCAATGAAGTTCGCACACGAGGACTATTTAGTTACTGACGACAGTGACCGGACCAACAAAAAAAAAATGAAATTAAATAGATAGATAGATTCATTTATTTCTGATTGAAAATTACAATTATATTCAGCATTCGAAATGTCACAAATATAAAGAATTCACAAAAAGATCGTCAACAGAATTTGAAAAACATAAATGGATAATATATTAATTTAAAATGTCACAAAGATAATAATATTAAAAACAATAAAAGTGAGATAAAACAAAAATGACAATAAAATATTAAATCACATAATGTGTGAATGTCAAAGAAATTTAAAAACTACAACATAAAAATATTAAATGAATAATATTAAAACAAATATATAAGGGGGCTCCCTTACAACAAACGTGTTTTTTTTGCCGTTTTTATAGATAAAGGTACGGAGCCCTTCGTGCGCGAGTCCGACTCGCACGTGGTCGGTTTTAGGAGGCATGTGCCCAAGTAGGACATATGTTATATAGACCGAGATGAGATGTACTTTGCTGACAATCCCGTGTCGTTACCGCCTCGTAGGATATCAACGTCATTTTGTCTGTAAGTTATGTGCACATCCATCAGTTCCGTTACTTCTGTGCAACGTTACGATAAAGTTCTTCAAATTACTCCGTGTGTTAATTGAACGCGGAAGACTATTCTATCTATGCGTTTCTAATAATGTTTGAGTGTCGAACGCTCCGATGTTAATAATACCACGGTTGCTTAGGGAATGACAAATTTATTGAACTTGACAGCCATTATATTAGCTGCCGGAAAACTCTCGAAAGCGCGATTCACAATTCTTGGTAGGCGAGACAGTGCCATCTATCGTTAATTTGAACCAGCGCGACGGAGCCCCGCTGGGCGGTTTGCCCTTCGGGCAGAAGAACCTACCTAAATAACCTAACCTACCTATTTTCTGAACTTAATTATGGTTGAAGGGTAGGTACATTGGTGTTACTATGGGTCGCATAAAATAAAAGGTAGTCACACCAGTGTGACTACGGATAAAAATCGTACGTGCAGTACCTCCGCGCGGAAGAAGTGAAACTTCGTAATGTGGAAATGAAAAAGGCACTTATACATCAATATGAACCTTATTGCAATAACTTAAAGAACTAAGTTTACTTATGCATCTACATATTTAAATTACTCACTAGATGGCGCTTTTATCAAGTCTCATACAAATTTGCACAGACAGTATGAGTTCTGCATCGCACTGTCGAAGTTTTTAACATCCATTAGTATATATACAATGCGAGATTACTTGCTTCGGAAGTACATATACTAATGCTTTCATACCCCCTCCATGGTAACGTTAAACGTTTAACGCGACCTTGTTGGAAGTCGCATTAGAAGTTACATTAAATGAACCATAGTCACACCAGTGTAGCAATTTGGTGTGACTACGGATCGGTCGCTGATTTTATTTGCTACCAACTTTACTCTTAATTTTTTTCTACAATTGTCATTCTTATTGGTGACCGAATCAGAAATGAGGAGATTCGCAGGAGAACCAAAGTTGACATAGCTCGGAGAGTTGCCAGAATTAACTAGCAGTTGGCAAGGGCACTGTTCATTAAAACCTTCGATATATAGTGACTGTCACCAAGGCCGTGGTTATTCGTTTCTATGCAGAATTAAAACTAAAGAACAATTTATGAACCACAAACCTCAATGAAGCTGACTTCGATAAGCGCTCGCTTAGCCCGTCCGTAGAGCCGCAAAGTCCGCACCGCCACTTACTACTATTACGTATTACGCTAAATAATGTCCGTTATTTATCATTAGTACTAGATAACACTATTTACAAACAATGTTTTTCATTTACACAGCACAAGAAGTGCTGAAAATTTAAGAAGTGCCGCCTCGATAAATGGGCTATCTAACACTGAAAGTAGGTATCGTATCTTTCTTATTTGTCAACCGATTCAAATGAAACAAACACTAAATGTTAATCCAAGAAAATACCAACATATCAGTGAAAACCGCATCCTTCTAGGTTAAGCCGTTTCTGAGATTAGCGCGCACAAACGCACAGACAAACAGACAATAATTCTAAAAATCATTGTTTTGGGTTCTATTGCGCTAGTAAATAGCCCTAGTGACAGTTTTTCTCAAATATCTTCAATGTATAGACACCGACTTGTTACAGATTTATTATATGTTCAGATATAGATTCTTGGACTGATAGATAATACGTTCCATTAACGCTAAACGCTCTCTGCTATATCAGTAGAACCGACGGTCTACGGGTCAGTAAGATTTTAGACTGGCAACCGCACACCGGCAAACGTCGCGAGGAAATAACAAAGTGGACCGACGATCTGTTTATGGTAGCAGGAACCACTTGGATGCGGGAAGCGCAGGACTGATAGTTGTGGAACACTTTGTGGGAGGCCTTTGTCTAACAGTGGACGTCTCCTGGCTGATATGATGATTTGCGTTTGCAAGCGACTATTTTTCAGGGTTCCGTACCTATAAGACAAAAACGGGACCCTATTACTGAGACTCCGCTGTCCGTCCGTATGTCTGTCTGTCTGTCCGTCTGTCACCAGGCTATCTCATGAACCCTGATAGCTAGACAGTTGAAATTTCGGTTGCCGCTATAACAACAAATACTAAAAAACAGAATAATATAAATATTTAAGGGGCTCCCATACAAAAAACGTGATTTTTTGCTCGATATTGATAACTGTAACAGGTAAACGCTTCAAATATTCACAGAATATTTAGTTATATACTCACTTTAAAAATAAATACCTAGTTAAATTAATATAAAACAAATATTTTAGAGGGCTCCAATACAACATGATTCTTTTGACGTTTTTATAGATATTGGTACGGAACCCTTTGATCAATTATAACTATAGATCCACAGTCGCGCGTCGGAAAATGTCCGAGCCAAATGAGCGCCACTTTAATAAAAGTGGCCTTCTTTTTTCTCAGTACGTTGCGTGAAATTGTCAAGTTTAGCTGTCAAGTGTCAACGAACTTCGACTGTAATGAAGTAAAGACTAGGTTCAAATTTCTGTGTAGGTGATGATTTTAATTGTTATGCAAACAAATAAAAAAGTTCGGACATTCTTTGAAGGGGATTTTGTTCGGCAATGTGTATCTTCAGTTATAATTGATCAAAGACGGAACCCTTCGTGCGCGAGGCCGACTCGCACATGGCCGATTTTTAATTTTGGATTATTGGGACTTGTGAGCATGCTCTGAGAAGGAAACGGGGTTTTCCCAGTCGACACCGTCCGATGCAAGCTTGGCTACATTTCCATTGGGATCCTAGGCTATTACTGTTTAAAAAAGATTGTTTAGCTAGCTAAAATGGTTACAACAGACGTTCAGTGTAAAATAGGGTCGTTTAAAAAGTTAGGCAGCACCAAGGCAGCACAATACTGAATGAACAGTACGGCTGTCGAGTTTCCATGGTGGGAGAAAACAATGCAACGCTGATCATACAATAGCAACTAGGGTTTTAATTTTTTTTTGTTCGTGGAAAGAGTGTGGTTTTCAGCCAGTCGATGAGCTAAGAAATTCACTATTACAAAATCACAGTGAAACTTTTTTACGCATAGAATATCATTAAATAACTATTTGCAGCATGACATAGGTACTATGTCGGGTAGGTACCCACGCGAATTTTATTTTATGAAAATAAATATTTTTTCACTTCTCATGCTCTTAAAATGTTACTTTAGTCTCTGCATATCGGGACTAAAGCTCTTTTTTGATCTCCAGAGATTAAAGTAAATTTTTTTAATTTACTTTGGAAACCCCTAAACTGCCAATCACGGTGTTTGTGGATGGAGGATTATTGCCATTTTCAGTGACTGGGCATAGATAATTTTAAAGCTTTCCACAGACCGCAGCGCGCTGCGGACGCTCCGAAGCGCTCCGTAGCGCCCGCTCCGTAGCGCTCCGTAGCGCGCTGCGCTTCGGTCTGTAGAAGCCTTTAGGGCGTGCAAATAACCTCAAAATGACAACTGTATAAAAAATAATTTAAAAAATAATAATTTCGTGAAACACCATGAATAATTACGAATATTAATCTATTTAGTTATATTAAAGATGAATTCATTTTATTATGCATACTTAGTCCAATTAGCTATGAAATAATTTTGAAGTTTGAATCTGTTGGCTAAATATGCAAACATTTAAAGCGTCACTCAACAAAAAAAAACCGCGGAACAAATTTAAATTGCTATTTGAATTCTGAACAGACGTCCATTGCTCGTATTGAGCGTACGTTGTATAAAAGTAATATTGTAGATTAGTATACCTAAAACATCGTTTTTTTCCTCGCATTCAAAGTGAAAAGTAGAGTGTTTAACGCGAGACTAAACTGCCATAATGACACGCGAATTATAGCCACCCTCGCTCTGCTCGGGTGGCTAAATATCTTGTGTCATTATGGCCTGTTTTAGTCCCTTGTTGAACAATCTACTATTAAAGCCAGATTTTTTGTTGATAGTAAGTACTTAATTACAGCATTGTATCGCAGTTCTATAGATACAATGTATCAAATTACAAGTAACTCCGAACAGTTGGAAGTTGGTAAAAAAAAATTAAATATAAATCATCGTCATCATCATTTCAGCCGAAAGACGTCCACTGCTGAACATAGGCCTCCCCCAAGACTCGCCAAACAGATTGGCCCTGCGCCATCCGCATCCAATGCGTTAAAAAATTAAATTAAATTTTTAAGCTGTTTATTTCAAGCAAAGAACATTACAAAACATGCAAAACGAGTCCTAAATCCTAATTTTAAGGATTTTGCGTGGCCTCGGTTAGTGAAAGACTGAGTTGCTCACGCGTAACTAGTCTAAGTACTTATACAATACGAGTAGATATTAAATTTATTATATAAATCATGACTTCCCATGCATGCAGTTTTTTTGTTTTAACTTACATATAACCTAAGTCTGAGTGCGCATCCGTCCCTTCCCTCTTAAATATATCTTTCATAAAATATCTTTCCCGCTACCTTCACCAGGTCGTCGCTCCATCTTGTTGGAGGCCTATCTACACTGCGTCTTCCGGTCCGCGGACGCCACTCGAGAACCTTTCGGCCCCATCGGCCGTCAGTTCTACGGGCGATGTGCCCTGCCCACTGCCATTTAAGTCTAGCGATTCTTCGAGCTATGTCCGTGACTTTAATTCTTGCGCGGATTTCATCATTTCTGATGCGATCCCGCAGAGAAACTCCAAGCATAGCCCTCTCCATCGCCCTCTGAGTGACCTTAAGCTTCCTTATAAGACCCATCGTTAGCGGCCACGTCTCAGTGCCATAAGTCATCACTGGCAACACAAAAATAAATACTGACAAGTATTGCGCTGTGTGGTGGAGTTAACAAATACTTTTTAGGGTTACGTATCTCTAAAGGAAAGGAAAACACGTAACACTTATAGGACCTCCTTAGCCTAGTTGGTAGTGACCCTGCCTACGAAGCAAGAGGTCCTGGGTTCGAATCCCGGTAAGGGCATTTATTTGTGTGATGAGCACGAATATTTGTTCCTGAGTTATGGATGTTTTCTATGTATTTAAGTATTTATTTATCTATATAAGTATGTTTATCGTCGTCTAGTACCCATAGTACAAGCTTTGCTTAGTTTGGGACTAGGTCGATTTGTGTAAGATTGTCCCCTAATATTTTTTTTAATATTTTAGGATAACATTGTTGTCCTTCTGTCCGTCCGTCTGTCAAGGCCCCTTTTCTCAGGATCATCAAAAATTATAAATAATTTATTGAATCAGGCGTTAAGTACTTTGCGGAGGTCCATATTAATGAACTGAAACAATTATTTTGCTCACCCGCGACATTTTGGGTAGGTAAAAGTTGCAAGAGTGTGTGTGTGTGTGTGTTTTAAGATCGCGGGTGAGCAATGTAATTATTTCAGTACAAAAAAAATTATGTCTGCGGTCCCTTGAAGCTGTAAAAAAATCAAGCTTCGAAGTCAACGCAATCCAACGATACGGCCATTTGAGCCTTATTTTCTAACATTTCGCAGGGAAATGAAAACTTACAGCGTACAACTTCCCTAGAATCATGAAATTAATAATTTGGCATTAAGTAAGGTCTTATACGACCAGGAAAGAAAAAAAAAGTTATTTTTTGTTACACACAAGTTTGCAGGAGTTCAATTCGCACGTGACCGGCTTTTTACTTTACATTTGCTCGTTCCTTGCTTCATTTTCAAACTTCTGTCTATTCAATATTTTCCAACAATAAATGCGTTGTTGCCGCTCCGGCTTCCTTGCTAATTAAATAAAAACCCCGTAGCGGAGCGAAAATAACTTTACGGGCTTTCAAATACAGTCAAAAATTTCATGAAGAGTTTTTAACAATAGAGTGACGTCGAGTGAAATGCATAATATATATTATTATGGGCATGTTTCTTGTCGTTGGTTAGAATTGGGTTATTTTGTGTTTGGATTGAGTTTTGGTAGTAGTACTAAGGATAATATAGACTGGATTGGCAGTCGCCATAGTGCGGCTCGGCCGCGGTTTTTGTAGTTCGATTATTAAATCTAGGTGGCGCTGAAATATAGCCAGAGGCTCTGAAGGCAAAACAATAAGACTACAGATGTTTCATATTACTACAAATGTATTATTTTTCAAAAATATTGCATAATAATACATTTGCATTGATATGAAATATCTGTGTAGTCTTATTGTTTTGCCTTCAAAGCCTCTGGCTATATTTCCGCGCCATCTAGATTTAATAATCGAACTACTAAAACCGCGGCCGATCCGTACTATGGCGACTGACAATCCAGTCTATATCATCCTTGGTAGTACTAATAAGTAGGTACTTAGTATGTTATTAGATGCAAATGTGTGTCAGTAGGTACGAGCGTGTGTCTGTTACTCCTCCACACTAAAACGGCTAAAAGGATTTGGCATACATTTGGCTACACGTCTGAAATAAAATAACACAAAGGCTACTTTTAATTTTATATATTTTTTATTTTATTCGGAAAACCAACTATTAAAAGTTACTATTACAGGTTATTATTATTACCTTGGCTTTATTACAAATAAAGCCAATGAAAGGTTTTCACAGTTAGGTACGACAATATGAACACATTTGCACAAAAAAAGGATAACAATAAAAACAAAAACATTAAACTTGTTAAAGAAATACAACCGAAACCTGCCTTACATAAATAACTTTCCCATGAGACGTAATTTGCAATTTAATATTTGTATTTCAGAGCCATTTTATAAATGACAACTAGAAAAGATAATATCTGTTTTAAATTCGCATTTGCCCTAGTTTCCGCAGTTTATAGCAGCTATCATATTATCATTTTATTGGAGATATATTTTAATGACTGCCTAGGGGTTCGACTGGCATGATAACGCATAAAATGTTTAGATATCTTTTAAGTGATGATCATAAACTTTTTAACATTTTTAAAATGGATTCTGATTTGAAAAGCAAACCGTTTCTGAAAAACAAACCAAAATCTTTAGTCCTAGACCGCTTCTAAGGTTTAGTGCAGTAAAATTCCATCGTAAAACCTGGATTATGTTTAACAGTTTCTTACATTTTGACTCTAATTAACACTTGGGTTAGCGATCCATTGTAAGTAATAAAATGTTTGTCATAATGATCATTTGCCATAACTTTTTTTTTGTGAAACCGTAAATTTTTGAGGAACTTTGAAGTGGTCATCCTGTGAACTCTACAGGTTAGGTTTGGTTTATTTTATAACAATCTAGAACTATTATTAGATTCAGAGAAAAAAGAGTTATGACAAACGATCATAATGGCAAACTATGTTAACAACAAACAAAATTATGTACAATAGTTAACCCTGGTCCGCGGAACCCGGTTTATTTTAACTCTGAGTTAACAACATTTGAAAGCGAAATTATTTTCTTTTTGCACCTAAATAACTTAAAGAAAAAATATAAACTTTGATAGAGTATTTTCGAAGCTTAAGTTAGGTTGTCATCATTGGTTGTCATTTTAGACGACCAGATAGCCTAGTGGTTAGAGACCCTAACTATGAAGCTTGAGGTCCCGGGTTCGATTCCCGTGTCGGGGCAGATATTTGTATGAAAAATACGAATGTTTGTTCTCGGGTTTTGGGTGTTTAATTTGTATTTAAGTATGTATCTATCTATATAAGTATGTTTATCCGTTGCCTAGTACCCATAACACAAGCTTTGCTAAGCTTACTTTGGGACTAGGTCAATTGGTGTGAATTGTCCCGTGATATTTATTTATTTATTTATTATATTATGCCCCTCTGGCATCGGACTCACATTTAGTTTCTTAGAGTTTAAGTTAGTTTTAGTCAGGTTGGACAGAAAACCAGCCAGCTCGCTGAGTCTCATTTGTTATTATATTTTCCTGATTTCGTAAATTTATAGCTTTTTATTTTTATTTTTAAATAAATAACCCTTCCTTCTTCGCAGTCGGGTAAAAAAGGTGGTCTAATTGGCTTTTATGGCAATATCTAAGGACTAGCGATATGTCAGCGGGTAGGTTATTCTAAGTTGTAAAACTTTTACTACGTGAAAAAAATTATCGCCGCATAAAAGTAGTGTGAGTTGAAACGTGGCTCATTATAATCATCATTTCAGTCGTAGGACATCCACTGCTGGACATTGGCCTCCCTAATTGGCCTCCCAAATCTACCCAACTACCTTTCTTATTTATTATTATCAAAACCAGCATTAAATAGACTCAAAACGTATGCAACTATCAACCCTAAACCCTAACACACAAATACAAATGGCCATAAGCGTCACAAGAACACTTGTCTTGTATATTTGTTTCTAAGTTAATCCGATTACTAAAAGTAAACAAACTCGTGTTGTACTGCAGAACGAGCCAGACTTCTAGCAGTAAGAACAAAAGAAGCTGGTTTCTGGCTCCACGCACACCCATCTGCAACCACTGGCACTTTTCTTGACCCCAATACTCTCCGTTTCGCAGTTTGTTTACGTCTTGGGGTCCCGGTCTGCGCTCCACATCGTTGCCCCTGCGGAAGCGATGTAGACCGGCTTGGGCACCATGGACTCTCCTGCCAGAAGAGCGCGGGCCGCTTCGCGAGACATGCTGCCCTTAACGACATTATTCGTCGGTCTCTTGCGTCGGCTAACGTGCCGGCTCTCCTGGAGCCGTCAGGTATTTCAAGAGACGACGGCAAGAGACCAGACGGTATGTCGTTGATCCCGTGGAGTATGGGAAGGGTTCTGGTGTGGGATGCAACCTGTGTAGACACACTAGCCCCTTCTCATATCCACCGGACCTCCACAAGGGCAGCAGCCGCAGCTGAGGCGGCCGAAACCGCTAAAATTGGCAAATATAGTGGTCTCGGCGCCGAATATAATTTCATCCCTTTCGGTGTCGAGACCCTTGGTCCGTGGGGCCCAGGAGCACTAAGCCTCTTCAAAGAGATTTCGAAGAGGCTTTTAGATGCTACCGGTGACCGAAGAGCTGGCAGCTACCTCGCTCAAAAAATTAGCCTAGCGATTCAACGAGGATATGCTGCCAGCATCTTCGGCACAATGCCGCAGGGGCCTTTTTTAGATATAGTTTAGTTTTTAATTTAGTTTGTAATATTTAGTTTATAGTTAAGTTTTATTCTTTGTTATTTATTCTTAATTGCTTTAATTAAACAAACTCGTATGTATACGAACATTGAAAGTTAAATAAAAGCTTTTAATAACCACTAAAACACAAACATCCATAATCAACAGGCAAAGAGAGCATCTACTGCGAAATGCAGAAGTAAATGCCTTTCTAAACGACACAGCACAGTAACTACACCCAATTAGTCTTTGTCTGGTCCAAACCACTATTTTACAAGAAGCCTTATTTTCTTTTGAGGAGCTTTCGCGCTGGGAAATAAAGAGGAAAATAGTCCCCAAACATTGTAATAAAATGGTAATTTAACATCAGGGCTAGAATTTACGATGATTTAGATCTATATTACACTCTTGAATTCTTATCCAATTGGGGATGTCTATTTTTTTGCAATAGTAAATCGAAAACCATTTCGAGATAAATGCTTTTTAAATCGTTTTCCGTAGTAATTTAATTTTAATATTATGTAATGAATTTATTATATAACAAATAAGCAATGAACTTCATTTGACATTGGTGTAAATTGCGTGACCGGTTCAAGTCGTACTTTATTCTGTGTGGTTAGAATTCTTCACAATTTACGCGTGGATTATACTACGGAGTTTGATTTGGACCCGCTGTCTGACATCTAGCACTTTGTCAGTGCCAGTAAAGTGACACAGTGTATAGTGTACCACTACGCAAAAAAAAATTAAAGGGGTTGCCTTATCGTAAGCATTTAGATAGATTTAGAAATTTGGCAGTGTGGGAGCCCTCAATTATAATCTGACGTCATCAACTAAAATAGTTTCAATAATTAATTTTGAAAAAAGTAGAGAACTAAATGACAAAATATTGAAATTAGTTTCTTATAATTGACTTTTCTATACAAAAAAAATATAAAAATCACTGGTAATTTTTTTTAGACATTCCCAATTCATGCAACAATTATTAGAGAAACAAAATTTAATTTCGCACATAAATTCCGAAAAACTCAGAGGTGCGAGCCGGGATTTGAACCCGCGACCCTCTGCTTGAGAGGCCATAGGTCAAACCACTAGGCCACCGCGGCTTCAATTATTAAATTGGCCACGAGCTTTACGGTGAAGGAAAACAACGAGAGGAAACCTGCATACACCAGGGAAGAAATTCAATGGTGTGTGTGAAGTTCCCAGTCCGCACTGGGTCCGCGTAGAAACTACGATCCAACCCCTCTCATTCTGAGAGGAGGCCTGTGCCCTGCAGTGGGACGTATATAGGCTGGGATGATGATGATGATGATGAGACAAACGAGACCACAGTGTTTTTTAATTTCTCACATTTTATAGATTTCGATATCTATCCGTTGCAACACTTGCAACTTTTGCCCAATACTCCGATTTAATGGCCGTCTTTACGCCCACGTCTGCAATACGCGTTTGGTATGTTTGAGACGGTTCATTTGGACACCACGAATGTCCCATCGCTTGCCAAATCTTGAGTTTCGACTTTCGAGCTTCTATAAAATTACCACGTTCGAACGCCGTAAGTTAAAATGGGTATTAAAGAGGCCTAATTTTAATTATTACCCTAATTAACTTCTTGGTGTCCGAAGAACGGACCAGAATAAAAACACTGAGCTGCGCTCAAAGACTCGAATTGCTGACGTGGGCGCAAAGACTACCAAGTTGAAGTGGGACTGGGGACTGGACATGTCTGTCGAATGAACCCAGAACATTGGGCCAAAATTGCCACGGAATGGGTCCCTAGTGATGGATACCGTAATAGAGGCAGGCCGAAGAGGAGATGGAGGGATTACCTAGATGCCTAACACGTGGGATGGCGGGAGCTCGCCTTTGATTGGCAGGAGTGGAGCAAAAGAGGAGAGGCCTTTGCCCAGCAGTGGGGCACAAAAGTGGGTATGTATTACAATACCGAAGTAAGAAAGACCGAATGTATTAAAACATCGAATGGGTCAAAAGACCGACACGATTTTTTTCTGAAATCGTAAACTTCTCAGAATTTCTTAAAACGGCATTATACAGAACCCATTAGGTTAGGTTAGGTTTGTTTTATAACATTCTTAAAAAGTTAACGGTTTCAGAAAAAAATCGTGTCGGTCTTTTGACCCATTCGATGTTTTAATACATTCGGTCTTTCGTACTTCGGTATTGTAATACATACCCACAAAAGTAGGCTAACTAAAAAAAAAAACTTCTTGTGATGCCCCATTTTAATTTTGAAAACTATAAACCGGGCCTAACTCAACTTTACATTAAAATAATCCTAATAAATCAGCTTATGGGAAACAAAGAATCTACAAACCTTCTTTCGGTTAAAAAGCAACACTGAATTGATACTCGTATGTTGTCAATTTGTGTTGTAGATACTATAAACATTACTCAAAATGAAAATAAAAACGTTTATTCTGTAAATAGGCCGCGCCGAAAATCGAGCTCTCCAATCTCACGAGATAATATTGTTGTAACGCCTTAAAATGTTACTAGGCTATTTTTAGGATTCCGTACTCAAAGGGTAAAAACGGGACCCTATTACTGAGACTTCGCTACCTGACCGTCCGTCTGTCCATCTGCCACCAGGCTGTATCTCATAAACCGTGATAGCTAGACAGTTGAAATTTTCACAGATGATGTATTTCAGTTGCCGCTATAACAAAAAATAATAAAAAACGGAATAAAATAAATATTTGAGGCGGCTCCCATGCAACAAACGTGATTTTTTTCTCGTTTTTGATCGATATTGATAACGGCAACAGGTAGATGCTTGAAATATTCACAGAATATTTAGTTATATATTCACTTTAAAAATAAGTAATTAAATTAAAATAATAAAATATTTAAGGGGGTTCCCATACAACAAACGTGTTTTTCGCCGTTTTTATAGATAATGGTACAGAACCCTTCGTGCGCGAGTTCGACTCGCACCTGGCCGGTTTTTATTGAAAAGCCTCTACTATCTTTTGGTTCATTTTTACAGCCAGTAAATAAAGCTATAAAATACACCTATGCGATTGGCTAAAAGCTATAAATTCGCGATTTGTGACTGTGTTACTGACGTGGATGTAAATGAAAAATGAAAAAATGTTTATTTCGTTTTAAACCTTACATATTAACATCAAGGTTGGGACCTCCTTTTAAATATAAAGATATCTGTGCCAGGAGGTCCCGCTCCTCTATAACTAGGTACAAATTATTATATAAAAAACAAAATAATAATAATAATAATAACCCTCCTTGGACAGTCGGGTGATAGAAAAGAAATAAAAACAAAAATAGACAGGTACATGGAAGATTTTGTTACTTATATCTATTGAACCATTAAACATAAACATAGTGTGTGTGTGTGTGAGCTATAAATTCGCGATTTGTGACTGTGTTACTGACGTGGATGTAAATACACTGAAGTTTTTAAGGTTGTATGTCTAAAGAGTCCAAATACAGTCCTTCGTTTAGTCGTCGGTCCATCCGTCTGATTGACACTATGCCATTTGATTTTTTACAGTATTTACTTTAGCCGCTACAAATAAATAAAAATAAATTAAAACTGAACAGACTCCAAAAAAACTATCTACTGATTTGTTTGAAGTCAGTGCTCAGCATGAGCCAGCAGGAGTGGATCTAGTTATCTACCTTTCCTACATACCATACACTACCTGATTGCTGAGGTAACGACTTCAAACAAATCACAAATACGGACGCTCGGGATTGCATTCACTATCTCTCTCTGTCACCATCTTATACCGTTTGACAGAAAGAAACAATAAACGTACGGTTCTACGAGCACAATTGATTTAAAGGGTTCCAGAACCCGGAAATGTGGAACGGCCAAGAGCAATATAAGCCGCAGCCTTCAAAAACACTTCTTTCGACCCCCAAATTAATTTCACCCCCGGCTCCAACTCGAAACATTTATTTATCTTAATTGGTGTACTTAGTTATTGGACGTAATAACTTTCGAAAACCTTTTTAGGCCCATGTGACCTTCAAGGACTTTGTTTTTAGTTGAATAAAAATATAACTTGAAACTAACTAGTTTAAGATCCGTACTAGAGGCGAACGTCACCCATCTGTTAAACGGGTGATGGTAATATTATATCAAATTTAGATAATAATACATTTCAAAATCCCCAGTGGCTTGGCTAAAAAATTCCTGGATAAACAATGATTAATTAAAAATCGAGAAATGGTTTATACCCACTGCAGCTAGAAAGATTAATTTTGTATCACTTACTTATTTTCAGCCAACATACACTATCAAACACACAACATACAACATATATCTTTAAACGGTATCCTATTATCTCGCCTCATTCGTTTCTCGTTTAGTTCTTATTTCGTCTCATTCTGTATTCTCGTCTTGTTCCTTATCCGTCACTATCTTATTTGGTCAAGTTCTGCAACTTTTCTATCTCTTAATACGTCTTATTCGTTTTTTGTCACAGTCTTTCTTGGACTCGATCCTCTTGCTCTCCGCAGAGACGTTAGCTCCCTTTGCGTGTTCTATAAGATCTACAACGGGGAATGCTCTGAGGAACTCTTTGACCTCATTCCAGCTGCGGGGTTCCATTACAGATCCTCCCGTCGTAAGCGTTCATTTCATCGACATCATGTTGATGAATGGCAGTCTTCGACGGTGCGTTTTAAGCGGTCTTTTTTGCCACGAACTTGCAAAATCTGGAACGAGCTTCCCGCTGGGGTCTTCCCATCGAGTTACGACCTGGGTGCCTTTAAGAGGCGAGTGTACAATTTTCTGCAGGGCCGACAACGCACTGGTATCGCGTAAAGCGCTGCGAGTGTCTATGGACAGTGGTGTTCATTTAACATCAGGTGACCCACTAGTTCGTTTGTCTGGCTTCATTCACATAAAAAAAAAAAAAAACTCTTTAGTCGTTATTCCCTTTCGTTTTTTGTCTCATTTACTAATTCACCAAAATTATTTCGATACGTTCGGTGCTGGTTCGTAAGTAAATGAGAGAAATAACGAAAGGGAAGAATGATGAATGAGTCCAAGGAAAACCGTGTCGAAAAACGAATAAGACTTATTAAGAGAGAGACAAGTTACAGAATTTGACCAAATAAGATAATGATGGATAGCGAACAAGACGAATAAAGAATGAGTGACGAATACCTACAGAATGAGACGATATAAGAATTATGACAAACAAATGAGGCGAGGTAATAGGATACCCTTTAAACAAACGTACTTAATAAAGTAGGTACCTATCATAAGTGAAAATTAAACGTGAAATAAGCTCACCAACTTACAGCGAAACCCTTTTTAGTCGCCTGCAATTCTGACTAATTATACTACATTTTTCTCGTAAATCTCCTGAATTACCATAAAGATACCCATTAGGACGTGTAAAACTTTCAACGGCCAACAACCTGTTAAAGGGACACCGAAAGGTACGACTACACCGGTTTAAAAAAATACGAAAAAAAATTTGAGCTACTTACACCAAAAAAAAAAGGGGGAAAATACCTAACTAAAAAAGCGAAAAATAAGTGAAAGTTCAGTTTTTAACGATTCATGGTTAATTACATTATTTTTTTTTTTTTTTTTTTATTTTATTGAGAAGAGAAACAAACGGTCATATACAAGAATGTGTACAGAAATACTTATGATTAACATAAGACCTACAGTTTCCTTAAATTGTAAAAGTTTTATAATGGTAGAGCCATGTTGTAGCTAGCCGCTGCATCACGAATGGGCCGGCTCGTCCGGGGCAGTACCACCCTCTCACAGAACACCGGCGTGAAGCAGCAGTAATCCTGCTTGCGTTTCGTACGGTCAGTGAGAGTGCCGGGGGCCCAATACCTCACCCCTTCCCTTTCCCCCTCCCTCTCCCCCTTCCCCTATTTCCTCTCCTTTAGGGCCGACAACGCACTGGCATCGAATAAAGCGCTGCGGGTGTCTATGGACAGTGGTGTTCATTTAACATCAGGTGACCCACTAGTTCGTTTGTCTGGCCCATCTAACATAAAAAAAAAAAAGTTAAAATTATTTTATGATAATTTTATGATGTCGGATTCTTTAGTAAAGATGTTATTGAATTTTGAACATTTAATTTTGGATATAAAGGTAACTTACGGCATATACCTATTATTTGGATACGGATTCCGACATCTCAAAATTATCATTAACATTTTATTAAGTACAAATACTTGTTACGGGATGTCGGCCACGAAGACAAAAAGCCGTGGTGGCCTAGTGGTTGCCTCTCAAGCAGAGGGTCGTGGGTTCGAATCGGAATTTATATGTGAAATTATATTTGAAATTTATTATTTAACAATCGCGGTAAGATTTTGATAATTTGATACTCCAGCGTGACACTGATGACGAACATAAATGTATGATAATCTGCCACTTTGCATGGTGGGGGTGGCCATACGGAAGGGCGCTCGTCAGATTTTCATTTTGTTAATTCCAAAGACTGGCGATTTGGAAGTGTAATGTGCATTGTTCTGCTAATAATTAACCCACCTTAACTTAATCTGACGCGCTCGAGTATTTTAAAAGATTTATTTTTTTACTAAGTATTCTGACGGGGTGCAGTGACATAATGCTGGAGGTACTCTAGAGGGTATAAGGTATTTCCCCGTATAATAATCTCTCTCTTGGGCTCCCCTACTATTATGTCCGTAGATATGAATAAACGGTGTCTGATATGGCACATGTCTGACACGCTCGCTGTCTGTATATAATGAATCGACCTTAAGTCACTTCACTGCATCGGTCCGTCAGGGTATTTTGAACAGCGGTGTGGTTGATCCTTAAGCCAAGTGTATCCGTTACAATCGCAAAGCCGGGCCATTCGAGTCTAACGAGCACTCGGAGTTTTCCACTGGAGTGTTTGAGGCTTGGTTAAAAACGCGGGCAATACAAATTATCAATAAGAACGGCTAAATAAAGCTCATGATAAACACACCAACAACATGAAGCGACGACCTGGTTAAGGTTGCGAGATCGCGTTGGATGCGGATGGCACGGGACCGATCTGTTTGGCGAGCCTTGGGGGAGGCCTATGTGCAGCAGTGGACGTCTTTCGGCTGAAATTATGATACTATTACTATTTTGAAAATATTTCAGTGTGAAAATTCGGAAAATTAAGTTCTTAAAATTTTCAAATCGGTATTTCAATATTGAAACAAATTAGTAAATTAAGTATGCAATAAACAAATTTTTAAAATTATTTTTGAAATTTTTTTTTAATTTATTTGTATAGCAGCCGGTTTTCGTTGTTTCTTAATCCGTGCCGCTAGATGGCTCTACCAAGCTTTAGGGTCTGCAATTATTCTGGATTACTGTTTTCATTGCTTAGGTGTGAAAAATAGTGTTTTTCTTAGTTCTAAGGTTAATTATTTCGTCTTAACGAGTTCCTAATTCCATTTAGTTGCTGAAGAGTTGCTGAAGTAATATACTTAACTTAATTATTTCTTGTTCAAATAGATTTTCAAGAAAAGAATAATTTAACCACCTGAGGCCCAACGTCCTATTTTCAGGACTGTAAAATGTAATCTTTTCAGCCCAAGTAAATGTTAAAATTCATCAAATAGCGTCCCAATGTCCCTAAATAAGGACACGCACTAATTAGCAATTAGATACAATATTGTCTAAAATATATTTAAGTATATAATGATTTTGTTATAATTGAAGTCCTGGGCTACTAGTATGAATGCCTATAAATAGGACACTGGGTCGTTATTACCAGTGATCGGAACTCTGGGTGCAAAACTTTAACAAAACTTGTAAAGCTTTTTTTAAGGAGAATTTACAACCAAGAAAAATAAGAATATTATTGGCAGATTAGTGTTCAATTTAACTCTATATCGAAATCTCAGATTTTCAGTAGTTGATTAATATTTTCATGTCTGTAAGCACTGTTTCATGCCCGCTTGGCAAGTTTTGTTAAAGTTTTGCACCCAGAGTTCCGATCCCTGGTTATTACAAACGTCCTAAGAATATTTGCACTTTTACAGTCGCGTCGTGGCCTAGTGGTTTGACCTACATTATGATCTCCTCAAGCAGAGGGCCGTGGGTTCGAGTCCGGGCTCGTACCTCTGTATTTTTCTGAATTTATGCGCGAAATTTCATTAATTGTGTGTGTGAATTTCCCTAATCCGCACTGAGCCCGCGTGGGAACAACGGCCCAAGCTCTCTCATTCTGAGAGGAAGCCTGTGCCCTGTATTGGGATGATAAATTGTACCTAGTTATTTGTACTTTTTGTTTGTTTACATACTGAGAGCTAAGAAAACGTATCAAAAGAAACGCAGACCCCTATTTACCTCGTAACAAAGAATATTTATCAAATGACAAAATACCTATTCAACAGAAAGCCTCAGTAAACGTCAATAATGGCCATTAAGCCGCAACGTAAACAATACATTTGTTTGCATTATCATACGGGAAAACATTCGGATTTTTCCCGGAAGAAAAACCTCGTGGGAACCTGCACGCGGCGGAGTGTGAAACTAAATGGCTAGAAGTGAAGCTTGCAGTGAGCGCGCTAGCGACTTTGAAGGAACCTCAACTTTAACCGATGTAGATATATTTCACCTGTCTACAGCGCCTTATAAAAAAGCTATTTTAGACACCCTCAAATGAATTTTAACTCAGTAATTGTATAATTGTAGTATCTATATGAATTCAGTATTATTAGTTTATTTATTTTATAGTTATTATCTTTTTTTTTCTACTTTTCTTGTATTTGCCTTGTATGAAAGGTACTTACTGTTAAAAAGCGGAGATTGCAATGTCCGCACTACGATATTTTTGTCATTATATAATACTTAGTAATATGTGGATAATGTCGTTGACTGTACTATTAGTACCCTATGCTTGTTAATTTTTTATACTACCTATTGTACAGTTGTTTGTTATCCCTAAAATAAATAAATAATAATAACCTTTTCAACGCTCTGTCAAATACAACAGCTCTCACTCATACGGCCATGACATCGGATTGTCAAACGCGAAAATGAACCCTACAGAAATGCATGTAGATATATATCGCTCTGCACGCCGGGACTGATATATCAGTCGTTGGCGTAGAAACTGCGGTGCTGATATATGTGTCGTTGGCGTCGAAAAGGTTAAAACTCCAAACGCACAGACAGCGGAGGCGTGGCGACGCGGTGACGGTGACTGTTGTAATATTCTAACTTGTATGAACGAGTTCGCGGTAAGTACGTACTATCGCCCCAAGCGCCAGATAACCACCTTAAAGGCCCAGTTTGCGTGCAGTGGCTAGACATCTGTCCATAACAATCCATAGCAATAAACATCAACGGCTGCAAGCAAATTTGTTTTGAAAATGGGTATCTGGCGTCTGGGGCGATGGTACATACCCGTTTGAAATTTAAACTGAAATATTTCTACAGGTGGTTGAGTTGTTTTGAGTGAATACTCCTGTAAAAATCACTAAAAATAATTAATAATTATTAGAAATTATAAAATCCGCGTAAGAGCTAAAGTCACCGACATAGCTCGAGGAATCACCAGACTTTAGTGGCAGTGGGCAGGGCACATCGCTCGTAGAACTGATGGCCGATGGCAAAAAGGTTCTCGAGTTGCGTTCACGGACTGGAAGACGCAGTGTAGGTAGGACTCCAAAAAGATCAAGCGAGGACCTGGTTAAGGTTGCGGGAACGCGTTGGATGTGGACGGCACGGGACCTATGTGTTTGGCGAGCCTTGGGCGAGGCCTATGTTCAGAAGTGGACGTCTTTCGGCTGAAATGATGACGATACCTCGCTACCTCAAAGAGCGATTTAGCTACGTAACTTCTATTCGATGCTCTCAGAACTTTCTCCTTACCGTGCCTCTCTCTAACTCCAAATTCTATGTCTATTCTTATACTGTCCAGGCTATTCGGTTGTGGAATTCCTTGCCGATTGACTTACGTCGGGCAAAATCTCTCTCAATCTTTAAATCTATGCTTAAGGAGCACTATCTGTCATCTTGTAATAATTAGCTTTATTATACCTAGTTTATTTATTTATTTATTTGTGGCTGTTTATCCCACTGCCTATATTTATTTTAGACTTGAATTATATGTACGTTTTATGTATGAGTAGATGTACTATTTTTGTTGCGTTTATAATATTCTGATCCACTGTTGATGCACCACCTGCTATAAACTAGTCCTTCCTTCTTTCTGTTTAAAGGGGTATGTATTACAATACAGAAGTACGAAAGACCGAATGTATTAAAACATCGAATGGGTCAAAAGACCGACATGATTTTTTTCTGAAACCGTTAATTTTTTAAGATTGTTATAAAACAAACCTAACCTAACCTAATGGGTTCTGTATGATGCCGTTTTAATAAATTCTGGGATGTTTACGGTTTCAGAAAAAAATCGTGTCGGTCTTTTGACCCATTCGATGTTTTAATACATTCGGTCTTTCGTACTTCGGTATTGTAATACATACCCGTTTAAAGGGTTGCCTGGAAGAGATCGCTCTTAAGCGATAAGGCCACCTATTGCTTACCTTGTAACTTTCTCTCTGTGTACCTGTTTTCTGTATCGCGTACTATTTCTGGTGTACAATAAAGAGTCATTGTATTGTATTGTATTGTATTGTATTGTATTGATGATGATGACTCCTGTAAAATGTTTTAACGATTTCTTAATTGTGGTTAATATCTGCCATATGAAAAACCATTTTAGACTATCGCTGTCGAATTTAGCAGTGATAATAATGAGCAAAATCGATGGAAGAACTCAGCACGATGCTTGAAGACCTCAATCGAGTCTCTCGACGGGTAGGACTCAGAATGAACATGGACAAGACGAAAGTTATGTCTAATGTTCATGTTGTCCCTTCCCCCATTGTGGTCGAGAACTCGGTTCTTGAAGTTGTTGATGCATATGTATACCTAGGACAAACCGTCCAGCTAGTTTTCGTTCAAAATATCTCAGTGCCTCAAAACAAAAGTCTTTAATCAGTGTGTGTTGCCAGTGATGACATATAGATCCGAGACGTGGTGCTTCACTATGGGCCTGATGAATAGGCTCAGAGTCGCTCAGCGAGCTATGGAGAGGGCTATGCTTGGAGTTTCTCTACGGGATCGAATCAGAAATGAGGAGATCCGTAGAAGAACCGGGGTCACCGACATAGCCAAACGGATTAGCTCGTTGAAATTGCAATGGGCAGGCCATATAGCACGTAGAACAGATGGCCGTTGGGGGCCAAAAGTTCTGGAATGGAGATCACGGACTGGCAAGCGCAGCGTGGGACGTCCACCAACGAGATAGACGGACGATTTGGTGAAGGCCGCAGGTTCAGGGTGGATGCAAATCGCTTCCAATCGTAATGATTGGGCATCAATGAGAGAGGCCTATGTCCAGCAGTGGACGTCCTACGGCTGAAATGATGATGATGATGATGAATAATGAACAAAAAATAAAAATAGAACATCCTTCTTTTTCGAAGTCCGTTAAAATCTGAGTTTATATTGCTTATTCGACCTAGTTATGATGCTAAACTTTTACTCATAACGCCACACTTTCCCGAAGTCAGAAAACAGCTTCTAACATGTTTCCTTGAATTATTGCCCCATTCCTTCTACTTAGACTCCTTTCACGCCGTTTCAGACCCTTTCACCTCGCGTTACACAAACACCAACTTTAACCCAACTTACTTCAAAATAAGACTCAGATTTGAAGACGTATTTAGCTAAATTTATGGCAATTTAATGACCGGACTACCTTTTGTGGTGTTCTAATTAATTACCTTCTTAGATTTAATCTTTGTGCGGCTTTTTGCTTCAAACGAAAGGTTAAAAGTGAAGCGGTCAATAAAAGAATGAATTAATCATTGGTCTTTGGGAACTTTATTTATTTTGTGCGTTTACCTTTTGAATTGGGTTTTTGCTGGCAGAGCGAATCTAAATTTTTTCGATGCGGAAAAAGGAGTCGGTATCTTGCATTGAAAGACTTAGCCATCTATTCTTAGATACCTACTTTTTTTTTTTTTATGTTAGATAGGCCAGACAAACGAACTAGTGGGTCACCTGATGTTAAATGAACACCACTGTCCATAGACACCCGCAGCGCTTTACACGATGCCAGTGCGTTGTCGGCCCTAAAGGAGAGGGAATAGGGGAAGGGGGAGAGGGAGGGGGAGAGGGAAGGGGTGAGGTATTGGGCCCCCGGCACTCTCACTGACCGTACGAAATGCAAGCAGGATTACTGCTGCTTCACGCAGGTGTTCTGTGAGAGGGTGGCACTGCCCCGGACGAGCCGGCCCATTCGTGATGCAGCGGCTAGCTACAACATGGCTCTACCACTACAACATGGCTCTACCACTACAAGATACCTACTTAAATAACAGTTTTAAAACAGTTTTTCCGGAACGCTATAATCTGGACATCTTTAAGGTCAAAATGAACAGACACCTTCTAGGCAAACGTGTACCATATTAGGCCTCATCTTCACCTTCCCTCAAGCGAGATTGAGGCCAAACGTAAGCCTATTTTTTATAAAAAAATAAAATAATATAAATAAGTAATTAGTCATTTTATTTGCTCAAACGTGGTGCAAGTTGACAGGCGATTTACTATTAATTTACAGAGCTCCATGTTTTGTGATACAGGTATCATTCTCACACCAATTGACCTAGTCCCAAAGTAAGTTAAGCAAAGCTTGTGTTATGGGTACTAGACAACGGATAAACGTACTTAACTTATACGTAGGTATAGGTAGATACATACTTGAATAAACATTAAACACCCGAGACCCGCGAACAAACATTCGTATTTTCATACAAAATACTATGATACTATGATGTTTATTGGTGAATACTGCGCTCACTTTAACATCAGTTGTACCCTGCTTAATTAAGTCGCGGAGTGCATGCCATACCATTCCTAGTACCTGGGCGATCGAGCTCCGCTCGGGCTAAAACTCGGTACTAAGCGTTTTCCCAGAGATAAGACCAAGCTAGATCAATTTTTCATCCCCGAAAACCCCCACATACCAAATTTCATCGAAATTGTTAGAGCAGTTTCTGAGATTCTGATTATATATATATACAAGAATTGCTCGTTTAAAGGCATTATTAGATAGATAGATAGATTTATTATTTATACTATCATGCCTGTTTTTAATTTACCCTGCCTGTATACGTCCCTCTGCAGGGCACAGGCCTTCTGCAGTCTTGGTCTCAGGCGTGTCTCAGGCTTGGACCGTAGTTCCCACGAGAGCCCAGTGCGGATTGGGAACTTCACTCTCACCACTGAATTTTTCCGCAAGTGTGTGCAGGTATTTCTCCATGTTATCACTAATAAATGTTTGTTCTTCTTCACAAGTATCTTGTCAATGTATGCTTTCTGTCAATTTTACACAACAGTTCAGATATGACCTAAACCGTACCATTGGCCAATAACTATAAAT
Source organism: Archips xylosteana (assembly GCA_947563465.1). Lineage (NCBI taxonomy): Eukaryota > Metazoa > Arthropoda > Insecta > Lepidoptera > Tortricidae > Archips > Archips xylosteana. Next base: position 19,743,155 of record OX387357.1, read on the forward strand.
TAAAAATTTTAAAAACCCCCGACTCAATTTGGTCACATCACATATTACTTTGTAATGTAAATAAAGTATAGTATGTTCCAGTTAAAATGACGAAAATGCACTTAACATGGGATTTTACAACTTCTTTTGTTGCTGAATATGAAAGGAAAAGATACCAAAGAGACGTAATAAAACTGACCGAAGTATGGCCTACCGACCGATACACCTGCATAATTGTTTTACAGCCCCACTTGAAGATAACAATTTAACAATAGATGTTGGTTTTAAGTACTTTTCGTCATTTTAACTGGAACATACTATAAATGCGCATTCTGCGTCTAAGATCCCTTCCGCAGCTAACAAAAGAGCTGATAACTTTAAAACGGCTGAAACGATTTTGATAAAACATATCTAAGAACCATCGCCAAGAAACCTTCTTTCTAATTAAAAAAACCGCATCCAAATCGGTTCACCCGTTTTAGAACTATGATTCCACAGGCAAATACACAGACAGACAGACACACACACATAGCGGTCAAACTTATAACACCCCTCTTTTTGTGTCGGGGGTTAAAAATATGGTCTACCACCCTACGGTTGAAGTTCATTTGCACGTCATAATACAACGAGGTCGATTTTGCCTCGCAATTATTTATTTATCGTATGGCTTACAAATTACGCTTAAATTATAACTTAAATTTACACTTCCTAAGATATTCTGCTGCTTCGCTCGTGAGGGTTTTGAAGTCCTCTATCCTCCCTCCATATTTTGTTAGGGGGCACTCCAGCACGATATGGCGCACTGTCTGTTTCGGGTGTCCACATTCGCACGATCCACTTTCACCTCAACCCCATTTTTTCCGAAGGTGGGCACAGTGGCCAACTCCTGTCCTCAAACGGTTAAGCAAGCACCAAACACGACGTGGCTCTTTAAAACCAGAGGGGCGGGCGTGCGGATCCAGCTCGAACACGTCCGTCGGCTCAGCGGAGGCTGACCACTCCGCGAGCCAGGCGGCGGTTAAGTCCCACTCCAGTTGGTGCTGGTGCGACAGTAGTGCTGGCGGGTTACGGGACTTCAGTCTCGTGGCCTTAAACGTGGCCAGGTCCACATTGATGGGCAGATCGGGTCTTTCACAGGCCTTACCTGTTTCTCGCCGGAGGTGTTGCATGCGGCGTAGGTGGGGTGGTGCAATGCCACTCAAGGCTGGCAGCCAGTGGGCAATAATAGGATGACAGTGACTAAAGACTTCACTCAGTTATAAAAGTCAACCTTAGCGATATTTAGATCTCACAGAAACTATTGTCAAAACTGGTAGACCACTTTCTTGGCCGAAAAATACAAAGATGCGAGCCCAGGTTAGAACTCGCGGCCCTGTGCTTGAAAGATTACAGCTCAAATAATAACGCTATCACGACTGTTAATCTCATGTTTTTATGTACAGTAAAGAGTGTTATATTATGTACATACATACATACTTACTCACTTACTCAACTCTTGTTGTTTAGTTTAAAATTTCAATCCACATAAGTTACTTGGCAGGACTAAACTGCGATAGTTTGAAACTATCGACTCACGCTATGTTATGTAAAACGTGTGCTTACAAGTTAGGTTGACTTTGTATTAGTTATCCCTTTAAGCTAGGTCCAGAAAACTTGGCTAAGTTTTCATAAAGTGTAGAATAGTACATTGTACATTATTGCTGGCTGAGTATGAGTATTAAACGGACGAGCTTGCGAGTAACTATCATGGGAATGTATTGATTCTGTTACCGTCACAAAGTTCTTGGGAGTTCAGATGGATAACCATTTATCGTGGGAAGCCCACACGGAAGATGTATACAATAGGATTAACAAACAAGCCTATGCTCTAAATAAACTTGCGAAACAGGCGAGTCCCTATGCGATTTTAACAGCATACCATGGCTTGGTCACATCTATGTACATTACGTTAAGGCATAATCTTCTGGGGTAACTCAACGAATAAAGAACATGTTTTCAGGGCGTAGAAGAGGTGTATTAGGGCAATGCGTGGTCTTAAATCAACTGATAGTTGTGTACCACATTTTAAAGATTTAAAACTCTTGACAGTACCATCTCTTTTAATCTTTGAATGTATACTTAATGTTTGTAGTGAATAATCCGAATTTGTTTAAAAAATATAATGCTGTATCTAAGAGAAGTTTAAGAACACACTAAAGCCAAAATATTTGGCCTGTTCGTGCGAAGACCGCGTTAATGCGTAAAAGTATATACTCTTTAGCTAGTAAAATTTACAATAAACTTCCGATTGCGCTAAAACAGTTACCAATAATGTCGAAATTGAAACAAAAATTAATGGCATTACTTATTAGTGGTTGTTATTATTCAATTTCTGATTATTTTTGTGACAATTTTTAATTCTTTTTATGTTTAATGTTTATAAATGTAATTATGAGATGAATAATATTTGTTAATTGTTTAATATTTGTCCTAATTTAATTTAATAACAACTTGGAATTGATTTTTGCATGCTTATAAGCAAAGTATAGTGTCTCTAAAATACACATTTGCGATCACCACTGTAACCAGCAGTAATACCTATGTTTGCAAATAAATCACTTTGACTTTGACTTTGAAAATTATTACTAACTAATTTAATATTTCAATTCCAGCAAACTGACTTACTCGCCTGGACTATTCCTCGGTAACACACACCGGCCATTGAGATTTACATTACAAACAAGGTTCCCGAAGCTACATTACTCGTATGTACCCTCAGTTAACGTGTAATCACATCTCTGGGGAGTTATCAGTGGTTATGTAGTTATGCCTCAAAGCACTTGTGCCGGGAGATGCCTTACGAATTCACTTGCGGGAACGCATATATGCGTTTTCTTGACTTTCACCTACTGCCTCTGTCATAGTTAACGAGTCATTTGAACGCACATGTGCGATTGTGGCAATTGGGATTGTTCATTTTTTCTAACCCCCCCTTTTTATTTTTTTTATCTAAAATATAGAGCATTTTAAGAAACTAATTTGAATATTTCAGCAATTCATCACTCCAATATTTTTTTATAATTTATTGAAAATTTGAGATACGACTTCTCGTAAATTACATGCCGCGGCAGAATCTGTGTATAAACCACAGACATAATGACAAAAAAATGTGTCACAATCGATGGTTAGTTGTCATCTGACAATGTCACTTTACATTACAATAACAATAACACTAAAGTTGCCGATTCTTCCAAGAGAATAGGTAAAAAAAACGATATAGTACGCTATAGTATTTTTGTACGTATAAAATAAAATGGTCAGAAGTGTTCGCTTGAAAGTTCTTTGGCGGATTTAATCCATACACATACTTACATTAAAATGATCCTCGCAACAATAAGTACATCTTGTAAACTTTGAATTAACGACCGCTTTAGCCTAGTTGGTAGTGACCCTGCCTACGAAGCAAGAGGTCCTGGGTTCAAATCCCGGTAAGGGCATTTATTTGTGTGATGAGCACGAATATTTGTTCCTGAGTTATGGATGTTTTCTATGTATTTAAGTATTTATTTATTTATATAAGTATGTTTATCGTCGTCTAGTACCCATATTACAAGCTTTGCTTAGTTTGGGACTAGGTTGATTTGTGTAAGATTGTCCCCTAATATTTATTTTTTTATTTATTTTTAATTAACTTTGTGGCACCACTTCTTTTGTAAATCTTCTCTAATGCGAACAATTAATTTGTTTGGGCTATTGACAGAATCATTTCCACAAGGTAGGAATGAAACACTTCCTGATTAAATCCATTATTAAAATATAAGAAACGCGAAGAATGTTTTTCAAAATAGTATCCTTAAACTGACACATGATAAAGACTACGTCGAAGTGACAGAGAATAGTATAGAGAAACTAACGGACGGCTTTTTTATTCTTGTTGCAAAGAATTTCAAAGTTAATGCCCACAGAAAGGACAAACAAAGGTCAAACATTATTTTGCAAAAATACACACGATCATTTAATATTTTTTTACTACAATGTTATAAAATGATTTATTAAACCTATTTCTCGAAATGGTTTTGGAATTAGACCACATTGTAAAAAAGTGATCCACGCCAATTGAAAAGTTATCGATTCTGACAGGCGTCAGTGATTGCGTTAAAAATATGCAAGGTTTTTTTCCGATTTGAAACCGCAAACATTCTATCTTTAGCTTTCTTGTTGTCTTTGGTTTTGTAAAAATATTGATGAATGTCGTGTTGTTGTAAATAAATGTGTTTTCTTTCTTTCTTTTTCTTTTCTTAAGACCAACCCGGGATCAGTCACATCAACCTTTAACGCAGATGAGGCTAAAGGTGTATCTCACTGTTGCAGTAACAGCCTCACTCTAGCCTTGAAGTGCCATAAGTTGTATCCATCTGGAAATACAGGCATTGTGAGCGAATTGAAAACACAAAAAAAAAAACAATATTTTAGTTATAGCTTTTTTGATGTAGGCAAGGAGCAAGGACGGGTTTATTGAAATTCCTACGATTGCCACCACGGCTTTTTTTAAAGCGCATTTATATTGCATTCATTGACTAAGTCTCTTAAGTTTGACACCTTCTTGAGGGACCCCGGCAGTATTCTGTGACGGGGGGGGGGGGGGGGGGGTAAGCTTCTATTCTAGATCACGACTTGCCCCGATTATTGTAACAATTAGTTTCCTTCTATAATTTTAATTTAATTTTAATGTTTTTATTTTTATTTTTATTTTATTATACTACTTTATATTATTGTATGTTACAACTAGCCTCCGCTAAAGGGGTCAATCTGAAAATCAGCGCTGGGGCATGCTGTCATGTTTCCTAGCACTTGCTGAGATTGAGACCCATTGCCGGAACGTAGCTGATTTATTTCCATTTGTTGTTATTTATGTTGTGGCAATAAATAATTTTTTTTTTATTTTTTTATTTTATTAATTTTTCCTTCGCACAATCATTTTGAGTAGCCATACCTTTCTAGTTTATTCAAATTTTATACCAAAACTAAACCGTCACACTAACGTAACACTGGCATAAACCTAGACATTTCCCAAAACCTACAGGGCCTCTAATATATAACTGAAAGTACCATCAAAATCTACAGCCATCTCTTAAAAATGTGACAATGTCGAAACGCTGGAATAAATGCTCTGACATTTTTTGCTAGAGTAAAAAACTCTTTGCCACCTGCTGTAATTAGTGCTGCGAGTTATACCGTCATCTTGTTTGTAGTTCTACAGTAACTCACGCTGAGGTCTGGCTTGAATAAAGCATTACTATAAGCTCTAACCACAGTTGTATTCGGCTTGAAGTGTAAAGTAATGATGATGCAGGTAAGGTAATCCTAGCTTAGTGGTTAAGGACTATAAAGCTAGAGGTCTTGGGTTCGAATCCAAGCAAGGGTTCTACCCTTAGGCCCATACTACACGGGCGGTTCTCCCGCCGCGGGAAACCGCTTATGAACCGCCACTAGACACAATTTTATATGGAAGTTGTATGGTGCAAACTACACTGCGCAGCTCCGTCGAGCGGTTACCCGCGGCGGGAAACCGCCCGTGTAGTATGGGCCTTAGGGCTTAAGTATATACTGTTGAATATGAAAATCTGCATAGCTCTTCACAGTCACGAAGGGAGAGCAGAAATAAAAGAAAAGCTTTAAAAAACTTAGAACTTAAACAATTTAAAAAAGTATTAGAAATCCCTGTAGGCCTCCAACAAGATGGAGCGACGACCTGGTGAAGGTAACGGGAACTCATTGGATTCGGATGGCGCAGGGCCGATGTGTTTGGCGAGCCTTGGGGGAGGCCTATGTTCAGCAGTGGACGTCTTTCGGCTGAAATGATGATGATGATGATGATTTGAAATCCCATCAAAAACTTAAATGTGTAAAAATTGAGTCAAATTCAATATTAAAAATTTGCCTGGTTGTGGACTTCACCGACAAAAGCATTGTGATCTAAATGGGAGCTAAGTTCTGGGATATAAACTTTAAATAGAACTGTCGAATAATTTACACTAAGTAGATAAGTTATAGTAAATTTAAGCTTAAGATTTGAGTTGGCTACTTAACAGATTGGTGACTCTATTCGAGTTGTTGATATTTATGGGCGGTGGTGATCATTTTCCATCAGATGACCCGCTCACTCGTTTGCCTCCCTCTCATAAAAAAAAACATTGCAGCCACACCATACTTTCCACAGTCATACAACTCATCTTATATTCAACTTATGAACTTATCTTCTAGATTCGATTCGCTGGAAAAACTATGGATATTATTATGATGACGATTTTAGTCGGTGGGAACTCTGAACGACTTTTATATCCCAGCATTTTCACATCCAAACCCCGTATATTTCCTTGAGCCTATTTTCCAACGCACTTCCTCCTGAGCCCGGGGGCTTCACCCCGTCTCCGTCCGGACAGATATACATGCGACGAAGATTCATGGCGAAGGGTGCAATCGTCGGTGCCGTGGGGAACGTAGCTCTACGTGCTGGCCGAAGTGACAGTTGAATGTTACCTACTTAGGGACAGGAAAGAACAAGATGGAACGTTCATAGCGAAAAAGTACGGATAACTCACGTCTATGATCGCGTTTAGCTGGACATGTTTCGGGCTAATCCGTAGCCCTTCTGCTTGTAGTCACACGTCGAGGCGGCTGCCAAACGGGCACTGCGCACCTCGACGAAACTGACAGCGACACACAACTACCCCCGTTTTCATCGTCATTTGTATTGTCATTGTCAAATGTAGGGTAGTATAGTCGGGGTTAGAAAAGGTTCGTCACTTTTCGACCTTAACTCGTTGACATAGAGTCAAAAAGTGACGAACCTTTTCTTACCCCGACTATACATTAACAACATCACTTTGTAAAGGTTCGCTAACACTCACCGAAGACGCAGTACGAATATTCAACACTGTTTTCCAACTCGGGGGTACCGACCAAACACTTTCCCGGTTGAAATTTAGATGACGACTAATCTCAATGGCTTAACGCAAATGGTTGAGTTAAATGAGGTGTGTTGTTCAAAGATGGGACGTTGGTTTTTTTTTACAACGTTTTTCTTTTTTCATCGATAATTAATACGGAAATAAATTTGGGAAATTCATACATATACACACTGAGTGCAGGTTTTCTTCACCTTAAAGCAAGAATTTCGAATATAATTTTGCACGTAAATTTTGAACCCACGATCTTCTGATTGAGAGGCCATAGATCAAAGAACTAGGCCACCACAGTTTTTATTATTAATACGTGAATGACCCATATACGAGTAGTTTTTTTTACGTTAGTTTTATTTCAAAATCAGCGTATATACTTGATATTTCAAAGCACACAACTGCAGCCGTTCTAAACGATATTAAAATCTTATTTACGTAGAAACAAAGCCAATTTTATCACAAAGCGTTTACTTACTACTCATTAAAATAGCTGTCGTTTAAAAAATATTCGCTGTTTCGCTGAATTCGCGGTCATTTCACCTGCTTAATAACTAGGGAGCAAAAGGCCCTTTGTTGCTGTCTTTTCAGGCTTTAGATTATTCCGAATTCCGTTTCGCCTTAAAAGTGGGTACGTAATTTAATTATCTCCCTAACATCATCATCATCATTTCAGCAGTAGGATGTCCTCTGATGTCCTCTAACGACCGCATTAGCCTAGTTGGTAGTGACCCTGCCTACGAAGCAAGCGGTCCTGGGTTCGAATCCCGGTAAGGGCATTTATTTGTGTGATGAGCAAGAATATTTGTTCCTGAGCTATGGATGTTTTCTATGTATTTAAGTATGTATTTATCTATATTAGTATGTTTATCGTCGTCTAGTACCCATAGTACAAGCTTTGCTTAGTTTGGGACTAGGTCGATTTGTGTAAGATTGTCCCCTAATATTTATTTTATTTATTTATTTATAAGCCTCCCTCATGGACACCCAATCATTACAGTTTGAAGCAGATTACCCGTTTGTCTCGTTGATGGACGTCCCACGCTACGCTTGCTAGTACGTTTCCATTCGAGAACGTTTCTACCTATAGGTACTAGAAAAATATAGACTTGAATATAAAGCCAAGTCTTCACAGCAAAAAAACCTAAGGAAGTAATTAATAAGTATAAAACTAGGTGTGATGGTGGTTGGTCGCAGAATTGCATTTAATTTTAGTTCATGGCAAATATCCTTTTCTCAAACATGCTATGTAATGTTTACGTTCTGTACGCTTAGTATAAGTTTTACTTCACCAAAATACTTCTCGATCGCGTTTACGTAAAAAAATCAATTACTAGGGAAACATGGACAGCGCCTCCGCGCACACGCGTCAATGTTTCCATAGAATTGAAATTTTTACGTAAACGCGATCGAGAAGTATTTTGGTGAAGTAAAACTTATACTAAGCGTACAGTACGCTTAGTATAAGTTTTACTTCACCAAAATACTTCTCGATCGCGTTTACGTAAAAATTTCAATTCTATGGAAACATAGACGCGCGCGCGCGGAGGCGCTGTCCATGTTTCCCTAGTAATTGATTTTTTTACGTAAACGCGATCGAGAAGTATTGAAGTGAAGGAAAACTTATACTAAGCGTACAGGACCTCAACCATGAGTTACACTAGTTCACAGTGACCGTACTCGCTAGCGACGGCGTAAATGATTTGTATGGAGAATTGTACTTCCGTAAGTGACCGCTAGAGGCGCTGTGCACAATTCTCCATACAAATCATTTACGCCGTCGCTAGCGAGTACGGTCACTGTGAACTAGTGTAACTCATGGTAGAGGTACTGTTCGTTAAAACAGGCTTCAAAATACACCGTTGCAGGCCTAGGCCGGCAATGCGATCGTCTATTGCTTCATGTCACACAGCACCATGATGTTTATAGGTCTATGGCATCATAGCATTCAGCCATTTAAAAAAAAACTATAAGCAATATTTGCGTTTTGGTTCATTATGACATTCTGCCACTACGCTTATTTAAGGTAAGGTAAGATGGTGATGGTGATGGTAATGGTGATCTGCCTAGAGAAATATTTCACCATCAACATCATCATCACTATCATCATCGTCATCATCATCATCATCATCATCATCATCATCATCATCATCGTCACCATCATCATCATCATCATCGTCACCATCATCATCATCATCATCATAATCATTATTCATCACCATCATCATTATCATCATCATCATCATCATCATCATTCATCACCATCATCATCATCATATCATCATCATCACCATCATCATCATCATCATCATCATCATCATCATCATCATTCATCACCATCATCATCATCATCATCATCATCATCATCATCATCATCATCATCATCATCATCATTCATCACCATCATCATCATCATCACCATCATCATCATCATCATCATCATTCGTCACCATCATCATCATCATCATCATCATCATTATCATCATCATCATCATCATCATTCATCACCATCATCACCATCACCATCGTCATCATCATCATCATCATCATTCATCACCATCATCATCATCACCATCACCATCATCATCATCATCATCATCATCATTCATCACCATCATCATCATCATCATCATCATTATCATCATCATCATCATCATCATCATCATCATCATCATTCATCATCATAATTCATCACTATTATCATCATCATCATCATCATCATCATTCATCACCATCATCATCAATCACCATCATCATCATCATCATCATCATCATCATCATTCATCACCATCATCATCATCACCATCATGATGACGACGACGATGATGATGATGATGATGATGGTGATGGTGCATGTTTGAGAAAAGCACTATACAAGCCTCGGCCGGAACAGGGGTTGCCGGCCTCGCATCATGCCGGCCTCGTGTACCACTCGGCCGTCAACTTAGATACTCGGCCGGCAACCCCTTAAGTCCCGGCCTCTGCAGTAATGTACTATTGTTTTCCGTAGCACACGGACACTTTATTATTGGACAACGTCAATTCATTTCATTAAATCAAAATATACAATGTGAAGAAAGCCGTGGTGGCCTAGCGGTTTGACCTATCATTATGGCCTCTCAAGCAGAGGGTCGTGGGTTCAAATCCCGACTCGCACCTCTGACTTTTTCGGAATTTATGTGCGAAATTACATTTGAAATTTACTATGAGCTTTACGGTGAAGGAAAACATTGGGAGGAAACCTGCATACACCTGCGAAGAAATTCAATGGCGTGTGAGATGATGAAGATTTGAAATTATAAAGCGAGGTGAGACTTAATTTTCAACTGTCGATTTTATGTATCGCCTCCGCTCCGCCTTCAGCAATAGCGTACCCTTATCTAGAGGGCTGTTCACACCATCAATTTGTACTTATCGTGTTGTTTCCCTCCTCAATTTTAAGACTAACGAGCCCTGTTGGTCCCAATGCGCCTATCAATAACCCTGTCGAATGCTCGCCTCTAATCTGCGAGTAACAGATCGGAAACAACTTTGATTCGGCTCACGTTCGAGGTTATTTATTTCTATGCCTGGAGCAACTGTTCCAATGGTAAAGGCGAGTTTACATCACAGATCGGGTCTCTATGGTTTCTCATAATTTAACAAGTCATAATGTATCATTCTTCATAATCAACGTTAGACATTTTGTGATTTATTTCTGAAACAGTTTTTTTTTCTGAATTGTTGTAAAACAAACCTAACCTAACCTACTGCATTCTATAAGATGGCATTTAAAAAAGTCTTGAAAAAATACCGTTTCAGAAATAAATTTAATCACTGCATGCTAACGTTGATTATGAAGAATGATGCATTATGACTTATTAAATTATGCGAAAAAAAGGGATCCCTCACAGATCACTTTAGAAATAGAAATGTCACACAAGCTAAGGCGCAAGCCACACATAAGAGAACAGAGGCCGTATTGTCTAACGCTTTTGGCGCTTGCCTTCGCTTTCACTATCTCTTTCTGTCAACGTTTTATACCGTTTGACAGAAAGAGATAGCGATTGCGAAGGCAAGCGTCAAAAACGTTAGACAATAAGCCTACAGATCCGCGTCGTTTGTTCGCAGGCCGCGTCTCCGCCCCGTTTCTTCTGTCTGCTTTGGGTCGCGACGCTTCTATACATCTAGTATGAAAACTGATTGAAGGGGCGCCACGACTGCGACGCGCCCCCGTCCCACGTTTCTTCTGTGTGGCTTGCGTCTAAAAGCACAAGTCGCCTATAAAAATAAATAAAATAAAAAAAAAAAATATCACGGGACAATTCACACCAATTGACCTAGTCCCAAAGTAAGCTAAGCAAAGCTTGTGTTATGGGTACTAGGCAACGGATAAACATACTTATATAGATAGACATATACTTAAATACATATTAAACACCCAAACCCGAGAACAAACATTCGTATTTTTGATACAAATATCTGCCCCGACACGGGAATCGAACCCGGGACCTCAAGCTTCGTAGTCAGGTTCTCTAACCACTAGGCCATCTGGTCTGGTCTGGCCTATATATCTCTAAAGCGTATTTCGTTTTTCAATTCAGTTTTTATAGAAGTTATCTATCTATATCTATATATATAATAAATCTGTAACAAGTCGGTGTCTGTACATTGAAGATATTTGAGAAAAACTGTCACTGTATTAGCGCCATAGAACCCAAAACAATGATTTTTAGAATTATTGTCTGTTTGTCTGTTTATCTGTTTGTCTGTTTGAAACGGCTTAACCTAGAAGGATGCGGTTTTCACTGATATGTTGGTATTTTCTTGGATTAACATTTAGTGTTTGTTTCATTTGAATCGATTGACAATAAGAAAGATACGATACTTTTAGTGTTAGATAGCCCATTTATCGAGGAAGGCTATAGGCTTATATATCATCACGCTGGGAGTACGGTGGTGAATGTGAACGCGGGTGTGCGGGGGGGGTTCAGTTGATGAAAAAGCAAATTGGATAAAAAAAATAAGCTGCCCAAATTACTAATAAATAATATTTTGCGGAATTTAATCACGAAATAAAAATTTAGTCCTTAAATTACCTCGACATTATCATAATAATTTCAACCGCAGGACGTCCACTGCTGGACATAGGCCTCCCTCATTGATGCCCAATAATTACGGTTGGAACCGACTTGCATCCACCCTGAACCTGCGGCCTTCACCAAATCATCCGTCCACCTCGTTGGTGAACGTCCCACGCTGCACTTGCCAGTCCATGGTTGGTATCCATTTTAGAACGTCGAGGTAATTCTCTATAAGTACCTAATCGTTAATTTCATAGTACGACTTAAATATAATGTTTTCCTTTTTTTTTATGTTAGATAGGCCAGACAAACGAACTAGTGGGTCACCTGATGTTAAATGATCACCACTGTCCATAGACACCCGCAGCGCTTTACACGATGCCAGTGCGTTGTCGGCCCTAAAGGAGAGGTAATAGGGGAAGGGGGAGAGGGAGGGGGAGAGGAAAGGGGTGAGGTATTGCGCCCCCGGCACTCTCACTGACCGTACGAAACGCAAGCAGGATTACTGCTGCTTCACGCCGGTGTTCTGTGAGAGGGTGGTACTGCCCCGGACGAGCCGGCCCATTCGTGATGCAGCGGCTAGCTACAACATGGCTCTACCACTACAAAAACGACGACATAATTTACAACGACGATATAATTTGAACTTTCTTGTTTTAACCGGCCAAGTGCGAGTCGAACACGCGCACGAAGGATTCCGTACCTACCATAATCTACAAAAACGGCAAAAAAAATCACGTATGTTGTATGGATATTTAATTTTGTTTTATTTTAATTTAATTATTTATTTTTAAAGTAAATATAATAACTAAATATTCTGTGAATATTTCAAGCGTCTGCATGTTGCCGTTATCAATATCGAGCCAAAACGAGCAAAAAAAATCACGTTGTTGTATGGGAGCGTCCTTAAATATTTATTTTATTCTGTTTTTTATTATTTGTTGTTATACCGAAATACATCATCTGTGAAAATTTCAATTGTCTAGCTATCACGGTTCATGAGATACAACCTGGTGACAGACAGACGGACGGACGGACAGCGAAGTCTCAGTAATAGGGTACCGTTTTTACCCTATGGGTACGGAACCCTAAAAAACATCAAACATGCGTCAATTATCTTGACGTATCTCAGACACATTGAACAATACAAATATCCCTTTATTTACATTAAACCTTCGAACATCCTTCGAATCGCATTAAATATGGAAAAAAAATTACAGACCAAACGATATAAAATCTCGCTCTCATTTGCCAGAAAGAATTGTGCGAATTGTGACGTCAGAAGTCATTAGCCGTCTCAACTGTCTTTCTTTTCTTTATGTTGTCCGTATTATGTTTTGCGGATAATGAGATAAAGAGAGAATTCGTAAATTTTCGAAGCGGGCGCGCGAATAAGGCGACATCGAAAATTCTTTAAATGAATACGGGATTTTCAGATAGCGTTTCTCGTTTTATGTTTGTATCGTTTATTTTTGACGACCAGTGTTGGTACTCTTTTACTATCCAGGCTGGCGGAACTCCCTACAGACACACATAAGGCGTGCTAAATCTTTGTCTGCTTTGTATGGGTTTGTGTGATTTGTGTGTTCGTACAGAACACGCATATCGTACTGTCGTACCCTGTGTTTGAGACGCCAATATGCCTCCTTATTTTCAAATTACTTTTCTTTATGCTACATTGTTTTTTTTCCATAACGTGCTCTATTATAAAGGCTACAAAGATACTATTTCGATACTAATTTGGAATCAAACGCGCAAACAAACCGTAAATATGCAGGTATCATCTAAAATCTGACAAAATCCTTCTCCGAGTCCCAAATTCGCAAATATTCGCTACATTTCCCACTCGATCCAGATCCCGAGTAATGTTCCCTTACATTTCGTCGCGCTTCCACCTGGAATGGGGGGAAATATGGGGGTTGAGGTTTATGGAAAGTTACGTAAGGTGTAAAGTGTATAAGAAGATCTTCATCATATCGTAGATTTGCTCACTTCATGAAACGCTTGAGACGACCAGATGGCCCAGTGGTTAGAGAACCTGACTACGAAGCTTGAGGTCCCGGGTTCGAATCCCGTGTCGGGGCAGATATTTGTATGAAAAATACGAATGTTTGTTCTCGGGTCTTGGGTGTTTAATATGTAGTACCTGGGCGACCGAGCTCTGCTCGGGCAGAAACTCGGTACCAAGCGTTTTCCCAGAGATAAGACCAAGCTAGATCAATTTTTCATCCCCGAAAACCCCCAAATACCAAATTTCATCGAAATCGTTGAAACCGTTTCCGAGATCCTGATTATATACACCGGAGGGGTGGGGGGGGGTGAGAGGGGGGGGAGGGGATGCGGGGGAGGAAGCGCGGGGGTATTAAAGGGGGGATGAAAATTTCATTGATTTTGCCGTAGGATGCACCGTTTTCAAGATATTTGACAAAAACACCGGAGGGGGTGGGGGGGGGGGTGGGGTGAGTCACGTTAAACTATCGTCCGTAAACCGACTTTACAGACAACCGGCTTTTCCTGTTCTGTGCTCCCAATAGGGAACGTGCACATAGACGGTGCTGCCAACTGGTGCCATAAGGGTGCCATCAATTTGAATGTTTTACCTTGATAAGTTTGTTTTACTGTCCGCATAGTGTCTCTTCTGTCGCATTAGTGCTGCCGCCTATAGTTACTGCACGTTCCCTATAATACTTTTTCTAACAAAAAAGTAACTTTTTCTCACAAAAAAGTAACTTTTTCTCACAAAAGAAGAAACTTGACGTTTTCTCATAAAAAATAAACTTAAAAAAAAAACTAAAAATCTTGAAAAAAAACGTGGAATCGAACCGAGGTCGGCTGGATGCGCGACCACCCGATTTCTAATGTGCCATTATGATCTGCTCGAAGTCGGCGAAATTTAGCTTTATATTCTAATGCAAACAAAAGTAGCCGGAAAACACGAGTAAAAGCGATTTTCTGAAAATGAAACATAGCTAGATCAGTTTTTCATCCCCGAAAACCCCCACATACCAAATTTCATCGAAATCGTTGGAGCCGTTTCCGAGATCCTGATTATATATATATATACAAGAATTGCTCGTTTAAAGGTATTAGATTTAAGTATGTACCTATCTATATAAGTATGTTTATCCGTTGCCTAGTACCCATAACACAAGCTTTGCTTAGCTTACTTTGGGACTAGGTCAATTGGTGTGAACTGTCCCGTGATATTTATTATTATTATTTAATTATATGATCTGTACAACTTAATTTGACCAGATCATTAAACAGTAAACATTTCACGATTTTGTCATCCACATTTAGCCGGATCGTATAAATACGCCCATGTCGTACCCATATCGTAGATTTGCTAACTTCATGAAATACTCGAGAATTTCATGAAATTGTCGCATTTTATGAACTGTTTCAATGTCTATTGGCCACATCATGATGTGTTTTGGGCAGATCAATGATGAGAAATCGTTTCGAAACGTCCCACTGTTGGGCACGGGTCTCAGAATGAGAGGGCTTGAGCTGTCTAGAGCAGTGTTTCCCAACCTTTTTCAGCCACGGACCCCTAGGAAATGAAGCACAGTTTTCACGGAACCCCTATAAAATAAACAGCAAAAAAATTCGGATTAGATATTTATTTTAGTTATTACAGATACAAAATAGGTACTTATAACTGTTTATTATGAATAACTGTTGCTTTTTCGCAACTAAATCAGACTTATAAGCATTTATGTATGGTCCAGAGATGACACCGCGGACCCCCACACATATACTCGCGCACCCCCAGGGGTCCGCGGACCACAGGTTGGGAAACACTGGTCTAGAGCGTATTGGCAACTTGACATACTCGTATACCTACCATTGAATTGCTTGCAAGTGTGCCGTAAGTTCAAAGCAAATTTCAAATGTAAATTCACACCTGAATTTTGAATAACTCAGAGGTACGAGTCCGGGATTAAAGCCACAATCCTCTGCTTGAGAGGCTATACGTCAAATCACTAGGCCACCACGGCTTTTAAAGAAGATAATCATGTTCATAAACGAGTATTAAACCTTAGTAGTTTAGTTTAAAGTTGTCGCCGCTAACGATGGGCCTCATAAGAAAGCTCAAGATCACTCAAAGGGCGATGGAGAGGGCTATGCTTGGAGTTTCTCTGTGGGATCACATCAGAAATGATGAAATCCGCGCAAGAACTAAAGTCACCGACAGAGCTCTAAGAATCGCCAGACTTAAGTGGCAGTGGGCAGGGCACATCTCTCGTAGAGCTAATGACCGATGGGGCCTAAAGGTTTCTCGAATGGCGTCCACGGACCGGAAGATGCAGTGTTGGTTGGCCTCCAACAAAATGGAGCGGCGACCTGGTTAAGGTTGAGGGAACGCGTTGGATGCGGATGGAGCAGGACCGACCTTGCAAAACTTGGGGGAAGTCTATGTTCAGCAATGGACGTCTATGTTTGTTTTGTTTGTGTTCGTCTTTGGGTCTTTTGGATATACCTACGGGACAGACTGTGCCTAGTGTTGGAGCCAGTGCAATCTTACTTGAAGCACTGATGCATGATTGTCACTTGGTCTTTGTAACTTGATATTCGTATATAATAAAGGATTTGTATTTGTTGTATTTGTAAATGATGATGACGAAGTATAGCAATTAACAATTTATAAGCTGAATATCTGGCAATATATTAGCCTCGAGTCTGAATAGAGCTCTTAAGGCGAGTACATGACAGCGAGGGAGACATAAATAAGGGCAGGCCTAGACGAACACCCTGTGCGTGCAAAAACATTTCAGGGGTTTAGGGATCCTTGGGAAGCAAAAACAGATAAATACCTATAGAAGTTATCACAAAATGAATCTAGACACCTGTGGTTGGAATGTTGCTAAATATAATCTGGGACTTACCGACTCGGTAGAATATCTATATCAAGCTAGAAACTATTTGCCTAGCTCTTCCACTCTGCGTGTTAAAAAGTTTGTTGTTCTACAATTTTTTCTCAAAAATGTGCGTTAAAGTCGTCATTGTTAGTTAACAATGCGTTTACATATCAGAAGGCCAAGAAGACTGATGACGGTCGTACTAAAATAAAAAAAACCGGCCAAGTGCGAGTCGGACTCGCGCACGAAGGTTTTCGTACCACTATCTAATGTAAAAACGGCAAAAAAATCACGTTTGTTGCATGGGAGGCCCCTTAAATATTCATTCACGTCTTAAAACGAGTTTAACTCGACATGTTTCGGGCTAATTCGTAGCCCTTCTCAGAGTCGCGCGTCACGGCGGCTGCCAAACGCGCACTCGCACGCGGTTGTGCGCGTTTGGCAGCCGCCGTGACGCGCGACTCTAAGAAGAAGGGCTATGAATTAGCCCGAAACATGTGAAGTTAAACTCATTTTAAGACATGAGTGATCCGTTTATTTTCACTACAAATAAAAGAACTTTTTTTGTCTGCCTCGACACGTGTCTAACACGCTTGGTGTCTACGAGTATAGACATGAATCGACCTTAAAAGCTAAGTAGTTTATTTATAAAACTGACGCTGGTCCTGTTTTTGCAGGGAAAGAAAGGCGTGTGTTATTATTTGGTATCAGCGTCCTCCCCAGTAAACAACCGTGATGGATGGGGGCATTGTTCCGGCGAATAGATTGAGGTCTCTGATACTTCCGGTTATTAATTAATGTTGAGACATTGAGTCTATAGTTGGGGTAAAAGATGATGGCTTGCTTGTATAAAGTAAAACGACAGGAGACGGAATAATGTGGATGTTTGGTCACAAAAGGGGAGATCGTTTTTAGAGGGCAGATGGATTCGATCTGGTGATGCTTCAATGGCCTAGGATAGGATGCAGATTTTAATGATGGTAAAAGCACACAGACTTATCATAATTTTAGGATTTGTTAGCTAACGGTCCAATATGCAGTTCGTCCAAATAGAATAGGGTGGCCGGGAGAGGTGCGGACGGCGAGCGCGCCTCGTGTGCCTGTCGCCCGCACCTCTCCAGACCCCTTTTGTCGTCATATTTATTTAGACGACCAGATGGCCTAGTGGTTAGAGAACCTGACTACGAAGCTTAAAGCCCCGGGTTCGATTCCCGTGACGGGGCTGATATTTATATGAAAAATACGAATGTTTGTTCTCGGGTCTTGGGTGTTTAATATGTATTTAAGTACATATGTATCTATCTTTATGAGTTTGTTTATCCGTTGCCTAGTACCCATAGCACAAGCTTTAGTTAGCTTACTTTGGGACTAGGTCAATTGGTGTGAATTGTGTCCCGTGATATTTATTTATATTTTTATTTATTATACCCCCAGCCCCTGTACCGCACGGGCGAGGAGTCAGCTAAACGGCTTAGCTATAGTATTTACCATACAAAAGGTGATAACGGTTTCCAATCCCTAAACGTTAACCAACTTTGTCCAATTTCTGATAATATAGACGTGAGTTTAACGACCGCCTTAGCCTAGTTGGTAGTGACCCTGCCTACGAAGCAAGAGGTCCTGGGTTCGAATCCCGGTTAGGGCATTTATTTGTGTGATGAGCACGAATATTTGTTCCTGAGTTATGGATGTTTTCTATGTTTTTAAGTATTATATTTATCTATATAAGTATGTTTATCGTCGTCTTGTACCCATAGTACAAGCTTTGCTTAGTTTGGGACTAGGTCGATTAGTGTAAATTGTCCTGTGATATTTATTTATTTATTTAATTATTCTTATTTTTTTGCTATAGTTAGAATAGCTATTTAAGTTGGCTATTGAAAGACAAGATTCAAGGAGTTCACTGTCAACCCTCAGAATTGAATTAGTACTATAATAAGAAGAGGTCTATACGCTCTAGACATATATTAAATGAGCCATCTCAACGATAGTATGTATATTTGTGTATATATTATGTAAACTCTTTATTGTAAAAAAAAAAACAAGAAAAAACAAAACAATATTGACAGCCGTTGAGATATAATACACTAATATAATATTATGTACAAAGGCGATTGTCGTTTTAAGGGACCTCTACCAGTTAACTTTTGAGTGGATGAAAGGAACATTTAGCAAATAGTTCAGCCAATCGGCTGCAAACCCTGGGAATATCGCTAAGTTTCAGAGCACAATATTTGCCCCATACATCTCCACAGTGACGTGGTGAAAATAACTTGTTTATGTTAGGGACGCGTACTTTTTTCTATGCGATAGTAAAGTAAAATAGTTTATAGCTGGAAATGGGTTGCTTAATATGGCTGATGAATTATTATCCTTGAAGTTATACGGTTTGGATTTAATTTTATCCAATTTATTGAATCAGGCGTTACTTTGCGGAGGTCCAAATTAAAGAACTGAAACAATTACTTGCTCACCCACTTTGCTTTGTTTTGGCCGCGGGTGAGCCAAGTAGATAATTGTTTCAGTTCATTTATTTTTATCCGACTGCGTGATGCAAACGAGGGTAATGTGTTTATAGGTCTACACAACGAAATCGAATAAGATCGTGGTAGCCTAATGGCTTGAGGGGTTCGCACTTTTTTTTCGGAATTTACGTGCGAAATTACATTTAAAATTTACCATGAGCTTTACAGTGAAGAAAGACACCGTGAGGAAACTTGCACACGCCTGCAAAGAAATTCAATGGTGTGCGTGAAGTTCTCAATCCTTATTGGGTCCGCGTGGGTACGGTTAAAACCCTCTCATTCTGAGAAAAAGCCTGTGCCCTGCAGTGGGACGTATATAGGCTGAGAAGAAGCCTATACAAGTATATCCAGAATACGAGTATTTCAGCCAACAGCTGTTATTGAAGTTGAATTTACTTAAATTTCTTCGCAGGTTTGTCCAGGTTTCCTCACGATGTTTTTCTTTACGGTAAAGCGCATCATCATCATCATTTCAGCCGAAAGACGTCCACTGCTGAACATAGGCCTCCCCGAAGGCTCGCCAAACAGATCGGCCCGTGCCATTCGCATCCAACGCGATCCCGCAACCTTAATCAGGTCGTCGTTCCATCTTGTTGGAGGCCTACCTACACTGCGTCTTCCGGTCCGCAAAGCGCATGATCAGTAGAGCGCATGATAAATTTCAAATGTAATCCGAAAAACTCAGAGGTGCGAGCCCGGACTCGAACCCACGACCCTCTGCTTGAGAGTCCGTAGATCAAACCGCTAGGCCACCACGATTTTTATTGTTTACGGACCATCAGTTGACCCTCTCGCTCGTTTTCCATCACTTTCATATTTAATTACTTTGCTTTGATAGAGCTGACAATTAATTATTTATAGATAATAATACAATTGTTTTTGACGTGGATAAATTGATTCCCGGGAACAAACCACGAAGTGATTTATTAATAAATGCGTATTCCACAGAATATCAAATAATCACGGTTATTAATTTATCAGAAAATTTAAAATAGCCATACGTATACAGGATGTTTCAAAACTCAACGACAAACTGGTAGGGGTGAGGTGAACGTAGGGTAATTCCAGGATAGATGCCCCAGTGGGATAGATGCCTCGATTTCAATTTCTACTAGTAGCAAGGCCGTGGGACTAAAATTCCACTAAATGATAGCAAGCCCCGTCCCTGCAAACCTCCGGGCCGCTGCTATCATGAGCAAGAGCGAACGCGTTTAGTCCATGTGTGCCAAAACCTTCCGCGGCGAGATCTCGCAGAGCGTGAAAATTATATTCGTAAGTATTTGTTTTTGAATAACTTTAGACTGGCTTATAATTTGCGCTTTTAACTAACTCATTTGGTTGCACTGAAGTTTAGGCTGCATGGATTAGTATATTTTATAGTGATTTTATCATTACTTGATTTTTTATCGAAAAGGGCATCTATCCTCTGCGAAAAGTATAGTTGCCCCGTTTTCGATCGCTATAGATGCCCCTAAGGGCATCTATCCTCAACTTGTTAAAAATATTTTTTATGTTGCAGAGGGTCGAAATGCCTCGTAAATATCAGAGAAAACAGGGCGTAGTCCCACGTAACGTCGCCTGGACTGAAGAAAGCGTGCTAGCAGCCTTCGAGGAAATGAAGAAGAAGAAGCCAGAACATATGGAATACCGTCTAGAACACTAAGACGACGTTTTACCAAAAATGAGGAAAATTAATTGACCTTATCTAGGTAGGTAGTTATGTAGGTACATGTTGATTGGTATTTAGTGAAGTTTTTTCTGTAGGTATTTGCAAATAGAAGCAAAATCACATTTTATATGGAATTGATTGAACTTTTTTAATTTGTTTCAGTAAAACATCCAGTACTAGGATTCTAAAATAAGAAGAGGCTCGTGGCTCATACTATTCAAACTTGGCGAATTTTCAATGAATATAAAAGATTGATAACTTTTATTTAACTTGTTTTATTTCAAAGGGCATCTATCCTGTGACTCATTTTTGCGACGAGTCGTCTATCCCCCACGGTAGGCACCTATCCCATTTATAAGGGGTCAAAAAAAGTACGATTTACACAAAATCCATACGATTTATATTAAAACAAGTACAGTAAAATAATAGATTAAGGACCATAGTTATCATACGCATTGGACGCAATGCTATAATTTGTTAAGTTTTTGAATTATAAAGCTATTTCAAAAAGTGGGGCATCTATCCTGGACTTACCCTACATGTGTTGAAAGGGACAATTCAAAATAAAAATATCCCTCCGGCAGTCGGGTAAAGATACCATTTTTTGCGAAAATAAATAACTTAGAATTGATTAATGACAATTATTGTATTTTCATCACTTAAGCTCTGAAAGTAGGTTGCATTTAACTTGAAATCCGTGTTGTAAATTCGATTTACTTGTTTAGGGATGTAAGTAAATTTAAAAATCGAATGGTGCTCCTTTGTATTCACGAACTGGTAAACAAGGAGAGTGTAATGCGTTATACTTACCTCCAAACCTCCATGCTGGCATAATGCTGCTGGCCAGTGCTGGCTGAATGTGCCAAAGCCAAAGAGCGCGAAGCCATTTAAAAAAAAACAAAAGACGGTTTGGCGCGATAAATTTTCTTCCGCTCTGTTGCAAATTGCGTATACATGAAAAAGTAAGTGGATGAAAAGTAGAGTGTTCAACTCGAGTGTAAATGATCATTTACACCCGCGAACTATACTCAGCGTCACGGAAATCGCACACTCGCGGATTTCAGTGTCAAGCCGTTATAAACCTTACACAGTCTTAAAGGTAAAGTATGGGTGTGTGGATTCATATGAAAGGTTATTTAATCCTCCATTTAATAAAAAAACAAAATCGGTAAAAAAGCAATAAAAGTTATAAAGATAAGAGTTATATTCGCTTGGAAGCAAAATCCGTAGGTGTGCGATTTCTGTGACGCCGGGTGTATAAGTACCCTCGTTCGCTTTGCTCGCTCGTGCGCCTAATATCTTGGGTGTAGGTAATTGATCACTTACGACCCTTGTTTATCAATCTACCATTATTTTCGATAGTTTAAATAATAAATGCTTCCTTTATAAGAAGCTTCCTAAATTTGAATTGTCCCTTTCACACCACTTCTTCCCTACCAGGTGAGAAAACAAGTTATAAGTGACAGTTCCAAAAAAAATAAGAAAAAACATATCACGTACAATTAGTTAAGTGATGTGACGCTGTTATCCCTTAACTGTGATTATGTCTATATTTTTCACTAGCCGCCCGCCCTGGCTTCGCACTGGTGTACTACTAATTAAAAAACAACCTTTTTTTTCATTCAAACCTCTCAGTAGTTGCTGACACAACAAAAATATAGACAAATATGTGCAGCCGATCTAAAGTTATACGCGTCAGTAATTTTTTTGCAGTTTATTTTTATTTATATACCTATTTATTTATCTTATTTTTAATAATGTGTTTTAGTTTAAAGATATTTGCATATTGTAAATTATATAAAATGTTATCGATCACTTATTAGTTTACACAACGATACATTGTTGATACAGTGAATTCTGTGAATAGTTTGATAGAGTTCTCTATCGTTTGCTATAATTTTATATGCTACAAAGTATCGTTTGCCATAATTTACATTTGACATAATTTAATTTATTTCTGAAACAGTATTTTCTTCACAATTGTTATAAAACAAATCTAACCTAACATACTGTATTCTTTAAGATGAAATTCAAAAATCCTGAAAAATCCTGAAATATATTTTATAGCAAACATTGTTAATGGCAAAGAAAAGGATTCGGTTTGATAGATTCTGACACTTAAACATGCGTGTGACTTTAAACTTACCTGTCAATCCTTCCACAAAATTCTCGTAGCTCTACCACTTAAAAACAAGTTCCAATCCGCTTCCCATTTCAACTACATGTTTTTCAATCACCAATCAGCCTCAATTTATACAACAACTTGCACTGTTAGGACACTCACTTCACTAGCTCACTTCACGAAAGTTACGTGCGTGACGAAGGGCGGGCGGCGTGGACCGGCCTCCAGAAGGGCGCGAGGGCGACTGAGACTTGGCTATGCGCGGGTTGCCAAGCGTACTTTTCTCTAGCTAAAAAATCTTACTTTGGCTTTCTAATTTCGTACCCTCCCTGTATAAAACTAGGTACCCTAGTGTTTTGACTTAAATTGTCTCGTATCTCTTGAGTAACCACACACACCTGAGAAGAATGATTTGTGTGATGTTTGTAATCAAAAAAAAAATCATGCGTGCTGTTTTTCGAAACTGAAGTGAAACTTCGTAATGTGTAAATGAAAAAGGCACTTATTCATCAATATGAACCTTATTGCAATGACTTAAAGAACTAAATTTACTTATGCAACTTTGTGTTTAAATTACTCACTAGATGGCGCTTTTATTAAGTCTCATACAAGTTTGCACAGACAGTGTTCTGCATCGCACTGTCGAAGTATACAATGCGAGATTACTTGCTTCGGCAGTACATAATATACTAATGCTTTCATACCCCCTCCATGGTAGCGTTAAACGTTTAACGCGACCTTGTTGGAAGTCGCATTAGAAGTTTCACTTCAATAACATTATTTAAACATATTTATTTAGTTTTCTAAAATTAGCTGAAGGGCTCTGCAACCATAGCCACAAAAAAAGAAACTAACCAATTAAAAAGTTATATGACGGATAAAAATACTAAAAACCACCTGATCTGGTGGTTAAATTAAGAAACAGTTTATCCGTCACTTAGCGCTAATCAAGACTTGTGAAACAGAATTTTTAATTTCATCTGTCAAATCAAGCTAATCCGAACTTTAAAAAAAACCGGCCATGTGCGACAGACGGTCAGACAGACAGACGGACGGACGGACAGCGAAGTCTCAGTAATAGGGTCCCGTTTTTACCCTTTGGGTACGGAACCCTAAAAAGACATGTAACAGAGCCCGGCCTTCTTACACAAATAAATTTTTGATTTTGAAACTTTGGCAATTCTTAGTGTTATGTCGTCCAGATACAATAAGTAATTAAATATCTTTAGCATTTCAAATATTATTTACAGAATAAAGCGTTCGTAACTGTTCGTAAACACTAAACAGCCCCCAGAGTTTGGGAGATGTCTGTAATTTGAATATTCGCTACATTTACTGAAAGGGATTCAAATGAAAGTGGAGTGGTCATTAGGAATGTTGCTGTGAAGGTGAAAGGGACACTGCTTTAGCATTTTATGTAGATTCAAGATTTTAATTGTAAATTTAGCGCTGTAGGGCTAATGGTTGGAGCAGTTATGTACATTTGTTTAAAATGAAATAAATAGAATGCCTTTAAGATTGAGAGCGATCATTCCAAGTCAAGTCAGTGTTGCCTTACATATAATATGTTATGAACGTTAAATATAGTAAATAATTGTGTTGTTAAAGGCCTTCTCTATCGCCTTAGGTTTTTTATTCCTGTAATGATAGTGTAAGTGATAATGTAAATAAATAAATAAATAATTCCACAAGGGCCCGTGATTTACCTACCAAATTGTCTGGCTTGACTTTCGAAGTACCGTTAACGGTTCAAGACAAAATTATGTATACCTACCTGTATAATAAATAAACATTGACATCATGAGGAATTTATGCTCTGTATTTCCTAGTTTTTGTTTTTTAACCCCCGACACAAAAAGAGGGGTGTTATAAGTTTGACCGCTATGTGTTTGTGTGTCTGTCTGTCTGTCTGTGGCATCATAGCTCGTAAACGGGTGATCCGATTTGGATGCGGTTTTTTTTAATAGAAAGCAGGTTTCTTAGCGATGGGTTTTAGATATATTTCATCAAAATCGGTTCAGCCGTTTCAAAGTTATCAGCTCTTTTGTTAGCTGCGGAAGGGATTTTAGACGCATAACGGGCTTTGACTTAATGTCAAACATACGAGTGACATAATCGCGTTGGGGGTTTTTTAAATTTTTAATTTATAGTTATATCTCGTTTAAATTTTCGGGAAATATTTTTTGCCTAGTAACACTAAGAAATGTCAGACTTCCGCGGAATTAAAATAGTAGATTAGCTATAGTTGAACCCATTGTCAAAGGAGCTATGCTAAGTGGACCAATGAACGTGCTTGGTGGATATCGAACACATCCATAGCAAGGTAGCTCAATAAATCGTTTATAATTGGGTTACACTGTAAGTGGGAAACCAATACACTAACGATATAAACAAACTTTATTAAAAGGGTCCGGTCCCTTACCCGACTTGGAATAAATAGCGTTATGAGTTTAACACGCCATTATCGGCGTCCTTAAGTATTACGTCATTAATCCTTGCAAATAACGAACGAAATCACAAATTACCGGTCGGGTTAAGCTTGTAATTAAGTTTAATCCAATTATTTGAACATAGAGTATCTGTGGACGCCACTCGAGTACCTTTTTCACCATCTTTTTCATACTGAACTGAACTGAATCATAGATCCACGGAAAAAACCCCAGAAAAAAGACCAATGCTGGGAATCAAACCCAGGTCCTCGGCATTCCGTGCCGCGTGCTATTCCCCTACACCACCACTGGTCAGGAGTTTAGACACAAATTTTTCCTATGCATCATACATTCCACCCCGCCATCATCACTTTTGCAGTGATACAGCGCCATCTATATTCAGTTCTCATCGAGAAACACTCCTTCGAAACATTGAAGTTGAAAAAATAAAAATACAAAAAAAAGATACTTCAAACCAAACTTGTTTTTCACCATCGGCCATCAGTTTCTACGAGCGATATGCCCTGCCCACTGCCACTTGAGTCTGCCGATTCTTCGAGCTATGTCGGTGACTTTAGTTCTTGGGCTTCATCATCCCGGACTGACCGGACTGGAAGATGCAGTGTAGGTAGGCCCCCGACAAGATGGAGCGACGACCCGGTTAAGGTTGCGGAATCGCGTTGGATGCGGATGGCACGGGACCAATCTGTTGTGTGTTGTAAAAATATACACGATTAAGTGATTTACCTAAAACAAAACTTAAATTGATTCCTTTGTGCAACGAAAGTCACCCAAGTTTGTATGACTAACTTTCGTTACACAAAGGACGCGATCATGATTTTGTTTTCATTAAGACAAGTGTCTACATTTCTTTTTAAAACGACTCAATTATATACAGATTCTTCAGATGAGTCCTCTGTTTTATATAGTACTCTGTGTGTAGTTAACATGATTAATAGCACATAATTAATGGTCGCGGGTAAATCATTAAAAGTCCTCTTTTCTCCCATTTCAAGATTGTTTTCCTACAAATGATAAATGACGATAATCAATTGACCTTCATATTTTTTATTGTCTGCCATTATTTAATATGTTGGTTTATTTTATTGAGGGTGATAAATTCTGGCGTTTTGGGGTTCAAACGAATGAAGTATAACCTACGCTACGTTTCTAAATCTAAGTTTATAATGTTTATCTAATAAGTAAACATGGATACGGACACAGTCACGGACATAGCCCGAAGAATCGCCAGTGGGCAGGGCACATCGCTCGCAGAATTGACGGTCGATCGGGTCGAAATGTTCTCGAGTGGCGTCCGCGGACCGGAAGACGCAATGTAGGTGGGCCTCAAACAAGATGGGAGCGATGACCTGGTTAAGGTTGCTGGAACTCATTGGATGCGGATGGCGAGGGGCTATTAGACGAGCCTTGGGGGAGGCCTATGTTCAGCAGTGCACATTTTTCGGCTGAAATGATGATAATGTTTAAATAAACCCCACCCGCACACGCACAAGCAACCGTACTCTGACACACACTTGCACACGCACGCACGCACGCACAAACTTTGCATTATAATATCAATAGGAATCTAAGGGCTATAGTGAGGGAGAGTTAAGCTATATTGAACCGGCGCTTAAGTTGGACCACTTCCGTATTTCTACCAAATTACACTATTTAATTACACTACAACAAAAACTGAAGCGATGACAGCGCCACAAACAGTCCGCCATTTTGCATCATCGCTTCATTTTTTGTTGCCAGTGTAAATAAAATTATTTAAAAACGAAAAAGTTTTTCGGGTGCGCCGGTGGGATTCGAACCCACGTCTCCTGGGTATGCACCCCAACGGGTGTTCAACCCACCGGGGTGTAGAACACCCGTTGGGGCGCATACCCAGGAGACGTGGGTTCGAATCCCACCGGCGCACCCGAAAAACTTTTTCGCTTTTAAATAATCTTAGATTCGGTGAGCAGCCGTACTGCTAATAAAATAAACAATATTAGTGTAAATTGGTAGAAATGCAGAAGTGGTCCAATTTAAGCGCCGGTTCAATATAGGTTATTCTAACCTACTAAATGACTTTATCTACTGTAATTTTAAATGGCTTTCCATTCCCACCAGTCTCAGTAACAGAAGACCGAGACGGGCTCATTTGTCTCAGAGCTCTGGCAACCGATCTAGCGTTTATTACATTCCTTTGCTCTTGTTCGGTTGCTCGTCTGCTTGTTTAACCTTTGATCAATTATAACTGAAGATACACATTGCCGAACAAAATCCCCTTCAAAGAATGTCCGAACTTTTTTATTTGTTTGCATAATAATTAAAAACATCACCTACACAGAAATTTGAACCTAGCCTTTACTTCATTACAGTCGAATTTCGGTTGACACTTGACAGCTAAACTTGACAATTTCACGCAACGTACTGAGAAAAAGAAGGCCACTTTTATCAAAGTGGCGCTCATTTGGCTCGGACATTTTCGGGCGCGCGACTGTGGATCTACAGTTATAATTGATCAAAGTGTTTAACGATCCTTTTGAATCCTAGTAACAGAAATGCAAAAATTCGTGAGTACAATTTATGAACATTCCAGTGACTGGTTAGATCAATTTACTAAAATCGTTATTTCCTATTAGAAAAATTATCATTCGCATTATTTCCCAAATGCTTTTTTTCTCATTATAAAAGAAATTTTTAATAATTACGAGTTGTTAGGGAATAAGGTCTATAGGAGAACCGCACATGGTCGTCGATGGGTAGTTCCTAACCAATGCATTTGGCAAATAATCAAGAGTAACCACGACGACCTTGGGCATTTTTCAGTAGACAAAACTTATGAAAGAATAACACATTTATACTGGTTTAAAAAGATGAAACGCACTATTAAAAAGTATATCAAAAATTGTTTAAACTGTATCTATAATAAAATAAAAGGAGGATTAAAAGAAGGCGAACTGTATTCCGTTCCAAAGTATGCCCAACCATTCCATACATTACACCTTGACCATGTAGGTCCGTTTGTAGAAACAAGTAAAGGTAACAAACATTTGTTAGTGGCAGTAGATGCGTTCACGAAATTTGTTTTTATTTCGGCAGTAAAAAGTACACAAACGAGTTGTGTTATTAAAGAGTTAGAAAACATTTCAAAGATATTTGGCAACCCACGTAGGCTTATTACAGATGCGGGTACAGCTTTCACTGCAATAGCTTTTAAAGAATACTGTAGTAATAAAAACATTAGACTGCATACCATTGCTTCTGGTATGCCGCGTTCAAATGGCCAAGTCGAAAGATTCAACAAGACGATTTTAGATTCAATGAAGACCATGGGCGCAGAATTGTCTGATGACAAATGGGACGATTGTGTTAGGTGTTTGCAACAGGGAATTAATAGTACATTCCACAAAACAATCAAAGCCGTGCCTAGTGAAGTGTTGTTAGGTTATAGGATCCGAGCAGACAGCGATAAACTAGCACCTGAATCTGATAATAATGATACTACGGACGTTACTAAGTTACGCAAATGGGTTGACGAGAACATACAAAGAAACGCGGAATCACAGGAAAAAAGATTTGATAGTACTCGTGCAAAGGCCACACAATATCAAGAGGGTGACTTAGTACTTGTTAAGATTTTGAGTCAAACTAATGACGGACGTAGTAAGAAGCTCTTACCTACGTACAAAGGACCTTTCCAAGTAGATAAAGTCTTAGGTCAAGATAGATACCAGGTTATCGATATGAGAGGTAGTGAGCGAAGCCACAAGCGATATACTGGGACGGCGTCAGCAGAACACATGAGACACTGGATTAAAATTCACGACTGGGATGTCTGTAATTAATGAACTGCAAGCGCGTGTTGGCAAGGTAATGTTCTTACTAAATTTTAATTTAGAATCTTGTTCAAAGCTATTTTCGAATAATATATGATAATATGCTAACTGAAGACAATAACTAGCGTCCTTGTTTTTTCTTTTTCCGTAATCT
This sequence comes from Archips xylosteana, assembly GCA_947563465.1. NCBI lineage: Eukaryota > Metazoa > Arthropoda > Insecta > Lepidoptera > Tortricidae > Archips > Archips xylosteana. Next base: position 19,772,729 of record OX387357.1, read on the forward strand.
GAATGCCAAACGATTCGTCTAAGTTTTGCCTAAGCCTAAAGGCAAATAACTAAGACAATCGATGAATAAAATGTTCCCTAAGCCTAAAGGGGCATTTTAGAATTGGTATTGGATAATGGAACACACATGTTTAATGTTACAAAAGATCGCCTAAGACTAAAGGGATCATTTTTGAACTTAAACATGTACAAAGATCGCCTAAGACTAAAGGGATCGAATTTGGACTTAGATATGTATGTACATAGAATTGTGAGGTCATGAAAGGCCGAACGTTTAAGTGTATTTATATATAGATACAATAATTATGTTCTATCAATGTGTTCCAGAACGACAGTATCAGGTGAATGTTTTGGAGCGCCTGGGGGCATGCGCAATGCAGAATGGCCGTGTTGGCAATCTTCTATTCAGCGGCATCTACGGGTGTCGTTGTGCTCCTGGGTCTTTCCCGGAGGACATTTGTCAAGCGGGAAACCACAGGGAGCTGTCGCGCCATGGACTTTACGAACCAAATGTTGGCAATCTTCTATTCAGCGGCATCTACGGGTGTCGTTGTGCTCCTGGGACTTTCCCGGAGGACATTTGTCAAGCGGGAAACCACAGGGAGCTGTCGCGTCATGGACTTTACGAACCAAATATATCTACCAATCAGCGTCGAGCACGACGCGCCCCTTTTTTTGGGGTTTTGGAATGTATAAAAGCTAAGGGGCGATGGCGGGGCAGCATTCTTTGATTTATTTTTGTGAGAGAAAGTAGTCCGGTAGCTAAGTGAATTGTACTTAAATATATTATTGAAATTATACCTTTAACAGATACAAATCGTTTGAGTAGTTATTTCTTTATAATAGTGCCAATTACTTTTCGAATAATAGTTAACAACTGTTTATGTGTCAATTCTAATGGAAAAAAGCAGCTGTGAAAATTAGCTTCAGTAAAAAACTACAATGAGAAAAAATCATTTGGGAAAAAACCGAATGGAAATTTTGCTTCTAGAAAATAACGCTTTTGGTAAATTGATCTAACCAGCCATTCCAGTTTTTAAGTAAGTGTTATTTTTATTAATGAGCATTTTGTGTTAAGCGAGATTTCGTCGGGTATAGTGCGTGCATGTAGTAATTTCGTACATAAATTCCAAAAACCTCAGAAGTACGAGCCCGAGCTTGAGAGGCCTTAGACCACTAGGCCACTACGACGATTTTTCTGTGCACCCATATGTTTTAAAAACTTAAGATCCACGCGATGTGAGCCTTCAATTATCGGTATCCGGGCATTTCTATTTTTCGTTGTACCCAATTAAGAAATTGTTAACAGGGAGTTAAAATTAGTCCGTTTGGTTACGTACTTTAACAAGCCTTTACAATAAAAAAAAGTACAAATCGGACAAGTTTAACAATGTGTAACAAGAAGTGAAGAATGGTCCGGTTTGTTAAGTTTTTTTTTACTGTAAAGACTTGAAAAAGTGCGTAACCAAACGGACTAATTTTAACTCTCTATTAACAATTTCTTAATTGGGTACAACGAAAAATAGAAATGCCCATCCGCGACATCCCTGTTTAACACCATCAAGCCCTAACACCGCTCTGCGTAGTTTAGGTAGACATTTGGTATGTGAACACTTACATCGTTGAAACCTGTCACGTTCCACAAAAACTACAGATATTCTTCCTCCTCACAGATCTCTACCTATTTCAACTAAACCTAGCCGCCCCGAGGACCCGCAATTCGAAAACCCAAGTTCGTATCGTACCGTTTCATTCACTCTCGTATTAAATGCTTTAAGCGTGAGTGGGACACGATACGATGCTCGAATTTTGAACTTCGTATAACTTGCAACGTTCGTGTGTTGAAATTTTTGGGAATTCCCGAATCTCAATTGTAATCCAATGGTTAACGCAAACAAAGCTGTAGGACCTACAGGCTTATTGTATATCGCTTTTAACGCTTGCCTTCGCAATCACTATTTCTTTCTGTCAAATGATATAAAATGATGACAGAAAGAGATAGTGAAAGCGAAGGAAAACGTCAGAAGCGTTAGACAATACGGCCTCTGGGGTGATGATGGGGATAATGATATATTTTAAAACTTTGTCTTGCCTGGTCGCTGTTAAGTAAATTGTAATATAATTTCTGTTTGGAGAAAATAACTTTCTACCATGTTTCTAGAGGCTTTCTTAGCAATGATGCCCTTACCGATAGATATGGTACATATAGTGTAAAAAATATACATGTAAATGAGTCTTTTTGCTGCTTACTTACAGAAAAAATGTTATTGTTTCGATTTTTTACGAATCCTTTGCCGACGAAGTCGCGGGCTACAAGCAGTAATAATATTTGTATTGTATGTATCTAAGATCTAGGACTTATTGTCACTTTTGGTGGTTGGTGGTTTCAGGTGTCACGTTTTGCTGGAATGGCAAAAATAAGTTGGCAACACTGCTTACCATACAAAATGGTAGATAAAAACTATAGTTTTGAGAATATAGCAGGTGTGAGAAATGATGCAATCCAAACAAGAATACGAATCTTGTGTATTGGGATTTCAGGATACTTCGGTCGGTAGTCATGCTTATGAAAACCAGCTTTTGCTTGCGTGAACCACTAAGTAGATGCATTAATGTAAAACTGGCCAAGTGCGAGTCGGACTCGTGCACGAAGGGTTCCGTACCATCCTAACTAATATTATAAATGCGAAAGTAACTCTGTCTGTCTGTCTGTTTGTCTCGCTTTCACGCTAAAACTACTGAACCGATTTAAATGAAATTTGGTACACAGATAGTCTAGAACCTGAGAAAGGACATAGGCTATATATTATCACGCTAATATCACAGGAACGGAGCGGAGCGGAAGAATGTTTCAAATCGGGGGTTTTTGAAGTAAAACTTCTATAGGCACGCTTGACTTGGGAGTACGGTGGTGAATATGAAAGCGGGTGTGCGGGGGGGTTCGGGGGGGTTGGGTTAGGGGGGTGCGGGTTAGGTAATTTTTTTATATCGAGGAACTAAGGAGAGCCATAATTGACGAAAAAGCAAATTGGATAAAAAAATAAGCTGCGCAAATTACTAATTCCACGCGGACGGAGTCGCGGGCAAAAGCTAGTTATCTATAAAAACGGCAAAAAATCACGTTTTTAGTATGGGAGCCCCCCTTAAATATTTGTTTTGTTTTAATTTAATTATTTATTTTTAAAGTGAACATATAACTAAATATTCTGTGAATATTTCAAGCGTCTACCTACCTGTTGCCGTTAGCAATATCGAGCAAAAACGAGCAAAAATTACGTTAGTTGTATGAGAGCCCCCCTAAACATTTATTTCATTCTATTTTTTAGTAATTCTTGTTATAGCGGCAAGCGAAATACATCATCTGTGAAAATTTCAACTGTCTAGCTATCACGGTTCATGAGATACAGCCTGGTGACAGACGGGCAGACAGACGGACGGACAGCGAAGTCGCAGTAATAGGGTCCCGTTTTTAACCTTTGGCTACGGAACCCTAAAAACCGAACCCTTCGGCCCCACCGAGACAACCGAATAGTCGAGTGGTTAGAGAACCTAGCTACGAAGCTTGAGATCCCTGGTTCCAATTCCAGTTGGGGCAGATATTTGTAATATAAAAAATACGAATATACTCGTAGATACAGTTATATTAAACATCCAAGAGTACTTACTAATAGGTAAATATGTTTATGAGTGTCCCTCGAAATCCCTAACATCGTTTGTCTTAATGTAAAGTTTGCCATAATGATCATTTGTCCTAACACTTTATTTCTCGGAAACTGTGAATTTTTCAGGAACTTTGAAGTGTTTATCCTCTAGAACTCTATAGGTTAGGTTAGGTTTGTTTTATAACAATCCAGAACAATTAATAGCTTTAAAAAAAAGAGTTAGGGCAAATGATCATTATGGCTATACCCCGTTATCTAACGCTCAGTTTGGGGGCAAGTGATGGGGCAGTTTCGATAATCTGAATCGATAAAAAATTAAGTTCATTTACTCACTCACTAACATAATTAATTATCAAAAGATCCATACTTACCAGAGCTCTGCTATAGTGATTTTATAAAGTATTATAAAATGAAAGAAAAAATAATATTATATTAGGTATTTTATTTTTGTAAGTATGTTTCATAAAAAATTAACAATATTTTTTCCAAATTATATGAAGGTTAACTTCGTCGCCTGCTTGTAAAAATCCATTTTATAAATGAAAATAATTTTTCGACCTCTACAGATGTAACTGGCAAAAACTGTAGTTTTTTGTAATGCTCTATGCAGCTTTTGTTTACAATACTGTTGTCAATTATAACTGATTAATAATTTTTACAGTTAAAGCCTTGATTTTTTATTTAATATGTTTGTTAATTTTGCATGAATAAATTTCCCTTTGTGGTGCAGCCTCACTAATGAAATTTTATTTTGAATATCATGTACAATATTCAATGACTGATTCAATGATCACTTGGGATCTTCTAATTTTGTAATGACTGTTGATAAAATTGTGAAATGGGTGTGTATTATACACACCCATGTGTATTATATACATAAATAAAATTTATTTCGTTTGTTCCGTATCTGTACTATTCATTAATTAACCCCCTCCTATCCGATCAAATAAATGCAATGAATGAGTTATCTCAAGAGCATTCACAAAAGAAGAATTTTATTTTGACAAATAACTATTTATAAGCAAATTTGAATCAAATGATTATGTGTAGCAACATCACTATTTTAGCTTGCCCCAAAACTGAGCGTTAGATAACGGGGTATAATTATGGCAAACGTTACATTAGGACAAACGATGTTTAGGGATTTAGATATAGAGCCTATGCTTATCTGTTGTCCAGTATACATAGAACAGGCTTTACTTAGTTTGAGACCAGGTTAATTGATGTCATTGGTCACATAGTTCACATAGTTCACATCACTTGTTACGGAACCATTCCATTTTGCGTCTCCCGACCTTTCATATTCCGGCTATTTTGCCCTTCATGTTGGTTTGCAGAAGGCAATATTGTTGGTGTCGGAGAATAATAACTGTTTTTTACTATGAGAGGTAGGAAAACGAGCAAGCTGTCATCTGATGGGAAATAATCACCACCGCCCATAAACATCAACAACTCAAGAGACTACTAATTTGTTGCCGGTCTTTAAAGGAAGTACAAGCTCTTTTCTCGCGAGTCCCGATGTCAGTTGTCTGGAAACACACTGATCCGGAAGTTGATTGCACAGCTTCACTGTACGTGGCAGGAAGTGCCGAAGAAAACATAAAGTACAAATTAAAATAGTAAATAATTCTTCAGAGCACTCGCCGTGGTAGATCCTATAGAACACACAAAGAGAACCTACGTCCCTTCGCATGGACAAGGAATCCAAACGATCGGAAATCAATGACTGATCACCGACAAGTAGAGCTGTTCTACGTTGAATGCTATTTTAGATAAAGCTAAATTTTAGCTTGAAATCCTGAAGCAGAAAGATTTTCTTATATCAAAAGCAGTAAAATAAGATTAGTTCTTCACCTGCAGCCTTCTGCCTGGAAACTACCCGAAAGTTACATAAAAATAAGTAATGAATCTTTTAAAGTTGGCGAACTTCGAAGGATCGGATCCACTGTTCAGCGGAAAACTGTTGAAGTGGATAATCTTTGTTTTTTATCTATTGACGGCTGATTGGCTCTGCACAAATGGATAGACGGACCTGATAGATGGATTAGAGTAACCATGTTTTTGAACGACTCGACTGATTTCGCCACAATGTCGAGATAAAAGTATCCCGTAATTATTTTTGTTCCGAATTTTGAAGCCCATAACGTTATGCCATAATTTTTCTTCGTCATTATTATCGGAAGTCATAATAATATTAATCAACATAAATTGGAGTGACGATTTTCTCAAGTCATAATTTCGCCGCCTCCGGCGAATAAAATGATAATCGCAAAAACGTAACTTTTCAGGAAAAATAAAAAACACATTTTTGCCAATTACTTCTAAACAAGTGGACGTAAACTGATGATAGTCAGCGTTACGGAAAGCTAATTTTTTAAGAATTCTTCTTTTTTTAGTGTCACTTATATAATACATATTATAAAGGAGTTATTTAAAAAATTAGAAGTTAGTGGAAATCGATCATCATCTGTGATTTATAAAGTCGATTATCATTTTATTCCCGCTTTTTCAAGGGTTTAAAATACGTATTGTATAGTTCTTTTATCATTTTATTCTACTATTTTTACGGTTCGATTAGTAAAAATAATAGTTACATATCATCTTATTCTCGTTAATATTGTGAAATTTGTTTTATGATAATGTAATTTATCTGGTATTGCAATGAAACAATAACATGGTAATCAACTTTGGCTTTATTTCAATTATTAGGTTAAAATTAACAGAATCTTGAAAAAAACTAAAACAATACAATTTATTAGGTACTTATTACTTGATTCTTATTCTTGATCATCATCTTCATCATCATTATTCATTTCAGAGTTCTTTAAATAAGTCAAGGACTCATAAAAAGCATGATAGTAGCTTGGAATATCACCTGCCTTACAAAGGTTAATCAGGTCGACGTATAATATAATTGGCAAGAGCTAGGTGTATAATACTGGTCTGGTAGTTCGGTTTCAAGGACAGGGCTTGGGCTGACTATAGATTTAAGTGTCTGTCTGGTACCTCGCATGCTTCTTAATTTTTGGATTGACTCTGTGTTTATTCGGAAATATTCAGAATCGACGTCATATTAAAATTTGTATTTTAAATTTGACGGCTCTGCAGAAGATACACTGACTTTCATTATTTTATTATTTATTATTATCGGTTAACTTTGAATCGTTGTTGTGCTTTCATTGCTGATCATCGTTTCGTCCGTTAAGTTACTTTCTGTATTATTTTCTGGTTGTAGAGTTTCGTCCAAATCAGTAGCATCAAAGGTCCTTGTTTGTTCTTTGTGCTTATCACCTTCGTAAGCATCAAAGGCCGAGGGCTGGTTGCAGTTCTGGAATATTTGATTTAGACATCGTTTTGATGACCGCTGCAATGAAGATTCATTCAACGCATGCTTTGAAGTTGGTGTCAAATCAGAAGTACAAATCTTGTTATTTCCACCGACTGTCGGTGAAAATGATGCTATGAAATCTGCTGCATTCAAAATAAGCGAAATATTTGAAATAGTTGACGGAGTTCTCAATATATTCTGAGTGGCATGTTCAAAATCGGAGGCAGGATTTGGGTTGACTAAGGAACTGCTGTTTGTCTTGGTTCCCCGCTTGCTTTTTGTTTTTTGGACAGGTTCTATGTTCATTAGAGAATATCCAGAATCAAAATCATATTTATACTGTGAAATTGAGGGCTGTGAGCAAGCGACTCTCACTTCCTTTATCTGTGTCCATGATACTTTTTGCTCTACCTCATTTTTGACCCAATTTTAATTATTTATTAGTTCTTTTATGTTATAAAACTCCTTTTGAAGCATTTCTTTAACGTTGTACTTTTCTCCGTTAACTTTCGCGTTCATAATGATTGCGTACATCTGGTCCGGGGTGTACACGACTCTATTTTTTAATTCTCTTTCAATGTTGGCGTGCACAGAGTCTCCCTCACTCTGGCCATCGTTGTCAAGACTGTGATGGATAGGACTCTGAAGGTCAGGACTTTGGTGGCTGGGAGTGTACTGCTCAAGACTATGATGGGCAAGAGTTTGATGTGGACTGTAATCGGGACTCTGATGGGCAGGACTGCGACGGACAGGACTTTGGTGAAACGGACTCTCATTGTCAATACTGAGACAGGCAGGAGTCTGAGGGTTAGGACACTGGTGGCTGGGAGAGTACTGCTCTGGACTATGATGGGCAGGAGTTTGATGGACTGGACTCTGATCGGGACTCTGATGGGCAGAACTGCGACGAACAGGACTTTGGTGAACCAAGCTCTCACCGTCAAGACTTTGACGGGCAGATCTCTGAGGGTCAGGACTTTGATGGTTGGGAGTGTACTGCTCAGGAATATGATTGACAAGAGTTTGATGGGCTGAACTCTGATCGGAACTCTGATGGGCAGGACTGCAACGGACAGGACTTTGGTGAACCGGGCTCTCATTGCCAAAACTGTGACAGGGAGGACTCTGAGGGCCAGGACTCTGGTGGGCAGGTCTATACGTCATGCTTGAATTACCGATAATCGTTTTATCTGAGAGTACACTGCTACAATTACTATTCCTCTGTAATGTTTCATCTAAATCATTTCCGTCAAAAGGCGACGCTAGTTCTTGTTCTCGGTTATCAAAAATACCTATAGAATTAGACGATGTTGACGGCTGAGCGTCTTTAAGGAATATTTGACTCAGACATCGTTTTGAATTCTTATGAGAGGGTCCTATACATTCATGTGTTGAGGTTGGTGTCAAATCAATAGAACAATTAGTGTTTGTTCCTGGAGTTCCCTTAAGTTGTTGATAAACGATTGAAGGTGATGCTATAAAAATCACAGAATTCAATACGAGGGAAATGTTCGATATATTTGATGGAGTGCTTATTATATTATGAGAGGCTTTTTCTAAATAATCTGAGTCTCCTCCAATGCTTGAAGAACTCTTACTGCGCTGTAAATTTTGAAATCTCTCTGGGCTAGGCAAATATTCAGACACATCTGGTGAGAAATCTTGGTTCAATTCAGAATCATTTTCATCGCAATATTTTTTTTTCTCTAGATATTTGTCTTAAATATATATGAATATATGATTCGTAGTCACTACATTTTTATCCGTCGCAGTTTATTCATAATATTCATTAAACGCGATGTCCTTTGTTTGTTCATTGTCACTCACTTCACTTATACTCCAATCACACCAATAATTATATAGTTTTAGAAATCGAACACTAAAAAGCCGACACAATGTTTTCGCGAGCCGGTTTGAGATCACATTGAGAGGCAGTTTGTTATTGTAAATAAACATCGCCACGTACCCTTAGCACTTGACATGTCGATATAGACCATTGCAATTTACATTCGACCCGTGCAATGTGACAAAATGATATGGCAAGACGTTTTAGAGTTCCGTTTCAAATGCGTAGTTTTGGTGAGCGCCATTGCACGAACAGTATTTAGCGGTTTGCGACGAGAATAAAAAGATAACTGCGCATATCATTACTTAGCGATCTAATTTTGACGAGAACATAATAATATAGATGTTTGTCATGCGATGAGCTTTCAGTATTTTATGATAAAATTATTGCACACTTTTATTCTAGTTACAAGGTATATAAATAAAAAAATTGAATAGTATTGTATTATGTTTCAATTTTGTCATTTACCGTACAAAAATTACGAAAAAAATTGAGCTGGTGCATTGGCACCTACGGATTCCAAATATGGCATAAAAATAAAACTAAGCTAATGGTGGTTATCATTTTGTTCTCCGGGGCCGGCGATTTGTTGTAAGGACTAAATTTTTTTTTTTGATAATTTCAGCATTTATTTTTAAAGATATTATAAGTGTGTTTAATTAGAACTAAAACATAATAAAATTAACTTTAAATAAATTAAAAGTATAATTAAAAATAAAGTAAAACTAACTAATCTAAAAACTAAATAAAATTAATAAATGGTTCCCCCCGCGGCATGGACCCAAAGATACTGGCAGCATTACCTCGCTGTACAGCAATGCTGATACGTTGAGCGAGGAAGCTGCCAGCTCTTCGGTACCCTGTCACAGAGCCTTTTTGAAAGTTCTTTATAGAGTATTTTTGCGCTGGGGCCCCACGGACCTAAGGTCTCAACCCCAAATGGAAGAAAGTAGTATTCAGAGCCGAGACCTTTGTATTAATTTGCCTTGAGTTTCTCCGCCGTCTCTGCTGCTGCACCAGCTTGATTTGCTGTTCCGCGGACGTGGGAAGGAGCTAGTGTGTCTACGCAAGTAGCGTCCCACAGTAGCACACGACCCAATTTCCACGGAATCAGTGACATTCCGTCTGGTCTCATGCCATCATCTCTGGCGATTCCCGATGGCTCCAGTAACGCAGGCACATTGACGGTGGCAAGAGAGCGACGGATAATGTCATTGAGGGCAGAGTGTCTAGAGAAGCGGCCCGCACTCTTCTGGCATGAAAGGCCGTTGTGTCCCAGCGCGTCGACATCAAAGCCGCAGGGGCATTTATGTGGTGCGCAAACTGCTACTCCGAGGCGCAGGCAGATAGAAATTCTAAGAGTTTCGGGCTCTAGAAAAGTACCAGTGTTGGCTGATGGAAAGGCGTGCAACCAGTAACCAGCTTCCTTCGTACCTGCAGCCAACAGTCTGACACGATCAGAGCCCGTGCTGCGGCTCAAAGGGGTTCATATGTCAAATTTGACTGAATGTCGTCCCAGGACCTTTGAAATTTAAAATTTTCTGGAAATCCTTTCCCGGACAGGCAATAGACCAAGCGTTTTAGCCTCTGTCAAACCCGCAGACTCATAGTTTAAAGGGAAAGCCCTCAGAATTTTACCTATGAGTTAGGACTAAATAAGTAAAATCACATCATTCAGTGTCATAGAAGCATCACACTTCATAATGTCAAAGGTACCTAATAAAGTCACTCATAATAATTATTGCAAGGTCTTTTTTCGCAGGTCATAATTATTTATACGCACAATATTACTTTGTAATAACATTCAATGTCATGGTTGTATGACATTTCATAATATTAAAAGTAATAATCCTTTTCTGTGCTGTAATAAAAAAATACAACATCGAAGGCTAAGTGGGAGCTACGCTACGCTTCTTCTGAACCTAACCTGTTCGAGTCGCTTCCGCCCTGAAAAGTCTTGCTCGCTCGCTTCGCTCGCTCGCTGCCAGCGATATGCCTTACAACGTTTCTGAATAATTATCGATATTCCTTTGGATGTCATAGATTTTGATGTAGGTATATGCATAGTGCATATTAGGTAGGTAATGCGAAAATATGACTAAAAACAATTATTACTTTAAGATAATATGCCTTACAATGTTTCTAAAAAATCAACGATATTCCTGAACTAAAACAATTACTTTGCTCACCCGCGACCTAAAGGTCCTAAACCTAAACCTAAAGGCGGGTGAGCAAAGTAATTGTTTTAGTTCATTAATATGGACCTCCGCAAAGTAACGCCTGATTCAATAAATCAACGATATTCCGTTAAATGTTATTGATATCAATATTATGATTATGACGTTTTAAAGTTTTGATTAATAGGATTATGGATCATTGCAGTTAGAACTATTAAGCGATGTGCTTTAAAAAAATTATGACCCGACGATATTTATGAGAAATAATATTATGGACATCAATTTCTGACTTTCAAAATTCGGATAAAAAAGATTATAGGAGAAAAGGGGATCTCAAGTATCCTATTTATTATTTCAGATATAAAACCGTACTACTAGATCTAAAGAACGTCAATCCAAAATAATATACCATTTTAATTTAGACCTACCAGAACTGACTGAAGTATGACATGGGGGTTTTTAAGAAAAGGGTTTATTATACTTCCTTTAAAGGCCGGCAACAGATCAGTGACTCTCTTTGAGTTGTTGATATTTATGGGCGGTGGTGATCATTCTCCATCAGATGACCCGCTTGCTCGTTTGCCTAAATCTCATAATAAAAAAATGGTACGTCACTTTAAGTTACTTAATGCTCTTTTGATCCAGGAGTGCAAAACTATCTATCCCCTATCGTATCCATTACGCCTATCTTTTAAGTTATAAGCTTTCCTTTTAATCCAGGTTATCTTGAAAGATCCCTTTTAGGGATAAGTTCGCCTTTGTACTTTTTTGCTTTGATGTTTGTATTTTTGTGTTTTATGTACAATAAAGTATTTACATACATACATACTATCTGTGTAGGCAATCCGTCCAACGGTTTTGGCGTAGATAGCAAAACACACACGCACGCACGCATACTCACAAGCTCTAGCATCTAAAATATTAATAGGATTAATACATGTTATGTGTGGCATATTAAATGCAAATATTTACGTATCGAACTACAATGAGGGGTTGACGGGGTTATAAGGATCGTGAGCTTGCATAATGTCGTTCAAGACCGCGAACGCCGTTACAAGCAGTAACGTGGTACCGCAACAACTCGATTCTCAGTGGAATGCCTATTTTTTAGGTGACGTTAGTGATAGATCGCAAAGGTTAGAAAGAAGAAAGAAAGAAAAACATTTTCATCATACTTGCTCGTCAATTGTGTTAATAAAGGACAATGGCCTTAATTGTTTTTACGGGAGTTACAGGTTTACGAATAGTTTTTCCTCTCTAGGGAGTTAGGTATGACTTTAGTTAGTTTTAAAATTTGCAAACAAGTTAGTAGGTACGTTATTTCTGACTAAGGAGGTTTCAAGCCAACCAACGTTTTATTTATATCTTTAAAATTTAGCTATAGCCCAATTTTACAACACGCTTCATAAAACTTCGTTATCTTTATACATATTTTAACCCATGGACTTTAATTGTCGCATGATAGTAGGTAGGTAGGTACAGTGTGCATAGTAAGGCCTAATTTTACTACGAAATTCGGTTGTCGTATCGTGCTATTCAGTTCGCGCTAATACTAGTATTAAACACAAGATTAAAAACCAGCCAAGTGCTAGTTGGACTCACGCACGAAGGGTTCCGTACTATTATGTATAAAACCGGCCAAGTGCGAGTCGGACTCGCGCACGAAGGGTCCCGTACCATTATCTATAAAATCGAGCAAAAACGAGCAAAAAAATCACGTTTGTTGTATGGGAGCCCCCTTAAATATTTATTTTATGCTGTTTTTTAGTATTTGTTGTTATAGCGGCAACCGAAATACATCATCTGTGAAAATTTCAACTGTCTAGCTATCACGTTTCGTGAGATACAGCCTGGTGACAGACGGACGGACAGACAGCGAAGTCTCAGTAATAGAGTCCCGTTTTTACCCTTTGGGTACGGAACGATGCGATACGAACTTCGAATTTGTAGTAACACCGCTGACTCGGACTTGGTCGGTGTTTCTAAAAAATTACACGTTTCCACTCTACCGCTTAATTCCTCTATCCTTTCAGAGGACTAAGGTTGACAGAATTATTCTTATTTTATTCATACAACTTTCCTCTCATTTTCCGTATGCAAAAGGCAAATTTGCGACCACGGCCGCAGCCTTGCCCAGTCATACAGGGTGCTTCGTGAAAGGGTTCAGGGAAAATGTATAAAAGGTTCAGAAAGGCTTTTGTTGGGTTGAGTGAGTTGGTGTTGTGAACTTAGTTGCTTAGTCCGGTTACTTGTTAGAAAAGTACAAACTATAATTTTTTTTAGTGTATGTTGTGTCTGTCTATCCCGCTAAAGTAGCTAGACAGATTTCAGACATCAGGAATCATCATTTGTTTGCTTTTGTTTGTTTCTCCCCTGTCTCAAAAAAGAAAGACAGAAAGAAAAAATGTATATTGTCTCAACAAATTACTGCCTAAATGAAATTAGTTTATTCTGCTCTAGACATGGTAAAATGGTCTTATCAAATAGTGCTAATGTGGTATGACATGTCTAGCCAGATACATTGGCATGCAAAAAATTGTCTTATATTCTAAAAAGGATTTATTTAAGTAGCTGAAACGAATTAAATATATACATTGTTTTTTTTTTATGTTAGATAGGCCAGACAAACGAACTAGTGGGTCACCTGATGTTAAATGAACACCACTGTCCATGGACACCCGCAGCGCTTTACACGATGCCACTGGCATCATGCCAGTGCGTTGTCGGCCCTAAAGGAGAGGGAATAGGGGAAGGGGGAGAGGGAGGGGGAGAGGGAAGGGGTGAGGTACTGGGCCCCCGGCACTCTCACTGACCGTACGAAACGCAAGCAGGATTACTGCTGCTTCACGCCGGTGTTCTGTGAGAGGGTGGTACTGCCCCGGACGAGCCGGCCCATTCGTGATGCAGCGGCTAGCTACAACATGGCTCTACCACTACAAAAACCTTACTTATGTTGAAACCTAGGTTATATACAGTTTATTTAAAAATTTAATTAAGGTTTAGTGTTAATTTGACAGTGGAATAATTACAAATACCTACCTAATTTTTTAAGAACAGTTTTATTCTTACCACAGTGTTCCCAGTTGATTGTACCCTTTGTTAGCCTTACCTGCATTGTATTTCAATCCACATATTTTTACCAAAAAGAGGGAAAGACTAGTATCCTTTAAAAAATATAGTATAGTAAACAAACATACGTACGGGTCCTGGCGGTAAGCAATCTCCTCCCATGAACACTCGCGACTCCGTGAAAATCACTGATAGTTGCCGACTTCTTTAAAAAGATAAACTCCTTTTATAAAAGCCGCCTTATCGAAGCTATTGAGGAACACCGGAACACCACCATTTGTTATGTATTTATTTCATCAAGATAAGATTAATCTCATTTTGTTAGTCTGAACCTTAAAAATAGTCTCGCTTACTTACTTACTCAGCTAGCTCAGCGGCCTGAAGTGGACCTTGGCCTCCGATAAGAATTGGCGCCTAGACGTCCAGTTCTATGCGATCTCCTCCTAGTTTTATGCATGCAGGGCGCGTAAATACTTCTCTATTTCGTCTTTCCAGCGGCAGTTAGGCCGGCCCACCAGTCGCCTACCGCCGTCATCCTACCTATACTCTCTTCACCACCCAGTCTGCTAGTAGTTAAAAACTATGTTTGATTGCCTCCTTACTTTATGCATCGCAGTTTTACACATAAACGACATTTGCAACTGGAAAACCCGCTCGGTAAATTGGCAGTTTGTAAACAAATCCTTTTATTATGCCGTTGCTTTTCAAACACCCTGTATATCGGGATAAAGTATATTCCTGGACAATACTCCTTTGTTTATCGCTTTATCGTTCCCTTGAATCCAAAGGGTCGTAAATTTTAAATGACTCTCTTTTAAATAAAACTTTATTAGGTGGTGTTAGAGTTGAAATTGCGGTATTTCTTTTGTTTACTTACGTTTTTTTGTTGAGCTTGTGTTGTGTTTGACATGGGGTCCGTGGAATGTCAACGTTACTTTGTTGGATTTGAAATGCATTGCATTGTACTTGGTCATAAGTAGAAAGTTCGCAAATAATTCACATAGTTACTTAATAAGTACAAAACCTTCCTTTTTTGGCTTCCGTGTCCCACAAGGGACCCTTATAGTATCGCCATGTCCGTGTGTCTGTATGTCTGTCCGTTTTTGGCTTAGTTTAGAGACTGTTAAGACCAATGAAGGAGACCTAAACACAAACAAAATACAGAAAAAAGTTTGATAAAACTCGGTCAAGCCGTTTCGGAGGAGTTCGTTAACAAACACCGTGACACGAGATTTTTATATATTAGACTCCGAAAAACTCAGAGGTGCGAGCCCGGATTCGAACCCACGACCCTCGGCTTGAGAGGCAATAGATCCAACCGCTAGGCCACCACGGCTCATTAAAAATGTTATCGTTACCTATTTTTAACCCCCGACACAAAAAGAGGGGTGTTATAAGTTTCACCGCTATGTGTGTGTGTGTGTGTGTCTGTCTGTCTGTCTGTGGCATCATAACTCTTAAGCGGGTAAACCGATTTGGATGCGGTTTTTTTTATTTGAAAGCAGGTTTCTTGGCGATAGTTGTTAGATATGTTTCATCAAAATCAGTCCAGCCGTTTCAAAGTTATCAGCTCTTTTTTAATCTGTGGAAGTGATCTTAGACGCATAATGGGCATTTACATAGTTTTCTAACATACATGTGACCCTTAATTGCGTTGGTGGTTTTTAAAATTTTTAGTTTATAGTTTTCAAAGATTTTTAACAAAGGCGAAGCTTTGGGATATAGCTAGTATACTTATAAATTGCACAGACGCCTGTAAAATCAACGCAAGAGCGAATAAAAATTGCACAAAGAGAAATACAATGAAAGAAGCTGCAAAAGACAGATGCAATATCTTGTCTTGACACTCAGTTACTTAGGCATCGTAACGACCCTATTTCTAGAAATATATCGCAGTACTAAAGGCAAGATTTTACTGGTTGTATTTGTCGGAATGAGATGGTTTTATCTGTAGTTTCCACGCCGGCCCAGTACGGATCGGGAACTTCACACACGCTATTAAATTCATCATCATCATCACCATCTCAGCTGACGTCCACTCAGGCTCGCCAGTGTAATGTATGCATATAAGCGCGTTGATGCGCGCCCTCTGTGGACCGTTTAGTCTCGTAATAAACAGCCTAATGGACAGACGTGTGCCTTTCATTTACGTAGATACTACATTGGCGTTCGAGGATTGTTATCGGAACTATTGCTTAGTGTTTGTTATAAGTGTGCCAAATTGTTATTTACAATTACAATGTCGGTCGGAAGAATCGGCGAATTTGAAGTTGCCTCGGGTAACTGGACTATGTACGTGGAACGATTATCAATGTACTTTAAAGCGAACGAGATTAAACCGGAAGTGCAATTGCCGACACTAATAGCAGTCATGGGGGAGGAAGCTTATGAGCTTCTGAGCACAATATCGTGCCCTAAGAAACCAACAGAGATGACATACACAGACGTGGTTGAAATTATGCGAAATCATATGGAACCCAAACCATCTTTTATGGCCGAACGATATCGGTTGCGGCAAAGGCGACAAGGAGGAGAAGAAACAGTGTCGCAGTTTTTGACCGATCTTAAAAAACTCGCCAAGTTTTGTGAGTTTGGGTCAGCATTAGAAGAAAATATTCGTGATCAGTTTACGTGTGGGTTGAGAAGCGATACCATTAGACAACGTCTTTTTGCGGAACATGACCTAACCTATAAGAAAGCGGTGCGCCTAGCTCTTTCACTGGAAGCCGCCGAGAAGGACGCAGCTATGGTAGATCGCCCCAGTATAAGCGAGAGGCACGATGGGGGAGCGAGACCCGCGACTGTGAACTCGTTCTCGTCTATACAACCACGTGGCGGAAGCTCACGACTGAACAGTGTGGATGGTACAAGTCAGAACATAATAAGCAATAGAATCATGTGTGCAGTATGCGGGTGACTAGGCCACCGAGACAAACAGTGCCCGTACAAGGACTTCGCATGTAATAAATGTGGGGAGGTGGGTCATTTAAAGAGGGTGTGTCCAACTAGAATGACCCGTGGAAACTCAGCCAGCGGCACCCGTGGGTCGGGCAGCGCCGCCCGGGATTCGGGCTGCGGCAGCCGCGCGGCAGGCGCGCGCGCACGGCGCCCGCGTCGCTCAGTGCATCACGTCCAGGCAGAGGGCAGCGAGACTCCGCATGATGACGGCCAAACGTCGGCGTCGGACAGCGAAGAAGATTTATATCATCTCTGTTTGAATGGTTACAAACCGGTAAGCTTGTCATTGTGTGTAGATAACGAAACTATTCACATGGAGGTCGATACGGGCTCGGCAGTGTCGTGCATAAGTAGGAATACTTACGATAAATACTTCAAGCGGAGGGTAATCGAACCTTTCGATCTAGTATTAAAGTTTTACGACGGGAGCCGCGTACGACCTTTAGGTGTGATAAGACCGATAGTTAGGTACCAAAACAGATCAAAAGAATTGGAACTCTTTGTTATCGACGGGGGTACTACATCACTACTCGGTCGACATTGGTAAACAGGAAATAAGGTATTGTATATTTTCTCTCACTACTTTTAATCTGTATCCACTCTCTTCTTAACACACGTAATTATATAAGTAATCAAATGTTACAAGGCAGTTAAAACTTTAGATATTTGTAATACCTACTACCTAGCTATACCTCATTTAACCCAAGGCTCGAATTAACACACGTTTCTCGGTACTTCGAACACAAATGGACTAAAAATACCTACATGTTAATTTATTAGCGGTATTTATTATGTTTTGATTATAGAAGTTAGCACAATTTGTTTGTTGTTTCATTTAAAAACGTGTGCAAATTCTACCGCTAAGTTTCAAATGTAAAATAAATGGAGTACTTATAATAAGTATGGTAATCTTATTCCAGTTTCATACACATGTTAAATTTATTGCTAACAATCAGTCTTACTTCAACAGGCTAGTCTTACCGTAAGGGTGGTGCCCTGACTTGCTTTTATACATAATTATAATGTATGTATATATATTTTTACAATTTGTTTATCTACCTATTTGAATTTGAGAAAAAAAATATAAACTAAAACAAATTTGTATCTTAGGTACCAAATGACTTATTAATATGTATAGGTACTCGTATACATGAAACTTATGCACATTTATCAAAACCGATATTTCGGTGGGTTTTTAAGTCTACATTCCCTAATTTGACGAGGGCCCTGCTTTTATGGTCCTGCGCTATCCGCAATTAATTTGTTCCCGCAACATTAACCAGATCGTCGCGCCATCTTGTTGGAAGCCTACCTACACTGCGTCTTCCGGTCCGTGGACACCACTCGAGAACCTTTCGGCCCCATCGGCAATCAGTTCTACGAGCGATGTGCCCTGCCCACTGCCACTTGAGTCTGGCGATTCTTCGAGGTATGTCCGTGACTTTAGTTCCTGTACCTCTACCATGAGTTACACTAGTTTACAGTGACCGTACTCGCTAGCGACGGCGTAAATGATTTGTATGGAGGATTGTACTTCCGTAAGTGACCGCTAGAGGCACAGTACGCTTAGTATAAGTTTTACTTCACCAAAATACTTCTCGATCGCGTTTACGTAAAAATATCAATGCTATGGAAACATGGACGCGCGGCCGCGGAGGCGCTGTCCATGTTTCCCTAGTAATTGATTTTTTTACGTAAACGCGATCGAGAAGTATTTCGGTGAAGTAAAACCTATCCTAAGCATACTGTACACAATTCTCCATACAAATCATTTACGCCGTCGCTAGCGAGTACGGTCACCGTAAACTAGTGTAACTCATGGTAGAGGTACAGTGCGGATTTCATCATTTCTAATGCGATCCCGCATTATACGGGTCATAAATGTGGCTCTATATCTAAATCCCTAATGATTATTTGTCCTAATGTAATGTTTGTCCTAATGATCGTTTGTCCTAACTTTTTTTAAGTAACATTTGGTTAAGTTATGACTGTGTAATTTGCTAATATAAATGGTAGCAATAACTAATTTTTTTTAGCCTTTAAAAAGTGTTCTTTCATTACTTCTCCTTACGTCTGACCGTGCATTATGCATCTTTTCCTTCTACAGTTTTTATGACGTCACTAAGCCCAGAATGGATTTTCAGCATAAAATTTCTTAGAGTTAGTGCTGCCCTGTGACCGGCGGAGGTTTTACGATCACCTGATATCGCCTTGGCTGAACTGCAGTCCGGAAAAATAATAAAAACCGAGCAAGTGCGTGTTGCGCTAGGTGCATGAAGGATTCCGTAGTTTGCCTGAGGAAATATATGTAGCGACCTTTAGCGCCATCTAGTATTAAATTAGAGAAACCGCTACATTCTACTTTGATGCATAAATTCAATTTCCAACTCTCTTCGTTCGGACTTCGGTCCTTAGGCATACATCTGGCTGGAGAGAGATCTCACTATTGCAATCTTTTCTTTTATGCTAAATAGCTCCGCAATATCTTGTTATTCAAATATACACATATATAGATTTCTCAAGTCAAAAGTCTTTGACCAGTGTGTGTTGCCAGTGATGACTTATGGCACTGAGACGTGGCCGCTAACGATGGGTCTTATAAGGATGCTCAAAGTCACTCAGAGGGCGATGGAGAGGGCTATGCTTGGAGTTTCTCTGCGGGATCGCATTGGAAAGGATGAGATCCGCGCAAGAACTAAAGTCACGGACACAGCTCGAAGAATCGCTAGACTTAAGTGGCAGTGGGCAGGGCACATCGCTCGTAGAACTGACGGCCGATGGGGCCGAAAGGTTCTCCAGTGGCGTCCGCGGACCAGAAGACGCAGTGTACCTACACTACACTAACTAACCTAACCTAATATCTATAGGGTTCTACAGGAGAGTCCTGAAATATATCCTAAATAGGTAGTTTACAGTTTCAGAAAAAAAAAGTTGGGAATTGAATCAGTTGGGAAAAAAAATCAGCAAAGGCCGGAATCCCAGTTTCACGTTTATTATATTAGTGGAAAGTCACCGACATAGCTCGAAGAATCGCTAGACTGAAGTGGCAGTGGGCAGGGCACATCGCTCGTAGAACTGATGGATGATGGGGCAAAAAGGTTCTCGAGTGGCGTCCACGGACCGAAAGCAGTGTATTTAAGTAGGCCTCCAATAAGATGGAGCGACGACCTGGTGAGGGTAGCGGGAACGCATTGGATGCGGATGGCGCAGGACCGATCTGATGGGCGAGCCTTGGGGGAGGCCTATGTTCAGCGTGGACGTCTTTCGACTGAAATGATGATGATGATGATATTTGTAAAAGAGCATATAAAATTATTTAACGACTTGGTCAACGTGTAGAATATCACTCATGACAAACATCAGCCCCTATTTCGCCAACGTGATAATTGTCAGAGACATATTATGTGTAGTGACAACTGTCGAGCGACAGGTGAAAATTTTGATAATTGTTTTCAATTCTCATGAGATTAAAGCTGTTTCAGGCGTGCGTGTGTTTGCGTTGCAATTGTAGTGTTTCGTAGTTAACATACGCGTATTTTTTAAAATGGCTCTTCGCGAAAGTACTAGTGAGTGACGATAGTGATATCGAATTGTCACCTGTCAGTGTAGTAAAATTGGGGCCTACTAGGACTAAGAGTCTCTGAAATAACTCGCGACAGACAGACATAGCAAAACGGTTTCTTGTTTACTACAACGGACCCCTAATTTAAGGAACGCTGAAACTTCCGCACTCCGATAATGAAATGCATGAAGCAGTGACTTCTAGCGGAATACCTACTAAATGGGGTATAGAAATCAATTTATGGTTTGCCATATTACGATTGAGAAGAAATGAAATGGTGTGTGTAAAGTTCCCAATCTGCACTGGCTCTGAAACTACAACCCAACCCCTCTCATTGTGTTGAGCAGTGAAACGTATATGGTTACGTATTAAAATATCTAAAATTAAAAAACCTAACGTAAAATAACCTACGTTCAAAATACCTAAAATCTAAATACCTAATGATTTTAAATACCTAAGCAACTAACACCTACCTACGAATTACCTAAGTTTAAAATACCTAATGGAGTAAATGTCTAATGTTTAAAATATCCACAGCTATGACACCTAAGTTTGATAGACCAACATTTGAAATACCAAATTGTCAAAATACCTAAATGAAACGAACATCGCTTAATTTTCGGCGAGCGAGCGAAGCGAGCGAGCAAGACGGTTCGGGGCGGAAGCGACTCGGAATGGTTAGGTTCAAAGGCTAATGCGGGAGCGTAGCGGAGCGAAGCTCCCGCATTAGCCTTTGGTGTTAGTTATTTTTTTTATTACCACGTGAAAAATGTAATTTGTTTTAAATCTAAAATTTGGTATATGATTTACATTTAGGTACATTTCATAATGATAAACACAATAAAACCTAATAGAAATAATAATTTTCTGTGCTGTTACAAAAAAAATACCTAACATCGAAGGCTAAGGCGGGAGCTACGCTACGCTTCGCTCCCGCCTTAGCCTTCTGAACCTAACCTGTCCGAGTCGCTTCTGCCTTAAAAAGGTCTTGCTCGCTCGCTGCCAGCGAAATACTGGTTAGGATATACGAAAGCTTTCGGTATTTTGAATATAAGTGAAAAAACCATTAGATATTTAGATTTTAGGTATTTTGAACGTAGGTTATTTTACGTTAGGTTTTTTAATTTTAGACATTGCAATACGTAGGCATTTTAAGCTTTCGGTATTTTGAATATAAGTGAAAAAATCATTAGGTATTTAGATTTTAGGTATTTTGAACGTAGGTTATTTTACGTTAGGTTTTTTAATTTTAGATATTTTGATACGTAACCAACGTATATAGGTGAGATGATGTTGATAATAGTGTCTGCACCCATGCTCCTCACCAAATATTTTAAACAGAAAAATGTATATAAACCAAATATAATGTAGGTTCAAAAAAAACCGAGGCCCTACCGAGCTTAGGCCCTATCGATTTTAGGTATTCTATGCACTCGTGTATGTGTGCGTGAGAGCGGCTAGAATCAAAGCGCAAATCAGATGGCCGAAGGAGAACTAACGTAACTAACTATACGGACAAGGGGGAAGCACGACGGCTCAAGATAGGTTGGTCAGACCGCGCGTATATTTAGGTATTTGCATCATGTTACTAAAACAAATACATATTTTAAAAAACCGGCCAAGAGCGTGTCGGACACACCCAAGATAGGGTTCCGGATTACGAAAAAATCAAGTAATATTTTTCTAAGGATTTCGTATGTGTACGGAATCTTCCAAGTTTAGGTATGTTTTATACCTTAGGCTACTATTTACTCTTAAACTACAAATAATTCCCAAGCAATCTTAGCCGCTATAATTTTCCTTGTAAATTTAATATATTTACTACCATTCTGAATTTTTTTCAAATTTTTCCACCCAACAGTTTAGATTTTAGAGGGGGGGGGGACGGTCGATTTTAATGAAAATTTTCACTTTAAAGTTGAATGTTTCGCAAACAGATCACTGGATAGAAAAATCATGTTAGCAACACCCCAATGGTTTTAAAAGACCTATCCAACAATACTCCGCACTATAGGGTTAGTCGAGAAAAAAAAATCACCCCCACTTTACGTCTATGGGAGGTACCCTAAAAAAAAATATTTTTTATTTTTTTATTTTACCACTTTGTTGGCGAGACAAATATGTATATTCATGCCAGTTTTATTAACATTCAAAGAGTCATGGCCTGGCATGCAGTATTGACGCCGGACTAAGGATTTATTTTATTTTTTAGAGACGATTTTGGATTTTTTTTCAACCGAGCGAACTACAAGTAATCGTGTTTCGAAAAACACTGGTCACTAGAGTGAATCCTCAAATATCTTACACATGAATTTCAGAACTAAAGCTTTGCTAGTAATGGTACAGCAAGGGATTAAATGAATGCAATAAATGCGCCAAAAGCTCGGTAGGGCGTTAGGTAAAGCGCCTGTTGTATGTAGAACTCACGTATCTGTATAAAAAAGTTGGCGTTTCAAATTAGAAATTGACCTTAGTCACAGAATATATAATAGTACTGACGTACAGAATGGAAACGGTCCGCCCCGCACCGATTCGAATTACCCCACCCCTCAAGGCGCAGATAGCCGGAAACCGCCAGAAACCAGTCGGGTGCGCGACGCGATGCGTGTCGGCCGCACGCACGGACCAACTGGTCCGTGGCCGCACGGCACTAAACTTTTGCGAAATGGGAATATATTGTGCATTGTATGGGTGTTTGGCATCAACCAAAGACAAGGAAAGGAGTTTTTTTCGATTTCCGAAGGACGAAAGAAGGTAGATAACCAACTTCAATTAGCAACATGTAACATTAGTAACTAGGGAAAGTAGGTTTAAAAGTTTGTTACCTATAATTTATAAATAGACTTATATTAGTAGGTAGGTATTAGTAAAATTAATTTGTTAATTATTTCCTATCAATATCTACAATTACATTGTCTAATTGTCTTTACAAAATGAATTAGGTATACACTCATTCACTTATTTTTAAACACTTATTTTAGACAAACGATAAGTTTAATTATAAGTACTACGATAATTAGATTACCTACTCATTTTATTTTACATTACAATGTTGCTCGCGCTCAACGAACGGCGCGGCATTCACTTTCCGCAGCTATCTCTTTCTATCTCTTTTTGCGATAGTCAGCCCTGTGCATCTTACGCACACATTGACGCGTGTACAGACGTCGTCGTGCTTGTGTGGATTCAGGAACGCGTGTTTTGTGCGTCGTGTCCGCCGTGTGCCTTAGTTCCATATTAATTACATGCACTACTACATGCAACAGATTCTTTACTTAAGTTTTTCACATTCGTGATTATGTCCATTCAAGATTGGTTTTTTAAAGTCTTTTAGTATTTTTAGGGTTCCGTACCTCAAAAGGAAAAAACGGAACCCTTATAGGATCACTTTGTTGTCCGTCCGTCCGTCTGTCTGTCAAGACCCTTTTTCTCAGGAACGTGTGGAGGTATCAAGCTGAAATTTATATCAAATACTCAGGACTACTGTCCCTTGGAGCTGTGAAAAAATCAAACTTCTAAGCCAACGAAATCAAAAGATACAGCCGTTTATGATGCAAATTTCCGCATATTTTCGAAACTCGCAAGGGAATCAAAACCTACAGGGTACTTCCCGTGGTCTCAGAATCTTGAAATTTGGAACGAAGCAAGGTCTTGTAGCACAAATAAAGGAAAAATTGCGAAAAACATAATTTTTTTCTGTATCTGTCTATATCAGGAACCAATCTATAATGATCCCACACTGCGCACATTTTGCTTAGGAGCAGGGGTCTGCTAAGACTGGATGTTCATAGATAAATATAAATTTGTACGGAACCATCGGTGCGCGAGTCCGACTCGCACTTGGCCGGTTTTTTCAACTCCAAATTTGTTACTTTAACGGTCATCCCAGTAGGACCAGTGGTGGTGTAGGGGTTTAGCACGCAGCACGGAATGCTGAGGACCTGGTTTCGATTCCCAGCGTTGGTCTCTTTTTCTGAGTTTTTCTGTGCATCCATGTTTCAGTTTGTATTTCGTGTGAAATAAGTGTTCCATTAGCAAACTCCGCGTGTAATGATGTTTCAAAGTTTTCCTATCTCCAGTCAATTAAGTTGGAAAACCATTAGCCTCCTGCAGCAAGTTACAAAGGCTCTAAATACTGTTTAAACACAACTTACAACTGTCATTTCGTTGTTTGCGCGAACTTTACCTTAATTAAAGAAGATTGTGTCTACAAATCCTCACGGAGTCACGTTTAGTGAGAAAAACTTACGTTGTAATTGTAACATAGCATTTAGAGTAAAATGGCTGCGGTTTATTTGTCTTCTAAACCTCATAGTGAAAATAAACGGAACACTCACGTCTTAAAACGAGTTTAACTCGACATGTTTCGGGCTAATCCGTAGGCCTTCTTCCCGGAGTCGGGGTTATTATCACTATGATTGAGTCTCACGGTAGTTTCATGTTTAAAGTCTTTTAAACTAGTTTGAAACCATAGAGCCCTAGAGTGAATAATCAACAAGATCGGAAAATAAAAATTTAAAAATTTAAAAACCCCCGACGCAATTCGGTCACACATAATATCATGGAAAATAAAGTAAATGCCCATTATGCGTCTAAAATACCGATAACAAAAGAGCTTTTTTGTTTTGTAACAAAAAATACGATGACGGACTGACAAAATGAAACTAACTAGGTACAAGGAATCCTATTCTGGCCTACGGGACCCTAGAACCAGTGATTTATACATGAAAGGATATTCTGATTTACGATATGAAAAATACCTCTGTT
This sequence comes from Archips xylosteana, assembly GCA_947563465.1. NCBI lineage: Eukaryota > Metazoa > Arthropoda > Insecta > Lepidoptera > Tortricidae > Archips > Archips xylosteana. Next base: position 19,798,097 of record OX387357.1, read on the forward strand.
TTTTATCTGTCAGGATTAATATTACTTTAATAAATTGGGCTGCATTTTATTTACTAAAAGCTTTTGGATGCGCAGCAAATTTCGCTTTATTGATTCTATAGGATTATAAGTTTGTTTACATAGATGTGATGTGATACTATACTATACTATACTATACTATACTATACTATACTATACTATACTATACTATACTATACTATACTATACTATACTATACTATACTATACTATACTATACTATACTATACTATACTATACTATACTATACTATACTTACTATCTATATATATAAAATTCTAAACTGACTGACTGACTGACTGTTGATATATCAACGCACAGCCCAAACCACTGGACCTAGAGACTTGAAATTTTGCACATAGATACCTTATACAATGTAGGCATCCACTAAGGAAGGATTTTTGGGAATTCCCACGGGAACGGGAAAAAACGGGATTTATAGATTCGATTCCGAGTGACCGTATCTCAGTAACTATAATAACTAGACTCTTCAAATTTGATACACAAGTAGGTATTACAGTAATGAAAACATCGATTTCAGGATTTTTCATAATTCTCACGGGATAAGGAATAAACGGGATTTATATATTCAGTTCAACGGAATCCTATGAACTATAATTATTAGACTCTTCAAATTTGGCATAGAAGTAGGTAATTATATTAGTAAAAAACAGTTTTAAGGATTTTCGGAAATTCCCACGGGATAAGGAAAAAACGGGATTTTTCGTTTTACTGGTTGTAGAAAGCTGAAATTCGGCATGAAGGTTGCTTGGAGAGTGTAGAGGAGCATTGTGAGAGGAATTTCCAAAATTCCCACGGGAACGGGATAAAACGGGATTTATATATTCGATTCCGAGTGACCCTATCTCAGTAACTATAATAACTAGACTCTTCAAATTAGATACACAAAAAGGTATTACATTAGTTAAAATATTAATTTCAGGATTTTTCAAAATTCCCACGGGATAAGAAAAAAACGGGATTTATATATTCAGTTCAACGGAATCCTATGAACTATAATTACTAGACTCTTCAAATTTGGCATAGAAGTAGGAAATCATAATAGTGAAAAACAGTTTTAAGGATTTTCAGAAATTCTCACGGGATAAAGAAAAAACGGGATTTATCGTTTTACTGGTCGTAGAAAGCTGAAATTCGGCATATAGGTTGCTTGGGGAGTGCAGAGGAGCATTGAGAGAGGAGTTTCCAAAATTCCCACGGGAACGTGAAAAAACGGGATTTTTCGTTTTACTGGTCGTAGAAAGCTGAAATTCGGCATGTAGGTTGCTTGGGAAGTGTAGAAGAGCATTAAGAGAGGACTATCCAAAATTCCCACGGGAACGGGAAAAAACGGGATTTTTCGTTTTACTGGTCGTATAAAGCTGAAATTTGGCAAGTGGGTTAATTAGGGAGTGTAGAAGAGCATTAAGAAAGGACTATCCAAAATTCCCACTGGAACGGGAAAAACGGGATTTTTCGTTTTTCTGGTCGTAGAAAGCTGAAATTCGGCATGAGGTTGCTTGGGGAGTGTAGAGGAGCATTGAAAGAGGACTTTCCAAATTTCCCACGGGAACGGGAAAAAACGGGATTTTTCGTTTTACTGGTCGTAGAAAGCTGAAATTTGGCAAGTAGGTAGGTTCCTTGGGGAGTGTAGAAGAGCATTAAGATAGGACTATCCAAAATTCCCACGAGAACGGGAAAAACGGGATTTTTCGTTTTACTGGTCGTAGAAAGCTGAAATTCGGCATGAGTTGCTTGGGGAGTGTAGAGGAGCATTGAGAGAGAACTTTCCCCGTATTAAGAAAGTATTTTCCGAAATTCTTACGGGAACGGGGAAAAACGGGATTTTGCGTTTTACTGGTTGTAGAAAGCTAAAATTTCAAAATTCATAAGTTTATACTGTAAGTAGGCCGCAAAGGGCTCTTTAACCGACTTAAAAAAAGGAGGTTATGCATTCCACTTAATGTTTTTTTTTATTTAGGTATGTTCACCGATTTCTCGGTCAATTGTGGACCGATTATAAAAATTATTTTTTTATTCGAAAGAATACAATATACTCCTGATCCCATTGTTACCAAATCAGGATCAGTAGGCTTATTGTCTAACGCTTCTGACGCTTGCCTTCGCAATCACTATTTCTTTCTGTCAAACGGTATAAAAGGATGACAGAAAGAGACGGTGAAAGCGAAGGCAAGCGTCAGAAGCGTTTAAATACGGCCTCTGATGACGGGATCTCAAGGAAATCGAGGGTAACCCTCAAATTTTGTAGGCACGCATTACGTTTTTTATATATTTTCTCAAGCTATTTAAGTGTTTGCGTCTGGTAGACATCATCTCATGTTGATGAGCTGATGATGGAAGGTAAATCTCCTTAACGGTTAGGAGTTATAGGAAGTTTCTTTAAATATCATATGCACGTATAGATCTTTAGTTGTATTCTTTCTGGTTATTCAGATGAGCTGATGATGGAGGGTATAACTCCTTAGCGGTTAGGTCACACAACACCTTTACAAAATACTATAATATGTATAATATCAACGCTAAGTAGGTACACAGCGCTTCCAGTTACTCAAGTTTCCGTAGAAGGTAAGAAAACATTGAATTATACCCAATGCAGGACAGGGGAAAGTAATAATAGGTTTTATATTATTAACAAGCCTGGTTATTTTAGTGCCCGCTTCCGAATTAGTGAAAAACATTGTATATAAAGAAATACTGTAAAGGACCGTATCTACCTGAAGTTTAGTCGGGCTTGCTTGCACGGTTGCTTGCACGCTTACTTGCACGCTTTCTTGCACGCTTGCTTGCTTGCGTGCGTGCATGCTTGCTTGCTTGATATCTTAGTTCTTTGGAATACTCATGGAACACGCGAGCGAAGCCGCGGGCAAAAGCTAGTCTATATATATAAAAGAAGAAACTGACTGACTGACTGACATATCAACGCACAGCCCAAACCACTGGGCCTAGAGATTCCAAATTTGGCATGTAGGTTCCTTATAAGGTCTAGGGGTGCACTAAGAAAGGATTTTTCAAAATTCACTCCCTAAGGGGGTGAAAAGGGGGTCCAAAGTTTGTATGGGGAAACAAGATTAGTTCGACTATTTTATTCGAAACTTCACAGAAGTACTCCTAATGGTAAATGAGTAAACACGTGTTTCAGGTTTTTTGAGAATTCAACCCCTAAAAGGGGGGAAAGGGGTAACAAAGTCTGAAAATCAACATGGGTGTTGTTTCTATGGTTTATCGGGTCGCTGGTTATGAAAACAATAACGGTTTTAAAATCCGACGTGGCGGACGTAAAATAGCATCTCCCTGGATGGGGTTGAAATGTCTAAATAAACTAAATGACTGTTGATATATCAACGCACAGCCCAAACCACTGGATCTAGACTTGAAATTTTGCACATAGATACCTTATACAATGTAGGCATCCACTAAGGAAGGATTTTTGGGAATTCCCACGGGAACGGGAAAAAACGGGATTTATAAATTCGATTCCGAGTGACCCTATCTCAGTAACTATAATAACTAGACTCTTCAAATTTGATACCCATGTAGGTATTATATTAGTTAAAACATTAATTTCAGGATTTTTTCCAAATTCCCACGGGATAAGGAAAAAACACACGTAGAACAGATGGCCGTTGGGGGCCAAAAGTTCTGGAATGGAGACCACGGACTGGCAAGCGCAGCGTGGGACGTCCACCAACGAGATGGACGGACGATTTGGTGAAGGCCGCAGGTTCAGGGTGGATGCAAATCGCTTCCAATCGTAATGATTGGGCATCAATGAGGGAGGCCTATGTCCAGCAGTGGACGTCCTATGGCTGAAATGATGATGATGATGATGAAGGAAAAAACGGGATTTATATATTCAGTTCAACGGGATCCTATGAACTATAATTACTAGACTCTTCAAGTTTGACATAGAAGTAGGTAATTATAATAGTAAAAAACTGTTTTAAGGATTTTCGGAAATTCCCACGGGATAAGGAAAACACGGGATTTTTCGTTTAACTGGTCGTAGAAAGCTGAAATTCGGCATGTAGGTTGCTTGGGGAGTGTAGCGGAGCATTGAGAGAGGACTTTCCAAAATTCCCACGGGAACGGGAAAAACGGGATTTTTCGTTTTGGTGATCGTAGAAAGCTGAAATTCGGCATGTAGGTTGCTTGGAGAGTGTAGCGGAGCATTGAGAGAGGACTTTCCAAAATTCCCACGGGAACGGGCAAAAACGGGATTTTTCGTTTTACTGGTCGTAGAAAGCTGGAATTCGGCATGTAGTTTGTTTGGGGAGAGTAGAGGAGCATTGAGAGAGGACTTTCCAAAATTCCCACAGGAACGGAAAAAAACGGGATTTTTCGTTTTACTGGTCGTAGAAAGACGAAATTTGGCAAGTGGGTTCCTTGGGGAGTGTAGGGGAGCACTAAGAAAGCATTTCCCGAAATTCTTACGGGAACGGGAAAAAACGGGATTTTGCGTTTTACATGTTGTAGAAAGCTAAAATTTCAAAATTCATAAGTTCACACTGTAAATAGGCCGCAAAGGGCTCTTTAACCGAGTTCAAAAAAAGGCGGAGATTATGCATTCCACTTTATGTATTTTTTTATGTAGGTATGTTCGCCGATTTCTTGGTCAATTGTGGACCGATTATAAAAATTATTTTTTTATTCGAATGAATACAATATACTCCTGAGATGGTTCCATTGTCACCAAATCAGGATCTGATGACGGGATCTTAGGGAAATCGAGGGCAACCCTCAAATTTTGTAGGCACGCATTACGTTTTTCATATATTTTCTCAAGCTATTTAAGTGTTTGCGTCTGGTAGACATCATCTCATGTAGATGAGCTGATGATGGAAGGTAAAACTCCTTAACGGTTAGGAGTTGAGGATATCTTTTCAAATATTATAGGTACGTATAGATCGATAGTTGTATTCTTTCAGGTTATCCGGGTGAGCTGATGATGGAAGGTTAAACTCCTTAACGGTTAGGAGTTATAGGAAGTTTCTTTAAATATCATATGCACGTATAGACCTTTAGTTGTATTCTTTCTGGTTATTCAGATGAGCTGATGATGAAAGGTATAACTCCTTAACGGTTAGGTCACACAACACCATAACAAAATACTATAATATGTATAATATCAATGCTAAGTAGGTACACAGCGCTTCCAGTTACTCAAGTTTCCGTAGAAGGTAAGAAAACATTGAATTATACCTAATGCAGGACAGGGGAAATTAATAATAGGTTTTATATATTAACAAACCTGGTTATTTTAGTGCCCGCTTTCGAATAGTGAAAAACATTGTATGTAAAGAAATACTGTAAAGGACCTTATCTACCTGAAGTTTAGTCGGGCTTGCTTGCTCGCTTACTTGCACGCTTGCTTGCTTGCGTGCATGCATGCTTGCTTGCATGCTTGCTTGCTTGCCTGTATGCTTGCTTGCTTGATATCTTGGTTTTTTGGAATACTCATGGTACACGCGAGCGAAGCCGCGGGCAAAAGCTAGTAATATTATAAATGCGAAAGTGTGTATGTCTGTTACCTCTTCACGCTCAAACCGCTGAACCGATTTAGATGAAATAAAATAAAAAATAAATATTAGGGGACAATCTTACACAAATCGACCTAGTCCCAAACTAAGCAAAGCTTGTACTATGGGTACTAGACGACGATAAACATACTTATATAGATAAATACATACTTAAATACATAGAAAACATCCATAACTCATGAACAAATATTAGTGCTCATCACACAAATAAATGCCCTTACCGGGATTCGAACCCAGGACCTCTAGCTTAGTACGCAGGGTCACTACCAACTAGGCTAAAGCGGTCGGTAAATTTGGTATGGAGATAGTTTGAGACCCTGGAAAGGTCATAGGATAGTTTTTATCCCGGAAAATTGCATAGTTCCCGCGTGATAGCGATAAACGAATTCTTTGCAGACGGAGTCACGGGCAACAGCTAGTTATCTATAAAAATGCCAAAATAAATCACGTTTGTTGTATGGGAGCTCCTAAAATATTTATTTTATTCTGTTTTTTAGTATTTGTTGTTATAGCGGCAACCGAAATACATCATATGTGATAAATTCAACTGTCTGAATATCACAGTTCATGAGATACAGTCTGGTGACAGACGGACGGACGGACAGACAGCGAAGTCTCAAGGGTCCCGTTTTTACCCTTTAGGTACGGAATCCTAACAATCACCGTGTAAGTACTTTATGTTTTAAACTTTCTTTTTACTTTTTGTTTTATTGAAGTCATAGAAGCAATTATAGCCACACACAAAGAACACCAAGATGGGTAATCTAACAGTAATGAGCCGACGGGACTGCCGCGGCAGTCTACCGCGAGAGATATCACTACAGCCCAGACAGGGCAGTGGCTTAGATTTAATAAATACTAGGGTGTCGTAGATACGGTGTTTCCCACTAATATCATAATTTCAGCCGAAAGACGTTTACACTGCCGAAAATAGGCCTCCCCCAAGGCTCGCCAGACAGATCGGTCCCGTGCCATCCGCATCCAACGCGATCCCGCAACCTTAACCAGGTCGTCGCTCCTTGTTGGAGGCCTACTTAAATACACTGCTTTCGGTCCGTGGACGCCACTCGAGAACCTTTTTGCCCCATCGTCCATCAGTTCTACGAGCGATGTGCCCTGCCCACTGCCACTTGAGTCTAGCGATTCTTCGAGCTATGTCGGTGACATCCCACTAATATAATAAACGTGAAAGTGGGATTCCGGCCTTTGCTGATTTTTTTCCCAACTGATTCTATTCCCAACTGTTTTTTTTTTTCTGAAACTGTAAGCTATTTAGGATATATTTCAGGACTTTCCTGTAGAACCCTATAGATATTAGGTTAGGTTAGTTTTTTAACAATCCCGAAGTACTTACAGTGAAAGAAAAAGGTTGGGTTAGGTTAGGTTAGGTTATGAAACATTTATTAAATGAAATGACAATGAAATGAAATGACATTTATTAAATGAAACATTTAGGAAAAATATTTTCGATGAAATCAAAGAATCCGTGAAAATTTGTGTGGATGGATGTAAAATAAAAAAAAAATAAAAAAATTAGGGGACAATCTCACACAAATCGACCTAGTCCCAAACTAAGCAAAGCTTGTACTATGGGTACTAGACGACGATGGACATACTTATATAGATAAATAAATACTTAAATACATAGAAAACATCCATAACTCAGGAACAAATATTCGTGCTCATCACACAAATAAATGCCCTTACCGGGATTTGAACCCAGAACCTCTTGCTTCGTAGGCAGGTACGAGTATAGATGTGTGTTACTCTTTCACGCTATTAAGCATTTCCGTGTTTACTAATCTATACCTTCCTTTTGCTGTCTGACTTCGAATTTTTTTTAAAAAGTGCAAATAATAGCCACTTGCGAGTAGGACTCGCACATCATGGGTTCCGTACATCCCTAAACACGAAACTGATTAAGTGTTAAGTACCTATTTAAGTTCACATATTCCATTATTTTTATTAGCACCCGAAAACTATTTTGCTTTTAAATATTTGAGTCAAGTCTACGGGTCTACAATTTATTTCGTCTAAGGTTAAAGATAATCCCAAGCTGCGAAGACTCACAAAGAAGTTGCCGGCCCGTCTGGACAACGCTTTTCACTCGCATCGGTTGGGTCTGCCGAGGCATCAAAATCCGTTGGCCAGTGCGTTGGGCCAACATTTTGACTGTGTAACAGCCAATAACCGCCCAGCCACGACTTCGCGCGTTTGGCGGCGTGGCAAGCGTTTTATCAGTTCATTGCGTGTGCCGCCAGGTAACTACTGTACGGCGAGCGTCTCGGCCGCGCAATGAACACGGAAAACGATTCCAGCGCCGCCAAACGCGCGAAGTCGTGGCCGGGCGGTAAAGCTCCAAATGCACAAACGGCGGAGGCGTGGCGGTGTGGTGGCGGTGACGGTTGTAATATTCTAACTTGTATGAACGAGTTCGCGGTATGGTACCGCACAACCGTTCATACAAGTTAGAATATTACAACCGTCACAAACCTCCGCTGTCTGTGCGTGTGGAGCTTGAATGAATGCAACCGGTCCATGCCGAGGTGATGAAGGAAAGTGGACTTACTTTTAGCATCGGTTGGTAGTTTTCATAAAAAGTAAACCCTGCGCATTATCTCTTATAAAAATATTCGCTGAAAAGATATTGGCCAAAAGAAAACGCCGTAGCGACGCTAATTATTCACCTTCTATCATAATCATCTTCGTCGTCATTTCAGCCGAAAGAAGTGTTGTGCTGCGTTTTCCGGTTCGTGGACGCCACTCGAGACCCTTTTTGCCCCATCAGCCATCAGTTCTACGAGCGATGTGCCCTGCCCACTGCCACTTGAGTCTGGCAATTCTTCGAGCTATGACGGTGACTTTAGTTCTTGCGCGGATTTCATCATTTCTAATGCGATCCCGCAAAGACCTCTCCAACGCCCTCTGAGTGACTTTGACCTTCTACTAACTTTACCTTCCAACGTAAACAAAATTTTTTAATTTTGGAATACCCTTTTTTGTGCTGGCCCAGCATTGGCCGAGCGTATTGGCCAACACGCATATTACGAAGCTAGCACGTATCAGTTAATGCGATCGGGCGAGTGTAAAGACTTGATTGGAAGTTTATGGGGAAAAATAATAAACAAGGGCGTTTGTTAGTGGACTAGCTTTTGCCCGCGACTTCGTCCGCGCAGAATATATATTTTATTCATCATCCCAGCCTATATACGTCCCACTGCAGGGCACAGGCCTCCTCTCAGAATGAGAGGGCTTGGGCCGTAGTTCCCACGCGGGCCCAGTGCGGATTAAGAACTTCACATACACCATTGAATTTCTTCGCAGGTGTATGCAGGTTTCCTCACGATGTTTTCCTTCAACGTAAAGCTCGTGATAAATTTCAAATTAATTCCGAAAAACTCAGAGGTGTGAGCCCGGATTCGAACCCACGACCCTCTGCTTGGGAGGCCATAGGTCAAACCACCAGGTCACCACGGTTTTTCACGGTTTTGAATGCCTAGGCTAAATGCAAGTGAGGCCTTCAGTAACGAACCCGGATTTTTTCATCGTGGTTGATAAATTTTCCATTCATTAGCCGATTTTACAGTGTATCACCAACCAGTGTGAGGTACTCCTTACGCAATTTTCCTGGACAACGACTACGCTATGTCCTTCCCAGGGTCACTATCTGGAAACCAAATTTCACCTAAATCGGTTCAACGACTTAGGGGAAAACTGGGTACCTACCTAATGGTGGTCAGCGGGCAATGATAGTCACCCACACATTTCCTTAATTACAAGCACTAGAGAAGCGTACTGACTACAATTTACCCTTACCTCGGTGCAATGGGAGTCAAAACTGTTTTTATTTTTAAATAAATAAATAATAATAAATAAATAAATAAATATCACGGGACAATTCACACCAATTGACCTAGTCCCAAAGTAAGCTTAGCAAAGCTTGTGTTATGGGTACTAGGCAACGGATAAACATACTTATATAGATAGATACATACTTAAATACATATTAAACACCCAAGACCCGAGAACAAACATTCGTATTTTTCATACAAATATCTGCCCCGACACGGGAATCGAACCCGGGACCTCAAGCTTCATAGTCAGGGTCTCTAACCACTAGGCCATCTGGTCGTCTAAATGCAATAATAATGTAATGTATTTTTAAATGCAATATTTCCCAAAGTTGATTATTTAGGTGATTGGTATTGATCATAAATAATAGCCAATTAAATGGATTTTGTTCAAAGGCGGTAGGAACAATGATATTGTTTTAATTTTTTTTTTCAATTCTTGCTTAAGTCCCATTACCCCTTTACCCCTAAGCGTGAAGAGGTAACAGACAGACATACACACTTTCCAATTTATTATTATTAAGTATGAGTTGTATGAATTGATTAGTTATTACACAAACACACCCCCCCCCCCCCCCCCCCCACTCGGAACACCAGTAACGCCCCACTTCACAGATAGCGCGGTGCATGAATATGCAGAATGCACCAGTTTAACGCATCTCCGCTCACCGGGGTCACGGTGTCACATGCCACGTCACGCGTGCAGCATTTGCAATTCAAATTAGAACAAATAGTGAAATATTTATACGGGTAATTCATCTTTAAACTTTAGCTTCGGGAAGAAGGGCTACTGGCCAACCGAGTAGGATTCGACGATTGACCTATTTCTCGAAGTCTTCCCGACAGATATCGTTGTCAACAACTTTGAGCGAAGAGTCTCTGATTAGGTATAACGGGAGTTGATATAACATGGGCGTTTGACATGACTTTCGTCTTGTTCATGTTCGTTTTAAGACCACTTGTTATAGGTATTATTTGTTTATTACTTACTTAGAAAACTGTTTGTGCCTTTACCTTTTTTATATGAATTTCTGTTTTTTTTTTACCAAATTTGAAAATGTTTTGTTGTTTTGGAATTCTTGTGATCTGGTTAGGGTTCGAAACTTGGTTAGGAGATGTATTATGTGAACCGCATTAGGATTTTCACACAAAAATAGAAAAAAAAACAACAAATTTTGGGGGTTCCCCATACTTAGATCTGAAACTCAAAAATTTTTTTTCATCAAACCCATACGTGTGGGGTATTTATGGATAGGTCTTCAAAAATAATATTGAGGTTTTTAATATAATTTTCTTCTAAATTGAACAGTTTGCGCGAGAGACACTTCTAAAGAGGTAAAATGTGTGTGTCCCCCTCCCCCCCTGTAACTTCTAAAATAAGAGAATGATAAAACTAAAAAAAATATATAATGTACATTACCATGTAAACTTCTACCGAAAATTGGTTTGAACGAGATCTAGTTTGTCTGTCTGTCTATATCAGTAACCAATCTACAATGATCCCACACTGCGCACATTTTGCTTAGGAGCAGGGGTCTGCTAAGACTGGATGTTCATAGATACATATAAATTTGTACGGAACCCTCGGTGCGCGAGTGCGACTCGCACTTGGCCGGTTCTTTTATTGAATGACAAGTTAGTCCCATTAGAGCAATGCAGACGTGTTTAATTGTATAGTGTATGTATACTCATCAGACCCTTAAGGTCCAGTTCAAGCCCTCAAGGCGTCAGTTACACTGTTAATAACAACAATAACTGTTCGATAACAATATCTTTTCATTCTTTATTTTATTACGTCAACACATTTCACGTTAAATAATAATAAAATAAAAAAATAAAATAAAAATTGTTTATTTCGGACTATTAGAAAATCCATAGTGCTTGTTAGTAGGTACACTTCGACTGTTAAGAGGCAAACTGACCCAAACGCCCCCCCGGCAACAGTGAATTTTATAGGAATAACCTCAATAACGCCCAGGATGGCGTTCGAAACAATTAGCCCCTCAACAGTCGACTTAATATCTATGTAGGTTAATTACTTACAAACTAATCCAAGTTTTCTAAAGAAACTATAACTAAGAAAAGAAAAGACGCCTTGCCCTATTTGACCCTCCCAATCACCACATCAACCCAGTATTCAGTAAGCGGGCAGTCGAGTCGCTCTGCCAACGCTCTCAGCATGCTGTTGCTGCTACCGCGCACTCGTTTCAGCAGTGAGGCAATTCTTTTGCGCCTAATTGCAAAAAAGTCATCTGCCCTTGCCTCTGCGAACATACCAGAGGCACTGCAGTACTTTGGTAGCCTCAGCAGCATTCTGAGAACGTTGTTGTACTGGACACGTATCGTGTTATACGCCTTTTGTGTAAACCTCACCCACAGGCTGCACGTGTAAAACGACTGGCAATAAGCCTTGAATAACGTTATTTTTACTTCCTCGGTACAACGTGCAAACCTGCGGGCGAGCATATTTCCCCGTACAGCCAACGCTCTCCTCTCTCTTTCCACATCTAGATCATCACTTAGATCTGCCGTGATCATATGTCCTAGGTACTTAAACTTATCAACTATTTTGAGAGCCACTCCGTCCAGCATGATCCGAGGCATAGTGTTACTATTATATTTACGTGCCTTAAAAATGAGCACTTCACTTTTGGTCGCATTGTATTTAAGACCATGCTGTTGCGCGTAGCCCTCACACAGCCTGACAAGATGCCTCACAGAGCCAATTGACGGTCCCAGCAGGACCATGTCGTCCGCGTAACTTATGTTATTGAAACACGTATCGCCTATGTGACATCCGACATGCTGCCTGCTAAGATCCCCAATCAACTCGTCCACATACAGGTTAAACAGGATAGGGGATGACAGCCCACCCTGTCTCACACCGCACTCAAGTTTATACTCTTCAGAGTCAACCCCCGCCCATCTCACTCTGTTGATCTGGCTGTTGTACCAATATTTTAACAGCGCTATGTACTCTCTAGGTAGGCTGGTTTTTTCCAACTTACTCCAAAGCTTATCATACACAACCAGGTCGAATGCTTTGGACAAGTCCAGAAAACACGCATATATCGGCGTGTTTCTGTCCCTGTAATACCTGACAGCTTGCTTAAGGCACAAGATTGCACTTTCAGTCGACAGACCTGGCCTAAATCCGAACTGTGCGTCGTGCAGTTTAACATGTTTGCAAAGTTGTGCATTAAGCAAGCCATCAAGCACTTTCGCCAGCACCGTCGCTAGTGAAATAGGCCTATAATTTCCCATGTCTGATAGGTCCCCGGTCTTGTTTTTAGCTAATGGAATAACCACTGTACGCGTGAGTTGTGAAGGGAGATAGGCGTGTCCGAGGCATAATGTATAGAACATCGCCAAGACGCGTGGTAGATGGATACCCGCATGCCTGAGATGCTCAATGCCGAGACCGTCATATCCCGGTGACTTACCCCTCTGCATAGATCTTATAATATTGCTAACTTCTTCAGTTGTAAATCTTAGAGAACTTTTTCCCATGTCAGTCTCAGCATCGCTCACCCCAGCCCTGCAGGTTGATTTAAGAAGCGGACTTACCGTAAACGCCTTGCTAAAATTATCGGCAATTGTTTTTCTATCGCACTCTCCCGCCACACTCACCGGGGTGGACGACTTCACTCTAAACTTACTCGTGTTTTTCCAAAAAGCTTTGAAATCTTTCGCTGCCCGGTTTGAGGCAAGAATATCACTTTTTATTTGTTCTTGCCGGTCCTGACACCACTTAAGCTTTGACTTAAAAAGCTTTCTAGTTTCACACATTTCAAGGTAAACTGGACCCTGTTTAGGCTTATTCGCAGATAGCCATAACAGGAATTTTTGCCTAGCATCCTTATGCGCTTGAGCCACATATTTGTTCCAGCCAACAACCCTCTTCCCCCTTCTCCCCCTTTTTTCCTTACTTGACTTTATTGCCGCCTCCTTTAGTGTACTAATTATCGAGTCATACATTTTATCTAACACTACTCTATGCTCAGGATTATTACAGAGCTTATCCTTACATGATGTTAGTTCAGCTGGAATGTCAAGCAATTTTAGCTTGCTGTCACAAATAGCGTGGTACTCCTCCACTTGAGAGTCCTGCCGTTCACCCCAGCCCACCCCCTCTCGATACGGTAAACTAGGCTGCATACATTTAATTTGTAACTTACTTAGGTCACATTCAATAATAAGCGGCAGGTGGTCGGACCAATACACGTCATATTTAACCTTAACATTGCGCACTGTCTGCCGCGCTGCCTCTGTGACAATGCAGTGATCCAACCACCTGTTACAACCGTGGGCTTCACTGGTGAAGGTGTATGTCTCAGAGCCTATACCCAACCTTAAAAGATCTATACAACTCCACTTTTGTGATTCACAAAATTGCAACATCTCATTACAAAACAGCTCATTTGGGTGCGCATTAAAGTCCCCTAAGATGTAGACAGCTTCAACGCCAGGATTGTCTTCACTTATAGCGCTTATTTCACCCATGCATTCGGTAAATAATGGCAAGTTCTCAGGCGCATTCACCGGCATGTATACACAAAATATTAGCGCTGCCGATTGGGGCATTTGCAACTTAATCGCCGCTAGGCGCACACTATTACACTTCACTACCGATACACTAGAATATGCTGATTTCCTCCATAGTATAATACAAGTATAACCAGCCCAAACGTAAACTAATGGATTCAGGATTCACATGCCAGGTATAATACCGCGTCAAATCTGTTTCGAAGGAAAATCTGGGGATTGAGATTACATGAAAACTGGAAAAACATCGCAATTTTACCAACTACCTTGCCTTATAAGCAGTGACCGGAACTCTGGGAGCTAAACTTTAGCAAAACTTGCAAAGCGGGCATGAAACAGTGCTTACAGACATGAAAATATTAATAAACTACTGAAAATCTGAGATTTCGATATAGAGTTAAATTGAACACTAATCTGCCAATAATATTCTTATTTTTCTTGGTTGTAAATTCTCCTTAATGTCAGCTTTATAGTTTTGTTAAAGCTTAGCTCCCAGAGTGCCGATCACTGCTTATAAGTCGTGATATCCCAGTGGTTTGACCTATGGGCTCTCAAGCAGAGGGTCGTGGGTTCACACCACTAAGTTTTTCGAAACTTATGAACGGAATTACATTTGAAATTTACTACAAGCTTTACGTTGAAGAACAAACATCGTGAGGAAACCAGCAACATTACCCAAAAAAAGTCGCCGATCGCGCGACGGGTGTGACCACCACCACCCAGAGACAACCGAAAGAAAGAGGATTGTATTAAGTTTGTAAACATATAACAGAACTATAAATTAAAAAATTTAAATACCCCCAACGTAATTTGGTCCCACATATGTAAGTTTAAAAATAAAGTAAATGCTCATTATGCGTCTAAGATCTCTTCTGCAGCTAACAACAGTTTATAAATTTGGAATGGCTGAACCAATTTTGATGAAACATGTCTAAGAACCATCGCCAAGAAACCTGCTTTCAAATAAAAAAACCGCATCCGAATCGGTTCACCCGTTTAAGAGCTTTGATGCCATAGCATAGACAGACACACACGCACACATAGCGGTCAAAAGTACCTATAACACCCCTCTTTTTGCGTCGGGGGTTAAAAAGAAAATTTAATCAAATTCGGACCGTTTTACGAAAAAAGTGTAAAAAATCACAAAAATCCACGTGAGCGAAAGCATCACCTGCCTCGGATCAAATTGTATGATTGTCTAAATCTAGCTTTGTCCTTTACACACAGGGTATAAAGTTGAATGCACTAAAGACCGCTTACCGTTCAAACCCAGAGGTTTTCAAACTTTTAAAAATCACAGTGTGTGAGTGTTCATGGTAGGAAGTAATTTTTGTACGCAATATAAACAGGCATCTATAAAGGTCCTATGTTAACAGAGCCATGCTTCTAAGCAAATTCTACGTAGTGTGGTGTTACTTCACATTGATTTGATTACTAAGGGTGGGTTGGTTCACCGTCGATCACCGTCGTCACTCTCACCGTTCGCCATATTCATTTTCGATAAGATAGTCCAACAAATCAAAACACTCGAAGTTCAGCACACAACACTTTAATCACAATCCAAACAAATTAAACGACAATACTTTGGGATGATTGAGATAATTAAAGATAAAGAATTATTTTCTACGGAACGCCGTGAGGTTGACTGCGTTGACGGTTGACACATCCTTCATTTTCCGCTCTCAAAACAAGAATGACAATACTGTTAGTTGTTTATCTGGCCTCTCTAACATAAAAAAAAATATTGTTGACAAATAACCATCCATTTTCATCCCAAACACAATATGCCCCGTAGAATAGCGATAAAGAAACAACAGAGACAATGACAGACTCCTATTTTTAAAGGATCACTGACCCCAGAGAACCTCCAATCCGACCCCGAGGGGTCGCGACCCACACTTTGGGAAACAACGTCCTAATCTCACAACACCATTACAGGTGGACAAAGCAATAACAAACCTATACGTCATAATATATCAAGTTTCCCGTCCCTAGGGACCCTCCATATTTCATATCCCGTGGGATGGAACGCCATTTTTATGTGCGGATCCCTGAAATTTGTTATCGGCTGTTTTGTGTGTAATTGGACGGCATTTAGTATTTATTTAAGAGTTCATTCAGGTCGTACTTTAAGGCCAGGGCCGCAGAATACAGACAAGCGGCCACTGAACGTTTTAACTGCTGGTGATAAGTCAAAGTCAGAGCTCAAACATCTTTTCAATTCAGGCTGTAACAAGCGCTTATGAATGTAGAAGGATCTACCATCGGAAAACCCTTTTGAGAAGAATTCTGCAAGAAACTCAACAAGGTATATTTTTTTAAATGACGATGTTATTGAAATTGTACACTTGTGAAGAGATTCAATGGTGTGTGTGAAGTTCCCAATCCCCACAGGGCCCGCGCATGGCATTCTAAGGCCTGTGGGTCCGGCCACGTCCCACTGCTGGGCACAAGCCTCCTCTCAGAATGAGAGAGGTTGGGCCGTAGTTCCCACGCGGGCCCAGTGCGGATTAGGAACTTCGCACAAACCATTGAATTTCTTCGCAGATGTATGCAGATTTCCTCACGATGTTTTAGTTCACCGTAACGCTCATGGTAAATTTCAAAAGTAATTTCGCACATAAATTCTGAATAACTCAGAGTTGCGACCCGGAATTTGAACCCACTTAATTTTTGATTGAATGTAGGGAAATAGAGGAATCTCATAGATTTTTTTTGTGGTGTGGTTTGCTTCTCAGTTTAAAAAGTTCCATATTCAGTGGCGTAGCGTGCTTTGGAGGGGCCTTGTATCAAAATTAGTTGGGGGGCCCAAATGAAGAGTAAAGATTTCTGTTAGGGGCCTCTGTAGCCCGGGGACCCCGTATCATTGATACGGCTGATACGGTGGTAGCTACGCCCCTGTCCATATTACAAACGTACCACTGCCTCATCCATTTCTTGTCGTGTTCACAGCGTTTTATTTCCTAGAGATCATTCTGTCCCGACATATTCTGCGCCCAGGCCCTAGGGAACAGTCGTTCCGCTGAGTTACAGCAAACAATTACGTAGAATTGTGGTAAGTGGACTGACAAACAGACAAATGCTCGTTGCTCATTCATTATTACTTTTTAATTGAGACGTACAGATGCATTTGTTTTATACGTAAAACTACCGTGAGATTCACTCATAGTGAAAATATGCGGATAACTCACGTCTATGATCGAGTTTATGCGCGTTTGGCAGCTGCCGCGACGTGTAGCTCCTAGAAGAAGGGCTACGGATTAGCCCGAAACATGTCGAGTTAAACTTGTTTTAAGACTTTAGTGATCCGTTTATTTTCACCATTAGCGAGTCTCACGGTAGTTTCATGTTTAAAGATGTTTTCCTTCACCGTAAAGGATTTGCCACACTGAATGCGTCCTGCGGTCGCTGTCAGGTCAAATTGAACGTAGCCCGCATTATGGTATGAACAACATTGTCGGTCTCTATATACAGGGTAATTTTTAGGGTTCCGTACCCAAAGGGTAAAAACAGAAACCCTATTACTGAGGCCCCGCTGTCCGTCCGTCCGTCCGTCCGTCTGTCACCAGGCTGTATCTCGGGAATCGTGACAGCTAGAGACTTGAAATTTTCACAGATGATGTATTTCGGTTGCCGCTATAACAACAAATACTAAAAAATGGAATAAAATAAATATTTAAGGGGGCTCCCATACAACAAACGTGATTTTTATAGATAATTGTACGGAACCCTTCGTGCGTGAGTCCGACTCGCACTTGGCCGGTTTTTTTAATAAGTGCAAAAATTTTAATATGTGATAGTGTCGTTAATATAACAAATTTCAGTATTTTTCGTAATAATTTTTATCACTTATTTTTTTTATTTTTCGTAGTAACTCGACCAATTTATTGGATGAATTACAGACTATGAACAACCCAAATTTCTAAATGTAAAAAAAAAATCTTGAACAGATAATCGTGATCTATTAACGATACTGAATCACGTATCAAAAATTGTGCACTGATTAAAAAATTACCCTGTATATTGCGCGTGCGTGCGATCTGGCCGTGCGGAAATATTGAGACCGACAATGTTGTTCATACATAATGCGGGCTGCGTTCAATTTTATTTTACCTGACCGCGATTGCAGAACGTATCCAATCTTTGAAGCTCGGTAAATTACAGATGTAATCTAATCATTAATATTATATTTCATAATCACTATCTGCTTATATAAAAGAAAGAAACTTCAGAATTCCCTCAGAAGCGTCCACTTCACAATTCACCTGAGTCTACACAATTAAGGAGATCGATATCAGCTCTCGCCTGTCACCCTTCAGAGCTCCGACTGGACTTTGACGTTTCAATGCGTTTAAGCCCCAGCTTTTGTAGTCAATTTAATGTTGAATTGAAAGATGTAAGTTTTTTTAATAAATCTCTCGAACTTTTGCGATTTGGGTGTTTCTTGTTATTAGTTCAATTTATTGGAAAGTAACTTTTGCTCGCGGCGTCGTCCGCGCGCAATCCAAATTTTGTGAATCCCTTTTTTGAACAAGACAAAATTTTGGTAAAGCAACATCCGAAAATCAATCATTGTCGGTATTATTATGAAGGGTCCACGGAAAGAACATGTCTAGTCACTTTTTGAAAATTGAGTTTTTAATCTCAAGATGTAGAGCTCGCAAAGCACTATAACTTACCACTATATTAAATAGGGATATCTGAAAATAGTATTATTTTTTCACTTTTAAAGAAATTGGCAATCGATGAAAATTTTAAATGTGCTTGAATATTAATTTATGACTAAGGTTCGTGCCCGTATTAAGCTGTCCCAAATTTAATAAATTGTTTTTATTTTTTATAATAAAATAAATAATAAATAATAAATATCACGGGACAATTCACACCAATTGACCCAGTCCCAAAGTAAGCTCAGCAAAGCTTGTGTTATGGGTACTAGGCAACGGATAAACATACTTATATAGATAGATACATACTTAAATACATATTAAACACCCAAGACCCGAGAACAAACATTCGTATTTTTCATACAAATATCTGCCCCGACACGGGAATCGAACCCGGGACCTCAAGCTTCGTAGTCAGGTTCTCTAACCACTAGGCCATCTGGTCGTCTAAATATGACAATTAATAATATAATAATTATATGACGCAACCAAAAAATCTGTAATTTTTTCCTGTTAATAAGGAACGTTATTCCTACCAGTATAAAAATATTCAAGCACATTTAAAATTTTCATCGATTGCCAATTGTTACCATAGTAATTGTTCGTGATGACTAACTTTCAAATCGCTATAACTCAAAAAGTTGTTTGGGTGACTCGACATGTTCTTTCCGTAGACCCCTCATATATTAAGAGCTAGACTCTTGTCGGTGGAGTAATTTCTAGCTTATTCTACATTCCGCTCTTTTCTTCACTTCTGATGACTTACTTGACTTGGGTTGGGGAAGTTAGGGCAAGGTCTTGGTAGGAATCGCTGATAGTGAGATCAGCATTGCCTATAAAATGCCAAGAAACCATCTGCGGGGCCATGTGGCGGAACACCAACAAAGCAGAGCCCTAGCCAGTCCGAGTCATCCACGTCCACGCTCGTCCCCCTGGAAACTGCTGCATCCGCGCAAACGCGCGCCCGCCACCAGGAGATGCAGATGAGCTGAGGATGCAGGGCGAAAGGCGAACATTCTGCTCCTCAAAACAGAATCAACTCACTAGGGAATCAACATACCCGAATAAAACCGAGCCTGCCCGTTGGCTCCGAGGTGGCATCCCCACCGATGGGCTAGGGTATAGTGGGCCAATCACTCGCTTACCTGAATTTAACCGATTTTTGAAACCGAAACATATCTTAATATTATACACATGTAAATGTATACCTGCGACAATTATCACGTTTTGGTGAAATAGGGGCCAGGACTTTTTTCGTATTGTATAGATATCTAATGACATAAACTGCTTTCTGTTAGTCATATAAAAAGAAAGAATATCAAAACGATATCAATATAAAAAGCTGGAATAAAAGCGATGGGCAGGATAGTTTTCCTCTCCATTTTCTTTTCGTAATTTATACATATATTTCCGTATGTTAGTAAATATTAGATACTAGCTTTTGCCCGCGGCTTCGCTCGCGTGTACCAAGAGTATTCCAAAGAACCAAGATATCAAGCAAGCAAGCATACAGGCAAGCAAGCAAGCATGCAAGCATGCCAGCAAGCATGCAAGCAAGATGCAAGCAAGCATGCATGCACGCAAGCAAGCAAGCGTGCAAGAAAGCGTGCAAGTAAGCGTGCAAGCAAGCCCGACTACAGGTAGATACGGTCCTTTACAGTATTTCTTTATATTTTTGTACAATGTTTTTCGCTAATTCGGAAGCGGGCACTAAAATAACCAGGCTTGTTAATAATATAAAACCTATTATTACTATCCCCTGTCCTGCATTAGGCATAATTCAATGTTTTCTTACCTTCTACGGAAACTTGAGTAACTGGAAGCGATATGTATCTACTAAGCATTGATATTATACATATTATATATAGTATTTTGTTAAAGTGTTGTGTGACCTAACCGTTAAAAAGTTATACCTTCCATCATCAGCTCATCTGAATAACCAAAAAAAATACAACTAAAGGTCTACGTGCATATGATATTTAAAGAAACTTCCTATAACTCCTAACCGTTAAGGAGTTTAACCTTCCATCATCAGCTCACCTGGATAACCTGAAATAATACAACTATCGGACTATACGTACCTGTAATATTTAAAAAAATATCCTCAACTCCTAACCGTTAAGGAGTTTTACCTTCCATCATCAGCTCATCAACATGAATAAATAGCTTGAGAAAATATATGAAAAACCTAATGTGTGTCTACAAAATTTAAGGGTTGCCCTCGATTTCCCTGAGATCCCGTCATCAGATCCGGATTTGGTGACAATGGGACCATCTTAGGAGTACCTATATTATCTTCTTACGAATAAGAAAATAATTTTCATAATCGGTCCACAATTGACCAAGAAATCGGTAAACATACCTCCTCCTTTTTTTGAAGTCGGCTAAAGAGCTCTTTGCGGCCTACTCACAGTATAAACTTATGAATTTTGAAATTTTAGCTTTCTACAACCAGTACAACGCAAAATCCCGTTTTTTCCCGTTTCCGTAAGAATTTCGGGAAATGCTTTTTTAATGCTCCCCTACACTCCCCAAGGAACCCACTTGCCAAATTTCAGCTTTTTATGACCAGTAAAACGAAAAATCCCGTTTTTCCCGTTCCCGGGGGAATTTTGGAAAGTCCTCTCTCAATGCTTCTCTACACTCCCCACGCAACCTACATGCCGAATTTCAGCTTTCTACGACCAGTAAAATGAAAGATCCCGTTTTCTCCCGTTCCCGTGGGAATTTTGAAAAGTCCTCTCTCAATTCTCTTCTACACTCCCCAAGCAACCTACATGTCGAATTTCAGCTTTCTACGACCAGTAAAACGAAAAATCCCGTGTTTTCCTTATCCCGTGGGAATTTCCGAAAATCCTTAAAACAGTTTTTTACTATTATAATTATCTACTTTTATGTCAAACTTGAAGAGTCTAGTAATTACAGTTCATAGGATCCCGGTGAACTGAATATATAAATCCCGTTTTTTCCTTATCCCGTGGGAATTTTGAAAAATCCTGAAATTAATGTTTTACCTAATATAATACCTACTTGTATATCAAATTTGAAGAGTCTAGTTATTATAGTTACTGAGATAGGGTCACTCGGAATCGAATTTATAAATCCCGTTTTTTCCCGTTCCCGTGGGAATTCCCAAAAATCCTTCCTTAGTGGATGCCAACATTGTATAAAGTATCTATGTGCAAAATTTCAAGTCATTTAGTTTATTTAGACATTTCAACCCCATCGCACCCCATCCAGGGAGATGGTATTTTACGTCCGCCACGTCGGATTTTAAAACCGTTGTTGTTTTCATAACCAGCGACCCGATAAACCATAGAAACAACACCCATGTTGATTTTCAGACTTTGTTACCCCTTTCCCCCCTTTTAGGGGTTGAATTCTCAAAAAACCTGAAACACTTGTTTACTCATTTACCATTAGGAGTACTTCTGTGAAGTTTCGAATAAAATAGTCGAACTAATCTTGTTTCCCCATACAAACATTGGACCCCCTTTTCACCCCCTTAGGGATTGAATTTTGAAAAATCCTTTCTTAGTGCACCCTAAGACCTTATAAGGAACCTACATGCCAAATTTGGAATCTCTAGGCCCAGCGGTTTGGGCTGTGCGTTGATATGTCAGTCAGTCAGTCAGTCAGTCAGTCAGTCAGTTTCTTATTTTATATATATAGAAGATTAGTTCTACCTACGGTATTAGCATAGTCCAATCAACGACATACTATTTATTGACACTTTGATAATAATTCGAAACAAATGCTAGCTTGCTTTTGATGTTGACTGAGCGCATCTCCTTTGCTTCAGTCTGGTTAATCAAGTCAAAAGCTTTTGTTTTTGGAAATTTGTTATGCATTCATAAGAACATAAATACAAAATAGGTAGTGAACTAAAAACGCGACTTGTCTGGCATAACAACGAATAAATATGGAAGCCAAATTATTAGTTCAAAAATAAGTTATTGTAATAAGTATTTTATTTGCACTAATTGTTCTTCAAAAAGGCATTAGATTAGGTATATTGTACTGGCGAATACTCTAATTTGGTAAAATTTATTCAAATCGAGTGACATGACATCTTAAGAACGTTCAAATATTTTATAATCTAAATATTTTAATTTTATTTGTTGTAAATACTTCTTTATTGTTACTTCTGAAATAAAATTAATTAAATAATTTATTATCTTGTCGGTGCTATATATTTCCAGAGGAACTATAAATTTCATTCGCTTGTGGCGCTTGTGATATATTGTGAGGGTTAAACTTCCCATGACTGGGCTATATTGCCTATGGAGGTCAACGACCCCGCCTGCCAGGCTCGCCATCGCCCCATTATCCTCTGATTTTTGTAAGCAACGTAGGAACAACCCGGTAGTAATTTACTACCGGTATCGGGTAAGGCTACGCTTCGGACAATGCGGAGCGAGAGAATAAACCGATCAAGTGCGAGTCGGGATCGCGCACCGAGGGTTCCGTACAAATTTTTAAGTATGTCATACTTACTTGCTATAATGTGGCTGTGTCTATTATATCCAGTGTTAGCACAGCCCTGTTTCTAAGCAAAATGTACGCAGTGTGGGGTCTTTTTATAATGGTTGTTGGAACCCCCTAAATTTTTCATTTATTTTTATTACTTAGTTTGCTATCCTTGTCTTGCCCCTTATGCTATGAAATTTGGTATGAAGATAGTTTGAGACCCTGGGAAGGACATAGGATATTAGTTCCCGCGGGAATAAATTCAAATTAAATAACTAAAGAAAACGATTTCCAGAAGATCCGTAGAAGAACCCGGATCTCCGACATAGCCAAACGGATTAGCTCGTTGAAATGGCAATGGGCAGGCCATATAGCACGCAGAACCGATGGCCGTTGGGGCCCAAAATCTCTGGAATGGAGACCACGGACTGGCAAGCGCTGCGTGGGACGTTCACCAACGAAATGGACGAACGATTTTGTGAAGGCCGCAGGTTCAGGGTGGATGCAAGTCGCTTCCAACCGTAATGATTGGGCGTCAATGGGGGAGGCCAATGTCCAGCAGTGGACGTCCTGCGGCTGAAGTGATGATGATGATGATGAGAAAGCGATTTAAAAAGTAGACAATCCCAATTTCTGCATGATGATTAGATATTGCAATTATTGAAGTGTAAGTGTGTGTGTGTGTGTGTGTAAGTGTAGTCTTTGTCATTTTTCCATGTTACGCAAGTGAATATTATATACAGAAATATGTGTAAACAACAAACATCGTTGTTTATGATCACTCGCGCGCAAAAATATAATCCCCACTCAAGGAAATTGAGGTAAGTAATGTATTTATGAGGAATGAGGGAGATGATGATTCTAGGCCGACTGTTCTCATTGTATGACCCTGATATGTGTTTAATTTTGTTAGTTGAATAATTAAATACATCCTAGAAATATCATAAATTAGAAAACTTTTGTAGATGTTTGTATTATTTCAATATTTGGGCCAATTTTATTTTGAGGTTTTGATTTTTTTTATTTATTTAAAAAAAAATATGTCATATCTGCTAAGAATCACGAGCTTTTTCGATCCTACTAGGAGAAAAAAAGTGTCCCAAAATTTCCATATAATTTTCGATTCTTCCATTTAGTTACGGTTATAATAAAGTTATGAAAAATGGTAACTCAACGGAAAAAACTGGGACACTTTTGTTCTCCTAGTACAGGGGTTACCAAATATAGCGGACCGCGGTCCGCATCCGGACCGCCAACCCATTTTGTGCGGACCGCGAGAACACAGCAACTTGCACTACCAAAAAATGTATCCCCTTATTATCTTTGTTGACATCAATTCGAAAACGGCCGAGCGAAGTAACGAGCTAACAAGCGAGAAAGACTTGAAACTTACTTCAAATAGGTACCTTTGTTATTTCCGTAATTACATGTTTAATATTTTTTTTTAAGTTGTGTGCAGACCGCGATGGTCATTTCATTTCTTAAAATGGACCCCGAGCGAAATTACCTAATTAGTGACCCCTAGAAGGAGTCCCCTTGGAG
This sequence comes from Archips xylosteana, assembly GCA_947563465.1. NCBI lineage: Eukaryota > Metazoa > Arthropoda > Insecta > Lepidoptera > Tortricidae > Archips > Archips xylosteana. Next base: position 19,822,747 of record OX387357.1, read on the forward strand.
TAGGATCGAAAATCTCATATATTTCAAACTAAATACAAACTGAAATATAGATGCATAGAAAAAACCCCAGAAAAAAGACCAATGCTGGGAATCGAATCCAGGTCCTCAGCGTTCCGTGCTGCGTGCTTACCCCTACACCATCACTGGTCTAGAGGTGAGGCCCTGGGTTCGATTCCCAGCATTGGTCTTTTTTCTGGGGTTTTTTCTATGCATCTATATTTCAGTTTGTATTTAGTTTGAAATATATGGTTTCACGGGATGACCGTAAAAGTAGTTAAAAATGAAGTTGAAAAATAAATAAAAAAGATACTTCATACCTAACTCAAAAATCTCATGTTGAGCAGAATTCACATGAAATTTTCTAAATAAAAAAATAATCAAACCAGACAACAAAATAAAGATTGGCCCTGTTGTTAGTCAATTACGCAGTAATTATAGTATTTTCATTTAGCTTCCATGTGTGACAGCACCAGTAATGGACAAAGAACCAATTATGGACATTTTTTCCCGTAAACTCAAATTTTTAGAAACAGCCACACTACATTTTTAAAATATCAACACTATTCTCAGATAACTAATGATCATATCTGGTAAAGTCCATGAATGGTGGGCTAGCATTGAATATTTTTTGCTGTCCATTACTGGGTACTACTGTGCTTAACATGTTCATGATTAGTGCCGTCACCCTAGGTGAATTCTGAGCGGACGACGTCGCGGGCAAAAGCTAGTTATTAATGTAGGTAATCTTTACAGCACTATAAAAAGGAAGTTCACGTGGTTGGGTTCGAGAATAGGGATGTTGAAGCTATTAAAAAATAATTCGAAGACACGACTCCAGTAAAAAAACGCTTTATTTTAGCCCTGAAAACTAGATTAATTTTCGATTAACTGCAAAATTAGATTTTTTATTGCTTTAAAACAAATAAATAGTTAGTTGATCGAGTTGGCCAACAAGTGACGTCATAAGTTGTTATTGCCATTCATACTCTGTGGGCGAATTGTGTTTTGACAGCTCATAAAAAGTACGTCAGTTGATTGGTGATGTCAATGCCTTTTCAATCAGTGTTTAAATACAGCCTTATAGGCTATATCGCTTTAACTAATCCTGCCCCTAGTTCTATCGGTTTTAGTTCGCCTAGATCCTGACTGATTAAGACGGTTCCGAGCTTCCTTGCTAGCTACACGGCAATTAAAGCTACGTGCGCTTTTGTAATATAATCATCAACATCATCATATCAGCTAAAAGACTGGCGAAAACCAAAAAGTCGTTTCTGGAAAGTTGCATACGTTTTTATAATAAAATTCTGAAAACCATAACCGACCAAACGGATACAAAACTCAAATCCATTGTGAAGAAAATATTAATATCTAAGGCGTACTATAAAATTACTAATTATTATTGACTATATTATTATAATGGACAGGGATATTTGGAAATGATTCCGATCTAATTGGCGATCCATAGTCTCAAATAGCATACCTGAATAAATATCTGGGTCATTATTCGAGCGTTCCGACCGCTTCACTTTCGTGGTCACGTTTTCTACGAATCGGCTGTAGATTTTGATGACGGGATTTCTACCACATATTTAAAAACTGTATCTGCATCTTTTGCCATTTCTGCAACAAAGTGTCCACGAAAGTGATTCGAAACAAACGCTCGAATAATGACCCGTCTGTTAAAAAATTAGTTGAATTAAATACTTTAGACGTATTTTATTTAATGATGATGTGGTCCGACCGATTTCGGTCACGGCGACCGCTTCGAGAGTTTTAGACTCGCTCGTGTGCTCGCATGTGGCTTGTGTAGCCTATCTTATTTGTGAAGGTTCTCGCACATTGCGTGCATGTGAGCACACCGTTAACATAATTATATTGAGTTAGCGCAGGTGGTCGGGCTTTTAACTCATCGCGCTTGGTGTCAAGTTCGGCGCGCCGGTGGAGCTCAAACTCACGGACTTTGGTTTTAACCAAAGCCCTCCACTCGGGTCTTAGGGCGGCATGCTTTTCCCATTGGGAAGACTCTATGCCACATCTCTTCATGTGTCGCTTCAGCACATCTTTATACCTGAGGAGTTGTCCTCCATGCTTGCGCTTGCCCTCCTCAAGTTCTGAGTAGAAGATGTGCTTTGCGACCCTCTGCTCTGCCATCCTTGACACGTGTCCGCACCACCGAAGCTGTCGCCGCATGAGGTAAGCCTCAATGCCACCTACATTGGCTCGTCGCAGCACCTCGGTATTCCGCACGCGATCAGACCATCTGACGTTCATAATCTTACGCAGACATCTTAGGTGGAATCGGTCTAGCATGCGGATGTGACGACGGTACACAGTCCAAGTTTCCGCAGCATACAGGATGTTAGGCAGAACGACCGCCATGTATACTGAGATCTTCGTATTTAGCTTTATGTCGTGTGAGCAGAAGACCTTGGTATCCAGCTTGCCGAATGCTGCAGCTGCAGCTCCGATCCTGCTGTTGATCTCTGCATCAAGGTTGCACCCGGATGTTAGAGTGCTCCCCAGGTAGCGAAACTTATCGACCTGTTTCAGCTCGTCCTCGCCAAGTTTGATTTTCAGCGCCTCGTGACCGTCAATGTCTAAAGACATCACCTCCGTCTTTTTGACGCTGATTTTTAGGCCGAATTTACGGCAAGATTTGTCTAAATCGGACATGAGCTGTTGCAGGCTGTCTGGGGATTCTGTCACGAAGCATAGGTCATCTGCGTAGATGATCTCAGTAACCATCGCGTGTGAGACTTTTGTGCAGGCTTTTAGCCTCGCCAGATTAAACACGCTGCCATCGGTGCGAAAACGGATGCGGATACCTTTTGGAGAGGCCCGTAAGACCTCCCGGACTACGACCGCAAAATACAGCGCGAACAATGTAGGCGCGAGAACGCAGCCTTGTTTGACCCCACAGGTCACGGGGAAAAACTGTGATTGTTCGTCGTCGACAGCGACGCAGCACTGCATGACATCGTGGAGGAGTCTGAGAAGTCTCACAAACAAACAAACAAACAAACTTATTTAATATTTTATAGCTGAATGCTAATATAACGTGCAAAGCCGGGGCAGAGTGCTGTATCGCTAAAATATCATGGTATCAAGTACGGGGAAGACCTGAATCACCGTTGCTCCTACGGCCGCCTCATTGCGTCGTGGGTGGTCGACGCTCCGAAGTGGGGGAACCTCGCCATGACTTTAATTCGGTCTAACATCGATCGCATTCACACGCTCATTATAATAAGTAATTTTTCATCACACTTGCTCGTCAATGGTGTTATTCCATGCCTGTATATTAAATGACAATGGCCTAAATTGTTCTTAAGGAGTTATGGATTTACGTACAGTTTTTCCTCCCAAGGGAGTTCTAACTTTAGTTTTAAAATTTGAATAAGTTATGTATGTCATTTCAGACAAAGGAGGTTTCAAGTCAGCCAAAGTTTTATTTATATCTTTAAAACTTAGCTATAATCCAATTTTACAACACAAAACTTATCTACGCTTCATGAAACTTCGTTATTTTTATATTTTAAATTTATATAAAATAGTTTTGCTATAATTTTAGTAAGTATTTTTTTAACATGTTGGCAGAATCTGACCGTATGACCATTCGAATTCTAAACATAACACGGTTTAAATTATCTGTGGTAGATGACTCGAAAAAAGTGACAATCTGTTTTGGCGGATAGCCATTATTTTATTCAATTTAAGTGTTAAGAGACAAAATAATTTTATTTTTGTTTTTTTTTTCCTCGCAATGTGATGAAAATCATTGTGTGTATCACGGGCAGTAAGGGGATTAAAAACTCGAGTCATTTAAAGCCCTCCGCCTTTGGCGTCGGGCTTCTAATAGACTCTCGTTAGTAATCCCCTACTTACGGCCCTTGATGCATAATATACTATTGTAATTAAATTAAAATATTTTTTGAATAAAATGTGTGCATTTAAATAACTCTAAATTATTTCTCGTCGCCGGTCTCTCCTACTGCCGCATACCATAACTAGCTTCGATGCTTAAGACAGACAAATAAATGCAAAGGCACAATGTTACCTTAAAACTGTTGTTTTTTGTAGAGCTAAAAATCTAAATACAACCAGATAATTATCCAAAGTTCCAAAAATAATAATGTTTATTAAGGAAAGATTTAGATCCTAAAGCATGATAGTGAACTATCAAAAAGCATTTATACTCGTATCGATTCAAAATGCTCCCCGGCGTCCCCTGAATATTTTATTGAACTCCGTTCATTATGATTTATGGAGCTTCTGCCCCACTTTCCCCTTTCATGGGGAAAATATTGGCAAGAATTACCCTAGTTTCTGTGATTCCCTTTACGTCACAAATCAATTCACTTACCTATTGATAGGAAACTTGGAATCTTTTTTTGGTTTGAGGGATGCTTTTTCTTTTCTAACACGTTTGTGCACCCTATCACTCTTTGAAATTCATACGTGGTTTTTGTGCTCCTTAGATTATTCAGTTTCGTAGAGCAGCCGTGCGAGCAGAGTGGTGGCGCGCAGTGCGCGTTTGGCGGGGGCTACCGTGGCGTGTTGCTCCGAGAATAAGAGCTACAGATTAGCCCGAAACAAGTCGAGCTAAACTCGATCATACTCGTAGACGTGAGTTATCCGTATTTTTTCACTATTCTTAGATGAACTGCGACAATTTGTTTACATCAATCCAGCCTATACTTATTATACGTCTCACTGCAGGGCAGAGGCCTCCTCTCAGAATGAGATGAAAAAGATGAAAAATTAAATAAATAAATAAATAAATATTAGGGGACAATCTTACACAAATCGACCTAGTCCCAAACTAAGCAAAGCTTGTACTATGGGTACTAGACGACGATAAACATACTTATATAGATAAATAAATACTTAAATACATAGAAAACATCCATAACTCAGGAACAAATATTCGTGCTCATCACACAAATAAATGCCCTTACCGGGATTTGAACCCAGGACCTCTTGCTTCGTAGGCAGGGTCACTACCAACTAGGCTAAAGCGGTCGTTATATTATATTATTACTAGCTGTTGCCCGTGACTCCGTGCTCCGTCTGCGAAGAATAGGGGTTTAAAAATAGCCTATGACCTATTCTCAGACCCACCGACTACAGACAAAAAATGTTTTATAATAATCGGTCGAGCCGTTTCGGAGGAGTTCGATAACAAACACGCCGTGACACAAAATTTTTATACATTAGAAGATGATTATGTTTTCAATTAATCTCTCGTAGACTTTACTTACCATATTTTGGTGGCATTTGTAGCGCAAATAAAAGTATTTTTCAGATTTTCTTCGAAAAACAACGGTATAGTTCTCTCGCAATTGGCAGGACAATAAAATAGTCCAGAGCCCCGCCGTAAATCCGGCAACGTGTGCAGGTAATAAATTCGTCAAATCAACGCCCAAACGAAATGCGGCGCGTGTGACACTGGGGTGGCCACGGGTCACATGTAATAGACATAGACATAACTTTAATCATCATCATCCCAGCCTATATACGTCCCACTGCAGGGCACAGGCCTCCTCTCAGCATTAAAGTACTTAATGGAAACTTCACACACACCATTGAATTTCTTTGCAAGTGCATGCAGGTTTCCTCACGATGTTTTCCTTCGCGGTAAATTTCAAATATAACATCGCACATAAATTCCGAAAAACACGGAGGTGCGAGCCCGGATTCGAACCCACGTCCCTCTGCTTGAGAGGCAATAGGTAAAAACACTAAGCCACCACGGCTCGGGTCACATTGTGCTCACGCGTAATTAGTCTAAGTATACAATAGATAATAAATATATTATATATTAACGACCGCTTTAGCCTAGTTGGTAGTGACCCTGCCTACGAAGCAAGAGGTCCTGGGTTCAAATCCCGGTAAGGGCATTTATTTGTGTGATGAGCACGAATATTTGTTCCTGAGTTATGGATGTTTTCTATGTATTTAAGTATTTATTTATCTATATAAGTATGTTTATCGTCGTCTAGTACCCATAGTACAAGCTTTGCTTAGTTTGGGACTAGGTCGATTTGTGTAAGATTGTCCCCTAATATTTTTTTTTTTTTTTTTTATATAAATCATAATTTCCCATCCATACAATTTTTTTTTTATTTACATTATATATAACTTAAGTCTGAGTTGGCACTCAGACTAAAAACAAAAATAAAAAAATGAAAAAAAAAAAACAATTTTAACTAAACGGTGTAGGTATTCAACTTTTTGAGTCCCGTCCAAAAGTCTCACTACCAAGCAATAGAAAATTCTATAAAATACCAAATTTCAAGTAGGTACATATCGCCGGTCCCGGGGAACAAAAGATAACTGCAAAAAGCAGATTTTTCAGGAAAAATCAAAAACATGTTTCGCTCAATTGTGACTTGTATATTGAACGTAAACGGTTGTACGAATAGAGGACTCTAATCATCATCATAATCTCAGCCGAAAGACGTCCACTGCTGACCATAGGGCTCCCCCAAGGTTCGCCAAACAGATTTGTCCTGCGCCATCCGCATCCAATGCGTTTCCGTAACCTTAACCAGGTCATCGCTCCATCTTGTTGGAGGACGCCACCCGGGAAGATGGCCCCATAGGCCATCAGTTCTACGAGCAATGTGCCCTGCCCACTGCCACTTAAGTCTGGCGGTTCTGGAGGACTCTAATTACTGGAATAGGTATCTACTGACTCGGAGTCCCTAATTTTCTGTACACAGGGGAGACATCTTTTATTTATTACGCTGTGTAGCCAATAAACGTCATTGGCATACCTCAAAATGTTGCCAGAAAGATTTCCTAGCAAAAAGCGGTTGTCTGTAAAGTCGGTTTACGGACGATAGTTTAACGTGACAACGTCATAACAAAACATTCAAAAAACAAAAATTAAACCAGGCGGTCACCCATCCAAGTACTGACCGCGCCCGACGTTGCTTAACCTCGGTGATCAAATTTATTTTGTCAAATTCAAACAATCTATAACCGATGCAAGTGGTTCATTGTCATACTTAGGAAATAAGTAATACTTATTTGAGTCCCAGCCGCGCAAAGGAAACAAAAACATCATTTTATTGCGTAAAAATGCGAGTTGGAAAGTGACATAAATTGTGTACAGGAAAAACCGTCTCAGAACATAATAATGTTTACTCGGGCTCCACTTTATGCACGCTTTGTGAAAAATATTCGATATTTTGCGTGGAATGAACCGTATTTTAATTTCCTACTGAGAATCAGTGCGTGACCCGCGAAATACTTATTTATTATTGGGTCATACACATTTTTTAACTTATAATAAACCACCTTAATAAAGAATTAATAAATAATTAGATTACTTCTCCGGCCTATTATTAGTTAGATTACTTATTAATTGACAACCTTTCATTTTTTTAACATCTGAAAATTACTACAGGAATCGAAAGAGTTTCGCCTCCTGAACACGGAAAAATATTTATTATAATTTATTTCTCCATATTTAAAAAAATACAACAAATTTAAAAAACATTATGTACTTACCTGCCACAGAATAGATATGTTTCCTTTACCCTTCTCACTAGAAAAAAGAGCTGTCATAATTTTAAACGAATAGATCCGCTGAAACGAGAAATTTTATGACAGCTCTTTTTTCTAGTGAAAAGGGTAAAGGAAACATATCTATTCTGTGGCAGTATTGGTAATATATGTTTTTTAAAGTTGTTGTATTTTTTTAAATATATGGAGAAATAAATTATCTATACATATCTATGCATATAATAAATCTGTAACAGGTCAGTGTCTGTACATTGAAGATATTTGAGAAAAACTGTCAGAAACGGCTTAACCTAGAAGGATACGATTTTCACTGATATGTTGGTATTTTCTTGGATTAACATTTAGTGTTTGTTTCATTTGAATCGGTTCACAAATAAGAAAGATACGTCTATTTTAAGAATTTATAGAACAGTTTTTAGAAGTAGTAACTTGGGAGTAGGTACGGTGGTGAATGTGAACGCGGGAGTGCGGGGGGGGGGGTTCGGTGGGGGGTCGGTGAGGGGGGGTTGCGGGGGGTGCGGGGGGGTTTTTTTTTTATATCGAGGAACTAAGGAGAGCCATAATTGATGAAAAAGCAAATTGGATAAAAAAAATAAGCTGCCCAAATTACTAATTCCACGCGGACGGAGTCGCGGGCAAAAGCTAGTAATAAATATTTTTCCGTTTTCACTCTTTCGATTCCTGTGCCTCTACCATGGGTTACACTAGTTTACAGTGACCGTACTCGCTAGCGACGGCGTAAATGATTTGTATGGAGAATTGTACTTCCGTAAGTGACCGCTAGAGGCGCTGTACACAATTCTCCATACAAATCATTTACGCCGTCGCTAGCGAGTACGGTCACTGTAAACTAGTGTAACTCATGGTAGAGGTACTGTAGTAATTTTCAGGTGTTAAAAAAATGAAAGGTTGTCAATTAGGCCGTGGTGGCCTAGCGGTTTGACCTAAGGTCTCTTAGGACCACTGAATTCTTTTAAAGCCATGTAGATATATGTACAGCACGGTAAATGGCTTTGAAAATTTTCTTTAGATGTTATGACTCTACTAATTCCGCTTTAAATTAAATACTGAATAAATTGAATCCAACTACTAGCTTAGGAATAATATTTATAGGGGTATTTGAGTATGTTTATCCGTTGTCAATTATTATAAAGAAAGAAAGAAAGAAGACATTTATTCACTTTTACAAGACACACATATACAAGAAAGTACACACAAAAAATAAACAAAGATAACAAACAATGGAGAAATAAACATGTACAATACACAGCTCAGCATGTGTGTCCCCGCAAAAGTGAAACGGTCGCTGACTCAGCATTATGCTGAGGCGTTAGACGCCTGCAGCGCTGATTTTCTGTCAGAACCGTCTGTGACTCACGGAACGATACACAAATATACTATAATGAACCACTTACCCCTTGATACGTACGATAAAGTTATCCCTTGATACTTATTTATTTATTTTCGCTCAATTTTTTAGTGGCAGAGCCATATTGTAGCTAGCCGCTGCATCACGAATGGGCCGGCTCGTCCGGGGCAGTACCCCCCTATCTCAGAACGCTGGCGTGAAGCAGAAGTACTCCTGCTGCGTTGCGTTGCGTACGGTCAGTGAGAGCGCCGGGGGCCCAATACCTTTCCCCATCCCTTATTCCCTCTCCTTTTTAAAAGGCCGGCAACAGATCAGTGTGTCTCTTTGAGTTGTTGATATTTATGGGCGGTGGTGATCATTTTCCATCAGATGACCCGCTTGCTCGCTTTCCTCCCTATCATAATAAAAAAATACAACTGAAATTCACAATTAACTGCACACATGTGCGAAGAAACTCAATGATGCGTATGAAGTTTCCAATCCGCACTGGACCCGCGTGAGAACTACGGCCCAAACCCTCTTATTTTGACAGGCCTATGCCCTAAAGTGTGACGTATATACGGCGAGACAACTATTTTAGTGTTTCAGTATCTAGACTAACAAACTAAACACTTTCGACCTTTCGTCCGCCGAAGCTATAAAATCTTCCATCACGAATTAACTACACCTAATAAAATAACCCTAACAGCCACTGACCCCTTTCGGAGCCATCTCGCCATACCATAGAAGAACTTTGGCAAACACCGTTAAATTGGTGATACTTTAACGGTGGGTAATAATGAGTATTTTTCAATTAAAATTTGCTAATTACTTCAAGCTTTAATTAAAACGGTCCATATTTAAGCAATTAATTCAGATGGTTTCACGGCAAGCGGAAGTATTTTAAATATTATGAATGACCGTGGTTTTGCTTAAGTCGTATTTTATTTCTGCTACGGGTCTCTATGGTTTCCCATAATTTTATAATTTATAATGTATCATTTTGCATAATTATCATTAGTTATAAAGTGATTTATTTATAAAACAGTGTTTTCTTCGGAATTGTTTTTAAACTAACCTAACCTAACCTACTGCATTCTATAAGATAGCATTTCAAAAAATCCTGAATAAAATAGTGCTAAAGAAATTAATCACTTTATAAATAATGATAAGTGGGGTCAGACAGCCCTGCATACGTCAGTATCGTCAAGCTGAGCTAAATTGACAAGAAAGAACACTTTCCAAATAATGATAAGTACCTGGGCAACCGAGCTCCGCTCGGGCTGAAACTCGGTACCAAGCGTTTTCCCAGAGATAAAAGACCAAGCTAGATCAATTTTTCATCCCCGAAAACCCCCACATACCAAATTTCATCGAAATCGTTGGAGCAGTTTCTGAGATCCTGATTATATAAAAAAAAAAAAAATGTTTTATTCAGTAACACAAACAGTTTAACAAAATACAGGTTGGTGCCTCTTTTTAAGTATCGAGATACCTGTGTCAAGAGACACCGCTCCTTAACTAAAATGTAACTATAATAGCACAAGGTGAGTTTGAATTAAAATTAGGATCCAAATGAGTACAAATATCATACACAATTACCAATGACTAAACTTAGCATTAGAACTAGTAATAAATATTAGACGAGCCATACAGAAAAGTGTGTACTCATGTATGAGTGTGTGTAAGTGTATGCGTTTGTATGTGTGTGTGTGTGTGTGTGTGTTAAGTTTGCTTGCGTTAAAACCTAATGATGACGGATGATGTTTTCAATCTCTATGTAGCTTTTTTCGTTTAACCAATTAATTATTTTATTTTTGCATTCTTTGTTTGTTGTTGAATAGATGTCAATTTCATTGTTTATATTGTTATAAAGGTTAGCAGACTGAAACATGTATTGCCTCCTAGCATAAACAGATTTCACAGAAGGAGTCGGAATCACTTTAGGCTTTCTTCTTGTACTGGCTGCACTGTAAGGTATGTAAACCGTGCTTTTATGCCTCTTTAACGAGGCATGTAAGATATACAGTTTCCTAACAGACAACAATTTGCAGGTATCATAGAGGTCTTTTGTAGGGAATCTATAGGGCTTTAAGTACATAACTTTCAGCAACGCTCTCTGAGCTCTCTCCAGCTCTAGAAATTTAGTTTTGGCGGCACCTCCCCAGATAGAGATGCAGTACACAAGGACCGACTGCGCCAGAGCTATATACATATATATATATATATATATATATATATACATATATATATATATATATATATATATATATATTATTTATTTATTTATTGGGAAACAAACAGTAAGCTGTTAGTTAATACATAAGTTATTAAAAATATTTCAATTAACACATCAGCCAAAGCAGTTTCCACTTATAGCTAATTTAAATTATGATTTAGATTATGATTTATTAAATTATGAGAAACTAAGGGAACCCTTTCACTATAACTGTCTATTTGACATTTAAGTAATAGCGGGTCTAACTGTCGACATCAGTATAATCAAAGTACCTACTTATAACAAAAATTTAAAAATCCCACCCACCCACGGATGAGCAAAGTAATTGTTTCAGTTCATTTATGGACTTCCGCAACTTAAAGCCTGATTCAGTAAATTAGTAAGTATATTTTTCAAATTTATTGCGTGAGGACAATGTCTGGGTAGTTAGCCAATTTTTTATCTAGCACAGTAGATAAGAGAAAAAGTATGAACATTCTTGGTTCACTGTAAAACGTTTAGTGTTAATGTGAAACAGCGAATTACAGCTGTAACATTAACTGGATTTCCAGAAGTGTACGGAAAGATTAAACAAACGCATTATAACGTATTTATTACGGGTTGAGAAACATAACCCATCTTCACCGAATTTCGGTAAGCATTTGTTTCACAGACATGCAAAGATAGACTTAGCAGAGTATTTATTAACTGAAGAAATCAGAAAAGTGAAAGCGTTTGAAATACATATCTTCACTTTGCAATCTTAAATTATGGCCTGAAAAAAGGTTACGGCAATATTTTGAAGCACAATGTTCGCTTGGACAAACAACGCCATCTATTGATTGAAGATGAAGAATACACGTCATCTTAACAGCCTAGATATTTCAATTTTCTTGGACAAAATTAAAACATTGTCTTACAAGAACTCATTACCGTGATAGTAAGTACCTTGGTCAAGATCTTTACACATAAAATGGGCGACAAATTTCATCTCATTCACAATTTTCTCATTTATAATAGAGATTTTTTTAGGCTATCGACGACATAATGGTGGAGTCGACGCTTTCAACCTAGGTACTTCCAGGTCGATCTGTGGAAAAAAAACCGGCCAAGTGCGAGTCGGACTCGCGCACGAAGGGATCCGTACCGTTATCTATAAAAACGGCAAAAAAATCGCGGTTGTTGTACCTATATGGAAGCCCCCTTAAATATTTGTTTTATTTTAATTTAACTTTTTATTTTTAAAGTGATTATACAACTAAACATTCTGTGAATATTTCAAGCTTCTACCTGTTGCCGTTATCAATATCGAGCAAAAACGAGCAAAAAAAAATCATGTTTGTTGTATGAGAGCCCCTTAAATATTTATTTTATTCTGTTTTTTATTATCTGTTGTTATAGTGGCAACCGAAATAAATCATCTGTGACAATTTCAACTGTCTAGCTATTACGGTTCACGAGATACAGCCTGGTGAAAGACGGACAAACAGACAGACAGACGGACTGACAGCGAGGTCTCAGTAATAGGGTCCCGTTTTTGGGTACGGAAATAGTGAAAATAAACGGATCAATCACGTCTTAAAACGAGTTTATCTCGATATGTTTCGGGCTAATCCGTAGCCCTTCTCGGAGTCACACGTCACGGCGGCTGCCAAACGCGCACGGCCTTTGAGTAGAAATTTGGAAAAAAAGTTTCTCTAGTTTAGGTAGGTCTGTGGTTCCTTCAAACAAACACCCGTTGACATTTAAGCCAGCTCGCTTCAGGCTTTGGGGGCCGATTGCGAGGATCCTCGCCAAGTTTTATTTGAGCGTTAAGGAGGCCTTTGGCGGCCATTTTCTCATCTTATTACGTTTTTAGTGGGCGCAAGTTTGGTGGATAAATTAATTGCATGTCAACGGTAAGATTTCAATGGCGTGGAAATAAAAGTCACTTATTTCTTCAACTGACTTCAAAAATATGAGGTAGTCAATTCGGTTTTACATTTTTATTTTTAGGGTCAAAAGGAAGAAACGGAACCCTTATAGGATCACTTTGTTGTCCATCCGTCCGTCAGTCCGTCTGTCTGTCAAGACCCTTTATCTCGGGAACGCGTGGACGTAATGTTAAATAAAGATACGGCTGTTTATGCCGCAAAAAACGTTTATTTCGAGACTCTCAAGGTAATCAAAATTTATAGGGTATTTTCCGCTGACTTAGAAGTATGAATTTTGCCAAGTAATTACCGTCTTATACTACCAGTATAGAAAAACTCTGAAAACTATACGTTTGTAATTTTGTTAGGGGGTTCCGATTTACCAATATAAAATGATCCCACACTGCCTATACTTTACTTAAAAGTAGGGCTCAGCTATCACTGGATTTTTATAGCATATATGTATTGTGATATACCTACAAATTTGTACGGAACCTCGGTGCGCAAGTCCGACTCTGACCTGGCATTTTATCTTTCTACTCCGCGACTACACGTCCATGACGATGCGAGAATTATATGTTTTCATTTAGACCTAGACGCTACTCTTACCAATGGAGATATTTACGTAAATCAATTTACCTTTCACATTCATCCCGTTTGATCCCATTTAAATTCGAAGAGAAATCATCCACAAGAATGTTATTTAAAGTCGGATCCTTTTATGTGAGTATGTGACAACATACGGAAGATTACAAACTCCAAAGGCTACTAAAGTTACCAAAGAATCTAAATAGTTGTCCAGATTTGTAGGAAGGTTAGTGGTTATTGTAACGACAACGGCTGGACATTTGTGGACAAGTCGTTGTGAGTCGAGTACTCACCCACTAGCACAGTAAAAAACTAGTAAGTCATCTACAAACATTAGTAAATATGCCCTCGCAAAAGCTTGCGCGCAGTCACTCTAACTAAAATCTAAATTCTAGAGTCCACAGATTCAATGCTAAGAGCGATGGACAACCATCAAATAACACTTTATTGAATCAGGCGTTACTTTGCGGAGGTCCATATTAATGAACTGAAACAATTACTTTGCTCACCCGCACCTTATGATAGTTACGATTATGTAAGAAATGCGTGTTCATGCAGTTCCTCCATCTCCACACTGTACGAACACACACAAATCACACAAACTCAACCATCACCACCACCAAACTACACTGACGCGTATCGAAACTGTCCCGCCCGTTCGGGTACGACATAGCTGAACATGACTAATCATTGTAATATTGATTGATTGATTGATTGATTGTACGCTATGCTACCAAATATTAAACCGTGTGGGTTTATTAAATTAATGCAAAAAGCGTATTATTCTGTTACTGAATATTTAAATGATAAACAAGGTGTCTACTAGATGTAATAATTATAAATATTGTTTTATTTAAATATAAGCGAGACATTGTTAATATTATAAGATCTATTTATTTATAACACATGAGCAATAAATAACTTTGACTTTGATAATCAAACGGTCAGCTGCGGATAAAAGGTACCCCCCCCCCCTGTGTGTTTTTTATACAATATAAGCTTGCGTTTGGCACCTGATGAAAAGAGAAGATGGGGCCTACGATGGAGCACGCTTTTCTATGTTAGATAGGCCAGACAAACGAACTAGTGAGTCACCTGATGCTAAATGAACACCACTGTCCATAGACACCCGCAGCGCTTTACACGATGCGCATTCACCCTAGACTTGAATTTAGGGAAATAAGCAGGAAGAAGGCAGTTGAGCGCGGTGTAGCGCGCGCCACCAAGCAGTGCAAACCATACAACAAATACGGAGCACTGTAACCGGTACGCGCGCGCTGCACAACTGGCTTAGACCCTCCAGTATGGCTTCTATAGGCTGTTGCCTATAGACAGAACACAGACCGAAACAAGACGCGAGTCGCTTGGTGGCCTGGCTCAACCTATAGGGTGGTGATCAGTCGCGGCCGAAGCCTACCAGCGCTCGCTTAGCACCACCCAGAGGTCTTGCTACACAAGACAAGATCCTACGATCTCGAGGGTAAGCCTACGGACGCGAGATTTTGTAGTGGTAGAGCCATGTTGTAGCTAGCCGCTGCATCACGAATGGGCCGGCTCGTCCGGGGCAGTACCACCCTCTCACAGAACACCGGCGTGAAGCAGCAGTAATCCTGCTTGCGTTTCGTACGGTCAGTGAGAGTGCCGGGGGCCCAATACCTCACCCCTTCCCTCTCCCCCTCCCTCTCCCCCTTCCTCTCCCCCTTCCCCTATTCCCTCTCCTTTAGGGACGACAACGCACTGGCATCGTGTAAAGCGCTGCGGGTGTCTATGGACAGTGGTGTTCATTTAAGATCAGGTGACCCACTAGTTCGTTTGTCTGGCCAATCTAACATAAAAAAAAAAAAAAAAAAAAAAAAAAAGAACTCCCGCCATTACAGGGGACTACCTTTTCTCTGCAGCTGACAGACATGCCTGACAAATTTTAAAACTCTAGCCCACTGGAGTCAATTGGTTTAGCTGTGCATAGTCTGTTATAGTCGACCCTCCGCGGTATTCTGTCGCAGTCAGCGTTTGCCGCACTTATTAAAAACAATATTTTGTTAAGGACAGCAGAGGCTCCCTGCGACAGGGTTCCACCGAGCGCCGCGCACGAGCTTGTCAAGGTATAGTTACTCACGGTATTCTTTTATCAGCTAGTTAAAGAATAGAATCTACCACAAGCAGCAGCAGCAGCAGTGCATAAGAGCTATATGTGGTGTGGATGTCCTGACATCGTGTAAGCCATTATTTAGAGACTTAAAACTATTAACGGTGCCTTGCATGTACATTTATGAAGTGTGTTTATTTGTGAAACTTCATCCGGAATTGTTCAGTAAAAGAAAGGACTTCTGTAATTTTAATGTGAGGTACCCTAACCGACTTGTTATTCCGGCTAAAAAGAAAAAATGTATAGCAAAAATGCATATTGTATGTCAATTAGTATAAACGTTATAAACGTTTGCAAGATGACATTAAGGAATTGCCACTTTAGTACTTATATAAAGAATGTAGGAAATTTGCAAACCAGAACAGTAAAATTAATAGTGGACAGGAAAATAAAAAATATGTGTGAAGATTACATGGAGCTATTTCCAGTTTGTAAAATTTTGCCTGTCGAGATGAAAATTAAGTATCTGATTGCTTTAGAAAACTATTATTTGGATGAATATAAATGCCCCGTAACTAATAAATACAACACGAGGCGGGTACGAGAAGGTAAATTAATACAGCCTCCAGCAGTCAATTATTACGGGAAAAGGTTAAATAAATATTTAGTGCCGAGGCTATTTAACGAAATGGGGTGGTTAAGAGAAAAACCTAAGTTTAGTAAACCGGTCCTTAAAAAGAGATTGAAAAAACACCTTTTAGAAAAGTATGTAAAAAGTGTAAGTAGGTAGTTGTGCATGTTAGTTTATTTAGTTGTTAACTGTTTTGTGTATCTGGTGCATGATTCAATTATAGTGTTGAGTGCTTCATCGCCAACAAACTGGTAACAGTTTGGCGATAACAGAATTTGTTGTAAAAGCATGTACCATATATTTCAAACTAAATACAAACTGAAATATAGATGCACAGAAAAAACCCCAGAAAAAAGACCAATGCTGGGAATCGAACCCAGGTCCTCAGCGTTCCGTGCTGCGTGCTTACCCCTACACCATCACTGGTCTAGAGGTTAGCGACGAATCTTTCCCATACATCGTACATTTCAGTCTGTTATAATCACTTTATGCAGTGATAAAGCGCTCATCTATGTTATGCCCTCTACCGAGACACTTTAACACTCCTTCGGAACTAACCACTCACCTGGACCAAGAGATGGCGCTACTGTGCAACTTTAAACAAGTCAGGTATGAAGTATCTTTTTTATTTATTTTTCAACTTCATTTTTTATTACTTTTACGGTCATCCCATGAAACCATATATTTCAAACTAAATACAAACTGAAATATAGATGCACAGAAAAAACCATAACATCCCACTGAAAAACAGCGTTGTGGCTTGCCTCAACATTATGCTGAGTGGGGCCCAATTTATACTATTCGATATTTATTTGTATATTTCCTGTCAAATGTATTTTTTTTTCTGTGTTTGTATCGAATATGTGTAAATAAACATCTCTCTCTCTCTCTCTCTCTCAATATCTCATAAACTGAACTTTTGGTAGGCGGTGACTCGCCAATCACTAAATGGGCCCCTCAAACTATTGCCCGCTCGGGGCAACGAGGCGGCAACATTGGTGTGAACGGCTAAGGATGGAGATGTATTCCTGGACTTTAAACTTCAAAATGCCAACTCGCCACTTACGGCCAAACACACCCATCGTTCGAGCATTTAGCTCTTGCGCTCCACTCTAGGCGGCCAACAAAGGCAAACTAGAGGCCGGGTGGGTGTGTAACTGTGTCTGAGTGTGTGTATAAGCGCATGTGTGTATGTGTACCCCTGGAGGTCTCGGGTTCGTGGTGTCGCTACGCACCAGCAGCTCGCCATAAGCTGCCCTGCGATGACTGACTGCACTGGTAACACGACAACACTATTATCTAATACCTTTAAACGAGCAATTCTTGTATATATGTATATATATATATATATATATATATAATCAGGATCTCGGAAACGGCTCCAACGATTTCGATGAAATTTGGTATGTGGGGGTTTTCGGGGATGAAAAACTGATCTAGCTATGTTTCATTCTCAGAAAATCGCTTTTTCTCGTGTTTTCCGGCTATTTTTGTTTGCATTAGAATATGAAGCTAAATTTCGCCGACTTCGAGCAGATCATAATGGCACATTAGAAATCGGGTGGTCGCGGATCCAGCCGACATCGGTTCGATTCCACGTTTTTTTCAGGATTTTTGTTTTTTTTTTTAAGTTTATTTTTCATGAGAAAACGTCAAGTTTCTTCTTTTGTGAGAAAAAGTTACTTTTTTGTGAGAAAAAGTTACTTTTTTGTTAGAAAAAGTATTATAGGGAACGTGCAGTAACTATAGGCGGCAGCACTAATGCGACAGAAGAGACACTATGCGGACAGTAAAACAAACTTATCAAGGTAAAACATTCAAATTGATGGCACCCTTATGGCACCAGTTGGCAGCACCGTCTATGTGCACGTTCCCTATTGGGAGCACAGAACAGGAAAAGCCGGTTGTCTGTAAAGTCGGTTTACGGACGATAGTTTAACGTGACTCACCCCCTCCGGTGTTTTTGTCAAATATCTTGAAAACGGTGCATCCTACGGCAAAATCAATGAAATTTTCATCCCCCTTTAATATGCCCGCGCTCCCTCCCCCGCATCCCCTCCCCCCTCTCACCCCCCCCCCCCCCCCCCCCACCCCTCCGGTGTATATAATCAGGATCTCGGAAACGGCTCCAACGATTTCGATGAAATTTGGTATTTGGGGGTTTTCGGGGATGAAAAATTGATCTAGCTTGGTCTTATCTCTGGGAAAACGCTTGGTACCGAGTTTCTGCCCGAGCAGAGCTCGGTCGCCCAGGTACTTATATTATTATTACTGCTGTCAATCATATGTATACCTAGAAGTTTTCCTAGCACGAATGAAGTGTTTGACATACTAATAACATGGATTCGGTTTGGTATTCATCATCATCATCATTTCAGCCGAAAGACGTCCAGTGCTTAACATAGGCCTCCCAGGCCCGCCAAACAGATCGGTCCGCAACCTTAACCAGGTCGTTGCTCCATTTTGTTGGAGGCCTACCTACACTGCGTCTTCCGGTCCGTGGACGCCACTCGAGAACCTTTTTGGCCATCAGTTTTACGACCGATGTGCTCTGCCCACTGCCACTTGAGTCTGACGATTCTTCGAGCTATGCGCTATGCTGTGCGGTTTGGTATTATTGTTAGTAAATTTTCAAACGTGTCAAATAAAATTGATATAATGCCACTTATAAATTATCGATAAACTAAAGTACCAGAAGGAAGTCACTGGCGTTGAATGGTTCGTGCCAGGAAAATCTCTAGGTATAATTTTAAGTCATAATACAATGGGAAAGACCGGAAACTTTGTGGCGGGAACAACACGCGTACGCTTTTGCCAGTCTCAACCATCACGTTGCTTGTAGATAATCTACTGCTTTTACACTGTGACTGGTTCGAGTCATTTCTAGGCTCGGGTATATCCCAGCAGGGTAATTTTAGAAGTTAGGAGCGAAAGTAATTAGGGAAGATATGTGATATTAACTATTGTTTGGACAACAGAGGGAACGGTGTCAACGTTATTGTGTGGCCTAGCATTAATAACAGGTTTTGTTTTTGGGGTTCGTTACACAAAGGGACTTGATAAGAATGTTTTCGTTAGCTGACATTTAATTATAGTTTGATTATAATTTTCTATTTTTAGGGCTTCGTACCCAAGGGGTAAAAACGGGACCCTATTACTGAGACTTCGCTGTCCGTCCGTCCGTCTGTCCGTCTGTCATCAGGCTGTATCTCATGAACCGTGATAGCTTGACAGTTGAAATTTTCACAGATGATGTAGGTATTTCGATTGCCGCTACAACAACAAATACTAAAAATTAGAATAAAATAAATATTTAAGGGGGCTAACATACAACAATCGTGATATTTATGCTTGTTTTTGCTCGATATTGATAACGACAACAGGTAGACGCTTGAAATATTCACAGAATATTTGGTCATATATTTACTTTGAAAATAAATAATTAAATTAGAATAAAACAAAAATTTAAGGGGGGCTCCCATACCACAGATGTGTTTTTTTTTGCCGTTTTTATAGATAATGGTACGGAACCATTCTGCGCGAGTTTGACTCGCACTTGTTTTTTCTTAATTACTACGACACAGCAGAGCAGCAGGATTACTAATGAAAAACCGGCCAAGAGCGTGTCGGACACGCCCAAGATAGGGTTCCGTAGCCATTACGAAAAAATCAAGTAATATTTTTTTAAGGATTTCGTATGTATACGGAATCTTCCAAGTTTAGGTATGTTTTATACCTTAGGCTACTATTTACTCTTAAACTACAAATAATTCCCAAGCAATCATAGCCGCTATAATTTTCCTTGTAAATTTAATATATTTACTACCAATCTGAATTTTTTCAAATTTTTCCACCCCACAGTTTAGATTTTAAAGGGGGGGGACGGTCGATTTTAATGAAAATTTTCACTTTAAAGTTGAATATTTCGCAAACAGATCACTGAATAGAAAAATCATGTTAGCAACCCCCTAATGGTTTTAAAAGACCTATTCAACGATACCCCGCACTCTAGGGTTAGTCGAGAAAAAAAAAATCGCCCCCACTTTACGTCTATGGGAGGGACCCTAAAAAAAAAATATTTTTTATTTTTTTATTTTACCACTTTGTTGGCGTAACTGATATGTGTATATTCATGCCAAATTACAGCTTTTTAGTACTAACAGTCTCTGAGCTTAGCCGCGGACAGACAGACAAACGGACAGACATGGCGAAACTATAAGGGTTCCTAGTTGACTACGGAACCCTAAAAATACAGTTTTTATTTAACCCCCAACACAAAAAGAGGGGTGTTATAAGTTTGAAAGTTATAGCTCTTTTGTTCAATGCGGAAGGAATCGTAGGCGTATAATGGACATTTACTTTATTTTCAACCATATGATCTGAGTGCATTGGGGGTTTTGAAATTTTTGACGTAACAACGTCTAATAAATCGATGAACGCCGGCTGCATGCACGAAAAAGGATGACGCAATGTCCCGTAAAAGAGAGAGCAGCGCGCGCCAGGATGTACACTCTTAGTACTAGCACTCGGATAATTTTTAATGGGGGGTGCGTGGTTGGGGGGTTGAGGGGGCGTGGGGGAGGGGGTGCGGGGACATAAAGGGGGCTGAAAATTTCATTGATTTTGCCGTAGGATGCACCGTTTTCAAGATAGGTATTTGACAAAACACCGGTTCTCGTCCGATCACCGAGGTTAAGCAACGTCGGGCGCGGTCAGTACTTGGATGGGTGACCGCCGTTTCATTTTTGTTTTTGAATGTTTTGTTATGACGTTGCCACGTTAAACTATCGTCCGTAAGCCGATTTTACAGACAACCGGTTTTTAATTTATAGTTATATCGATATAGTTCAATGTTCTACAAACGACGTGAATATAGTTTTTTGAGAGCGGGTAATTAACCGCCAGAGGTCGCCGCCATTCAACTTCTAAACTTGTTAGCAGTTGTACCGGACGGACAGACAGACACTAAATAAACAGATGTCGCATGCGAAACCACAATCAATTCTGATTTTAGACTTCTCCAAAAAACAAACATAAAAAATTACAAGTCATTTGGACCATTGACAGTGGGAAGAAATACACTTACTACTTTTACTTATAGGTCATGTTTACTGTAAAGGTAAGAACATTGCCGATCTGTTTTGAAAAATAAAACCGTTTCGGAAATGTTTTGTTTATAAACTAGCTGTTGCTTGCGACTCCGTCGTCCGCGGAAACTATGCACTTTTGCGGGATAAAAACTATTCTATGTTATTTCTAAGGTCTCAAACTATCTCCATGCCAAATTTCATGTAAATCTGTTCAGCTGTTATTGCGTGATGGAGTAACAAACATCCAAACATCTTCACAAACTTTCACGTTTATAATATTAATAGGATAGTAGGAAAGTTAAAATTTAAATTTATTTATTTGTGTTACATGCCCGTCTTCGGGTCACCGACGCATGAGTACAAAATTAACCAGGTCGCCGCTCCATCTTGTTGGACACACTACATTCCGTCTTTAGGTCCGTGGACGCCATTTGAGAACCTTTTGGCTCCATCGGCCACTTGATCACTTGTCTCTTTTTTAACTTGGCATTTTCTTACTAGGTCTGATTCCTAAACTTGTCTCTTTCCTAACTCCATTTTCTAAAACTTGTGTAGTATATTTCGGATGATTTCAATAAAACTTCAAGCTAATCGTGCAAGTATATTTTTAAAACTAAACAGCCGTTATCTAAAACTACCCTCACACCTTGTTTTCCTATCTACCCTACATACATATACCATAACTTGACACTTTCCTAACTCGTCTATTTTTTAACTTGCCATTATCTTACTTGGTCTCTTTCTTAAACTTTCTTTGACTTATTCAGACGGCAGTGAAACGACTTCAGTTTCGTAAATAACGGTTGTTTCGGATTTAATCGGATATCGCTTCGTTTTCGTCATCTGACCAATCATAAACTTAAGTATCAGTTCTTCAGTTTAGGAAAGAGACAAAGAAAGAAAATGGCGAGTTAAAAAAGAGACAAGTTAGGAAAGTGCCGAGTTTGAGAAATTGTCGAAGTCATACGGAAGTATCAGATCAATTGCATTTGAACTATTAAACGGCATCAAATGAACCGAGACCAAATATTTGTCTATGTGCATCTGACTGCACAATGTAAGGACTGAACCCTTTGATCAATTATAACTGTAGATACACATTGCCGAACAAAATCCCCTTCAAAGAATGTCCGAACTTTTTTATTTGGTTGCGTAACAAATAAAATCATCACCTACACAGAAATTTGAACCTAGTCTTTACTTCATTACAGTCAAATTTCGGTAGCGGCAAAACTCCACTTGACAGCTAAACTTGACAATTTCACGCAACGTTCTGAGAAAAAAGAAGGCCACTTTTATCAAAGTGGCGCTCATTTGGCTCGGACATTTTCGGGCGCGCGACTGTGGATCTACAGTTATAATTGATCAAAGACTGAACCGTTCATTTTTAGTCCTTTTTGGCCGCAAAGGGGAATTCACTCAACAGTTCTAACAGCAAAGTGCAATGGTATGTCGGCCGTAGTGCTTCTAATGAGTCGCATTGTTGAGTGTTTGCTTACAAAGTTATTTTACTGTTAATTTACTGTGCGATTATGTATGCATGCAAAGCTCTTTATTGTAGGTACGGTCGACCAAGAACCACCCAAGAACCAGTTTTGACAAAAGTTTCTGTGACATCTAAATATCCCTAAGTCACTGTCATCATGTGTGTGTGTGTCTGCAAGGGAAAATCGACCTCGTTGTATCATGACGTGCAAATGAACTTCGACCGTAGGGGGTAGACCATATTTTTGGCCGACTGTACACAAAATACATGAAAATAAAAGTTAACAAGAGAATAGATGTGTGAAGGCTAACTTATGCCTTAAAGGGATCTCTTCTTGTTAACTTTTGAAAGAATGACAGGACATCAGAAAAAAAGAGTAGACAAAAATGCATAATACATAAGCATATTATTTAGCATTGAGAGTTTTATTTTACAGTAAAAAGTTGTTGACTACGTGGTTTGACCTGCCTTAAGCAGAGGATCGTGGGATCATGCCCGAGCTTGCACTGGGGCCTGTATGAAAACAACAGCCCTCTCATTCTAGAGACTTCAGGACCTCTACCATGAGTTACACTAGTTTACAGTGACCGTACTCGCTAGCGACGGCGTAAATGATTTGTATGGAGAATTGTACTTCCGTAAGTGACCGCTAGAGGCGCTGTACACGATTCTCCATACAAATCATTTACGCCGTCGCTAGCGAGTACGGTCACTGTGAACTAGTGTAACTCATGGTAGAGGTACAGGAGGCCTAAAACCAGTATTAGGACGTTTGTAGATCGAGGATGAGACGAGAGCAGCAGGTATGTTAAAGGCGGCTGTTAATTTATATGTAAGGCGCAGCCACACAGAAGAGACGTGGGACGGGGGCGCGTTGCCGTACGCGTCGTTTGTTCGCAGGCCGCGTCTCCCCGTCTCTTCTGTCTGCTTTGGATCGCGACGCTTCTATACATTTGGTATGAAAACTGATGTTGAGGCGCTGCGACTGCGGCGCGCCCCCGTCCCACGTCTCTTCTCTGTGGCGTGGGCCTTATATGTCTCAGGACTAAATCACGAAGTCATCATCATCATCATCAGCCTATGTTCGTCCACTGCTGGACATAGGCCTCTCCCATGGCACGCCACTGAGCACGATCCTCGGCCACTCTCATCCAGCTCTTGCCAGCCGCCTTGCGAAGATTATCGCTCCACCGAGTCTGAGGACGTCCCACGCTACCTTTGCCGATCCGTGGTCTCCACTCAAGAACACGTCTTCGTAATCACGAAGTATTAATTGCTAAAATGAGCTTGACGCTTCGACTTCATTGCAGCGACCGTGGTCACGACCCGACTCTACAACGATGTCGAAGATAGTTCATTAAACTCCCGACCAATATTATGAAAGAAAATCGCGAAAGGATAAACATTATGTCAATCAATTTGAAGGGTCCACGGAATGTCTAGTCACTTTTTTTGAAAATTGAGATTTTAATCTCAAAATGTAGAGCTCGCAAAGCACTATAACTTACCATTATATGAAATACGGATATCTGAAAATAATACAAATTTTATTCACTTTTAAAGAAATGGTTACCATAGTAATTGTTCGTGATAACTAACTTTGAAACCGCTATAACTCAAAAAGTTGATTAGGTGACTCGACATGTTCTTTCCGTGGACCCTTCATTTAGTTTAGAATCAACAGCAGCACTTTAAGATGCGTAATAACTCAACTTCTTACTCCATTAGTATTCGTACCTAAACTTCTCTGTGAATTTTAGGGCGCTCGTGAACGTTCACCCTAAATCGAGCGTCATTCGTTTCAGTCACTCTGTCATTCATTCGTTCTCCGACGACGGTAATATTAAGGTGGAAGCGCACGCTCTAGGCGCGAAATTCAAACTTTTTACAGTTTTTAATTTATTGTGGGTAAACGGTGTAACTGTTTAACTTCATATGGTATTTGCGCTTGTAAAACAGTGTTCTTTATATTATTGTGTGTTGTTTTTTAAGAATAAAACTATTAGCATGAAATAAAAGTTGTCGAAACGTTGACAGTCGGAATTTCTATGTTTGACAACTTTTATATCAAGCTAACAGTTTTATTCTTAAAATGCTTTACACAAAAATATAAAGAACACTGTTTTACAACTGCAAGTACCATATGAAGTTAAACAGTTACACCGTTTACCCAAAATAAATTAAAACCTGTAAAAATTTTGAATTTCGCGCCTAGAGCGTGCGCTTCCACCTTAACCGCATGTATTAATTTCGTACAGTTCCTTGGAGTCACAGACATCACTAAATGAAGAATGTGCACAGTATATCAAAGAAAACTTTTTTAATTAAAGTTACCACTATACAGGATGGAATTTTGTAATGCCACCTCCAGGGAAAGTATTCTAAAAACTGAAAATAGGAAAATTTACTCAAAGGAACATTCCTTTTTTTAAAGAATGAAATCTGCATTCACAGATTATCGAAAATTCGCTTGCCGCTCTCTGGAATCAAACCGGCTAAAATCTGAAAAAATAATAACCCTGTATTTTTATTTAATTCAAGGAAAAACCATGAAATCTCGACTCATAAATTCAATAAATCAATTTAAAGCACTTTTATTCAAATGTCCATCAGATTACTTATGTTTGTAATTAATGATCTTTGACATCAATTTATTCATTAAATTTGTGAAACCCTAAAAAGAAAAGACATTTAACTGATAAGCCTTAAAGGTATAAGTTGGCCTTTACATCTATATCAACAGTTTTCAATTGTGTTTATTTTTTATTTATACACAATAAACAATTTACATACTATTTGGGCGCTAACGATGGGCCTCATAAGAAAGCTCAGTCACTCAGAGGGCGATGGAGAGGGCTACGCTCGGTGTTTCTCTGCGGGATCGCATTAGAAATGACGAAATCCGCGCAAGAACTAAAGTCACCGACATACTCGAAGAATCGCCAGACTCAAGTGGCAGTGGGCAGGGTACGGTCGAGTTCACCAATATATGCATCGCAAACCTGTCATAAATATCTATACATAGACCGTAATAAGGTCTATGTATAGATATTTATGAAATGTTGGCTGTACAGATATTGGCGAACTCGACTGTACATTGCTCGTAGAACTGATGGCCGAAAGAGTGGCGTCCACGGACCGAAAGACGCAGTGTAGGTAGGCCTCCAACAAGATGGAGCGACGACCTGGTTAAGGTTGCGGGATCGCGTTGGATGCAGATGGCAAGGACCGATCTGTTTGACAAGCCTTGGGGGAGGCCTATGTTCAGCAGTGGACGTCTTTCGGCTGAAATGATGATGATGATACTATTTGATCAAGAACTTTCTTGAACTTTCTACGCTGCACCGAATCGAACCCCGCACCAATAATGTTCCGCTCTGAATACCTCAATGTTGGAAAACGGAAATGAAAGCTTCCAGAATTTTCTGACAAACATTTAGTTACTAAGTTACATTGCAAGTTTGTTGCTTTCCATTTGAGAAGCTTTGAAAGTTTGCAGTACTGCGAACTTACGGTTGTATTTTACTTTGCTGCAACGATAAGTATTTTTAAACGATGTTGAACGTGAAATGTTTGTGGCAACTTGGCCAGTTAGCGTTTCATATTCGCTTATTATCATCATCATGGCACAGGCATCCTCTCAGAATGATGGCTTAGGCCGTATTGCTCACGTGGGCCCAGTGCAGATTGGGAACTTCACACACACCATTGAAATGTAATTTCGTACATAAATTCAGAAAAGTTCAGAGGTGCGAGCCCGGGCTCGAACCCACGACCTTCTGCTTGAGAGGCCATAAATCCAACGAAAGAAGGAAAGAAAGAAAGAAAGAAGAAAAAAATTATAACAACAATAACACGTACACAGGTTAAAAGTAAGAGCAAACGACAAGGCTATTTACGTCTACACAAAAAATAAACAAATAAAAATGACAACATACTTCGTTCATTCAAACTTTAGAGTTACACTCTTATATTTCATACTAAATATAAACTAGAACATAGATGCACAAAAAAAAACCCAGAAAAAAGACCAATGCTGGGAATCGAACCCACCTGGGACCTCCTCGGCATTCCGTGCCGCGTGCTATTCCCCTACACCACCACTTAGAGATTAGACACAAATTTTTCGGGTGCCCCTTTTCTCCCATAATCTTTTTTATCCGAATTTTGAAAGTCATAAATTGATGTCCATAATATTCTTGCTCATAAATATCGATGGTCATAATTTTTGTAAAGCATAATCCCATTGATCATAACTTTAAAAAGTCATAATATTGATATCAATAATGTTTAAGGGAATATCGTTGATTATTCAGAAACGTTATAGGGCATATATCTTAAAGTAATAATTGTTTTTAGTCATAATTTTTCATTACCTAAAATGCACTAACCATCTACATTGAATTCTATAACATCCAAAGGAACATTGATAATTATTCAGAAACATTGTAAGACATATCGCTGGCAGCGAGCGAGCGAAGCGAGCGAGCAAGACTTTCAGGGCAGAAGCGACTCGGACAGGTTAGGTTCAGAAGGCTAAGGCGGGAGCGAAGCGTAAGCGTTGCTCCCGCCTTAGCCTTCGATGTTAGGTATTTTTTTTATGACAGCACAGAAAAGGATTATTACCTTTAATATTATGAAATATCATACAACCATGACATTGAATGTTATTACAAAGTAATATTGTGCCTTAAAATAATTATGACCTGCGAAAAAAGACCTTGCAATAATTATTATGAGTGACTTTAGTACCTTTAATATTATGAAGTGTGATGCTTCTTGACACTGAATGATATGAGTTTACTTATTAGTCTTTACAATAATTATGACTTAAGAAAATCGTAGCTCCAATTTATGTTGTTTAATATTATGACTTCCGATAATATGACAAAGAAAAATTATGACAGAAAACGTTATGGTCTTAAAAATTCGGAACAAAAATTTTATGGGAGTCATTATAGACCCAAATTTTACCTATGCATCATACATGCATACATTATACATCGTAGATGATGGCAGGCTGATATGGATTTCACGGGGTGACCGTAAAAGTAAAAAAAAAATGAAGTTGAAATAATAAAAATACAAGAAGATACTTCAAACCAAACTTGTTAAGAGTTACACTCTTATCGGTGGAGTAACTTCCACTCATCCCTCCTATCAAGAATCTCCTTTACCTCCTCATACGACACAACACCGGCTTTTTCCTTTAGTTGATCCATGTAGCTGCGCCTAGGCCGACCTCTTCCTCTCTTCCCCTCGATGTTTCCTTCTAAAATGGTCTTAAATAAGCTGTCATCATCATCATCATCATTTCAGCCGAAAGACGTCCACTGCTGAACATAGGCCTCCCCCAAGGCTCGCCAAACAGATCGGCCCTGCGCCATCCGCATCCAATGCGTTCCCGCTACCTTCACCAGGTCGTCGCTCCATCTTGTTGGAGGCCTACCTACACTGCGTCTTCCGGTCCGCGGACGCCACTCAAGAACCTTTCGGCCCCATCGGCCGTCAGTTCTATGGGCGATGTGCCCTGCCCACTGCCACTTAAGTCTAGCGATTCTTCGAGCTATGTCCGTGACTTTAGTTCTTGCGCGGATTTCATCATTTCTAATGCGATCCCGCAGAGAAACTCCAAGCATAGCCCTCTCCATCGCCCTCTGAGTGACCTTGAGCTTTCTTAATTAAGGTCTATCGTTAGCGGCCACGTCTCAGTGCCATAAGTCATCAATGGCAACACACACTCTGGACTAAACAACATACAACCTACTAAACAGAAATAAATAATCCTTTATGCTTCCCATATTTCAATGCACACTAGATAATACGTAAATTTACCATGTCACGATGCATTTTAAAGAGTATTATTTGACCGACAAAGTCATCGGCATAGCTCTGAATTGCCGGACTCAAGCCAGTGGGGTACATCGCTCGTAGAACAGATGGCCGATGGGGCCAAAAGGTTCACGAATGGCGTCCACGGACCAGAAGACGCAGTGTAGATAGGCCTCCAATAAGATGGAGTGACGACCTGGTTAAGATTGCGGGAACGCGTTGGATGCGGATGGCGCAGGACCGATCCGTTTGACGAACCTTGGGCGGCCTATATTCAGCAGTGGACGTCTTTCGGCTGAAATGATGATGATGATGATGAAGCAGTACCCTATTAACAGATTTGATTCGCACTGTTTTTAGGGTTCCGTACCTCAAAAGGAAAAAACGGAACCCTTATAGGATCACTTTGTTGTCCGTCCGTCCGTCCGTCCTTCTGTCTGTCAAGACCCTTTTTCTCAGGAACGCGTAGAGGTATCAAGCTGAAATTTATATCAAATACTCAAGTCTACTGTCCCTTGGAGCTGTGAAAAAATCAAACTTCTAAGACAACGCAATCAAAAGATACAGCCGTTTATGACGCAAATTTCCGCATATTTTGGAAACTCGCAAGGGAATCAAAACTTACAGGGTACTTCCCGTGAACTCAGAATCTTGAAATTTGGTACGAAACAAGGTCTTATAGCACAGATAAAGGAAAAATTGCGAAAAGCATAATTTTTTTTGTCTGTCTGTCTATACCAGAATCCAGTTCTGATGATGGGATCCATGAGGAATTGACGAAACTCCTCAAAAATTCAAGAGAAATGTACAGCGATTTTAGTATTTTCGGTGACAAGTCGAACATTTGCATTCAAAAAGTATCATAGAACTATGTAATAAAACGACACAACCCCGTCGATCATTAAAAATAGAATTTTTAACATAAACCTATTTCGAAGTCAAACTGATGATTTTATCCTACGCATCTATTTTATACAGAAACAACTAAAAAGCAAAAAATAAAAATTTTAAATAAAAAATAAAACCTCCTTCAAAAAACATCCAAAAAACTATGAAATAATAATTGAACCGAACCGACCACAATAAGCATGAAAATATCTTTCTTCTAATCTGTTTGAAGTTGGTGCCTCAGCACGAGCCAGCAGGGGTGTAGAAGCCCTATAGATAGTAGGTAGCTATGTAGGTAAGTTAGATTACTAGGCCCACTCCTGCTGGCTCGAGCTGAGGCACCAACTTCTAACAGATTAGAAGAAAGATATTTTCATGCTTATTGTGGTCGGTTCGGTTCAATTATTATTTCATAGTTTTTTGGATGTTTTTTGAAGGAGGTTTTATTTTTTATTTATCGACACTCGCAAGGGAATCAAAACCTACCTACCTACTTCCCGTGAACTCAGAACCTTGAAATTTGGTACGAAGCAAGGTCTTATAGCACAGATAAAGGAAAAATTGCGAAAAGCATAATTTTTTTTGTCTGTCTGTCTATATCAGTAACCAATCTACAATGATCCCTCACTGCGCACATTTTGCTTAGGAGCAGGGGTCTGCTAAGACTGGATGTTCATAGATACATATAAATTTGTAAGGAACCCTCGGTGCGCGAGTCCGACTCGCACTTGACCGGTTTTTATAAAAGTTGTATCTTTAGATCGCCAGAGCTCAGAAACTTCATTGTTTACGGTTGTAAAACACTAAAGCCTTAAGTGTTTCATATTAATTTCAACTTGACACCTCCACGCGTTGATCGAGAAGGGTCTTCACAGACAGAGAGATAATAAAGTGTTTCGGGGTCCATCCACTTTTTCTTGTACCTCTGTTCACGCGCACGGCACGTGATTCGACCGGTGGCGACAGCGGGGTGCGGCGCGGCGCGGCGCGGGACGCGGGCGGCGCGGCGGCCAGCTCCGCTATCTCCGCTGCCTCCTATACTTCAAACTCAGTCGCGGTGCTATCAGCACGCGCCCAAATACCATTTGTAAAACTTATGTACAATTATATACCTTATTTCTGTTCAGGAGTTTTTTCTTGCTGCCTATAGAAGACCCCTAACAAGAGTGGCGATCGTGACAGGACACAGCTGCTGCCCAAGGTGAAGTCTGCACCATCACAGTCGTCGGGCGAGGGAACAAAGGTCGCGCGCGGTCAACCGTCGCCGCGCAAGGTCGAGCGAAACTTCTTGAAGCCTCCAGACAGCCAACGCTCCAGAAGGCAATTCCTAAAGGAAGTAAGCCCGTTCCTAACTTTTTCATTTCCCTTGCACCCCTTTCAATCTGTTGTGAATAGCGCGTGAACAACCTCTTTTCCATAGTTACGACCCCTGGACAACTCTTTCAACCTTAATTTTCTAGTTGTTGTCAGGTTAAAATTCATCAAACGTGCATTTATAATATTTTAAACTTACGTAATTTTACATAACTATTGCCACACACGGTTACACTAAACGACTAATAATTACCGCGACGATTCGGCCACATTGCCACCACATCCACTGCAATGTGACCGAAAGATGCAGGACCGGTATGTCAGACGAACCTGGGGGGAGACCTATGTTCAGCAGTGAAGGTCTTTCAGCTGAAATGACTAAAGCATTACTTGATTACTCTGCTTTTATGAATAATTTGATCAGCGCTTATTTTTAAAGTGATAAATAAAAATTACTTCCAAAATTACTAAAAACTATGTATTTCCAATCATTTATTTTCTCGATGGCAGCTCCCGTAGAATGTAACTTTGTTAAGTTACGCAAAAATTAACTTTTAAATGCGAGGTATAAAAAATACGACAACTGCCTAATTTTGTTCCTTGATCCTATACATATAATATTCATCTAAGACAAATTGAGACCATATATGCCGTAGTTTTTTTTTAAAGTACGATAAGTAATAAACGTTTTAATAAAGTTGCATTCTATGGCAATCATAATCGCAATCTGATGCAGCCCTAACAAGTATGAAAGGTAGTAAAATAATAATTGAGCTGAAAATAGAGGCGATATTACTTTGTCGGGTTTTATTAAAGGTTCCGGAGTTATGGACGACAGTAAACCGAACTACACACTACAAAGTTACGGGGAGGCAACGTAGGGAGACGAATTTAGGACGGGACTGCTGCGTTTTGTATGATTGATGCCAAGAATACACTTAAGACAATATTGTTGGAAAAAAAAGATAGTGCGTGCAGCTCCTCCGCGCGGAAGAAGTGAAACTTCGTAATGTGGAAATGAAAAAGGCACTTATACATCAATATGAACCTTATTGCAATAATTTAAAGAATTAAATTTACTTATGCATCTATGTGTTTAAATTACGTACTAGATGGCGCTTTTATCATGTCTCATACATTTGCACAGACAGTATGAGTTCTGCATCGCACTATCGAAGTTTTTAACATCCGTTAGTATATATACAATGCGAGATGTGTACCAAGTGTACTTGCTTCGGCAGTACATATACTAATGCTTTCATACCCCCTCCATGGTAGCGTTAAACGTTTAACGCAACCTTGTTGGAAGTCGCATTAGAAGTGTCACTTCAAAAAAAGCAAAATTATATCCAAAACTATACTATTAAATTCTCGCTTAATTTTAAGCTTAGCTCTCTTACCCATGGGAATTTAAAATAAACCTTCTTATTGCAACATTCATGATAAGTACGTCGCCTCTATCCCTAGTGATTTAGGCTCTGTGTTCTTTCTTAGTAATTCAGTCAGTTAATCATGTTACTTTATTTTTAATAATAATTTACGCGCAACGCGGCTAGCGTGCGAACCAGTAGCCGAACCTACTGCCATACGCCTGCCCGGGAGGCGCGCCGGCCGAACATACCTAAACTGCGGAGTAAAACCCCCCCCTGACATAAGTTAGGAACTACAACGCGCCCGCCCACCTTTTACACCCGTATAGTTCCACCTAAACTTCACAACAAACGCTAAACTCTCTCTTTACCTCGTGATAAAGGATGCTCCCGCTGCACACAACTTAAGATCTGTACACACTTTGTACGACACGTCAACCTGGTGAGGTGAGAGGTGAACTCACCTTTACGACTACATGCTTTATTGAGTGGATGGATTTCTATTCCTTTTGGTTTGACCACGGCTCAATCCGATCGTGGGACAAATCTGACACTTCTGTGTTTTTCGTAATTTATTTGTGAAATTTACATTTTAAATTTACCATGAACTTTAGAGTGAACACCTGCGAAGCAATTCAAGGGTGTGTGTGAAGTTTCCAATCCGCACCTGAAACTACGGCTTAAGCCCTCTTACTCAACGAGGAGGCCTGTGCCTTGTTGTGAGTTATAATATAAGCTGGGATGACGATCTGTCCGTTTCCTCCATCACACTTTCTAGGCCTAAAAAGGCTAGTCTATCTCTAATAATTATAATAAAAATCTCGTTTCACGGTGTTTGTTATTGAACTCCACCGAAACGGCTTGATAGATTTTTGTCAATTTTTTTTTTATATTTGGTAGGTCTGCTAATAGGTCGTAGGCTATTTTTTGTACCAATATTTTTCGCAGACGGAGTCGCGGGCAACAGATTGTAATTGTATAAAAACAAAAAAAAAATCTACTTACTAGGTAAGTCTTTTGACTCAGTCTTGAGCTCCTGAATTTTCAGTTACTTAATACTTTCCCGCGATTATTTAAAAAGCTGATTCAAATACCATTGGAATCAGAAATAGATTCCATATCTTCCAAAATTAAGTAATCTGTTCAGTGATTCTGTTCAGTCCTTTTAACGTATCAAGATCACTGAGTCATTACAATCTATTGAAGGTCCATTTGTGATCATTCTAATCCACCCGAACCATTATAGACGTCTCATCAAGTGTATATCTAGATTAAAATTAATTCACGTAATCCAGTTATTCAAGGTCTAGAATTAGGGTGTGAGTAATGATTTGTAGACCAAGATATTGCCTAGATAGTGGCTGGATAATGGTGTTTGTATCTAACTCCTGACCAGTAGTGGTGTGGGGTTCAGCACGCAGCACGGAATGCTGAGGACCTGGGTACGATTCCAGCGCTGGTCTTTTTTCTGGGTTTTTCTGTGCATCCATGTTTCAGTTTGTATTTAGTATGAAAATGTAATGGTTCACGCGAGCGGATTAGTGGGTCAAGGCCAGTTAACTGTAAGCTGTATGTAAACCTTGATTGCCCATAAAATCATTCATAAATCGTTTACTAAGACACGCGGACATCGGTCAGCGGTAAAAATGGACTTTAAAATGAGATTCAGTTTTATGCATTTTCCTATAAAACTTTGGAGGATGCTACTACCTCGTCTGGAACTTTGATTTCTTTATGAAAACCATAATATTATATTAGTATTTTTATGCTTTATTTTACACATCTTTGTCGACAAAGCGCAGAAGAAAATGCAAAACTTAGTACGTTACATACGAAATTACGATTTGAGCAGGCACTAAAAATAGTTTTAGTTCATAAATTCTGTAGCAATTAACATGCTACAAATTTTTAATGTAACCTTTTTATTAATGCTGCATCGCCTCATTAATCTGACTGATTTCGCTTTCAAGTTTAAAAATGAATTGTGATTCGTTCGTTAAACATTTTTTTAGCAAAAAAAGCTAAAATTATAATATTTTTTGCAAGTATACAAAAGTTAACGCTTAATCAACATTAAAATATGCACATGACATTAAAATAAAGCACTTGTTTTACCGATAATGTTGAGAAAGCCTGTTCTGGATCATAATTTGTAATAATTTAATTTGAATAATACCTAAATGCTTTCTACTTAACTGAAACTAACTTTTTGGTAACTGTATAAGATCTCTTACATTCACCAGCAGTTAAATATGTATACATTAAATTTCGCCTATAACATTCTAAGTTTCCATCGCAAGAATACCGACGCAAATCGTTACCGGAAAATTCCATCTTGATTTGTGAAGCATATTTCATATGGAAGGATCGAATAGTAACAAAAAGCGCAGACGCTGTCATAAAGCAGTCGACTTGATACTGCCCCCAAAGGATTCATACAATTTATTGAACCATGAAATATCGCAAATAGAGCAACCATAGGGTGCGGTATTCTGTAGATAAAGTATGGTATTGCATGATATGAAAAGAATTCAATGTAGATAATTAATTTTATTTTAACCCCCGATAGAAAAAGAGGGATGTTATAAGTTTGACCGCTATGTGTGTGTGCGTGTGTGTGTGGCATCATAGCTCTTAAACGGGTGAAGCGATTTGGATGTGTTTTTTTTTTAATTTGAAAGCGGGTTTCTTGGCGATTGTTCTTAGATATGTTTCATCGAAATTGATTCTGCCGTTTCAAAGTTACCAGCTCTTTTGTTAGCTGCAGAAGGACATTTACCTACTTTTACACATAATGGACATTTACCTACTTTTTTTTAAACATAATATTGTCACCAAATTGCGTCGGGGGTATTTAATTTTCTTAATTTCTATATACCATCTCTTTGATTGGACGTCATCCTTTACAGACCTAAGAATAGCTCTCGACTATCCAATCAAAATCTAAGGTAAAACAATTGACATAGTATATTAGAATTTCATTCAAAGTCTCATTGTTTGAATTAATAATTTGGCTTGAAAGGCCCTTATTGTTTGTCCTTTCGTATTTACTTCACCCACAGCAGCCCGTTGTCAAGTAATTTAACGTCTGAGGATCTACTTGAGACTAAAGAACTTTAGATCAGAATATAATTTAATATGACCTCGAAGAACTTGTGACTGGAGATGAAATAGAGAATGAAAGAAAATACTTACATTTATTTACAACAACACAAGACACATAAATATTTTTACAAAAAGGACAATACGAAGGCTAAAGATAGAATGTATCATTGCGGTTGTAAATTGGACACTGGCTCAGCATAATGCTAAATACGTACTTTTCTTCTGTCAAAAACTAGGAAATGAAATGAAATGAAATGAAATGTTTATTCACAGAACATACGGTATAAAAGATGTTACAAAAACACATTAGAGCTATCATATGTTCGGCCTACACGGCATGTGAAAACAAGTTAGGACAAGTAAGTATAACCTTATTAATGAACTGAAACAATAACTTTGCTCACCCGTGACCTTACGAAATTTACGTTTATGTAAGATATGCGTGTTCGTGCAGTTCCTCCACCTCCACACTGTACGAACACACATAAATCAAATCAAGTTTGATTATGAAAATCTTTTTGTATTTTTTATTTTTCAACTTAATTTTTTGTTACTTTTACGGTCATCCCGTGAAATCCATATATTTCATACTAAATACAAAATGAAACATGGATGCACAGAAAAAACCCCAGAAAAAAGTCCAAAATATCTGTGCCATTGCTATAAGTGATTATCTAACAGATTGAGATTATGGATGTATGGGAAAAATTCGTGTCTAAATTCCTGACCAGTGGTGGTGTAAGGGGAATGGCACGCGGCACGGAATGCCTCAGCATTCCTGGGTTCGATTCCCAGCGCTGGTCTTTTTTCTGGGGTTTTTTCTGTGTATGCATGTTTCAGTTTGTATTTAATATACGTAGTAATACACATAAATCACAAAACCCAACTATCACCACCACCAAACTACACTGACGCGTTTCGGACTCAACCAGTGCTGTAGCTTCATAGTAGGTACCACAACCGTACGCTATGCTACCAAATGTTAGACTAATGTTAACAAATGTTATTGTGTTATACCTTTGACATTATGAAGACTTTTAAATTGATAAAAGTAAAGAAAACGGAAGACTTGTGGGGCGTTTCAGTTAAGGTTCTACAATCCGTTTTAGATGTCGTTGCTCCAACTTTGGCTTTTATATTTAATAATTGCATAGATGAAGGCGTATTTCCCGATTTAATGAAATATAGTAAAGTAGTGCCCATATTTAAATCAGGTGATAGGGATAATCCTTCTGATTATCGCCCAGTATCCATCCTATCAGCGTTTAGCAAAATATTCGAAAAAATAATGCTAACGCAAATAATGTCACATTTCAATTCACATAAAATCATGCATCATCAAATCTTACCTCACACAGAGAAAACAAAAGGTAGCGGTTAATGGAACGGTATCGGAGGGATCTGTGGTCGAAATGGGAGTGCCTCAAGGATCTATTCTAGCGCCATTCTTGTATTTGGTTTACGTAAATGACCTAATTTATACCGTGAGTCAGAATTCAGGGATAGTTATGTTTGCTGACGACACCTCTTTACTGTTCAAAGTTAGTAGAAAAGACACCGATTTCACTGAACCCAATGAAACTCTGTCCATGATATCCGCATGGTTTGCTGCCAATAACTTGTTACTAAACCCTAAGAAAACAAAATGTATTAAATTTTCATTGTTAAATCCGCCTCATTCAAATTCGGTCTCAAATAACTTAACGGTCAAAGTATTGAATTTGTTAAATCTACGGTATTCTTAGGAATAACACTGGACTCTAAATTGCAGTGGGGATCGCACACCACAGCAATTGCGAATAGGTTGAGCTCTGCTGCGTTTATAACTTAAGGACACGCGATTCTTTAAGATCTTTTTTTAAAGAAATAGGTATCCTAACCCTGCCGTCGTTGTATATATTTGAAATAATCATGTATGTAAGAAAAAACATATGTGATTTTCCCACTAACGTCGATAAGCCAAAGGTTACTAGAAACACAGGGAAGCTTAAAGTTCCATCTTACAGACTGGCTAAAACTAAAAAGTCGTTTCTGGGAAGATGCATACGTTTTTATAATAAAATTCCGAAAACAATAACCGAACAAACTGATACAAAATTAAAATCCATTGTGAAGAAGACATTAATATCTAAGGCGTACTATAAAATTAATGACTATATCAAAGACAGGGATGTTTGGAAATAATTCCGATCCGCATTGGCGATCCCTAGTCTCAAATAGCGTATCTACTGTGTTAAAAAATTGAATTGTATTAAATACTTTAGATGTATGTCATTTAATAACAATGTAGATCTGATTGAAAAAAATAAACCTTGTTGAGTTTCTTGCCGGTTTCTTCTCAACAGGGTTTTTTCCGAACCAGTGGTAGATTTTTCGACGTTCATAGGAGCATCAATTTGGTGCCTAAATTGAATAAAGAATTTTGACTTTGACTTTGACTTTTTTTCCCCTTAAGTTTAAATGCAAAAGAAGCAGAAACAAAGTATTGCAATGATAATCTAAACGCAAGTCCTGACATAACTGCTTCTTGATTAAACAAACGCTGATATTAAAACGTTAATCATGAAAAACTAATCTCTGTACAAAACAAACTGAGCCTGATTCCGTCAAGTTCAAGTTAGTTTATTTTATCAAATTTAGCATAATTTTCGTACCCAAAGTTATACACACAAGTTGAGGCTTCTGCCATTTAATATTCGCACAAAGGCCCAAGTTTTTTTATTAAAGCAACCCTAAAACACGCTGAAATTCCTGCCGGGACCTGTGGTATGTACTTCAATAAAATGTCGTGGATAAAAACGTATGGAATTGACGTATTTATTTGAAAGCTGGGTTTGTGGGGGTGCGTTTTAGGGGGAATAATTACGGGTATTTCCAATTTTGGTATTGTGGAACAGAACAGTGGAAGTGCATGAATGTGATTTTACTCACCTCACAAATGCTTCCCATAATCCTCCAAAGTGGTGAGCGGTTCGTGGTATAGTAATAAAATATTTTTATTCCGTTTTCTTAATTTGGCATAAGAGAATTCAAAAACCCTTTGTAGAACTTATCTGTACTTAGACACGTATGCTGATCTATACCGACGTAGTAAAAAAGTAAATCTTTTATTTGTATACATGCTTATTTTTTGCATGAAAGCATGCGAAAAATCGGTTCAGTAGTTTTAAAGATTACTCCTATCTACATATTTATAAATAAATGAATTTATATCTGAAATTGTTTGCTTGATAGATTCTGGTAAGTAATGACTTCTAATATTAACAAGCTTTATTTTTAAATGAGTCTTTATGAAAAAATATTGAAATAAGTTTCTTATACTTGCAAAGTTTAGTAGGGGCGGCATAAATATAATAGCCTACTAGCAGCAAACGTGTAAATCAGCCACAGGGATAAAGGCTAGTGTAACATATATCTCCTAAGTGTTTTTGTGACAGCATACATTGTTCGTGAATCCCATATTTCTCCTACTTTGACATCCTTCCTGTAGATTTTACGTAACTTTCTTACAAATAAGGCACAATAAATAACGTTGTAATGTTATGCGGTAACAGCGTCAGATGATTTTGCGTGCTCTCCGCTCATTCGCGCCCTTAATAGTCTAGGGCGGGGTTGTGTAACTGCTCACCTCGTTAGGGCAAAATATTTACATAAATGCCATACGATTACGGCGTACTATAAGTGTATACGTGCTTAATTGTTTTGGGGTGTTGTGGTAAACTATCCATAACAATATGACTCCATAATCCTAAACGAAAATATAATCTGGCTTCTTTTTTATATTGCGTCACTATTTACAGGTTTTTAAGACAATTTTGTGTTTAAATAAAATCACAGCTTGATTAATATACTATGTAGTAGTTTTCCTAAATTGTTTAATAGAAAAAAGAAAGGAATGAAATAATGTTTTATTGACAAACGCCTCACTCAGCATGGTGCTGATACATTGTGTATGATACGAGATCAAACATTCGTATTTTTCGTTCATTATTTCTATCCTGACCGGAGATTGAAGCCGGGGCACAAGCTACGTAGTTACATTCTTTTACCACTCTACTACCTGGTCAATTAAATGTCAAACATTCATATTATTTAGGTAAACTATCAAAAATGGGCTTAATTTGTACATATTTACAACTGTACTTGTACTATACGATCAAAGTCATTCCGGTTCACGGTACAGTATATTTTTAAATAGTTCTACTCATACATCTAGCAGTTGTTGCCCGCAACTCCGTCTCTGAAGAATAGAGATATAAAAAATAGGCTACAACCTATTCTCAGACCTATCAAATATAGACAAAAAATTAATAAAAATCGGTCAAGCCGTTTCGGAGGAGTTCAAAAGCAAACACTGTGTCACGAGATTTTTATATATTAGAAGAAGACTTACTTACTTACTTACTTTCGCTGGCTCAGCGACCCGAAGTGGATTGTGGCCTCCGACATCAAAGTGCACCATTCCTTTCCTGCTCTGTGCCAAGTCTGACCAATCGGACACGTCCAGCTCTTTCAGATCTTTAGCAACTTCATCTTTCCACCGGTATCTTGGTCGACCCACCGGACGCCGTCCGGAAGAAGTAGAAGAAGACTAGAAGAAGAAAAAGATTACCTAAAAGGTAGGTAACCTCGGACTGTCGTGTAGTGAAGAGGACCTACCAGGGTAGGCCAAAAGGGCGGCGCCCCGTTGGTCGCCCTAGATACCGTTAGGCAGATGTGGTGGAGGCGGATCTGCGCGAGCTCAGGGCTGGTGACTGCCGAGAGACGGCACACGACCGGGATCTTTGGCGTGCACTTGTATTGGAGGCCAAGGCACACTTTGGGTCATTGAGCCAGAGAAGTAAGTAAGTAACCTCACTTGCTCACATTGTAACTAGGTCCAAATAACTCAGTGCCAACGACGTCGCTAATTCTCCAACCAACCCCCAGCCTACGCCGCGGTATGGCCAAGGTCGACAACGTGGATTTATGCTTCCGAAAGGCGACACGCTCTGCTTTCATACAAGTGCCTTAAGCCTTTATTTATAGTGCGGACTACCCTCAAAGACTAAGAAAATAATATAGAAACGACACTAGTACATAAGAATAAATAATAACAGAGTAGGAGGGAATCTCTTTTGACCGCGTCAAAACGCCGCCATTTATATACCTACTTCCCCCCTCATGTTGTTACACCCCTCTGTCGTCCAGGCGTGTTGCTAGGGTTGCTTACTGTTAAATATTACTTACGTCTAAAGATAATATCGCTAAAATATAAGTTTTTATTATTTTATTCTAGTTTTACAAAATATGAGATTTTTTTTTTTTTTTGAATGAGTCGCCAGAGGGGCCAAAGACGCGAAGTCTTTGCTGTTTTTTAACTTTAGGGTAGGAAGAGTGACTTGTGCTCGGGAAAAATCCCTTCGGACGAACTGGGAATG
Organism: Archips xylosteana; assembly: GCA_947563465.1. Classification (NCBI taxonomy): domain Eukaryota; kingdom Metazoa; phylum Arthropoda; class Insecta; order Lepidoptera; family Tortricidae; genus Archips; species Archips xylosteana. The sequence goes on from OX387357.1 coordinate 19,863,566, forward strand.
GAGGGCCCAGACAGTGTCCGACTTGCACGGACTAAAAAACCCGGTCACAAGTCCCCTTCTCTATTGATTATTAATACAAAAAACGTGTGCTTTATATTTTGAGGAGGGGAGGGGTAGGGAGGGGACTTAATCTACCCACAGTGTCCTGCCTCAGCCATTTGCTGGAAGGCCGGGAGAGGAGCATGCATTCTCCCGCTGGGCACTGGGGGGTGCTTAGGTCGGTCTTTTATGTTTTTACCCGTTGGTTTATTCCTTGACCGACCCTCGCCCGTTTCTGTACATTTCCTTAGAGCTATTGGTTGGGTTGGTGGGATTTCCTGTCATATGCATTTATCTATAACTACGGGCTTCCTTTCTTTTGCCCTGCGATGGAAGGGTGGGTCGGAGATCTTTTGGGCCCATTGTGTGGCTTTGGATGCCATCTTTTGGGTGGGGCTACCCTTTATGCCTGATGGTTTTTTGGCATGCTGTGTGTTTTTTTGCGCTTGTCTCCTAGCGCTACCCTCTTTTCGTTACCGCTTCCATCGATAGTTTTCCTGCTATAATAATTCGGAGGGATGAGGAGTGTCCCCCGGACGGCTGGACGCCCCAGTGTCTCACAAGGGTCATGTGGAGCCCAGCGGATCCATACCCCAGCCAATGCTGAAGGGCCAGAGAAGAAACTTTTAGTCTCGATTCTCTGTTTAGACTTCCGCCGTTGCTCCCACGAGTTCCCCACCAAAACTACCGGGTGCGTCCTCCGTCCGGAGCTCACCTGTCGTATGGGCGGGAGACGCATATGTCAGGAATTCTTAGATCTAATTATGCACTAACCAATATTATACAGAAACTACTATACAATCCAATCAAAATATGAGATTTACAAATCATTAGGTACAGTCAAGGATTTTAATTGTTAGGCTACTTGCCACTGTTCGTATTTTAGCCGTGTATTGCAAATCGGGTGAAGCCGCTTATACTCGTATTTAGGGCGTGCAAAACCAGTTTTCCGGTTTTGCTGAAAACCGGAAACCGGACAAAATTTACCGATTTTTCAAAACCGGTTTTGAAAGACAAAACCGATGTTAACTCCGGTTTTTCCGTTATTGAATGACGTAGGTGCATTTTGATTTAAATCAACTTTTTTCGAATGCTCTAAGAAATATTTAATTTTGAGTCATCGAATAATATCCGAAATCCGAACGCAACCTATCTACAGATACTACTTAGTACTTACACTCCTCCCTCCGCCCGCGGCCCTCGCATGCACCCGCAACGCAACGCGACTCCTGCGTCGCGCTTCCGCTCTCCAGCTCCGTGATTTGATTTTGATCTCAGTTAAATAATCTTTAGAATAAATATTATTTTAAGTTCATTTTAAAATTGTTTTTAACCAAACTAAGAGAGTTTAGTTTATTAATGTGGTACAGTAAATGATCTGTTTTTTATTTCGACTGCCATCGACTAACTACAAATACAAACATATTGATTATTGTTTACTTAAATAACTAAAGGTGCCACATACTTATTTGTGTTGTGATTTGATTTTGATCTTTTTTAATTAATCTTTAGGATAAATATTATTTTAAGTTCATTATAAAATTGTTTGTTAGCCAAACTAAGAGTGTTTATGAATGTGATAAATAAATACCACGGGACAATTCACGCCAATTGACCTAGTCCCAAACTAAGCACAGCTTGTACTATGGGTACTAGACAACGGATAAATATACTTAAATACATAATTAACACCCAAGACTCGAGAACAAACATTCGTATTATTCACACAAATGCCTGGCCCGACCGGGAATCGAACCCGGGACCTCAAGCTTCGTAGTCAGGTTCTCTAACAACTAGGCTATCCGGTCGTCCAAATATCTCGTCGTGATCTATCTAATCTTAGGTCTACTTGGTAGGCTAGGCATTAATGGATAATTAACAACAAGTATTTCATGCAATTTGTTTTATTTGTAGATTTTGTGGGTATATAAACTATCAAGAATATGATTTTACTGTTCAAATTCTACCATTACTACCATAATAAAAAAAATATAAGAACATCGCCAAAACTGGGGAAAAAACCGGTTTCCGGTTTTGGGCCCTCAAAACCGCAATTCAAAACCGGTTTTGACAACTTTCCGGTTTTGCACGCCCTACTCGTATTATGCTGATTTGCATTACACGGCTAAAATACGAACTGTGGGAAGTGGCCTAACAATTAAAATCCTTGACTGTACGTACCTACATTATTATAGGTAAGTAAGAAGTAAGAAGATATTACAAGTGCCATACCAAATGAAGCCATTTAAGGTGATTTGGCATCGTTTTTGAGAGAGAGAGAGAGAGAGAGATGTTTATTTACACATATTCGATACAAACACAGGAAAAAAAATACATTTGACAGGAAATTTACAAATTAAAAAAATATATCGAATAGTATAAATTGGGCCCCACTCAGCATAATGTTGTGGCAAGCCACAACGCTGTTTTTCAGTGGGACCCAACACACGCGTGTTTCGTGTTTTTTGAATTGTTTATACACCCAAATACACCACAATAACTTGACGTCATTGTTATTTGTTTCCAATAAAACGAACGCGCAAACAGTTAACAGCCAAACGCGCGTGCGGCGACGCTAGCCGTGACACCCTGACTAAGTTCCCGCTTAGCGAGTACTCTAATATCGTGACCTTGAGTCCGACCGAAGCGGGAGTTTCCCTTCTACTCTGTTATTATTTATTCTTATGACTAGTGTGTGGTCAACGTGAACTTTCCGGGTCCATTATCGGGTTGCATAAAATTTTTAGATATAATTCATGGCAGAACTCTTTTTTTTCTCAGAAGCCATTAATTATTCAGAATTGTTAAAAAATAAACCTAACTTAACCAATTTTTTTTTAGTAGGTACCGAATATACAAACCTAACCTATAGAGTTCTACAGGTGACTATTAAAAAATATCTATATAAGGCATCCATCTATATAAATTTAAGGCATTCTTTTTCTATATATTTTTTAATCTCTATAATTCGATTAATATGAAACATGTGAAAAAATACGGATAACTCACGTCTATGATCGAGTTTCAGGCTAATCCGTAGTCCTTCATCACGGAGCACACGCCACGGCGGCTGCTGCTAAACAAACAGCATAATAATATTTGTATGCAATATGAAACAGTTGAGACTAGAATGTAGGTACGATTTTTTTCACTTCCCGCATACGAGGGGTTAAGTGTTGTAATAAATAAAGGAGTGTTACATCTGTTTTTTTTTATTCTCCTTATTATGTACATTGCGGCTTGCGATAACCAGAGGCGAGGAAATTGTTTATCAATATTTTCCCGCTGTTTCTTAAGTACAGGCCCGCAGATTAGTAACTTACAACACATTATTTATAACACACATTATTGGATTTCTTCACAGGTGTATGCAGGTTTCCTCACGATTTTTTTCCTTCAACGACGGTAAATAATATAATTTCGTAGATAAATTCCGACAAACTTCGAGATGCGAGTCCTAAAAAGAATACTCAAAATACTATTTACAAATATATAATAATAATAATATATTTAATAAATGTATCCATACTAATATTATAAATGCGAAAATGTGTCTATCTTTATCTCTTCACGCTTAAACCACTTAACCGATTTAGATGAAATTTGGTATGGAAATAGTTTGAGACTCCTTTAAAGAACATAAGATAGTTTATATCCTAGAAAATTGCACAGTTCCCGCGGGATAACGATAAAAGAATTCTTCGCAGACGGATTCGCAGGCAACAACTAGTTTACCATAATTTCCACCTCGCTTCATTAACACAATCTCCACACGTTTCCAACAAAGGCTGACCTTCGACTGGTTATTTATTCGACAAAATGCCTATTCTTTCCCAAATCGTGCTTTTGCGTGCGCCCAGAGCGTGAATGGGGGTTTAAAATGCTGTCGCGGACGCCATTACAGAAATACACGAACGCACGTTGAGTTTTTTCAAAGCTTTTTTATTTAAAACTGACCAGCAATGAACTCTATCTCGTCTCAATCTAAAACATCCCTAAAACACCCGTGAATGTATAGACATAGTTGAAGGGCTTGAGAAGTTGAGAGTGACATAGCATAGGCTACTTTTTACCACGGGAAAATATCTCATTCCCACGGGAAAATACGTTTATTCCACTTAAACGGGGGCGAAGCCGCGGGCATCAGCTAGTAATATAATAATATAGTATGTATGTTGGAGCCTCTAGGTCTTAGCCGGGCAGATGGTAAAAGGCCTGACGGTTTGACCTTGGTGCCCTGGCAAAAGGGAAAGTGCTTGCTTTGGGACGCCACGTGCGTCAGTACTTTTGCCTCTTCGCACCTTGGTCGCACCTTGAGGATGGGGGGAGCGGCTGCTGAAATGGCAGTTATTAAAAAGCGCGAAAAGTACTCGGCGCTTACCAATTATTTGTTTGTCCCACTCGCGGTGGAGACGACTGTTTGTTGGGGTTCCGAGGCAAAACTTTTTTTTAAAGAAGTGGGGCGCCGTCTTCGTGAGAGAGGTCTTGACCCTCGCTCTGGGTCGTTCCTGGTGCAAAGGTTGTCTATCGCGGTACAACGGGGAAATGCGTCAAGTATATTTGGCACCTTAGCGCCTGGTACGATCCGGGGTGGGTTATTTGACTGGCTGCTTTTTTTTTTTAAATTGTATTTTTTAAGGTTTTTAGTTTTAAGATAATTGTTATTGTAGGTACTAATAAAATTGTTAATCATTTCTATAGTTTTAAATTAATTTTAGTTATTATTATTATGTTTTTAAGTTAGATATTTAGTTTATAGTTAAGTTTTATTCATTGATATTGTTTTTAGGTTTTTAAAGTGAATATATTTCGTTAGTTTAAATAAACGTTAATAAAACTTATGGATCTTAAAAAAAATATATAGTATGAATTAAATGAAATAAATAAATATCACAGGACAATTCACACCAATCGACCTAGTCCAAAAGCAAGCTAAGCAAAGCTTTTGTTATGGGTACTAGGCAACAGGCAACGGATTAACATACTCATATAGATAGATACATATAAATAAGACCCGAGAACACACATTCGTATTTTTCATACAAATATCTGCCCCGACACGGGAATCGAACCCGGGACCTCAAGCTTCGTAGTCAGGTTCTCTAACCACTAGGCCATCTGGTCTTCTGAATTGAATTTAGTGAATTGTGTCAGTCTGCGGCGCGGTAGGTATGTACTTTTCTTTTCTTTCGGGATGGTGGCTACCTTTAACAATAGAGCCTAAGCCGCTTCCGAGTAAGCCTCCTCCAGCTCTGACCTCATCGTCGCTTATCATCCAAATCTGCGGGGATCAAGGGTCAATTTGTAAAAAAAACATGTAAGCACGCTTGAAACGCTTCGAGCACTTAAGAGATGAGCTCTGGATACGATACTGCCTTCAAGACAGCCGCGTCTAATTTTATTTTAGATTTTTGACGTACCAACGTCTAATAAATCGATAAACGCCGGCTGCATGCACAAAAAAGGATGACGCAATGTAGCGTACATACAAGTACCTACAGAGCAGTGAAGGCCAGGATGTACAATCTTAGTAGTAGCGCTCGGGTAATTTTCAATAATGTGGGGGGAAAGGGGAGAAAGGGGGGGAGTGCGGGAGAGGGGGGATGAAAATTTCTTTGATTTTGCCGTAGGATGCAGCGTTTTCAAGATATTTGACAAAATAAATTTGATCACCGAGGTTAAGCAACGTCGGGCGCGGTCAGTACTTGGATGGGTGACCGCATGGTTTAATTTTTGTTTTTTGAATGTTTTGTTATGACGTTGTCACGTTAAACTAACGTCCGTAAACCGACTTTACAGACAACCGGTTTTTGCTAGGAAATCTTTCTGGCAACATTTTGAGGTATGCCAATGACGTTTATTGGTTACACAGCGTAATAAATAAAAGATGTCTCACCTGTGTACAGAAAATTAGGGACTCCGAGTCAGCAGATACCTATGCCAGTAATTAGAGTCCTCCAGAACCGCCAGACTTAGTGGCAGTGGGCAGGGCACATTGCTCGTAAAACTGATGGCCTATGGGACCATCATCTCGAGTGGCGTCCTCCAACAAGATGGAGCGATGACCTGGTTAAGGTTACGGAAACGCATTGGATGCGGATGGCGCAGGACAAATCTGTTTGGCGAACCTTGGGCGTCTTTCGGCTGAGATTATGATGATGATTAGAGTCCTCTATTCGTACATCTGGAATCTTCTATTATTGTAAGTACCATGCTCGTTTGCCGCTCTGTTTCGTAAAAATAATAAAATTCGCTAAAGTTGTCCAACGTTTCAAATTCAGTAGAAATCTGAGCGGCAATTTGTTGAAATGGGAAAGACGAACTATCAGGCATCCTATTCCTACTAATATTATATATGCGAAAGACTACGAGTATGCGGGCCCGGGTCCGTCCGTCCGTCCGTCCCTTCATCCGTCCGTGCGTGCGTGCGAGCGTCCGTGCGTGTGCGTGTGTGTGAGAGTCGGTTTGTGTGTTTTTTACTCCTACACCCTAAGACGGCTGGACGGGTTTTGATAGCATTTAGTGTATAGATAGCTAGGTAAACGTCTGAAATAACACTTTGAATAATTTTTATCTTGATATTTCGATGAAATCGGGATAAAACAGTTAACAAGAGAAACAGGTTTAAGCACAAAGGCGAACTACAAACAGAGTGTTAAAAAAATCCCGTACAATCCGAAACCCAGTGACAGTACTCATGAAACTGAATAGCTTTCCCCAAGGATCAATAGGAACATGGGTCGGAATATGAAATAAAATTTACGTCTCTTCATAATTACTAATTCTGTCAGATGATCGGATGTTTTGTATGGACCGTTCAGTTTTTTTTTGTATGTCGACCCCTGTTCCTTGGAGAAAGTTGTTCAGTTTCATGAGTACTGTCACTGGTTTTTGGATCGTACGGGATTTTTTTAACACCCCGTAGACCTAGAGATAACTTTATTTGACATCAAAAAAGAAAATACATTGACCAAATACAGGAGGGAGGAGGATGGTGTCTGTTACCTCTTCACGATTAAACCGCTGATCCGCTGGTACAGAGCTAGTTTGATTCCCGGGAAAGGACATAGGATAGTTTTACCCCAGAAAATCACATAGTTCCCGAGGGATAGCAACAAACAAATCTTCGCAGACGGAGTCGCGGGCAACAGCTAGTCTATAAATTCGCAATTTTTGAAGGACGGTAATATATTCACATTAGGGTAACCCCGTGAGTGTGGTCGTTTATCATACCTCGGGTTGCAGTAAGTGGATCTCGAACCCGCATAGTGGTGCTTACCAGTAGCGTGGCGCTGTAACAATTCGTTCCCACCGAGTTGCCTAATCTTTCTTATATATAAAATTCTCGTGTCACGGTGTTTGTTAATGAACTAAAACAATTACTTTGCTCACCCGCGACCTTACAATAGTTACGTTTATGCAAGAAATGTGTGTTCATGCAGTTCCTCCACCTCCACACTGTACGAACACACACAAATCACATAAACCCAACCATCACCACCACCAAGCTACACTGACGCGTTTCTAACTCAACGCGTTGAATTCGTACAGTGTGGAGGTGGAGGAACTGCATGAACACACATTTCTTGCATAAACGTAACTATTGTAAGGTCGCGGGTGAGCAAAGTAATTGTTTTAGTTCATTAATATGGACCTCCGCAAAGTAACGCCTGATTCAATACGGTGTTTGTTATCGAACTCCTCCGACACGGCTTGACCGATTGTTATGAAACTTTTTTCTCTGTATTCAGTAGGTCTGAGAATAGGTCTAGGCTATTTTTATACCCCTGTTCTTCGCGGACAGAGTCCCGGGCAACAGGTAGTCTAATCTTCTAATATATGTTAAATAAGTTTTATACTTTGAAATAAATAAAATTGACGAAGTAATAATAAAATTTATCGTCATATCTGTATAATAACGAAATACCTTGGATGCGGATGGCACGGGACCGATTTGTTTGGCGAGCCTTGGGGGAGGCCTATGTTCAGCTGTGGACGACTTTAGGCTGAAATCATGATGATGATGATGAACTAGGTATTTTAAATAAAAGTAGGAACATTAAGAAAAAAAACATGTTATGAAAAAGAAGCCTCTTAGGTATGGTTCCGAAGATACTGTCAGCATTCCCTCTTTGAACAGCTAGGCTAAAAAATTTAAACTCTATTATATTTTACTAGCCTTGCGTCCGCAGTTTCGAAATTCAAAGTTCAAAAGGTATTTTCCCGCGGTAAAAAATAGCCTATGTCACTCAGTGATAATGTACGTAGCTTTCTAACGGCAAAAGAATTTTTGAAATCGGTCCAGTAGTTTTTAAGTTTATTCGCTACATACAAAAGTACAAATCTTTCCTCTTATGTAATATTAGTGAAGATTTTATATTTACCAACATACGTCCCTATATCAGTAATTATTCTCCCAGCTTTTCCAACCGTAGCTTACTTACAATTTTTCCGATACATTTTGTTTTATATTTTCTTTGAGAACACCGACTTTGTATATTTTACATTCTCCCTTTGAAACTAAGCACGCTCTTTATTTTTCAATGTAAAAGGCAGAATGCAACTAGAATGGTACGTCATTACTGTTTGTTTAGTGCAGTGAGTTTGTTTGAACTAGAATCTTATAGTAGAAATAGCGTAGAGCAAACATTTTCGTTGAAAATTCGCAGTGGGCAGGGCACATCGCTTGTACAACTGACGGCCGATGGCGTCAGAAGGTTCTCGAGTGACGTCCACGGACTGGACGCAGTGTAGGTAAGCCTCCAATAAGATGGAGCGACGACCTGGTTAAGGTTGCGGTAACATGAACCTATGTTAAGCAGCGGACGTCTTTCACTGTTCTGTCACGTATGTGTGTGTTATGGTGAAGGAAAACATCGTGAGCAAACCTGCAAAGAACTTCAATAGTGTGTGTGAAGTTCCCAACCCGCACTGAGCCCGCATGGGAACTATTTCCCTAGTCCTCTCATTCTGAAAGGAGGCATGTACTCCGTGTAGCCTAAGATTATGATGGTGGGTACACCTACCCGATTCGCAACCGCAATAACATACTTACTATATCTTTATCCTTCGGGTTGCCTATTTGTCTTGTGATGTTGTGAATAATAGTACAAGTACCTGGGCGACCGAGCTCTGCTCGGGCAGAAACTCGGTACCAAGCGTTTTCCCAGAGATAAGACCAAGCTAGATCAATTTTTCATCCCCGAAAACCCCCAAATACCAAATTTCATCGAAATCGTTGAAACCGTTTCCGAGATCCTGATTATATACACCGGAGGGGTGGGGGGTGGGGGGGGTTGAGAGGGGGGGAGGGGATGCGGGGGAGGGAGCGCGGGGGAATTAAAGGGGGATGAAAATTTCATTGATTTTGCCGTAGGATGCACCGTTTTCAAGATATTTGACAAAAACACCGGAGGGGGTGGAGCGGTGAGTCACGTTAAACTATCGTCCGTAAACCGACTTTACAGACAACCGGCTTTTCCTGTTCTGTGTGCTCCCAATAGGGAACGTGCACATAGACGGTGCTGCCAACTGGTGCCATAAGGGTGCCATCAATTTGAATGTTTTACCTTGATAAGTTTGTTTTACTGTCCGCATAGTGTCTCTTCTGTCGCATTAGTGCTGCCGCCTATAGTTACTGCACGTTCCCTATAATACTTTTTCTAACAAAAAAGTAACTTTTTCTTGCAAAAAAATAACTTTTTCTCACAAAAAAAAAACTTTTTCTCACAAAAGAAGAAACTTGACGTTTTCTCATAAAAAATAAACTTAAAAAAAAAACTAAAAATCTTGAAAAAAAACGTGGTATCGAACCGAGGTCGGCTGGATCCGCGACCACCCGATTTCTAATGCGCCATTATGATCTGCTCGAAGTCGGCGAAATTTAGCTTTATATTCTAATGCAAACAAAAATAGCCGGAAAACACGAGTAAAAGCGATTTTCTGAAAATGAAACATAGCTAGATCAGTTTTTCATCCCCGAAAACCCCCACATACCAAATTTCATCGAAATCGTTGGAGCCGTTTCCGAGATCCTGATTATATATATACATATATATATACATATATATATATATATATATATACATATATACAAGAATTGCTCGTTTAAAGGTATTAGATACTACTACAGAAGTAAGGGAAGTAGGTGATTGCCGGCTGAATACTTATAGACATATTTTGTATGAAATTCCATTAACGACCTCTCGTCTAGCCGTACCTGAAACGTTATATTTCGCAATAATTTATTGAATCAGGTATTACTTTGCGGAGGTCCATATTAATGAACTGAAACAATTATTAACATTTGGTAGCATAGCGTACGGTTGTGGTACCTACTCTGAAGATGAGCTCTGTACGCTTAGTATAAGTTTTACTTCACCAAAATACCTCTCGATCGCGTTTAGGTACGTAAAAATTTCAATTCTATGGAAACATGGACGCGTGCGCGCGGAGGCGCTGTCCATGTTTCCCTAGTAATTGGTTTTTTTACGAAAACGCGATCGAGAAGTATTTTGGTGAAGTTAAACTTATACTAAGCGTACTGGTTTAGTTCGCAACGCGTCAGTGTATGGTGGTGGTGATAGTTGGGTTTGTGCGATTTGTGTGTATTCGTACAGTGTGGAGGTGGAGGAACTGCATGAACACGAATTTCTTACATAAACGTAACTATCATAAGGTCGCGGGTGAGGCAAGTAATTGTTTCAGTTCATTAATACTTCGCAGCCTATTTATAAGAAACATAACATCAATATTTAATTGTATGTTCGAGAAACTGTATTTTCTTTCTTACTAAAACCTGCGCGACTATTCTAGTTCCAAGTCTGAGCTTACGGTGGCGTTAATATACCCTTCTCTCCCTAGAGAGCCCTCTTTGCTGCCAACACGCATTACTTGATAATGTCGTAAACGCGGTCTAGTATAAAGAAAGTGGATTTTCTTGCCGCTACGATACTTCCGGATGGCTTAGTTATTGGCTTAGGAAACTTGGTTTAATGGCGCATTGTTTTAAACAGAATATTAGCGTGGGGCTTTAACATAAGGAAATAACCGGAACACTCTTCCGGCGTTATCAAAAGGCCGTAACTAGGAGCCGTTTTTAGAAACACAGGTTAAAAATGCCATTCAAATATGGTGGGTGTATGTGTGTAGGTATTGCTGCAAAACTACCATTCGATTTATATTTAGGTCTAGTATAAACCATTAATAAATGTATTATGTTTACCACTGGTAGCTTATTTATCTTCAGTTAGTTTCGGACAATCGATAATATGCCGAATTAAATTATGCTAAATAGAATTATGCGAACTTTATTTCGGACTAACTTATTTGCGGGATGCTACAAATTATGCCACATTACCATTCGGCGAAAACCGATTAAGCCAAGTCTGTTATGGTAAAACTAGCCCGTTAAATCTGATTATACTAACGTGACAAGTAAAATAAGCAAGCACCCGCCACCCTCCGTTTTTATATCTACGAAGTAAAAGTGAAACATGACAGAAGTAGTAAGATTAATGTAAAAACTTAGGACCTTACCAAAGACATTACAGTCGATAAATAAGACAAACGGCAGTTAAAAAGACATCAGCCGCGTTTAACCGACTACGGAACAATCTGCCAATTAATGGTTTATACGCCGAATCAAAGAACTTCGTATTATCTCTTCATGCAATCTTTCAACGCGGACATGACTAGGAAACTGATTTACAAAAACAGCCGTGAAAGTAGGCATTCGAAAAAGGTAAATGATAATTATAAGTTTTATTTGCTGTGTGTACTTTCACTGCAGAAAAAAAAGACGTGTTAGCCTTAGTGGTTGTTCGAAATTTACCTATGTGCGTTGGAGGATAACATCCTGCCCAATTCTGACTGCTCTATTGTCTGCCTGTATTTTTTTTATTTATATTAATTTTGTTATTTTCTGTACTGTTTTTGATGTTCAATTTATTTATTTATTATTTATTTATTTATTTAAGGTTTACTAACAATTGTTAACACTAGATACATCAGAAATTGCAGCTTATATAAACATGTTGAGCTGAGTGTCACAATCACTTATAAGTAAACACCGCATGCAAAACAAAAAGTGAAGCATAAACATTAAATTTACATAACAGTAAATTTTGCTCTCAAGAATTACAATCCAATATTTTTTTATTAATTATTATTATTAAATTAGACAGAAAACAAACTTGGGCAGGAGGTTTAAATTATTTTACTATATTTCAATAAAGAATATTTGTATTGTATTGTATTTTTTATCAACCTACGTGACAATTGGACTAAAAAACTTTTCCTACGCTAAACCGTTACAACTTTACAATAACATATCCCGTAAAACTCCTTCGGGTGTCGCTTCAAATTTACACAAATTACCTATAGAGTTAAATGAGGCGATATTTCGGCGTCTCTCCATTGTCTTCATAATCGCCCCCGTCGACTCATTATTAAGGTAATGAAATCTTAGCGGTTATTACGAGCGAGTCGATAATTGAGCTCGTGGAATTCGATGCCTTTGAGTACCTAATACCTACATTTCGTCTTTAAAGCTCAGTTTAATTCTGAGGTAATATTGAGATTAATCAAGCCTCATAAGTACAGCGATGCCCATGTTACTGTGCTGAGGAGTTGATTTACAGGCACAGACCTCTTCTCAGAATGAGAGGGCTTGGGCCGTAGTTCTCACGCGGGACCAGTGCGGCTTGAGGACTACATACGCGTATTACACGTATTAGATACACTATTTTTTGAGAATGTTGGCCACTCTGATCTTCATACATTTTTTATTCACCACAAGCAATCAAACTACTTGGAAATAAAGAGAAATGTGATTTTTTAAATTGAGACCCAATTAACAAAAAACCGGTCTGGCCACAACAAAACTCTAATACACATCCGTTAGCCTCATTATCATCATCATCATTTCTGCCGTAGGACGTCTACTGCGCTGGACATAGGCCTATCATTGACACCCAATCATTACTGTTGGAAGCGACTTGCATCCACCCTGAACCTGCGGCCTTCACCAAATCGTCCGTCCATCTCGTTGGTGAACGTTCCACGCTGCGCTTGCCAGTCCGTGGTCTCCACTCAAGAACCTTTGGGCCCAACGGCCATCTGTTTTGCTGTTAGCCTCACTATCAGAGAATATTTAGCAACAAACAGAACGAGAAAAACTCTTAATTTCTGGTCTAGACGGTCATTTAGTTTTTAAGTGAAGTAAGGTGCCAATTATTGAAAAAAACTTAAATTTCGATTATCTCGAAAACCATGGCACTTTTACTAAACTAAAGTGCAGTCTAGGGACCAACCTAAGGTGCTATGTCGATGGCTAGAAGCTTGGCTATTAATTACTAGGCAGCCTGTATACAGGGTGTATACGTAATCGTTAAGTGTGTCCAGGCGATTATTCCGAAACTATTACAGATATCAAAAAAACTGTGAACTGATATCGAAAGTACGTTATCTAACGAGTAAGATGACATTATTAACATTTAAAAGTAAAAATATCCATAATTTTGACATCAAACACTCGCATACATAAAGCCCGTCATTGTGTCGCACAACAACGACGTCACTTCGAAAATTTTGTACTTACCAAATAAGAAATAAATACTATTCAAGTAAAATATAGTTTTATTACCTTGTTGAGTTAAAAAACAGTTTCTTTGAATATCAAAACTATACTTATAAATTACAAAATAATCTTTTAAAATAAGGAAACTAAAACTTTTCTACTAATCTCGTACTAAATGTATGGGAGTATTAGATGTCAAAATTATGGATATCTTTCTTTTTATTTTTAAAAATTTAATAATGTCATTTTATTCATTAGGTAACGTACTTTCGATATCAGTTCACAGATTTTTGATATCTGTAATAGTTACGAAATAATCGCATGGACACACTTAACGATTACACCCTGTATAGAGTAATATAATTTTGAGCTTGGACGGTCGCTGTAAATGCTGAGGGCAAGTCACTGTTATCCGAAAGTTCCGAAACGCTTACTATTATCATTGAAGATTATGGTAAGCAGTAGAGGCACCGGCCAAGGCCTAAACCGTTCGCGCACGCGCAGCAATCCGATTACTGCATTACAAGGCCTTTGTGAAAATAGTGTTTCCAGAGTAAGGATGAAATTTTCTTTAGCGCAAGTTTTAACACGTTGGCTACCCACCATACTACACCAACAGTATTCCTCCCACGCCCCATACAAATTTACTGATCCCACCAGTGATGCTCAAAGAGATCTATATACTGAGATGCCACGTGCATCACCGGTGGGATGGGATCACTTAATCTTCTCTGTGTGGCTATGAGCATCACCACTGGGATCAGAAGATCATTATTCAGCTATTTTGATTATAAAATTGTACGTTATGATTTCTGGTTGTTATTTATTTTAACTATTATATTTTTCGATTTTATATATTTTGAACATAATATAGATTTTGACTTTATTTTATACCCATTCTGCAAGTAGGTCGCATAGAGCTCTTTTACATGTCGCTTTTTAAAGCTACCAGCGCTTTCGTAAGGACCATCATTGCCAAGCAACTTGGCAGAAAGTCATTTTTTCAAACCAAAATAAACATAAACTACAATATAAAATTAAAAAGAAATTACATAATATGAATAAAATACAGGGATATCTCAGCCGGTACAAGGTTATCGATGAGTTTTGAGGACACCCTGTATAAATAAATACAAGCACTTGCACAAAAATCAATCAAAGCGCGAGCTCAAAATACATTTCGCAAACGCAGACTCGTCTGAATCAACGACATCTGTTATTTGAAAGGCGCTTTGTTCTGAATCGGCGGCGTTTTACTTGAACGCAAGAATTTTAATTAAAACTAAAACCTTTGCATGGATGATAATTTAAAGCGAAACCATTTGGATCTCAGTAAAAATGTAAATGAAAAGTACTGGGCGGCTGATGGATGAAAATTAAGTAAAAAAAATGTCGAACGACATAGGGTAAATCGCCATAGTTCAATAACTGGCCACCTCATACTAAAAATGATCTCTATTCACCCATAATAGAATTAATTTTTAGTATAAGTTGTTAATTACTGGCCAAGTGGCCACCCTTCAATAATTGGCCACGTTATACTAAATTGATTTCTATATTTCAAACTAAATACAAACTGAAATATAGATGCACAGAAAAAACCCCAGAAAAAAGACCAATGCTGGGAATCGAACCCAGGTCCTCAGCGTTCCGTGCTGCGTGCTTACCCCTACACCATCACTGGTCTAGAGGTTAGCGACGAATCTTTCCCATACATCGTACATTTCAGTCTGTTATAATCACTTTATGCAGTGATAAAGCGCTTATCTATGTTATGCCCTCTACCGAGAGACTTTAACACTCCTTCGGAGCTAACCGCTCACCTGGACCAAAAGATGGCGCTACTGTGCAACTGTGCGTACTGCACGTGCGCGTGTGTGTGCTGTGCGTAAAAGTAATAAAAAATGAAGTTGAAAAATAAATAAAAAAGATACTTCATATCTGACTTGTTTAAAGTTGCACAGTAGCGCCATCTCTTGGTCCAGGTGAGCGGTTAGCTCCGAAGGAGTGTTAAAGTCTCTCGGTAGAGGGCATAACATAGATAAGCGCTTTATCACTGCATAAAGTGATTATAACAGACTGAAATGTACGATGTATGCGAAAGATTCGTCGCTAACCTCTAGACCAGTGATGGTGTAGGGGTAAGCACGCAGCACGGAACGCTGAGGACCTGGGTTCGATTCCCAGCATTGGTCTTTTTTCTGGGGTTTTTTCTGTGCATCTACATTTCAGTTTGTATTTAGTTTGAAATTATGGTTTCATGGGATGACCGTAAAAGTAATAAAAAATGAAGTTGAAAAATAAATAAAAAAGATACTTCATATCTGACTTGTTTAAATTGAATTCTGTTTGTTGGGGAACGTAGTTCATTATCAGTATGAGGGGGGCCAGTTATTGAATGATGGTCAGTTATTGGCGATTTATCCTATGTAATATGGATATTATTATGACTATGCTAGATTTAAAAATGAAAACAATTGCAAAAAAGTTACAGAACTTTATTGTTGAAGTAAATAATCATATTTTTTTATATTTGATATTTTCAGCCCATTTCTTTTCGTCACTACTTTTAAAAAAGCTCGTATCTTAAATTAATACGTAAACCAAACTGAACCTTGATGCATACTTAGTAAAGTTCACTTGGCTAGATTATCGATTCTGAGATACGAGCTTTTTAGGGTTCCGTAGTCAACTAGGAACCCTAATAGTTTCGCCATGTCTGTCCGTCTGTCTGTCTGTCTGTCTGTCCGTCCGCGGCTAAGCTCAGAGACTGTTAGTAGTAGAAAGCTGTAATTTGGCATGAATATATATCAGTCACGCCGACAAAGTGATTATATAAAAAAACTAAAAAAATTTTTTTAGGGTACCTCCCATTGACGTAAAGTGGGGGTGATTTTTTTTTCTCGACTAACCCCATAGTGTGGGGTATCGTTGGATAGGTCTTTTAAAACCATTGAGGGGTTGCTAACATGATTTTTGTATTCAGTGATTTGTTTGCGAAATATTCAAGTTTAAAGTGAAAATTTTCATTAAAATCGACCGTCCCCCCCCCCCCCTTCTAAAATCTAAACAGTTGGGTGGAAAAATTTGAAATTTACAAGGAAAATTATAGCGGCTAAAATTGCTTGGGAATTATTTGTAGTTTAAGAGTAAACAGTAGCCTAAGGTATAAAACATACCGTCACTACTTTGAAAAACTCGTATCTCAAATCAGCATGTAAACAAAACTGAACCTTGATACGCACGTAATAAAGTTCACTTTGCCAGATTTTGAGATACGACCTTTTTTCAAAGTATTGACGATACCTAACTTGGAAGATTCCGTACACATACGAAATCCTTAGAAAAATATTACTTGATTTTTTTCAAATTAGTGATGTTTTATACAAGTCAGATATGAAGTATCTTTTTTATTTATTTTTTCAACCTTATTTTTTTATTACTTTTACGGTCATCCCATGAAACCATATATTTCAAACTAAATACAAACTGAAATATAGATGCACAGAAAAAACCCCAGAAAAAAGACCAATGCTGGGAATCGAACCCAGGTCCTCAGCGTTCCGTGCTGCGTGCGTTTTTAAAAAAAAAAAAAAAAAATGAAGTTGAAAAAATAAATAAAAAAGATACTTCATATCTGACTTGTTTAAAGTTGCACAGTAGCGCCATCTCTTGGTCCAGGTGGGCGGTTAGCTCCGAAGGAGTGTTAAAGTCTCTCGGTAGAGGGCATAAACATAGATGAGTGCTTTATCACTGCATAAGGTGATTATAACAGACTGAAATGTACGATGTATGGGAAAGATTCGTCGCTAACCTCTAGACCAGTGATGGTGTAGGGGTAAGCACGCAGCACGGAACGCTGAGGACCTGGGTTCGATTCCCAGCATTGGTCTTTTTTCTGGGGTTTTTTCTGTGCATCTATATTTCAGTTTGTATTTAGTTTGAAATATGATGTTTTATAGTTCACTGTCTACTTATGTAGTCGAGAGGTGACAATTTACAAGTTGCGAGAGTGATATAGGGTATATATTTTTCCGGAATTCCCATGGGAACGGTAATTATACAGGCGGGTTTTTCATCTAAGTATTCAAATTAGTTTTTTTTTTTATATTAGTGAAGATCTAGACAAACGAACTAGTGGGTCACCTGATGTTAAATGAACACCACTGTCCATAGACACTCGCAGCGCTTTACGCGAGTTAGTTAATAAGTATTTTTTTTGCAACACTTTGTAGAGTTAGTTACATTTTTTTATCAAAACTTGCTATTAGCTCAACAGCCCTGTTAAGAAAATACTGAGACCATTAATTATATACCTACTCGTCAGCGGTGTACAGTTGGCCGCCCGCCAGCGCGCTGATAAACTGCAGGTACAATCTTCCCCGTAAATAAGTGTTTTATGTTTGCGTGACGTAAAACAAAAGAAAGCGGTGCTAACTAGCATTGCTTTTTTTTTACTCATGACCTTACCGGTCCTCTGCTGGTCGCATTTCTCAAGCGATTCTTATAATCATATTTCGTAAGGACCCATTATTACATAGATTTTTTTTCAAAATGGCGGGAGGATTTGTTTTCATGAAAGCTTAAAAGGCAATATAAAATACTAGCTGATGCCCGCGGCTTCGCCCCCACTCAAGTTGATTAAAAAGTATTTTCCCGTGGGAATGAGATATTTTCCTGTAGTAAAAAGTAGCCTATTTCACTATCCAGCCTATCAACTATGTCCATACATAAATATCGACATGAAATAAGGACAAACAAACAAACAAACACACTTTCACATTTATAATATTAGTATGGATAAGTATATAGTTTCACATGATCACATTTTTACTATACCTACACTTTGTATTAAATTAAATCTGGTATACTTAATCACCAGGTGATTGAGTTAGTTTGAATGAACACCCCTGTAATGTTTTTTAGGATCTTTTAATCAGGCGAAAAATGATTTCATACGTCGATTGATATTCGAAGTCTACCACTTCAAAGGGATAAATCTTTTGTAAAGGTGTTCATTTAAATTAATCCAACCATTTTCTGAAACATTTCAAATTATTTTTGAAAATAATAAGTAAGGTAAACGTCCTTGTGCTCGACACTGACCCAATACACCTTCAATCTTATGTCATAGTAAGAGAGGTGACAGATGGGTGTCATCTACTAGGCGTTGAGGTGTCGAGCATTGGTACGTTTACCTTACTCTTGTTCTTTGGTCACTGTCACAGTTGTAAGATAAAAATCAACTATCGCTTTGTATGGAAGATCATTAGAAAACGGCTTGACCGAATCGGCAGTTTTCGTGTTCGTAACAAGAACAAGGAATCCATGAAATAATTGCCAACCATATTCTTACAAAATGACACTTAGTTGTGAACAGAGCCATCTGTAAGAAAATGACAAAACTAAATAAGCTGCCATCTATCGACGAGTAGTGCTTGTTTTTAGATACTCCTACTTATTGATAGATGGCGCTAAATACCTATTGTTCTAAGAAAAGTGTTTCGTGAAGTTCGGTACATTATTATTTTATCAACCACGTGGACTCGTAACTCCCCTACACGTAAAGTGAGTAATGATTTTTTTCTCGTCTAAACCTTTAGTTTAAAGTATCGTTGGATAGGACTATTAAAAACATTTTATAGGTTTGCTAAGATCATTTTTCGATTTAGTGATCTGTTTGCAAAATATTACGCTTTATGTTGCTAATTCTAACTAAATTTGCTACTAAAGAGTATTGGTAATTCGGTACTATATTTCAACCGAACTACTGCTACTGAAAAATTGCACTAGTTCGGTCAACCGGACTACTGCTACTAGGGGGGCCGGCCGGTCGACCCACTTAGTCGGTTTTTATGAAATAGGGTGAGAAACGAAGAAGTAGTTCACCTGATAGTAATTAAGCACCACCATTGCAACACCAGACGCAGATGTGTAGCCAGCCCAGAAGACTAAAGTACCTCATGCGCCAATAATCTCATCGTCTGTCTCACTCTCGACCACTCTCAGTCTATTCCGACTAGTTCCATTATTAGTTCCAGTGATGGAACTAGTTTGGACTTTTTTCCCCAGTAGTTACATTCAACGAAGAGGGTATCCTCAATGGAACTAGATGGACTGTTTTTTCCCCAGTACCTAGTTACATTAATAGAGCAGGGTTTAATTTAATTCATTTAAAAGGACTGTACCATTACTTTCATGGTAGGTTGAACTAGGTTTTACTGATTTTACAATACAATTAATGGAACTAATAACATTGGAACAATGGAACTAGTCGGAATAATAGACCTCACTCACTCACTCTCCACGCCGAACACAGTAAGTAGCGCAAGCCCTGTTAACTGCATCTGTGTGAGGACTTAAATAAAACAACAATATACATGAACAGATTTATTCGTTGACCTTCCTTCAGGCAAACTTTATTGGTCCACCTTTATTGCTTCTATCTAGAGACGCGATTGCGCGGTGCGCCGGGGAGGGGCCGTTGTCGGGATAGTGTGGTGACGAGATCGTGTCGTGACGGTAATTAGTCGTGTCGATGTTAGGTCGTGACTATTTTAAGGCGCTTCGATGACTGGCTTAAAGTTCCACTTAGCGACGGAAAGCTTGGTGTGGTGGTATTTAAATTTAACACTTCTTAAGACCCATATAAGATATTGACTGTCAGAATTTGAAACTTAATATTAATAACGAAAAGCTGACTTTTGCTTCGACGTATGTTCTAAGTTTATTACGCTGGGCCTTAGGAGGTTAAATTTCAACGGATTTCAGCTAGAAGTCTGTTGTGTTTTGGTACATTTATGTGTACTTTTGCATTACCATCATCCAAACTCGTTAGTTGTGAAGAGGAGATGTAACAGTGGTTGATGATGTATGAGTTGGGAGTTGTCAGAAAGAGATAGTAATTATAGATTTACCATTAGAACTGAAGTCAGACGAAATGTTTCAGCCTGTGGTTGGGTAAATTCAACTAATATGCTTAGAAAAAAATCTATTTTTTTTTTTATTTAGATTAACGTTTATCTTGTATTCAAAGATATTCCGTAGAAAAATCTTTGCGGGTGTCTATTTGAATTTACTCAACCTCTGGATAAATATTCCTGATTCATTTCGTAGCACCTGGTATACTATGGATTCGTGCGGATCTAACTATAGGTATAAACAGATTTAGCTACGCAAAACTGATCAACTCTACAAAAAAATCAATTACAATTACGAGTCTAGATTCTGTAGCAATCAAGGCGAAATCAAATTTAATTAATTAGATCTTTTTGCGTAATCACTAATGAAAATGACGAGAATTGGTCGTGTTGCGCATCTTGCGACGCTTGATATAAGTGTCATGCAATGACGAAAGTGTGTCGTAGTGACTAATGACTAGGATCGTGACATGACGCTTTGCGGTGGTGCGCAGGCGGTGGACCAGTGAAGTTGCCACGGCGCACCTACTTACACTTAACCTAACTATATACAAAATTAGTACCCGTTTAATTAATTTTATACTGAGACTATTTACAGTTTAAAAGACACGTGGGTCGAGGTTATTGCACAAGCCGATTGGCAAGGTGGCAGCTAGATCCGACCTGGGCATGAACACCAGTATTACAAGACCGCGATGTGAATAGGATCGAAAGATCTGAGGACCGATTTTTCAAATCATATAACTCGAAAATATCATTGAACAACGGTTAAAATCTGTGTCATCAATATATTAGCAGCCAAAAGACCATCCACTGTTTGAGAAAGACCTCCCCCAAATAGTTCCACAATGGTCTATCCCGCGCTGCCTGCATCAAAAATATTACAAAATCGACGGTCCATCTTGTGAGGGGCATTTCCACGCCACTTCTTTCTGTTTGTAGACGCTACTACGAGCAATATGCCCTGCCTACTGCCACTTACGTCTGCCAACTCTCCAAGCTACATCAGTACCTTTGTTTCTCCTGCAGATCTCCTCATTTCTGATTTGATAACGCAGGAAAGCTCCGGGCATAGCTCACTCAAAATCTGCGTCATCATCATCATCATCAGCCTATGTTCGTCCACTGCTGGACATAGGCCTCTCCCATGGCACGCCACTGAGTACGATCCTCGCCGGCCACTCTCATCCAGCTCTTGCCAGCCGCCTTGCGAAGATCATCGCTCCACCGAGTCTGAGCAATGTCCGTGACAATGGGCAGGCCATATAACCCGAAGAACCGATAACCGTTGGGGTAGACGAGTTCTTGAGTGGAGACCACGGATCGGCAAACGTAGCGTGAGAAAATCTGCGTATTGCTACAAAATTATAGTTCATATTAAATGACTTTCAAATGGTATTTTCGAACGACGTGATGTCAAAAATCGGCCTCCTGTCATTTCATATAAATTTCGACGTAAGTAAATATATGAAAAAACTGTCAGTACCATGCCTAGTCTCATCGCGGTTGAATAATACCCGACGTCTGACCTTCAGCTGTTTTACGTTGTGATGTGGCCCAGCTCAAGTCGTCGGTCACATCAGGAAAAAATATGTACATGACTAGTTTCCCTTAAAAATTTCAATACATATTACGGGGCCAGCAACAGTGACATCGATTGCTGACCTTACAATATTAATATAATACCTATTGATAAATATAAATGCATTTTAAACAGAAACAGGACGACATAACTGGACTCTTTAGCTGTGCTAGACTCTTGTTTCATACGCATTACCGTCCCTATCAATTGTTAAAATTGCGCCAATCAAAATGTTGACTTGTTGCGATTCAACCAATCATGTCCCCGCATTTTCATGTTAGAGATTGCAGTAGAATTATGTAATACTTTGTCTTACTGTTTTACTCTTTGATCCAATACATTCATTCGTGTTAAATAGTTTCTTTGTTTTATCCCATAGACCATTAGTTCCCAAACTTTTTTTTCTCATAGATCTCTTTCAAAATTTAGCTGGTTCCGGTGGACCCCTTGCAGCTACATTTGTACCATATTTCCAAAACTCGACAAAAATGTGAAGATTGGATCTAAATCTAAATCCCGTCGAGTCTCCCGTGGACCACTTAGGGAATCAATGCCATAGACTAAAACTCAAGTTTGTTTTAGACCAATTCAAATTTCTATCTCTATTTCTACATTCGCGCTAGGCCCTCGTGGGAATCACAGCCTGATCCCTCTCATTCTGGGAGGCCGCCTCAGTGAAACGTACATACGTCATAATGACGTTCCTTTTGCAGGTTATTTTTATGGGAAGATCCCGCTTTCGTTACCATTAACTTGTAACGCTTTTTAGCTTTAAGTACTTTTTACAGCGGGTCGGTAATGTCATGGAAGTTACTCTCAATCAACAGTCAGGTGTGTCCCTAACACCTCAACGTAGTACCTTACGACAGTCTTGAAAATAGTGCATTATTACATTATGTTAGGCCTATCATACTATACGTGCTAAACTACTGAGGCCTAAGTAGGATTGACCGAAGTCTGTAAAAAATAAAAAACTTTAACATTATAAAAGTACAAGATTACAACATTTAAAAAGGTTCACTAAACATTGTGCACTATTCGTTTGTGCGGAAACGTTTAAAATTAATCTAAAATCCGTCAAAAATGCTTATAAAATCGTGACTGTCACACTATCAGCTAAAAGATAAACCATTAGGAGCATTAGAGGTTTATTAACTTTTTGTATGAGCTTGAGCCTGAGTCTAACACAGCCTCGTCCAAAACTGAGCATAACACAGCGTGCTGAGTCGAGCACAGCGGGTTCAGTGCCCCGATGGTCTTAACCCAACCCAGCGCCTCAGACATCGTACATCAAACCGATAAAGCCAAGACAATCATTTACTTTATTTAAGAGGATAATTCTTGGCAGTACAAGACACGCGAAAATGAAGCGCGCTGATTAGTTGCCCGGCGACACGACATCGCTAAGGTAGTGACGAAGTCTGAGGTGTCATGAACCCAACTCGATAGCAAACCACCGACCGAAGGGTGGATCCACTTGGACGGGTAACGCGGCGAGACTGTAGGGGCCGACTTGAGAGAAGTCGTGGACCTTGACTAGAAATCATTTCGTATTGTAACTTATAACTAATGTATATTAAATTCATTTTAGACCTTTGGGCAATTTCATGCCCTATTTTGAACGCGTGCACTGCGCACGTTTCTCGTATTTTTACATGCAAATTTTTACCTTGCGTTAGCTATGTTAAACCTTAAACTCAGACGTTTCCAAGGGTCTGTAGGTGGGTGGGAAACATTTCAACCGCCGTAACCCGTGTGTTACGAAAATCGAAAGACCACCACCATACTTGGTATATGCTGTGGTCGCAGAATTGCAATTGGTTTTAGTTCATGGATATTATCATTACATTTTCTTAACACACAGGCTACGGCGACTGAAATGATTCAAAGCTCCACTTAGTTTTGTAAACGACTGACCTTGGGAAGCGAAATATCGAAATTAATGTTCAGTGCAATAGGAACAACATCTTAAGTAATAGGGGTCCCAAGTTCTGTCCAAATGCTAGTTTTCAATTATCTGCATTACAAATTAACAGCTGAAAGGATAACTTACTTTTGTAGAAGTTTGTGGCATCATTTAAGTACAGTCAAGGAATTTAATTTACAACCCACCTAAGTTTGAATATCGTACAGCAAACTGTCACCATAAGAGCTAGCTACGATGTTGCTTTGACGTGTTGCATTTGATATTTCGACTTTAATGCATTGCGAATGTTTAACGAAATTTATACGAAATGGGTAGGGAATTTAAGTCCTTGACTGTACATCGTCAATTAATTGATTAAGTATCCCAGGATTATGATATTGTAATACTGGCATAGACACTGAACATTATTTACACGAGCTTTTGTAACACGGCAGGTTCTGTAGAATAACTGAAAAACTGGTCTCTGTACAAATTTTTAGAGAATCCATAACAGGATTGCCGATTGCTGCAAAAAGCATTATTTTCCTCCCAATGGAATGAGAAAAGTGACAGTTTGTGCAGAAGTCAACTATGCAGATGTTTTTCTCATATCAAAACCATTTTAATCACTATATAAGTATTACTTGGTCTGTTTTATCAGGTTTGGCTGATATTTTTTGATCTTGTGGCATTCTGCCAGCTACATGTACATATAATCACGAAGACGGCATCTTGCTTTTCGTATAGTACCACAAATTGTAATATCGAATCAGGTAATTGTGCGAAGCTTATTTTGCTGTTAGAGAGATCTTACTTTAACAAAAATACAACGGGACATAAACAGTGTGCCCTTCGCGTTTGACTCATCTGTCAGATATAGCTTCTTTTCAAATTTCCTATCTTCATGTAGCGTATTAGTATCGGATCGATAAGGGTGAGTTGTAACACATTTACTAAACCACCACCAAAATTTATGTCTTACGCTACTGAATTTATGACACTGATTCACAATGTTAAAAGTTGGACTTATTCCAAGCCTCTCACTATGGATTCCATTCGGACCTATAGCCTAATTACTCTTAAGTTGTCAGTCTTACAAAGAACAGACAATATGAGACAGACAACGAAAACCAGCAGCCCCGGTCGTTGGCACTGTCTTAAAAGTCACAACTATGGCCCCTACATGCTTTCGTACAACGCTGGTCGCGCAAGACCGAGATTTCACATCTGAGGAGACAACATGGCTTTTTCAACTTTGTCTTTGATTGCAGTGCTTATGCCAGTTCCCAGTACTCTAGATCTAGAAGATTCGAGATTTTATCTTTGGTAATGTCTGCAAAAACACTTCTTATATAGAATTAATCCATTTGGTATTCTTAGAAAGTACCAAGCTTCTGAACAGGTTACAATCCAGCAGATGTCACTAGTGAAACATAGATTAGTCGTAGTAATCTAACCAAACTAACCGTAACATTAGTCTTACCAGTGACATCTATAGGCTTGTAAAAGAACTGGCTAGTCTAACTTGACAGACAATCGTTTGATAGCTTCAGTCTGATTTCTGCATCATGGACCTGGACTAAAATATTAATGGCCTGTTCTCGCTTGGTAATAACTGTATCTCTTCTCTACTAAACCAATAAAAAAGGGACCTCCTCACATGTCGACAAAACTCGGTCTCATAAACAGGTCACTCACGTACACAGGATTATCCCGTCACGTTTCGGACCAATATGTAGTTGTTTGTCAACCTAGGGATCGGTAGGGAACAAATGCTATGCGACACGTGTCGGCAGCATCGTCAACGTAATAACATGTCTTTGCTCGACATTGCTGGAGACATTTACATGGGCATATTTTGTCACATCAAGTCTGGTTTCAACATTTCAGGACATTTGTCCCCCAGTATTTCCCCGGCTTTTAAAAAATTGCTTACGCAATTACCACCTGGGTATTTTCACATTAATTGGAACAATTTTTTTTTTAATTGGGATATTTTTTGGTTTGTTCTTACTCAGAATCAAGAACAACGATTTCGATGATAAAAAAAAGTGTCCATAATTTCCATGAAATTTTTTGTCCGTTTCGTAACGACCCAAACAAACTAAATGAAAAAAAGTTGCAAAACTGACTCATAAGAACACTTTTTTCTTTATAAAAATGACCAGTGCTCATGATTCTGAGTAAGTAAACACCAAAATTTCCTAATTTAAAAAGTTGTCTCCATCAATAACAGTAAAAATCCCCACCTGAGATAAAAGAACGCAAATCCGTCCCAAACATGTCGAGCATCCTGACGTAAATGACCCTTTAATGACTGAGTTCAATTTTCTCTCGGCCTCGAGCACCAGGTTCAAAGACTAGCACGTTACTCGTCCACAGTGGAGCATCGCGATCACTGCGGAGACGCGGCCGGCGAGCTCGGCACTCGGGCCAGGGTCTTGTATAGCGGCGAGTTGACGAAGCGCGGGTACGAGTCGCGGTGCATCAGCGTGTAGATTTGTAGCTGCGCGTCGTCGAACGTGTGCGGCGTGGGCTCCACCATGTTGCGGTTTACCACTTCACGCACGCGTGAGTCTAATGATACCTGGAACGGGGAAAGGTGCTGGTTGGGCTTAAGAAAGTCATGTCAAACATACTCCTGGGCCCAATTGCATAACAAAGTACAACTAATATTACAAGCGGAACTCTCGCTTCATATTAACTAGAAAGGGAGTTCCGCTTGTAATATAAGTTGTACTTTGTTATGCAATTGGGCCCTGGTCTTCAATTTGGGCCTAGAATGGCCTTATAGAAAATCTTATTGGAAACTCTTGACTTTTGGGTTTAGAAAGTTGACTGTGAAATCTCAAATAATTTATTGAATCAGGTGTTACTTCGTGGAGGTCCATATTAATGAACTGAAACAATTCCTTCGCTCAACCGCGGCCTTACGATTGTTACGTTTATGTAAGAAATGCGTGTTCATGCAGTTCCTCCATCTACACACTGTACAAACACACACAAATCACACAAACCTAACTATGACAACCACCAAATTACACTGACGCATTTCGAACTCAACCAGAGCTCATCCTCAGAGTATCAGATTTTATACAAACAAACCAAAACAAAAGTTGTAATTTGTCACTGTTACCCCCCAAAAAAAGTAACCAATAGTGACAAATCTCTTTTGTAAAGATTACTATTATAATATTTTTAAGTATCATCTATATCCATGTTCCCAAAAACAATTATTTAACATCTGCTTTCCCTGCCTTTGCTATACTATTCTGTTACTGAAACCTGTCCAAGATTAATTGCCACCTAGCAAAGTAATTTACCGCCGGTTTTTGCGCGTATGATATCAATATCCTATAGACCGCCAATTTGTGGCATCCTCGCCGCAACATCAAATGTTTCACGTGTTGCTAGACTGAATAAAACTTCAATCGATACTGTGTGTTCTACAATAAACTCATACGTAACATAAGTATTTACATGACAAAAAATTACAACGAGACGACACACCCACAAAAGAACATACATTATGAATTAAACAAACGGCCATGTTCGGGGTCACTGCTATTAGGATCTGTATAGAATAACTCGAGGTCATTAAGTACAAAAGTAGTAACACTAATATCTAGTCAGGTATGTGTCATAGCTATTGCTGGCATGTTCTGTCAGATTTAATTTCCATCTGGGTTGATCAGAAATGCTTTTGGGCACACATGACGTAAACCAGGTATGATCACTGGTACTTAAATCTAATAACATTATTTCAATCCCGTAAACTAATACAACAACTTAAAGCACGGTTTAAATAGTCATCGGTCTAGTCACATGAAAATCTCATCATGCCACTGGCAAACGGATTTTCGAACGATCCAATCACATTATAAGCAACTAATTGATGATTTTATTGTTAGTCTTTAAGAGATGGTACGGCGTTTGGGATGTCCTTAAAATACGCAATTCCAATGTGCCCATTTTAAATGGCTAGCGTGTACCAGAAAGACAGAAGATGTTGGTACTCATCTCATAGTTAAATAATACGGATTATTCACGACGTAAAACGATTTTAACTCGATATTGTTTCGGACTAATCCATAGCCCTTCTCGGAGTAACACGCCACGGCTGCTGCCAAACGTGCACTGAAGGGCTACGTAAAGGTAGGTCGTAGGTCGATTCTACAGACACCGAACGCGCCAGACGCCTGCCGTGTCAGACAAAATAATATTCTTCTAGTTAGCATTATTTTACTATGAGTGAGTCTCACGGTAGTATTGGAACTGACCTCTTTAGGTGAGAGTATGGAGATGTAGTCCTCATAGATGAAACGCGCCTTCTCCTCGACGGCGTCGGGATCGGTTTCGCGCTTCAGCTCCTCGCAGGCCAGCCAGAACATGATGTTCTCCTCCGAGTACTCGCCGCGCAAAAAGTCGCGGAACACCTTGCGCCCGGCTGAGGAATAAAGAGTCATCATCATCATACAGTGTAGGTAGGCCTCCAGCAAGATGGAGCCACGACCTGGTTAAGGTTGCGGGATCGCGTTGAATGCGGAGGGCACGGGAAAGATCTGTTTGGTGAGCCTTGGAGGAGTTCTAAGTGGACGTCATTCGGCTAAAATGATGGTGATGATGATGATTATCACGACGTTTACCGATACGTTTTTACACGACGACGACGACGCAAAATATAATTATTAACCTTGAAACTTTCGAGATCGTTACCAGTTTCCTCTACATTATTTCTAATTTAGATGTTCAAAGGTCTCACCTGCGCTGCGCATGAGTCGGTCAAACGACTGGCCCCAGCTCTGGATCTCCTCCAGCGACGGCCTGCAAATAACAAGTATAACGATGTTAATTCCAATCAACAGAAATACGATGTGCAAAAGATACCGAATCAAAACAGCCTTGGAGCGGTCAACTTTAACAATGAAGATGTAAAGGACAAAGATTACGATTTTATGTAGGATTGCGATATCATAAGTCATCATCATTTCAGCAGAAAGACGTCCACTGCTGGACATAGGCAATTATTGGAGGCCTACCTACACTGCGTCTTCCGGTCCGCGGACGCCACTCAAGAACCTTTTGGTCTCATCGGCCATCAGTTCTACGAGCGATGTGTCCTGCCCACTGCCACTTAAGTCCGGTGATTCTTCGAGCTATGTCCGTGACCATGTCCGTTTAGTTCGTGCGCGGATTTCATCATTTCTAATGTGATCCCCCAGAGAAACTCCGAACGTAGCCCTCTCCTTCGCCCTCTGAGTGACTTTGAGCTTTCGTATGAGGCCCACCGTTAGCGGCCACGTCTCAGTGCCATAAGTAGAGTTGACAAATTTTAAGTAACGAATACTTATGGACCTTGAATATTGGTTATAATGCCAAAATTTTACTGGTCAGCTCGGAAGTTTTTCAGAAAAACGTATTTACAGTCAAATTGAGTCGATTGAAGTGATCGTTTTTAGTCTTGATACTGGAATAACATGGTCATCCTTTAAAGTGATATATTGGGGAAGTGATATACTGTAGGAGTTTGCTCCTAGGAGTTCTGTAGTAGGTATCACTGGCTCGACAATACCTGCGTGCACAAACTACACAACGTCCACACTCGCCCGCGACTCAGGTGACACTGACGCTGTGCAAATACACGAACCACACGAGACAGTGTATGTGTGTCTTTGGACATACACTACAACCAAAATTAAGTATTAAATGTTATCTGGAGGTGTGGGGCTGTTAGTACTCCACTTACGGCGCATCTCCGTCGCAGAGCAGAGGGTCTTGCGGGCCGGGCTCGCGGGGCTTCTTGCCGGGCCCGCCCTCCGACCCGCGCGCCGCCAGGCTGCAACACAAATAAGGTTTTGTTAAAAAATCATTTTTAATACAATCTTTTTGCTGACTGTATTCTTTGCCCTGGATACTTCCATCTACCACCAAAGTACTTGTCAAGACGAATCGACCGAGACTAAACTCGACAGGGTTATGTCGTTTTATTACAGAGTTCCTATGGCCACCTTCCAGCTCCATCATCAGACCCTGGAGGATCAAAGTAGTCGTCAAGACTAATCAAATGAGCCCAAATTCGAACGGGTCGTATCGTTTTATTACACAGTTCCTAAGGCCACATTCCAGATCCATCATCAGATCAGTTCCATGAAATAATAATATGGCATTGTCATCCAATTTACACATGCATACAAAATTTAACCTTAACCATAAATCGAGAAGTGGGTCCAATTTAACTTACAAGATTTGATGACACACAGACACCGGGACAGGTGAAGGTAAATAAAAGCTTGTAAAAAGATGCATAAACTTTAAGGAGGTGCAACTTTTTTTGGTATCCTATTATCTCGCCTCATTAGTTTTTCGTTTAATTTTTATATTGTCTCATTCTGTATTCGTCTTCGTCTTATTCAATTCAATTCAATTTATTTCCATAACAATTTAAATTGTGTCGGATATTAAAGACTATGGAATATAGTCTCGTTCTAAAAATCTTAATTAATCTAAATCTTAATCTAACAAACATAACTTTTAACTAAAATAATTTACATTGCACTTGAGACAACATTGCATAATTGAGCAACTGATTAATTAACTTAATCTAACAAACATAACTTTTAACTAAAATAATTTACATTGCACTTGAGACAATATTGCATAATTGAGCAACTAATCTATCTATACATATAATAAATCTGTAACAAGTCGGTGTCTGTACATTGAAGATATTTGAGAAAAACTGTCACTAGGGCTATTTACTAGCGCAATAGAACCCAAAACAATGTTTTTTAGAATTATTGTCTGTTTGTCTGTTTATCTGTTTGTCTGTTTGTCTGTGCGTTTGTGCGCGCTAATCTCAGAAACGGCTTAACCTAGAAGGATGCGGTTTTCACTGTTAGGTTGGTATTTTCTTGGATTAACATTTAGTGTTTGTTTCATTTGAATCGGTTCACAAATAATAAAGATACGTACGCGGGGGGGGGTGGGTTCGGTGGGGGGTCGGTGAGGGGGGTGCGGGGGGGTAATTTTTTTTATATAGAGGAACTAAGGAGAGCCATAATTGATGAAAAAGCAAATTGGATAAAAAAATAAGCTGCCCAAATTACTAATTCCACGCGGACGGAGTCGCGGGCAAAAGCTAGTAGGAACTATAGGTACATATATTTCTAAACTAATTTAAACTATTACTAATAAAATCATTTATATCATAAAAACACTTACTCAACAAATAAAGGCTGAGTCGTTGTTTGAACAGTTTTACACTATTTATGGACTTTAAATCAGTGGGAAGGCTATTGTACAATTTTACAGTTTGGTTTTGTGTGCTATGCTGTACTACTCCTAGGGTTGGTGCAATGGATTTCATTAAATCTTTTCTACGATTTCATTAAATCTTTTCTATTCGCTATCCGTCACTATCTTTTTTGGTCAAATTCTGCAACTTGTCTATGTCTTGACACGTCTTATTCGTTTTTCGTCACGGTCTTCCATGGACTCATTCGTCGTTCTTCCCTTTCGTTTTTGTCTCATTTACTTATTCGCCAAAATTATTTCGATACGTTCGGTGCTGGTAAATAAGTGTTCGTAAGTAA
Source organism: Archips xylosteana (assembly GCA_947563465.1). Lineage (NCBI taxonomy): Eukaryota > Metazoa > Arthropoda > Insecta > Lepidoptera > Tortricidae > Archips > Archips xylosteana. Next base: position 19,895,184 of record OX387357.1, read on the forward strand.
ATGAGACAAACGAAAGGGAAGAACGACGAATGAGTCCAAGGAAGACCGTGACGAAAAACGAATAAGACTAAACTTTATCTTAATAAAATCTTAATACAGACAAGTCACAGAATTAGACTAAATAAGATAATGTCGGCTAGCGAACAAGACGAACTGACGAATACAGAATGAGACGAAATAAGAATTACGCGAAAAACTAATGACGCGAGATAATAGGATACCCTTTCTGTTATAGCCGCCTAAGCAAATACTCACTAACATTAATTGATCCTAGTTGATTGAAAAATAAATGATTATTGATGACTATAGTTTTATTATAGACCTTTGAACCACACACACTAATTTTATCTGTTTTTTCGAGTCTTATCATCATCATATCAGGCAAAAGATGTCCACTGCTAGACAAAGACCTCCGCCAGAGTTCCATAACGATTGGTCCTGCGCTTCCCGCATCCAAGTGTTTCCGTTCATCCATCTTGTTGATCCTTGTCGAGTACATAAACTGATTACATCTGATGACCATAGTTTTACTATCATTTTAATCCCATGCCTTTTTTTATCTGTTTAACAATCGAGTGAATAAACTACATTCCTTACTCTAATAAAATCTTTAGATTAGCAACAAAGGGTTATGAAGTTTCAGATAAATCTTTAAAGCCCTTTAGTCGATTCTACCAAAACAAGTACACGTCCAATTTAAAACGCCTTATCGCCTTTCGAATTGGTTTAGTGCAAACTAAATTCTGTACGCCATTTTTTCTCCTCAGTTTGTGAGGCAGACCAATTTTCTGCGGATACTGCTTACCACTTTGCCCTGAAACAAACAGAGAACAGCGGTTATAAATCAGACAAAATGTAATTCTCAAAAAGCCTAAACAAAATGACCAATACACATAGTAATCTTTTTGACCGACAGCAGCCTTCATAAACTTTTTACACTTGTAAGGTTGTTGTTGTTGTAAACTTTTGTTTGTTTTTTTTATTATAAAACCATGGGTTTAAGAAGGCTGCAGTAAGATTAGATCAAGTGAACTAGTGTCAAACCTATGGAACAACTACGTATTCAGGCTAGCCATTGACAGGGTAAGATTCAGCTAACTGACTGATCCTCATTTTTGAAGTAAATAGCACTAGGAGAAGACCTTCTCTAAACGATGCCAACGATCATAATACTAGTTTTAACAGGTAATGCTTACGATGTAAATTCGCCATTGAAAATCGCTCTAAAAAGATAAGAAAATCTTCTCAAAACTGTTGCCAATAACGATAATAGTGATGCTAATAATATTTCTAATGATGTGAATGATTGCGATGATGTTGAAATTGATGATGACGATGAATACTGACCAGGAACAAGAGCAGCAGCAGCACCAGCACAGGCAGCACGGCTTGGCGGCGGGCCGGCAGCCGCGCGCCAGCGCAGCCAGGCTGCACATCTGCACACCAAACATACACACACTTTAGCTATTATCTGCAGGAGTAACAGGAGTAGGCAACTTATTTTTTAAATGGAAATGAGCGTATTAGGGCGTTTATTCGAGCGTTTCAACCGCCCGTTTTATCTGGTTACATTTCTTAAGAAATGGTAAAAGATTCTCATACACTTTTCAGTTAAATATATGGTAGACGTACGGGACCTTTAATATATAACAGAAAGCCCTATCAAAATCATAGCCATTTTTAAAAAAATGTGACCAAATAAATAAGGTGACTTAAGTTGTTGATATTTATGGGCGGTGGTGATCATTTTCCGTCAGATGACCCGCTTGCTCGTTTGCCTCCCTCTCATAATAAAAAAGGTGGTTGAAATGCACGAATAAATGCCCATTAGGATTTATTATGAAGACTCTCCACTTCTTTTTTTTATGCAGTTTACTAGTGACGAGTTATCTACGACTTGAGAAATATACAAGCAGAGGAAGCATAAGGTTAAAGGAAAAAAGGTCCTGGCTTTGGAACAACTGGGAATGGATGTCTCCGCTCTCACGAGTCAAATAAATGTTGTACTCCTATCGGGTAAGGACTGAAACCAGCAACTTTGCCGAGTCCTCACCTTTTCACAAAATTGTATTTGTTTTTTGTGTCTCATTCTGTTTTCATTGTTTAAAGTTTGTGGATAAACATTATTTTATTTTATTTATTTATTTTACTAATAAAATATATACATAATTCCATCACTCCTTAAAATGCCAGGTATTCCGTACCCAAATAAGCCAAGTCTGTGAAACTATTCTTGTAACTTGGCCGCCAAAGTTCTTACTAACAAATGGCGTAACCCATTTGCGACCTATTTTATGTGTTTAAAATTCTACTCATTGATTGCACACATCAAGCGAGTTCGCATCTATTTATCTCCTCACACTTGGGTTGCGTTTCCAGTTAACTAAATATTGTCACCATAATATTCATTTTCGAAACTCAACACAACTTTATTTACAAGGGTGTCTTCAGATGTTGTGCATCCAAGGCGTAAACACACTCCCGCTCACTCTCTATGCTCACGCAGATCAAAGGATTTCAAATGTTCATATAAGGATAAACAAATAGACTATCCATATTGGGTTCGCTTTTGTGTTCTCCAAAAATCTTGTATACTTTGGTTTTCCACATCCAGCACGGATTCATCATCCTAGCTTATTTACTTCCAACTCTAGAACACAGGCCTCCTCTCAGGTTAAATTTCCTCGCAGATGTGTAAAGGTTTCCTTCACTGTAAAGCTCATGGTAAATTTCAAACTTAATTTTGCACATAAATTCCGTAAAACTAGTAATGTTAGCCTGGGCTCGAAACCACGGCAATATTTCATCATCATCATCATCAGCCTATGCTCGTCCACTGCTGGACCTATGCCTCTCCCGTGGCTCGTCACTGAGCACGATCCTCGGCCACTTTAATCCAGCTCTTGCTAGCTGCCTTGCAAAGACCATCGCTCCACCGAGTCTGAGGACGTCCTACGCTACATTTGCCGATCCGTGGTCTCCACTCAAGAACTCGTCTACCCCAACGGATATCGGTATTAGGTAGGTATTTGTTTGAGTAAAATCTACCTAAGAGGGAAAAATGTAATGCTATCAAAATGTTACTTTCATGTTATCCATCACTTTGTGAGTGTAACAAATAAGTCATCATCATCATCCCAGCGTATGTACTTATGTCCACTACAGGCCACAGAACTTTTCTCAGGATGAGAGGGCATTAGCCGTAGTTCCTACGCGGTCCCAGTGCGTATTTGGAACTTTACACACACCATCAATAGAAATAATAAAGTGATCTTTTTAATCCCATGTTTCCTGAAACAGTAAATAGACCAAAATACAAATTAAAGCACGGAGTAGAACACGAATTGCACCCACGACCTCACGTTTTCACGAATTCACGTTCACGTCCAAACCGCGCTAGCAGAATGATCTTGTTGACCCAGATACGTCAACACGTGCGACAAGTCGCTCGAAGTGGATTAAGAAAACAAACGAACCAACAGCTCGAGCAATCATTAGGAAAATCGAAGATCCAGAGGATTTTCATGACCCTCATTATACTAAATTAAATTACACAGCAATTCTATTCGTATTTTTACTTTCGTACTAATATTGTAAATGACAAAGTTTGTTAAGATGTTTGAATCTTTGTTAGTTAAATCACGCAATAAAAGTTAAAAGGCTGAATGAAACTGGTATATAAACCTGGCGTGCAGATGGACAAAATTCAGTAGGCTTATTGTCTTTCTGTCCCTCTCTTAATATACCTATATAATTTTTACAGAGTTGAAAAACTTGCAATCCAATGAGCAATTTGTTTGAAGTTGGTTATATTCTAAATAATTTATTGAATCAGGCGTTACTTTGCGGAGGTCCATATTAATGAACTAAAACAATTACTTTGCTCACCCGCGACCTTAAGTCGCGAGGCGAGGTCGCGCGCGAGGTCGCGGGTGAGCAAAGTAATTGTTTTAGTTCATTGGTTATATTCATTGTTCAAAAAGGGTAAACTTTTAAACGGAGTCTTTGGCTATTGTCTGACAGCATTCAAACAGAATTAAACATTATATTTATTTCTGTTTTCTTTGTTGTCGACAAGTCGTATTGCGGACTCGATGTTCATTAGCTACGTACAGATCGTACAAAGGAAATCGGTTTCACGCTATAAATGGGTCAAAGGTAATAAATATCACTATCGGTAGCCTCAATGACTGTAATTACCTTGTGGATGGTTTCGAAACGATTTATATTGAAAATTTAAAGGAGGTTATGTTTTAACCGTTACGTGTAAGAAATTCAGCATTCAGTAAATTTTATAAACGATTTATCGGAAAGATGACATGTGGCCTATCATTTGCCCGAATTTTGCGCTTCGGAACAAAATGCACAAAACGCATAATGTACACTTCACGCAAAATGTAATTAATGGCAAAATGTACAGTCAAGGAATTTAATTTCCTACCCACCTAAGTTTGAATATCGTACGGCAAACTGTCACCATAAGAGCTAGCAACGATGTTGTTTTGACGTGTTTCAATTGACTTTTCGACCTTAACAACACTGTTTTACAATCGCAAGTACCATATAAAATTAAATAGTTACACCGTTTACCCACAATCAATTAAAACCTGTAAAAATTTTGAATTTCGCGCCTGGAGCGTGCCGTTCCACCTTAATTGCATTGCGAATACTTATTTCACGACATTTTTACGAAATGGGTAGGGAATTAAATTCCTTGACTGTACAATACGCATATTGTACACAATGCATATTGTGGAATACACGGAACGTACAATAAGCAAAAAGTACATTCGCAAAATGTACAAATCGTAAAATGAATCGTAAAGGTCGCGGGTGAGCAAAGTAATTGTTTCAGTTCATCGTTTTTTGATATAAAGAAGTGCCCAAATTTTCAATAATTTTTATTTGACATTAAGTAATTTATGTCTGCAACAGTATTTTCTTCCGTATTGTTATTATACTACCCTAACCTAATGTATTCTATAAGATGACCTTTTAAAATATCCTGAACACAAAAAACCTTAGTATACAGTGAAATTGTGACAAATATAAAATATGTCACCGTAAAACGGTCTCGACAAAAATGTACCTAACTACTTTGATAGTACCTATTATTTGTTTTATTAGAACTTTTGCTCAATGAAACCTAAGATTTTTAAAATATAATATTTGGAAGAAAAATGGTACATTATTACGCCAGCCATTATTATTTAGTAGGAGTCGTGACTTATGATAGTTACGATAGATGCACCACCTCTATTGCCACCTCTATTGACGCATGGCGTAAAAACCTCACCTAACCAGGTTTCTGATATCAATTCTATAAAGTTGACAATTCATATAAAAATTGCATTATATCAAATGAAAGTTATATGATTTGTCCAATATTCCTTTTAAAATAAATGTGTTTTGACATGTTCCGTACCTAAAGTCAACATTGTACTAAATCAAACCACAATAACAAATTCTAAATATCGCAAGCCGCATAAACGATCGAATTCTGTATCCTCATACTCATACACCCCCTACTCCCCACCCTACCCTTTCAACCCTCGTCTCCCCAACACCCTCCTCGTCCCAGCACTAGGTCAGTGCAGCTACATCGACAATATTCAAATAGGGAAACCACTTTGTCTCTGAGGTGACACTTTAACAAGGTTGTCTGCTTTCATGGAGGTAGCTATAATAGTATAGACCACAGAATTAGTGAGACGAATAGAAACGTTAGCAGTTATATTTCCTTTCATGACTGTAGTCCTATGTTCCTAATATTCCGTTCAATCACACAAAACGCTACGCTTCATCTTTTATAATGCAACTAGCTTTTGCCCGCGGCTTCGCTCGCGTGTACCATGAGTATTCCAAAGAACCAAGATATCAAGCAAGCAAGCATACAGGCAAGCAAGCAAGCAGGTCCACAATTGACCAAGAAATCGGTGAACATACCTACATAAAAAAATACATAAGGTGGAATGCATAACCTCCTCCTTTTTTAGAAGTCGGTTAAAGAGCCCTTTGCGGCCTATTTACAGTATAAACTTATGCATTTTGAAATTTTAGCTTTTTACAACCAGTAAAACGCAAAATCCCGTTTTTTCCCGTTCCCGTAAGTATTTCGGGAAATGTTTTCTTAATGGTCCCCTACACTCCCCAAGGAACTCACCTGCCAAATTTCAGCTTTCTATGACCAGTAAAACGAAAAATCCCGTTTTTCCCTTTCCCGAATTCCCGTGGGAATTTTGGAAAGTCCTCTCTCAATGCTCTACACTCCCCAAACAACCTACATGCCGAATTTCAGCTTTCTACGGCCAGTAAAACATAAAGTCCCGTTTTTTCCCGTTCCAGTGGGAATTTTGGAAATCCCTCTCTTAATCCTCCTCAACACTCCCCAAGGAACCCACTTGCCAAATTTCAGCTTTCTATGACCAGTAAAACGAAAAATCCCGTTTTTCCCTTTCCCGTGGGAACTTTGAAAAGTCCTCTCTCAATGCTCCTCTACACTCCCCAAAAAACCTACATGCCGAGTTTCAGCTTTCTACGACCAGTAAAACAAAAAGTCCCGTTTTTTCCCGTTCCCGTGGGAATTTTGGAAAGCCCTCTCTCAATCCTCCTCTACACTCCCTAAGCAACCTACATGCCGAATTTTAGCTTTCTACATCCAGTAAAACGAAAAATCCCGTTTTTTCCCGTACCCGTGGGAATTTTGGAAAACCCTCTCTTAATTCTCCTCTACACTCTCCATGCAACCTACATGCCAAATTTCAGCTTTCTATGACCAGTAAAACGAAAAGTCCCGTTTTTTCCCGTTCCCGTGGGAATTTTGGAAAGTCCTCTCTCAATGCTCCTCTACACTCCCCAAGCAACCTACATGCCGAATTTCAACTTTCTACGACCAGTTAAACGAAAAATCCCGTTTTTCCCGTTCCCGTGGGAATTTTGGAAAGTCCTCTCTTAATGCTCCTCTAAACTCCCCGAGCCACCTACATGCCGAATTTCAACTTTCTACGACCAGTAAGACGAAATTCCCGTTTTTCCCCGTTCCCGTGGGAATTTTGAAAAGTCCTCTCTCAATGCTCCTCTACACTCCCCAAGCAACCTACATGCCGAATTTCAACTTTCTACGACCAGTAAAACGAAAAATCCCGTTTTTTCCCGTTCCCGTGAGAATTTTGGAAAGTCTTCTCTCAAGGCTCCTCTACACTCCCCAAGCAATTTACATGCCGAATTTCAGCTTTCTATGACCAGAAAACGAAAAATCTCGTTTTTTCCTTATCCCGTGGGAATTTCCGAAAATCCTTGAAAAAGTTTTTTACTATTATAATTACCTACTTCTATGCCAAATTTGAAGAGTCTAATAATTACAGTTCATAGGATTCCGTTGAACTGAATATATAAATCCCGTTTTTTTCCTTATCCCGTGGGAATTTTAAAAATCCTGAAATTAATGTTTTAACTAATATAATACCTACTTGTGTATCAAATTTGAAGAGTCTAGTTATTATAGTTACAGAGATACGGTCACTCGGAATCGAATATATAAATCCCGTTTTTTCCCGTTCCCGTGGGAATTTTGGAAATTCCTCTCTCAATGCTCCTCTACACTCCCCAAGCAACCTACATGCCGAATTTCAGCTTTCTACGACCAGTAAAACGATAAATCCCGTTTTTTCTTTATCCCGTGGGAATTTCTGAAAATCCTTAAAACTGTTTTTCACTATTATAATTACCTACTTCTATGCCAAATTTGAAGAGTCTAGTAATTATGGTTCATAGGATTCCGTTGAACTGAATATATAAATCCGGTTTTTTTCTTATCCCGTGGAAATTTTGAAAAATCCTGATTTTAATATTTTAACTAATGTAATACCTATTTGTATATCAAATTTGAAGAGTCTAGTTATTATAGTTACTGAGATAGGGTCACTCGGAATCGAATATATAAAACCCGTTTTTTCCCGTTCCCGTGGGAATTTTGGAAATTCCTCTCTCAATGCTCCTCTTCACTCCCCAAGCAACCTTCATGCCGAATTTCAGCTTTCTACGATCAGTAAAACGAAATATCCCGTTTTTTCTTTATCCCGTGGGAATTTCCAAAAATCCTTAAAACTGTTTTTTACTATTACAATTACCTACTTCTATGCCAAATTTGAAGAGTCTAGTAATTATAGTTCATAGGATTCCGTTGAACTGAATATATAAATCCCGTTTATTCCTTATCCCGTGAGAATTTTGAAAAATCCTGAAATCGATGTTTTCATTATTGTAATACCTACTTGTGTATCAAATTTGAAGAGTCTATTTATTATAGTTACTGAGATACGGTCACTCGGAATCGAATCTATAAATCCCGTTTTTTCCCATTCCCGTGGGAATTCCCGAAAATCCTTCCTTAGTGGATGCCTACATTGTATAAGGAATCTATGTGCAAAATTTCAAGTCTCTAGGTCCAGTGGTTTGGGCTGTGCGTTGATATATCAACAGTCAGTCAGTCAGTCAGTTTAGAATTTTATATATATAGATGATAATTTGTACTTGTGTAAAGTTTATGAGTGTGAAGTGATACAGTGTATTTTAATTAATGTTTGTATTGATATAATAGATAATAATAATAATGATAACTAGCTGTTGCCCGCAACTCCGTCTGCGAAGAATAGGGGTATAAAAAACGCCAACGAGCTATTCTCAGACCTACCAAATATAAACGAAAAGTTTCAAAAATCGGTCAAGCCCTTTCGGAGGAATTCGATAGCAAACACCGTGACACGTGATTTTTATATATTACTAGCTGTTGCCCGCGACTCCATCCGCGACAAATAGGGGTAGGTATATAAAATAGCCTACCCTATCCTAGCCTATCTTTCACTTCCACAACACTTGTCTTTCTTCATTCATGCATGCATGCTCCCCGGGTTCGGGTATCTACTCTTGACCTAAACTTTCTTCAAAACATCTCCAATCTAACAATTTGAACAATCTCGTAAACGTGACAAACGACTTCGTGCATACCATTAAGCGTTTCGTAGCTATAAATTTAACTCGTTGACTAACAGGAATCTTTGGACTCATTGAAAATAATCCAAGAATCCAGCGCGAGGTCTTTAAAAGTCCAGTAGTAATTAATGATTTTGTTGACTGCGGTACTATTTGCGTCCCGATTTACAATATCAAGGCCCGCGCCATCAATCCTGGGGACTGGTTTTATTACGAATCTGTTCGCACTCATTATATCGATTTAACCCAGTTTTGCTCGGATTGTTTACCCGATGAATCATCGCGCGCTATCCCTTTTACTCCCGGTCTTAATTTAACTATTACAACAGCCGTCTCTTTCGGTTTTTGCTGTGCCACGTAATTAGATTGTCTAGTTTTGCAATAGTCCAGATTAGTCTTGCGATGATTGAGCTGTGTTGAAAAAATTCAGCTAATGAACTACAATTGAACTTGCTTCTTTGTTACAAACCATGCATCACAGTTACTTCTGAAACATACATATTTGCGCAAGTTACCAAATCGACCGCAGCAAAGAGTAAAGTTATCTACGGAATGCAATTTTACGAGTACAGTGCAGTTTTACTGAGTTTTTTTTTAATTTAGCACAATGCTCTTTAGACACAATACTAATTATAAATATTTCATAGGTAATAAAATATATTTGTCTGTATATTTACTGAAATAATGTACCTGCATTGTACATCTCTTCATCTAAGTTTGGGCGAAAATAATCGTAGATGAGATAATTACCACTTATCCGGTTATGCAGAAGGAAATCAAATTTCACTACGCTACGCGGAACATAAAACGCAACAATTTAAAAATAAATATACAACCTGAATAACAACCCTTCTTTATCAGTCTGCAAAAATGATCTTGAAGCGTTTTTAGCGCTTTCGTTTAGACTTCCAGCATAGTGAAGAGACAACTGACTGATACATTTTCATATTTTGCAGATTGACGGTGTTCCATAGAGTTAACGGACCACCGGCTAGCCTATCCTCTTGCACTTAGAGCTATTTCAAACATCAAGATGTCTTCAAGTACTTACGGCAAATCGCATTTGAAATTTACCATGAGCTTTACGATAGAAAACATAGTGAGGAGTCTAGCACACACCTGCGCGGATGGTCAATGGTGTTGAAGTTTCCAACGCGCACTGGGTCCGCGTGTAAGCGCTCAGTACCGAATCATCTATGTAGCAGAATGTCCAAATTGACCAAGAAACGAAATGTCAGACGTCCTATTAGCCTTTTGTCTCATCAGCATAACATCCATAACGCAGAACATCAAAATAGCAATTAGTCCGTGTAGCATAACGTCCAAACTACATATTGTCAAAAACGCTATCAGCCAAAAAAGCAAATCGTCAAATCTTATTGAAAGCAGTTAGCTGGAGTAGCAGAATAACCAAAAAGTGTGTTCGGCTTTCAAGTGGCCGGTCATATTATCAATTTAGAATCTACCTATTCAATTAAAACTATTTATATCGTGAAATACGCGACGTTATATTTTTTGGACGTTCTGCGATTTTGGCGTTCAGCTTTAAGGGCGTGTTGCTATCTGGCCGTGTCCCTTTATAGACCGTTATGCTAACTGGGTATTTTACGATTAAGGCTGCGTTTCCACCAGAGATGTGCGAGGATGCGTTGCAAGGGATGTGTTTGTCATGAACCAATAGAAACACTTCATTCACTTAGGACCTTTTAAATGAAGTGTTTCTATTGGTTCATGACACACACATCCCTCGCAAAGCATCCTCGCACAGCTCCGGTGGATACGCAGCCTAAGGCATCTTCACACAATGGACAATTTACGTAATTGGACATGTGCTTTTTAGACCATTTGAAGCGTGGTAATTTTGCTTTATAGAAGATTCGGTACTGAGCGCGTGGAAGGCCCAAGCCCATTCCGAGAGGCCTGTGCTTTGAATTGGGATGTAGGTTGAGATGATGATGATGGTGTTGCACGTTGCACCAAGCATGGCGGAAGCACCAACACACCGCCGTTTGCAGGGTAGTGGGTGAGGGTCGGGTATTAATAGAGCGCTGTAAACACGGCGCGCCGCACTGCGAGCCCGTTTGTAACTCATCTTTGATAATCCGAGCCCTGAGCTAGGAACATCGAAACTTGGTTGGGAACTAAAAGGTCTTGAAATTGTTACGAAATATTTCAGCAGTTAGCTTGGTTTGTGTGACTGAAAATCCCTGTAAAGGTGTTCAAAATTCAGTCACGCTTTGTTATACGGGTCAAACGCATTTTTTACGTCTCTCCTGTGAAAGTTAAGGGTGTATAGCCAATATTTTTTAGTCAAGTCTACATCGGCATGTGGGAGGCCTGGCCAATCTTCGGCCCATTTAAATAAATCAAAAGTGTGATCTAATTCTTCTGGCAGAATACTAGTGCTACGGTTGCCGCAGTTTTATGCTGAGTCAGCGCCTTTTTCCCCATAGCACATGGTATCCACTGTTTCGTTTAGTTTAAGCACATATTTTTATCTTACTTTTTTTTATTGTGAGAGGCAGGCACAGACGAGCAAGCGGGTCATCTGATGGAAAATGATCACCACCGCCCATAAATATCAACAACTCAAAGAGAGTCGCCAATCTGTTGCCAGCCTTTAAAGTAAGTATAAAGTAAACCCTTTTCTTGAAAACCGCGATGTCATATTTTTCTTTGTTATTGAATTTTTGGATAACGTTAATACAGCACAGTTTGATATTGTATCTCTTGTTTGTAACTGTTTTAATTTGTGTTATGGGGAAATGTTTTAGTCAATCAAGTCAGTGCAACCAGATGCTAACTAATGACAATATAGTTAAGAGATGCATATTTTTATTATTATACTTGATTGCATGAATTTTCAACGCTGTTTCAATTTTACATTTTACCTTGATGATATTTCAAATAATTGAACAACAATCAAATTTTGGCGCTTACGTCGCATTTAAACGGAAGTGACGAAAGGGTAAATCGAGTTATCATTAAAAAGATAAAAATAAGCTTAAAGTTTCAATGTAGAAACATTTTTTACTAAAAATGGTAGGCAGTAGGCAGGAAAACTAAGAGAGAATTTAGAATTACCCCAGACTTAATTACATCTAAGTAAGTATATATATTGCTAAAGTTAAGTCGAAGTTTCAACCACGTTAGGCTGCCCGTGGTCACAAGTAGACAATCTACTCGTGACCACGAAACGCAAACCCAAGAGAGTCGTTAGTATGGACCAACGAATTAGGGCCTTCTTCGCCCAATTTTTATGACAATAGTTAGCAGGGAACACTACTTACGAGAGTTGATTTCACAACTTCACTTTTAATCGGCGAATTAATACCACACAAAAGTAGAATGAATCAGCAAATTTATCACTTTTTCTCTAGACGACTTAATCATGCGGTGAAAGACGGACACATTCACTATTTTTAGCTCATTATTTTCAGAAATGCGTCTAAAATTAAAACCGTTCTTTAATTAGGTCACGCCTCGGACATTATGTACTAAAGTGAGAGTGTGAAAAATTACATAATTCACTCGTGTTCGCTAAATAGAATTCAGGGTCGACATTATTAGTAAATCTGTGACAAAAATCAGTTATATTTATGACGTTTTCCTCGGAATAGGCAACGTGATGGATTTTGGTTGCTCCGCGAATACTTTAGCTCAATGCGAACATTTGTTGAGGTTTGCTTGTGTGCTTATTAAATACTCTTTCAAGCTGTAATAACTGTATGTAAAGGTGAAATTTGGTACGTAAATAGCTGGATCTTGAGAAAAACTGGCATAGGTTAGGGGGTCGGGGATCCTAAGGCTCAATGACAGTTTTACGGCTTAAAACATTGCCTACGTCAAAGTCAGAAACGTCATAACGTCACTCCGAATAGGAGCTCCGCGGAGTGGAGCTTAACCAACCGTGTCCCCAAAGTCTAACCTTTACTAATATTATAAATGTGACAGTATAGCTCTGTCTGTCGGTCTGTTATCACTTCATGATTTAACTGTTTAACCAGTTTAGATGATATTTGGTACAGAAATAGTTTGAAACGGTAGGTAGGACATAGGATAGTTTTTATCCCGAAAATTGGATAGTATGTATGTATGTATGTAAACACTTTAGTGTACATAAAACACAAAAATAATACAAAACAAAAAGAGTATAAAGTCGAACTTATCCCTAAAAGGGATCTTTTCAAGCTAACCTAGCATGAAAGGAAAAACTTAAAAAAAAAGATAGGCAAACAATAATTTATGTACAGAGAAAAGAAACGAAAATATAACATATAAATAAATACACAAAATAAACAACAATAAGTGACTACGACAAATATACTTCTACCTAACTTTACACAGAACAAAATACACACATATGAAAAAACAGTACATGTAAATAAAAAGAATACGATTAAGTACCCTACTTCCACAGTTTCTTCGAGGCCACAGACGGGGACTCCCTAACGAGCAAAGGTAACTCGTTCTTGATAGTTTCCGTGGGATAGCGATAAACGAATTCTTCGCAGACGGAGTCGAAGGGAACAGCTAGTAAAATATTAAGGGTAAAAAGAAAGTGAGTTCCAACAACAAAAAAAAATACTTTTATAATAATAAAGTCCATCAAATCATTACGTATGAAAGGGTTATTACGGATAGATCAGTAATGGAGTAATAATAACCCGTCAAAAAACAAATAACTTCGTAAAAACTCAAACAGATCTTTCTGCCAAATGAAAAAGTTGAAATAATAAGTGACGCATAGTTATTTTTCGAAGTAATCATTTGAACAAACAAAAACATTCTCATGATAATCATCATTTCCGTAGGACGTCCACTGGTGGACATAGGCCTCCCTCATTGACGCCCAATCCTTACGGTTGGAAGCGACTTGAATCCACCCTAAACCTGCGGCCTTCACCAAATCGTTCGTCCATCCCGTTGGTGAACGTCCCACGCTGCGCTTGCCAGTCCGTGGTCTCCATTCGAGAACTTTTGGACCCCAACGGCCATCTGTTCTGCGTGCTATATGGCCCATTGCCATTTCAACGAGTTAATTCGTTTGGCTATGTCGGTGACCCCTGTTCTTCTACGGATCTCCTCGTTCCTGATTCGATTCCGTAGAGAAACTCCGAGCATAGCCCTCTCCATAGAGAACTTTGAGAAAAAATTCTGTTTAACCGAAATTCAGACAATCGTTTTAGCTGTTCAGATAGGTAAACCCATAAGGAAAATGGTTTAGTCTATCTCGCCATCGTATGCGTATTATCTCTTTTTTTATACATTGCCGATCTTACTACTCTGACACTATACACATGAAGTAAGTACATGCTGAATCAACGTTGTTTTTTATGCGTACAACGCGGGCTCTTGAATGAGAATCTTTGTGTTGCAACGTGTATAAATAAAACAGATTGGCTTGTTTAGTGCTGAGCATGTGTAACATAAAAAGTATCTAAAGTGCTGCGGTATCGACATACGACTGGTTAGATCAATTTGGGAACGTATCAAAATATATATTAAAGTTTAAAACGAATAATGGACTAAATACATCATCATTATCATCATTTCAGCCGTAGGACGTCCACTGCTGGACATAGGCCTCCCTCATTGATGCCCAATCATTACGATTGGAAGCGATTTGCATCCACCCTGAACCTGCGGCCTTCACCAAATCGTCCGTCCATCTCGTTAGTGGACGTCCCACGCTGCGCTTGCTAGTCCGTGGTCTCCATTCCAGAACTTTTGGCCCCCAACGGCCATCTGTTCTACGTGCTATATGGCCTGCCCATTGCCATTTCAACGAGCTAATCCGTTTGGCTATGTCGGTGACCCCGGTTCTTCTACGGATCTCCTCGTTTCTGATTCGATCCCGTAGAGAAACTCCAAGCATAGCCCTCTCCATAGCTCGCTGAGCGACTCTGAGCCTATTCATCAGGCCTATAGTGAAGCACCACGTGTCGGATCCATATGTCATCACTGGCAACACACACTGATTAAAGACTTTTGTTTTGAGGCACTGAGGTATTTTGGACGAAAAGACTAAATACATAATGGTCATAATGTATACTTACTAAAACTACTTGCGAAAATGAGCTTCAGTAAAAAACCATAGTGAGAAAAAACATTTGGGAAAAATGCGAATGGAAATGTTGCTACTTGGAAATAACGATTTTGGTAAATTGATCTAACCAGTCCCAAGCCCTCTTATTCTGAGAGGAAGCCAGTGCCCTGCAGTGGGACGTATATAGGTCAAACTATTAGGCCACCACGGCTTACCACAAAACTTACGGCATCATAAAGGTCGCGGGTGAGCAAAGTACTTAATTGTTTCAGTTCACTACTAAAAATCTTATTTTACAGTGTTGAAATTTTATAAGCTGACTGTTTACCACTTAAGAACTTAACTTGTAAAAACAACATTGTTCTCTTTTGTTGAGGGCTACCGCTAATAATAAAACATAGCAAGTAACAAAAAATGAAAACAAATAGCAACCGTCTTCTCTAAGTCACAAGGTTGAATTTGCGAAATCATAGCACATTTGATAAAGTCACTTGGACACTGGATTGGAAGCCATACTCAGGTAGACTGTCGCCGTTGTAGTGACGAAAGGCCTTTCTTAATGAGTTAATAGGTTTTGCAATTTCACCCTTGTGACTTAGGGAAAATGGTAGTTATTTGTATGCGTTTTTATAAATAAATAAATAAATATCACGGGACAATTCACACCAATTGACCTAGTCTCAAAGTAAGCTTAGCAAAGCTTGTGTTATGGGTACCAGGCAACGGATAAACATACTTATATAGATAGATACATACTTAAATACATATTAAACACCCAAGACCCGAGAACAAACATTCGTATTTTTCATACAAATATCTGCCCCGACACGGGAATCGAACCCGGGACCTCAAGCTTCATAGTCAGGGTCTCTAACCACTAGGCCATCCGGTCGTCTAAAATCTGGTCGTCTGGTCGTTTTTGTGCCTTGCTTATTTTTTTCTGAGCGGGGGATTAGCGGTTGTTTTAAACAATACATACAATGGC
Source organism: Archips xylosteana (assembly GCA_947563465.1). Lineage (NCBI taxonomy): Eukaryota > Metazoa > Arthropoda > Insecta > Lepidoptera > Tortricidae > Archips > Archips xylosteana. The sequence goes on from OX387357.1 coordinate 19,911,209, forward strand.
ATTGTGTATAAACTCTCAAGTGGTAAATGACCACCTTATAAAATTTCAACTGTAACTGAAAATTTATTTGGTTTTGGGTTAGAATGGTTTTATTACAGCCGTGTTTGAAATTATTTCGCATTAGAAAGAAGGTAAGCGATAGCGTCTTTTTGTTGAGAAAAACTTTTTTTGAAACCTAAATCACATTAAATACGTAACAATTAGCAAGGACGTTATGTATGGTCATTTACATTATTTTGGTTTCGTAAGTAATAGTTACTATTTTTGTATAAGCGTTTCTCAATAAAAAGCATCGTCAAGATGGTTTACCCGTTTTCTAATTTCAAACCACTAGGCCACCACGACTTAACCTTTTCATCTTATTTTTTACCTAATTCAGTCAAATACCATAACCTTATTATATGTTACGTACGTGAAGACGCGGGAGTATGACTACAACACAACGAAGCAATTTTATTGACTACATACAGGGTGGAATTTCGTAATACTGAAAATAGGAAAATTTACTCAAAGGAAACATTACTATATTTTTGAAAAAAAGAAAACTGCATTTTCGAAACTTCGCTGGCTGCACCCGGGAATCAAACCGGCTAAAATCTGGAAAAAAAATAGCATCCTGTATTTTTATTTCATTTGATCGATAGGTTCAATCATAAGGATCAAATCTCTCTATCGAACTTGGTACATTAAATGAAGGAAAAACCATGACACCTGGACTTTAAAATTTTTGTATACATCCAACAAAATGGAGCCCAATCAAAAAATAAGTTGTGATTTCATGGTTTTCCTTTCTTTTAATTTACTAAGTTTATTAAAGAGATTTGATCCTTATGATTGACTCTATCGATCAATGAAACAAAAAGACAGGTTGCTTTTTTTCAGATTTTAGCCGGTTCGCTTCCAAATAAGCAAATTTTCGAAAATCTTTGAATGCAGTTTTCAGTTTTTCCTGTTTTCAGTATTTAGAGTACTTTCCCTGGAGGTGCCATTACAAAATTCCACCCTGTATATTAATTTTAATGGAGTAACTCACATTTATTACAAATAAAATATTTAGGTCAATGCCTCGCTTTTAACTTAGCACGTCTTCTTACACCCGAATAATGGCGTGTATGACTCACTAAGTATACCGAATATCTTCACGGGTGTAAATGGTTTGTATAAAATCTGTGAAACAGTCGATATGGGTCAGCAGGTCAATCGGACGGACCAATCAATTACAACTTCTGAACCGGAAAGGGAAAATTACTTACTTCAATACTATCTATACATATAAAAATGAATGTTTGTCTGTATGTCCTTTATAGAATCGTAAACGCATTTTATTATGTGATGATATTTAGCAAAGTTGTTATGCATGAGCCAAAGAAGGTTTCTGAGTTGGTATGACCAATTTTCGACAGATGGCGCCACTGTCATTCCAATGTAGCTCGACGTCTTCAATCAATACATACGAAGTCGCGGGCAAAAGCTAGTTAAACATGAAAAGTTATTTAAATTTTGAGACGACCAGATGGCCTAGTGGTTAGAGACCCTGACTATGAAGCTTGAGGTCCCGGGTTCGATTCCCGTGTCGGGGCAGATATTTGTATGAATAATACGAATGTTTGTTCTCGGGTCTTGGGTGTTTAATATGTATTTAAGTATGTATCTATCTATATAAGTATGTTTATCCATTGCCTAGTACCCATAACACAAGCTTTGCCCAGCTTACTTTGGGACTAGGTCAATTGGTGTGAATTGTCCCGTGATTTTTTTTTTTTTTTTTTGAATTAAGTACCAGAAAGGTTGCGCCTAATCATCCCAGCCTGTATACGTCCCACTGCAGGGCACAGGCCCCCTCTCAGAATGAGAGGGCTTGGGCTATTGTTCCCACGCGGGCCCAGTCCGGATCGGGAACTTCACACACACCATTGAATTTCTTCGCAGGTGTATGCAGGTTTTCTCACGATGTTTTCCACTGTAAAGCTCAATGTAAATTTCAAATGTAATTTTGCACATAAATTCCGAAAAACTCAGAGGTGCGAGCCGGGATTTGAACACACGACCCTCTGCTTGAGAGGCTGTTATCCCAATATTTTTTTTGAAATCATTTCTAATTCTATGGAAGTGAACCCTAAAAGTCTTCTGTATTATATATACTTCATTTAATTTAGAATTGAAAACCACAACATCATTATATTGCGGCTCGTCAACTATTTCTTACCTAGCAAATAGTACAGTACAATAGTCTGGGAGCCGCAAAATAAAATTGTTTTAATGTCACTTTATTTGCGTGTCGTCAATTGTTACTCTAGTACAAATTGTAAAGAGATTACATTTCACGAGCCGCAATATAATGTTGTTGTGGTTTATAATTCTAAATTAAATGGATTATAGAAGAAACAATGTCAACATCACAAGAATAACAACGTAGAAGCCGTGGTGGCCTAGTGGTTTGACCTATGACTCTCAAGCAGAGGGTCGTGGGTTCAAATCCCGGCTCGCACTCTTAGTTTTTCTTAATTTATGTGCGAAATTACCTTTGATCAGTTATAACTGAAGATACAAATTGCCGAACAAAATCCCCTTCCAAAAATGTCCGAACTTTTTTATTTGTTTGCATAACAATTAAAATCATCACCTACACAGAAATTTGAACCTAGTCTTTACTTCATTACAGTCGAATTACGGTTGACACTTGACAGCTAAACTTGACAATTTCACGCAACGTACTGAGAAAAAAGAAGGCCACTTTTATCAAAGTGGCGCTCATTTGGCTCGGACATTTTCGGGCGCGCGACTGTGGATCTACAGTTATAATTGATCAAAGGAAATTACATTTAAAATTTACCGTGAGCTTTACGGTCGCGAAGAAATCTGCATACACCTGCGAAGAAAATCGATGGTGTGTGTGAAATTCCCAATCTATTCTGAGATGAGGCCTGTGCCCTGCATTGGAACGTATAGTCGGGGTAAGAAAAGGTTCGTCACTTTTCGACCTTAACTCGTTGACATAGAGTCGAAAAGTGACGAACCTTTTCTTACCCCGACTATATATAAGCTGGTATGATGACGATGATGATAATCATAAATCGATGCCCTTAACCGGATCAGTTAGCATTTAGTCGAATAAATGAATGATGATCATTGTCACGAGATTGACATCGCATGACATTTTTTTTTCAATTAACATCGATTAAAATTAAGTGTTGGTGGGAAACGCAAGGATGACTGTTAAGTTGTGCAACGATGACATAATCAGGTTAAGTGGGAAAATCAGACGACCGGGTGGCCTAGTGGTTAGAACTTGAGTACGAAGCTTAAGGTCCCGGGTTCGATTCCCGGTCGGGGCAGATAATAATGGAACGTATCAAAATATATAAAGTTTAAAACGAATAATGGACGAAATACATAATGGTCATAATACATACCTACTAAAATTTTCCATGAAACTACCTATTGATTAAACGAACTTTTTTAACCGTGTAATCTAGGGATTGGTTTAAGTTAGGTTAAAAAAAAAAAAAAAAATTAAAATTAAAATTTAAACTGTTTATTTCAGTAAAATTACAAAATTGCATGCATAATCTTAACTAATAATCTTAATTTAAAAAGATTAGGATTAGAAGGTTAGGTTTATATTATGAAAATAATGTAAAGTTGAGAATTTCCAAGAAAATTGATTTATATCAAATGAATGACCATTATGTATTTCTTCCATTATTACTTTTATACTTTATATATTTTAATACGTACCCATTTTTATGATTTTTTGTTATAGCGGTCACAGTAATCGCTGAAAATTTATAGCATCTAGTTAATGCCATCATCACAGTCATTATAAAATTATTATTATTAAATTTGAATATTTATTGCGTATGAATTAAGCTATAACAATTAAGAAAAAATAACAAAGAATAAAACTTAACTATAAACTAAATATTACAAACTAAATTAAAAACTAAACTAGATCTAAACAAACAAAAATAAAAAAATGATTATGATTATGATTATAAAGATTAAGTTAAAAATGCTAAAAGAAACGTTTCTTGTATGATGACCCCCTTTAAATTTTAACTTCGTTTTATTTTTAGTAAATACATATTTGTTGTTATAGCGGCCACAGTAATTCAGGTTCTCATACAGTCCTGTAATTATACTGTTTTAAACTTTCGTGATTTTCACTCATAATTATACTAAACGGGACTTATCACGCAACAAATATTTATTTATTTACCTCGACGTTTCGGCCACATTGCAGCAGCCGTGGTCACGAGTTAACTCGCAGTTGACGCCCGAGTTAACTCGTGTAATTGTAGAGCAAATGTGAAACTGTGACCAACACTTGACTGTCCTCTGGTAGTTGTTGGGCATTGGGAGTCAAACATCTGGTGTTTTGTATATAAAACAATGTCTAACGTCCGTTGTTTTATTATTATAGAGAAGCGTATACATAACGTGGTGGTCGAAGAGTATGTAATTATAGTATTGGACAAGCGGTTGTGTTTGGGACCAAATGAGCTATCACTTTTGCACTTGATTATAAAAGAACATGTGTTAAGAAGTTCTCGGAATGAAACATACACTAGTGGAATATAATAGAGCAAAAATATTTGTTTATGGCAATCTAGCAACTTTGGGGGCGACAGGCGTAAGCTTACCTTTGAAATCCAAAGGTTTAATGGTTACTTGAACTGAAATGTGTACTTATTTCAGAATCATTCTTAATTATTGTGACATTAGAAGACTTACTCCAATTTTTTTTCCTTTTTTATTTTTTTTACGGTGGAAGCATTCTACCCTTCCACTGAACGTAGATATAGTTAAGATGTAGGTATAGTTATAGTTTCTTAACAGGGACCCCATACATCCCTGTATTGTTTTTTATTTAATTTTTCTTTAATTTTACAATTGTATGTTTTTTTTTGTTTGTAATTATTTACTATTATACTATCGTCAGAAAAGATGAATTTTTGCCAAGTTTTCTGCGGCGCATTCTTCTTGGCAATGATTGTCCTTACGAAAGCGCTGGTAGTTTTAAAAAAGTGTCATGTAAAAGCCCTTTGCGGCAATTGCGGCCTACTTGCAGAATAAACGTTTTGATTTTTTTTTAGAACATCAGATTTAAAGAGTTAATTGGCCATCAAATAAATGCTACTGTTATCCAACTAAGTTTAAATGAACTAGAACAACAAGACTTCGTCTGCGATGAATTCGTTCATCCCGCGGGAACTATTCCAGAATAAAATCTATCCTATACCCTTTCTCGGGACATAAATGCCTCCATTGTCACTGTTATATCTAAATCGATTATGACGTTATACTCTTGCAAATCATTAAATTATGACCTTTTTAATATACAACTTAAAACAAAGAAAGATCCATTCATAAACGAAGTTAATATTTTTTTACTAGAACATGGTTTTTAAGCCCTAAAAACGTTGCACTTCTTTGTTTCAACCTCGGATGTGGAGTACAAAATTTCCAATCAAATGAGAACTTTAAAATTGAACCTACAAATAATTTACAAAATCACAAAACTGAGTATTCTCGGCTCAGGTTGTCACACTAATCGTATTTCTGTTTTTTTTTTTTTTTTTTTTTATTAAGCCACAATTTACATAAATATTAACTAAAAAATATTTTCGCCAAACTGCTAAGCAGTTTGTTGGCGAATACAGCACTCTTTTTTTTATAAACTAGTACTTAAAATAAACTATAAAGCTTATACCTAAAACAAGTTAAACATAAACACACAAACATACAATATTTGCGGGCCCTAACTTTCACTTTCTTTAATGAAGGTATCCATCAAACACGCCTTTACTTTAGATTTAAATATATTTTTCGTTTCACACTCGTTCTCCGATATGATTTTGTTGTAAATGCGTGGTATCAGGTACCTTCTTGTTCTTCTTGTGTTTGTGTTAAAAAAAGTCAAGACTTAAAAAAGCACTATGCTAGAAAGTTCCGTTAAAATAATTACTCATGGCTGTATTATCGACATTGCTACATAGAATAATCGTATTCTGCAAAAAAATATATGTATATCGAATAAATAGTAAGGTACCAAGTGTGCTACCCTGTGCAACGACCGCATAATACCTTGAAAACCTTTACGAGCGAGTCTTGAATATGGAGCATTGATTAATAATTGACCTAAATACAACGCGACCGTCAAATTCCTTTCTTAAAACGACAACGAGCACCAAAAATACAGACCGGACGAGCTCAAAAAACAAAGAACACCTTACATAAAGTAAAATTTAGTTCCTGCAACGCCTTATACAAGTTTAGACCTGTTCTAGGAAATTGTGGGACGAAATCCGTTTCAATATTGTTCTCCATACGATGTAGCTGTTTCCCGGGCCACGTGCGCGCCGTGTGCCGCGCAGATCAATGCGCGGGCGTCAACTGCAACCCTTTGTGTAACAGGGACAGCACGATTATCACCGGGAACACTGAGAAAACATTGGCTATTTACAACGATGCAATGCGTGCATACGTGGATGATATAGCGGTGTCGTTTCGTATTTGTATCAAGGATTTGTGTAGTTTGATAATGGTATGCGCATAGTCGCCGTGTTGATTTGGTACGGGGGATATTCATAATTCAATTTTGGCAATTCTCCATTCCATCCAAATGAGACTCCAGGTTACTAGCGGTTCTTGCGGAAAACTCCTTTGGTCTTTTTACTGTGAATAAGTGTAATGTTTATTTAAAACAGTTTGGTTTTAAACTATTTTCGATGTTACCTTAGTGTGTTTGTTTTAGGTTTTGTCCTTTGAAAATAGCTTTTAGATTTCCGAACGAACAGGGTAGACGTTTAACACTTGGCTTCTAATGTATAGCATCTTCTGTTACCAGTCCAACATTATGTAATCTCTATTTCATAAACGTAAAGGACATGTAGACCTAATTTTCATCGTTGCTTTTAAAAGAACCCTGGGAAAGGATTTGTATTTTTTTTAATGGCCGTATGTAGGACTCGCTATTACTCGTACTCGCTTCCCCATTGGTCTTAAAATGTAGCACTTTTTTTCAGAATTTCCGTAATTTTTTGTAGAATCTTAACACATGCTTTAAAATTGAACGTAATCACTTCACATTAGGTTTTTCATGTTCACAATTCTTTTAATCCGATTAACTTGTCAATTTTTAACCAAACGTGAAGTCAGAGGTCAGAAGTTTCCACATTTTTTTGGTTTCATGATCTGCTCAAGCTTACCACTAGTAATTAGTGGGGTGGTGAAAACTCTCCTTTCCAAATATCACTTTTTATCACGAACAATGTCGGTAGAATGTAACAATTTTCCTGGTGGTGTAACCATTGACACTCTCCCATTGGTCAAAAAGAGTTGAATGGGAGAACTAAGAGATTATTCACAAATGCTCTTCCTAATTGGTTGGTGTTGCACTTGGGTTTGGTTAACATTCTCCAAAATGCATCGGGACACTTGTTTGACAATAGAGAGCGGGACAATATTCGATGATTCGCTGACAGTGCATTAGGAATGGTTGCTTCTCCGCATGAGTTTAGTGAAGCCCTACAGGAGTAGATTTAGGGATAACACATGTTTCATGGGTAGTGATAATATTGCACTACTAGTGCGGATAGGGGGACACGCGTTTCAAGGATAGAGGTGATAACACGCTCGCTTTTTGTAGTTTCACATTCTAATATCGGCAGGGGGGATGTTACAGAAGCTTTTGGTTTGACACTTGTTCCACGGATAAAGACGGTTTTACATGGACCGTGGGATAGCAATTGTGTAAAGGGAGCTTTTAGGTTGACACTTGTTTCACGGCTCAGGACAGCTTTACATAGCAAAGTGGAATAGCACTTGTCTAAAGAGAGTCTTTAGATTGACACTTGTTTTTCGGATAAAGACTGTTTCACACTATAACATGGGAAGGTGGGATAGCACTTCTGTAAAAGAAGCCTTTGGATTGACACTTGTTTCATGAGTAAGGACAGTTTCACACGGAAAGGTGGGATGGCACTGGTGTGAAGGGAGCCTTTGGATTGACACTTGTTTCACGGTTAAGGAAGGTTCCACACCATAACATGGAAAACTGGGATAGCACTTGTCTAAAGAGAGCCTTCAGATTGACACTTTTTTACGGATAAGGACTGTTTCACATTATAACATGGGAAGGTGGGATAGCACTTAAAGGGAGCTTTTGGATTGACACTTGTTTCACGGATAAGGACAGTTTCACATGGGAAGGTGGGACAGCACTTAAAGGGAGCTTTTGGATTGACACTTGTTTCACGGATAAGGACAGTTTCACATGGGAAGGTGGGATAGCACTTGAAGGGAGCTTTTGGATTGACACTTGTTTCACGGCTAGTAAAAACACGGGTGGGTTCCCCCAGGGTTGGTGGTGGTGCACTAGGTACCTGCCCGCTAGGCGCCGGCGTGGGGCATGCCGGCGCTAGCGGCGGCGCGGGCGCGGCATGGCGCGGCGTCGGTCGGGAGCAGCGTGCGCGGCCGCGGTCGGGGCGCGACTGCCGATCGAACGCGCGGACGCGCCCCGCCCACGGTCAGGGCTGTGCGTTGGAACAAGGAACGGAATTAATTCTGTGCGTGTGTGTTGTGTGTTCTGTGTGTATTTAAACACATCTAGATTTTTTGCTACATTAAAATTTTACCCTTTTGGGGGTAGGCTGCAATAGAGAGATCTCTCTCCAGGCAGATGTTATGCGTGGGGACCGAATTCCAATGGATGAAAGTTGGAAGTTGTATTTATGCAGCCGAGTTGAGAAACTTCGATAGCGTAATGTAGGATTGTAGTAGTTAGTTCCTTATGTGATGACTAGATGGCGCTAGTGGTCGCTACACCCTCATAACCTAATAGCTGGGAGGCCTGCTCGTTTTCCCCCTATCATTTAAAAAAATATCTTCAGAAATAATGGAAATACCGCGTATCTGCACTCCATGTAGGTAGTTTTACAGGGAATGGTTTTAACTTCATTTTTGTTTTAATGAATTTGGAGTAGATATTGAAAATTGACTAAATGTCCGGTGCCATCAGCATCCAAAACGTTCCCGTAACCTTAACCAGGTCGTCGCTCCATCTTGTTGGAGGCCTACCTACACTGCGTCTTCCGGTCCGGAACCTTTTCTCGATCTCGATCAGTTCTAGGACGTATATTGATGATCTTCTCATAATTACATATGAGATTTCGAGATATATGTATTTTCCGTGTAGGTGTTGTAACAGCCCTACCAACCGCCCGCCTGCGCGGCGCGTCGATCTTTACCGAGGGCGCGCCGCGCATGCGCGACCGGATCGCCGGCCCCGAACCAACGCGCGAGCCGCGATTGACAGCATAAACACTACTCTGATTATCCTACTACAATAAATGTGAAAGTTTGCGAGTGCGCCTCAAACATATTGTGTGTGTGTTTGACACTCTTTTGTGATAAAACGGCTGGATGGATTTGAATTAAATTTGGTATGTATATAGCTGAATATAATAATATTGGGAATAACACGTTAACTGCTTTTTATTTGGATATTTTGATTAGATCGGGAAGTAATAATATAAAATTCCTAAATTTTCAATTGCACAGTCTAAGGACATTAATTTTGTACGGATGATCGTCGACCAAGGTAAATGAGCTGAGCGAAGTCGTGGGTAAACGCCAGTTATATTTGTAATGTAAGCAATACATTGGAATATGTTTTAAGTGGTTTGTAAACAAGTTTGAGTCAGCGACGCGTAAATAGACGGACAGTTTCGCAATTAACTCGTGTTTTCATTACGGTTTGGTCATCTTGCCGTTTTACTATTTTTAGTACTGGAGCTCAGTTTAGAAGTGTCATTATAAATCTATAAATGGGTGATTTGAAAGTTTCACATTGAATTTATTTAAATGGGCATGATTTTGAATGATCTTGAAATTTGGTACGAAGCAAGGTCTTATAGCACAGATAAAGGAAAAATTGCGAAAAGCATAAAATTCTTCGAGAGAGTTGGTCTTAAATTGAACATGGACAAGACGAAGGTCATGTCGAACGCCCATGTTGTACCAACTCCCGTCGTAATCGGAGATACTTTGCTCGAAGTTGTTGACGACTATATCTATCTGGGACATACAATCCAATTGGGTAGGTGCAACTTCGAGAAAGAGGTCAATCGACGAATTAGACTCGGCTGGGCAGCGTTCGGGAAGCTCCGCAATATCTTGTCATCTGATATACCGCAGTGTCTCAAGTCAAAAGTCTTTGACCAGTGTGTGTTGCCAGTGATGACTTATGGCACTGAGACGTGGCCGCTAACGATGGGTCTAATAAGGAAGCTCAAGGTCACTCAGAGGGCGATGGAGAGGGCTATGCTTGGAGTTTCTCTGCGGGATCGCATTAGAAATGATGAAATCCGCGCAAGAACTAAAGTCATGGACATAGCTCGAAGAATCGCTAGACTTAAGTGGCAGTGGGCAGGGCACATCGCCCGTAGAACTGACGGCCGATGGGGTCGAAAGGTTCTCGAGTGGCGTCCGCGGATCGGAAGACGCAGTGTAGGTAGGCCTCCAACAAGATGGAGCGACGACCTGGTTAAGGTAGCTGGAACGCATTGGATGCGGATGGCGCAGGACCGATCTGTTTGGCGAGCCTTGGGGGAGGCCTATGTTCAGCAGTGGACGTCTTTCGGCTGAAATGATGATGATGATGGATAAAATTCTTTGTCTGTCTGTCTATATCAGTAACCAATCTATTTATGCCTTAAATTTTCGACACTCGCAAGGGAATCAAAACCTACAGGGTACTTCCTGTAAACTCAGAATCTTGAAATTTGGTACGAAGCAAGATCTTATAGCACAGATAAAGAAAAATTGCGAAAAGCATAAAGTTTTTTGTCTGTCTGTCTATATCAGTAACAAATCTACAACAATTCCACACTGCGCACATTTTGCTTAGGAGCAAGGGTCTGCTAAGACTGGATGTTCATAGATACATATAAATTTGTACGGAACCCTCGGTGCGCGAGTCCGACTCGCACTTGGCCGGTTTTTTCCTTTTGAATTACGGAACCCTAAAAATAAACCAGACCGTAGATTTTTTTGTCTAACTCATTTTGGAATCACAATCGTTTTCATCATTTCTCTCTGGCGCATGGTAATGGATAACGGTAGAAAGAGATGGTAAATGTTATCGCGATTTTGTTAAAGTTGCAACTTTTGTATTAAGTTTGTATGTAAGTCAAGGTTTCAAAATCTGCAAACCATTTTTCAACTACTTCCTGGTATCCGAGTTGAAATTGGGCATGCCTACGTAACGGTGATAAAACAATAATCTGGTAGTGAAATTCCGGCGGCCCGGCTTACACGCGGGCCCAGTGCGAATTGGGAACTTCACACGCAGTCCTACACATACACAGTAAAAATATACCGAACAATATTTATTTATAGGACTACAGCGTTAGAATTAAATAAGCACGGCAATAATATTGAAAGGAATCAAAATGTCACCGTTTTTATTTCCTTCAAGAACCACATCGCCGCTTCATCACCTTTTGCCTCTCCTGCTGTTGCGCACGTTGTGTCATGTTTTTTATAAAACTTATTTATTTATTTATTTATTTAAATGCATGTGTATGTTTATAAGTAAATCCTTTATTCGTGGTGAAAATAAACAGATCGCACAAACGCGCCCTAAAACCCTTTAAAACCCTTTATTGTGCAAAAATAAATAAAAAACACAACTGACAATCTACGCGTGTCAATTAGCTATTCTATTTGCTTGAAAATGTTTTTAATACTGCCCTTCTTTTAGACTGTTATTGTAAACATTCTATTCCAACTGTAGCCACCTCTAGCGCCATCTAGAAATCAATTAGAGAAACCTATAGTCTACATTGCGCTATCAAACTTTTTGAAATCGGATGCATAAATGCAATTTCCAACTTTCTTCCTTCGAACGTCGATCCCCAGAAACGTCTGCCTGGATAGAGATCTCTCTATTACAACTTCTCTCTACACTATTAATACTAGTGACTCTGTGAGCTGTAGAATTCACGAGTCTGTCCTTTACGTTTTCAACCTGCATGGTTCCGTCATTTTGAATTTTCAAAAACCATATCACAAAATTTGATGAGAACCGGTTGGTGACCAAAACTGAAGCACTTACTTGGCTAACCTTTATGTGGCATTAGTCGTAGGTAGTTAATTTTAATTCACTTGTCTTTCACTCTCTCCCGTCCTTGTCTCGCCTAGCGATCCGGTCGCGGCTCGCGACGGCGCGCGGCATGAATGAAGCGGCCGGGCCCGAACTCATTGCGTTACTGCGACCATTCTGCAATGCGTAGATCGTCGCTATACAGGTCTGACCTATATCTGGGAAATAAAAAAATCTTAAGAGGATACGATGGGAACCATATCTCCATACAAACGTAGTCCCCTGTTTCCTCCCTGGATGTTATTATTATTTAATTCCCCTACGTTTTTTTAAGTGGGAGCCTTTAAACTATGAAATTTGCCCAATCTCAACGTCAAGTCTGAAAAGACTCACAAAAAAACTTTGTATAGATGTAAGTGTGGATGTATGGATGTTTGTTATTTTACGCTAAAACGGTTTGATGGATACTGATGAAATTTGGCACACAGTTTATAATCATCCTGGAGTAACTATAGGACACTTTTTATCCCGTACAATTGCATAGTTCCCGCAGGATAAAGATGCACGATTTCTTTGCAAATTAAGTCACGGGCAACAGCTGGTTTTAATAACTTCTTAACGACAAGCATATTAAATATAGTGCATACGTTAAAGCAAGTGACCACTCAATTAAAATTATAGTAGGAATTTTATAAGCTGGGGGTTTAGGACTGCAGAACTCATCTGTTAAAGATAACATTGTTCTCGTTTGTTGAAGCCTACCGCTAATAACAAATCAGAACAAGTAACAAAAAATGCAAACAAATAGCTACTGTCTGCTCTAAGTTACAAGGTTGAAATTGCAAAAGCTTAACTCATTAAGAAAGGCCTTTCGTCATTGTAAGCGGTAATCAGGTGGATCGTCGGCGTTGTAGTGCGTCCATAATAGAACAAACGAGAACAATGTTATTTATTGAATCAGGCGTTACTTTGCGGAGGTCCATATTAATGAACTAAAACAATTACTTTGCTCACCCGCGACCTTACAATAGTTACGTTTATGCAAGAAATGTGTGTTCATGCAGTTCCTCCACCTCCACACAGTACGAACACACACAAATCACAGCTCTGGTTGAGTTCGAAACGCGTCAGTGTAGCTTGGTGGTGGTGATAGTTGTGTTTATGTGATTTGTGTGTGTTCGTACAGTGTGGAGGTGGAGGAACTGCATGAACACACATTTCTTGCATAAACGTAACTATTGTAAGGTCGCGGGTGAGCAAAGTAATTGTTTTAGTTCTTTAACAATGTCATCTTTACCAGATGAGGTCTGCAGTCCTAAACCCCCAGCTTATAAAATTCCTACTATACCATGAGACTTACATAGTGATCCAATGCGTTTCCGCCACCTTCACCAGGTCGTCGCTCCATCTTGTTGGAGGCCTACCTACACTGCGTCTTCCGTCCTGCGTCTGCGTGTTCTTCTTGATGGCTCAGGGCCGATCTGTTGGGCGAGCCTTGGGGGAGGCCTATGTTCAGCAGTGGACGTCTTTCGGCTGAAATGATGATGATGATGATCATGATACATAGTAATGTCACTTACGTACCATAGCCATAATTCTTTGATGAAACTGCAATACCGCGTAACCAACAATTGCTAATGCCGCATAACTGACATTTCGCAATTTTTACAGGGGAGCATTAAAATTAAACGACTTTGTGTTTATTGATGCCAAATGCCGATTTGAGGTTGCTAATTTTATGTCCACGGGATTACCCATAATGCAGTTGCTAAGGGCCTAAGCACACGGCGTATTTTTAACGCGCCGTCGACGCACGTTTGTAGCCATAGAAACGCGCGTCGACGGCGCGTTATTTGAAAAACGCCGTATGCCGTATGCGTTTACCTGACACATCGTTGGGCACAGGCGATTGAGACAAAGGGTGAGGCATTGGCTGTTAGTTTAGATGTGGCGAAGGCCTTCGATCGGGTTTGGCACAAAGCGCTCCTCTCAAAACTTCCGTCCTTTGGGCTTCCTGAGAAATTATGCGGTTGGATCAGCAGCTTCTTAACGGACAGAAGCATAAAAGTCGTAGTTGACGGTGCATGCTCTGATTCCATGTCTGTGAATGCTGGTGTCCCTCAAGGCTGTGTGCTATCGCCTTCGCTCTTTCTTCTGCATGTCAATGATATGCTGCCATCCGGCGGCATTCACTGTTATGCGGATGATAGTACGGTTGATGCCTCTTACACCGGCCGCGCCGGTATTTCTCGGGAAAACGTTATGGAGTGCCGAAGCAAACTTGTGTCTGAAATTGAGACTTCCCTAAAAGAAGTTTCAGAATGGGGTCGACTTAATTTAGTCCAATTTAATCCCACTAAGACACAGGTTTGCGCATTTACCGCGAAAAAGTCTGCGTTTGTCGCGTCACCTCTTTTCGAGGGCACTCCCCTTGCTAACACAGCCAGTATCGGAATCCTTGGTATTGACATCTCGAGTGAAGTCCAGTTCCGCGACCATTTGGAGAGTAAGGCTAAATTAGCCTCGAAGAAGCTCGGCGTGCTCAACAGATCGAGACGGTATTTCACTCCAGCCCACCGCCTCCAGCTTTATAAGGCGCAGGTTCGCCCACATATGGAATACTGCTCTCATCTGTGGGCGGGGGCTCCCAAGTACCAGCTTCTCCCTCTGGATCGCATACAACGGAGAGCGACTCGAATAGTCGGCTGCCAACGAATTTCTGATCGGCTTGACTCCTTGGCGCTGCGTAGAGATGTAGCTTCACTGTGCATCTTCTATCGCATGTACAACGGAGAGTGCTCCGAGGAGTTGTTCGGGTTGATCCCTGCCGCATCCTTCCGCCATCGCCCTACGCGACAACACTTCCATCCTCACCATCTGGATGGTTGGCTGTCTTCTACTGTGCGTTTTTCCAGAAATTTCCTGCCTCGCACAGCTAAGCTCTGGAATGAAGTACCTGCTGCGGTGTTCCCGGACTGATATGACCTTCAAGCTTTCAAAAAAAGAGCGTACTCCTATCTAAAAGGCCGGCAACGCATTTGTGACTCTTCTGGTGTCGCAGGTGTCCATGGGCGACGGTAATCGTTTATCATCAGGCGATCCGTCTGCTCGTTTGCCCCCTATTTCATAAAAAAAAAAAAAAAAAAAAAAATGCTTAGGCCCTAAAATAAACCAAATCACGATTTTTCCCTGAACAGTATCAACGTAGTTGCTGTTATAGATTTAGTTAACAAAGGGTAAAAAATATGCCAATATTTCCGTGACATCCCTCGGGATGGCGCATTCGGCTCTAAATGGTTTATCCCCGGACCTTTACGGTTTTTATCGCGACCCTTTCCCGTTCCGCCGTTGTACAATACGTATACCAATATACATGTACAGTTAAGCTCAAACCGTGTCTTTATACGACTACAAATTAACTTAAAGTCGTATATGATCGTCACGTAAACGTCTCGCAACTTTAATACAATAAAATATCGATGTAAAAGTCATATAGATTGGATAGTTGGATGACCAAATGGCCTAGTGGTTAGAAAACCTGACTACGAAGCATGAGGTCCTGGGTTTGATTCCCGCGTCGGGGCAGATATTTGTATGAAAAATACGAATGTTTGTTCTCGAGTCTTGGGTGTTTAATATGTGTTTAAGTATGTATCTATTTATATAAGAAGGTATGTTAAATCCGTTGTCTAGTTCCCATAGTACAAGCTTTGCTTAGTTTGGGACTAGGTCAATTGGTGTGAATTGTCCCGTGATATTTATTTATTTATATAAATGTTACTAAGATGACAGCACTCGCTATACGACTAAAAGTTGTGTAATAGTCACATAAAACAGTCATATAAAATTTTATACGATTTTTATATACGTACATGACTACAGCTTTTATAAAGATAAGAGACACGGAGTCATATTACACGCTAAAACTACTTCTAAACGATGTTTTCAAGAGGTCCTGGGTTCGAATCCCGGTAAGGGCATTATTTGTGTGATGAGAGTTTTCTATGTATTTAAGTATTTATTTATCTATATAAGTATGTTTATCGTCGTCTAGTACCCATAGTACAAGTTTTGCTTAGTTTGGGACTAGGTCGATTTGTGTAAGATTGTCCCCAAATATTTATTTATTATTATTATTATTTATTTTGAGTCGCAAACTTACTCTAACACGATTAAAATATTTGTTGGGTAGTAGGTACTTTGTCACATAAAAAACAAATACCTGGGTTTTCCCAGAGATACAATACAATACAATACAATGACTCTTTATTGTACACCAGGAATAGTAAGCAATACAGAAAACAGGTACACAGAGAGAAAGATACAAGGTAAGCAATAGGCGGCCTTATCGCTTAAGAGCGATCTCTTCCAGGCAACCCTTTACCAGAAACAAGGAAAGACTAGTTTACAGCAGGTGGTGCATCAACAGTGGATCAGAAAATTAAAACGCAACAAAAATAGTACATCTACTCATGCATATATAGTACTTACATTATAATAGGTACACGTCTAAAACAAATATAAGCAGTGGGATAAACAGACACATATAAATAAATAAACAAACTATAACAAAGCTAATTATTACAAGATGACAGATAGTACACCTTAAGCATAGATTTAAAGATTGACAGAGATTTTGCCCGTCGTAAGTCAATCGGTAAGGCATTCCACAACCGAATAGCCTGGACAGTATAAGAATAGACATAAAATTTGGAGTTAGAGAGAGGCACGGTAAGGAGAAAGTTTTGAGAGCATCGAATAGAAGTTACGTAGCTAAACCGCTCTTTGAGGTAGCGAGGAGTTGCAGGGTTAAAGAGAATGCCGTAAAGAAGGTGGAGAATGTGAGAGTTACGGCGAAGGCGGATTGGGAGCCACTTGAGCTGTGATCGAAAAATAGAGACATGATCGAACTTACGCAGACCAAAAATAAACCGAATGCATAGATTTTGAATTCGCTCAAGTTTATTAAGAGATATGACCTAGCTAGATCGATCGTCGGACCCCAAAATCAAAAGTTTATTTCTGTAAGTAGGGTTAAGAGCTCTTTTACATGCCGTTTCTTGAGTCCACCTGCGCTTTCGGAAAGACCATGATTGCCAAGAAATAGATTACAATTTCATCATTGTACATTACAGAATAAATTTTATGCATTATACAAAGAAAACTCACTAAACAATTACCGGTATTGTATTCGGCCCACAGTTCACCTTTCATACAAACGAGGTCACTTTGGTGTCTCGGTTTTCCACTAGGCGGTGCTTTGGCTGCAATCTGATGATGGCTACTCCGAGCATTGATAAAGGACATTCAAAGTTTCTAAGATACTCACCTGATTGAATCTGCGTTTAACACGGAAATTATACATGTACAGAAAAACATCTAAAACGGCTATAAAATGAATGAAAATCTAAGTGCTGATACAAATTCTCTCGCTGTGGTGTGAACTGCTTGTTGAATTAGTTGTGTATGCTGGGAACTCTGGACCACCATTATCGATGCTCTGGATATCCATCATCAGATCTCAACCACGGCACCGCCCTAGTGAAAAACTAAGGCAACAAAGTGGCCTCGTTTGTATGAAAGGTGGACTGTGGGCCGAAATATTTGACCGTTAGTGTATAATACTTAAATACATAATGACATCCATGACTCACGTAGCTAAACGTATGGTCTTTCTAAGACAGTGGACATTCTGACACAGTGAACAGCCTAACACCGTGGACTATTTGACACAGGGGACGCTCTGAGACGGTGGACTTTCAGATACGGTGGACGTTTTGATACAGTGGACACTGTGGACCCAAAGAATACAAATGGTTGCCTCTACCAGGATTGGAACCCGGAACGTCTAGCTCCATAGTCAGGGACACTAACCACTATACTATACGAGTATGGTCGTAAAAAGGTTCACCGCTCAATTTCTGCGTTCCGGAAATACGAAATAAAACTAGTTTTAACCAAAGCTACCATTAAGTTTAATTTTATTTCAAGTTGCTGAATTCTAAATTGAACTCTGTCTGTAGGACGTAGAGTCGAGTTTAGTTATAATTACTAGCGTAATAAAGCCCAAGGCATAACAACCGCGTCGAAAAGAATTAAAAAGAAAATCCATTAAAAAAGCGATCCAATTTTCTTGGAACGACTACGCTAATCTCTACTTGACGGAAAATTAAACACAAAAAACCGCTACCCTTTTTCTCGATATTCATCTCTCGTTTCACCTAACCCAGTAAGAAAGAGACGAACTAATCGATAAGTAAGAAAATTACCACCATAATACCTGTGATAATACACCCCTAAGGTTTTCAAACAACACAAGGAAAAAAGAACTCTAAAGTTGTTGAAATAGAGTAGACAATACACTAGCGTTTATGGATATACGCCAGCTAATTTACAGGAACGATCAAATCACTTCCGACGACTTCCTAGTACTCCCGAATTATTATTTTACTGCCCAAATAAAGGCCGTCCTTCATTCAACTTTATGTTAGTGTATTAAGCTTTAAATTTGCTTGATTTGCATAGGGTAACCATTATGTGAGTGTAAATACGCTAGAGTGTGCGTGATGTACATGTACTGTTTGCTGCAGCTATACTCAACCTTGTTTTTTACTACAAAAAATGAGATATTTTGACACCAAAAATAGTACCATTCTAAAAAAAAAAACTTGCACTTTGGTGATAGCAAAGGATAAATAGGTACTAAAGTACGTATAAATCAGCCAAGACTCGAGAATAATTTTACGTATATTTCATGCATGAGACGACATCATTGAAGACTAAGAGGGATTTTCATAATATTTTTGTATCGGTTTTAAAATTTCACCATGTGTAAATGGTGTTGGTTATGGCTACACTGTTATTTTGGAAATATGAATCTAATATATAAAAATCTCCTGTCACGGTGTTTCTTATCAAACTCCTCCGAAACGGCTTAACCATTTTTTATGAAACTTTTTTCTCTACATTGAGTAGGTCTGAGAATAGGTTATTTTTTATATACCTACGCCTATTCTTCGCAGACGGAGTCGCGGGCAACAGCTAGTATACATATAACTGTAGGAAACATTGTCATTTATAAGTACCGGATCGGAAGTCTTGAAATTCTTATGTCTTTAAGTTATTTAGCATTCTGTGTTTGTGACGTCTCACTATAAACTCTGTGTTAAGGTAAAGTTGAATGATTCCGTGGTTGATTCTTCCGTGATTTTGCTATACTGTGGCCCGGCGGAAGACCAGTGCTGGTTTTTTTTAACCAGCGTCACGCTGAGTCAGGACCCATTATGGCAACATCAACATGTACCTATGTCTATGTTTGTACTTTTAATTTTAGCCTGTGTACGTGTTTTTGTTGCTATAAATAAATGTTTTTCTTTCTTTCTTTCTTTCTTGAATATTTTAGCTTTATGATGAAATGGCTCATAGCTGGGTACTGCCAATTTTCGTTCTTCCACTTCAGTGAAACCACAGGACAAAGCTAGTCAGGGGGGTCACTCATAGAAACTCCAAATAACTCATAGGTACTAAAGTGGTAGATGGATCGCGGACAAAGGTTTTATTTTTAAATTTATTTATTCAGTACATCCACATCATAATTTACAATCCGAGCCACAAATACTAAGTAAGTACATTATTCTGATATATATGAAAATTACAGAGTACATACTGCCGTGTCATGACAAAACACTGTAACTCGAGTTACAGTGTTTTGTGCTAACACCGTTAAATTAACTATTCGAACCCTAATCTATATATGCATGCTTAGACTAACTGATTTTCTATCAAAAACATTGAAAAACGTCATTGAAATTTACACTGTAACTCTTAAAACGTAGAGTCTTGATTAGACTAAACACTGTATTATCTCTAGATACCGTGTTTTGCCAAAACAAACTCACATTTTCTTAGTATAGTATCAAGAGTTACAGTGTTTTGTCGCAACAATCACACGAGAAATTAGTCCAAGTCCTTGTTTATTGTAAGTCGGGACTTCTTCAATGGTAATCATCCTTTCTAAAGACTAAGAAATATATTAAGATGAGAATGTTAGTTTTATGAATTGTGATGTTAGCAATATATTACTAAATTAAATTAAAAGTAGCATTTTCATATGAGTATAATGTCATTAAGTATCACGTTACAGTGTTTTTAACCGACTTCATGTTATAGCAACTCTCATATATTATTGATAAAGCACATTACGACATAACACGTTTTTGCTTGAAAATTCATGTAAAAAGTAAAAAAAAGTATTGTTTTTCTTTGTCCACTACTAGTAGCACATTATCCGTGATTTGTCCAAATTTTATTGCAATCAGATCAATATTCACAGTTCTGTAGCCAATTAAAGAATGCAAAAGTTTTTTGCGATTTCTGAAAAATAAGTGTTTTTTAGATACAGTGTTTTGTCATGACACGGCAGCATAGGTATCTGTTAAAATTACAAAAATATTGAGTTAAAACCAGAAAATAAAAGACAAAGGTTGAGTACACCAGGCTATAGGAAAGGTTTCCATAGCCGATAGATGACAGTTATGGCTTGGCAAACAAGCGTGATCTAATTTGAATCGAAACTAGCGTATCCCCGAGGCTTTGCCTGTATGGAAACCTAAAAACCGGCCAAGTACGTAATTTGTTTGAGAAAAATAAAGTGGGTACTTGGGAAGTTAAAGTGACAAATTAAAAAAATGATTTTGGTTTGTTAGTCTAACATTTGGTAGCACAGTGAACGGTTGCGGTAGAACTCTGAAAATGAGGTGGTAACGCGTTAATATATAAAAATCCGTGCCACGGCGTTTGCTATCGAACTCCTCCGAAGCGGCTTGACTTATTTGGTAGGTTTAAGAATAGGTCGTAGGCTATAGGTCATAGGCTTTCAGACCAAGTGTGTGTTTCGTGTCCTGGGCAAGTAATATATAGATTCCTGGATTTTAAGCTGAGTTTCAAAATTCTATGTGGGCTAAATTATTTATTATTAACTAAACGTGGGCTAGCCTCATCAAATTTGTAGACAAGTTAATGTTATACAAATGTTAAAATGTAGGCGTTGACGGCAGGCGTAGCAGCGTAGGCCAGCTACGGCGTAGCCCGTAGCGCTGCTACGAAGGGGTGGATTTGACCCGAGGCTTTATTAAACACTTGACTTATAAATATTATAAACTAAGTCATCGTCATCATCATAATTTCAGCCGAAAGACGTCCACTGCTGAACATAGGCCTCCTACGCCATACATATCGGTCCTGCGCCATCCGCATCCAACGCGTTCCTGCAACCTTAACCAGGTCGTCGCTCTATCTTGTTGGAGGCCTACCTACACTGCGTCTTCCAGTCCGAGGAAATCACTCGAGAACCTTTTTGCCCCATCGGCCATCAGTTCTACTTGTCACTTAAGTCTGGCGATTCTTCTTCTAATGCGATCCCGCAGATAAAATCTAAGCATAGCCCACTCCATCGTCCCCTGAGTGACTTTGAGCTTTCTTATGAGGCCCTATTACCTAACTTACTTTACTTAACTTACGAAACCAAAATAATATGACCATATGCCCTTGTTAATTGTTACATATTTACAGTGACTTATTTTTCAAAAGTGTTTTTCAATAAAAATACACATCAAGAGCGCTAAATGATGCTAAATATTTATGTCTTTCCAAACTTGCACAGTTCAGGGTTAAAAACTTAAACCGGTGACCCTGGGTTAAGAATGACAGTTCCATACATTTTGACACTTGTTAATCCTGGGTTAGCAGTTAACTCGGGGTTAAGTAGCTAACCCAGGGCCGCGCAAGCCCGCCTAAGGCTTTGGGATAAAAACCACTAAATTTCATAATACCTTATTCACTAATACCCCTAAAGCGGGGTTTACACGGGTGACTAAAGCCGCACGATTTTTGCCGCGCGGCTAAAATCGACCGTCTAAATGGCAATTCGGCTAGACTAATGCCGCAAGCCCCAAAGTTGGGTAGCATCCGACTTTGGCCGCGCGACTAGCCGCACGGCGAAAATCGACCCGTGAAGGGCCTACGCTAGCTGACGCGGACGCCCGCCGCGTGCGCCCGCTCGCGGGTGCCCGCTCCGGACACCCGCCGCGGGCCAGCGAGTCCGCGACGGGCGTCCGCGGCGGGCGCACGCCTAACTCAGCGCTGCCGCTAGTATACTTTTGGTTCCCAGCGTGTGCCCGCCGCGTGCGCACGGAGCGGACGCCCGCCGCCCGCCGCGCGGATTATAGTCCGTCGCACGCGCCCGCGCCAGTTAGCGCTGTTCAAACAATTTCATGTTAGACGGGCTTCCGTTCCGGGTAATCCGCGTCAGCTAGCGTAGGCCCTAAACCCCTCATAATATTTTCAAATGACCATGGGCTCATAATACCTAAAGTTTCAAATTTTCTCGTTCTTAAACTTTGAAATTTTAGGTATTATGAGCCCATGGTAATTTGTAAATTAGGGGTATTAGTGAATAAGGTATAATGAAATTTAGTGGTTTTAAACCCAAAGCCGCCTAAGTAGTCTAGCACAAAAACCCTCATTCTACTAACGAGTGAGCCCATCGTTTACCCTCCAAGCGTAGCGCAATGCAGTACGCAAAGTTCGGAATTCCCACCAAGTTAATTGGCAAGTTTTTCGAGGTATCACGTACAAGCGGGTAGGGCAAGACCACATGGAATACAAATTAGAGAACTGAAACAATTACTTTGCTAACGCGATCTTACGATAGTTACGTTTATGTAAGAAATGCGTGTTCGTGCAGTTCCTCCTCCACACTGTACGAACAGACGCAAATCACACAAACCCAACTATCACCACCACCAAACTACACTGACGCGATCGAACTCAACCAAAGCTCATCCTCAGAGCATACACAACCGTTCACCATGCTACCAGATGTTAGAAATGTGTTTTTAGTAGCTTTAAAATAAATAAATCAATAGCCGTAGTGGCTTAGTGGCATGACCTATGCAACGGGCTCTCAAGTGAAAGGAAAAAAAAGAGAAAAATAAAAAAGAAAAGGTAAAGGAAAACATCGCAAATAAACCCGCATGCATCTGCAAAGAAATTCAATGGTGTGTGTGAAGTTCCCAATACGCAATGGGCCCGCGTGGGAACTACGGCCCAACCCTTCTCATTCTGAGAGGAGGCCTGTGCCCTGCAGTGGAACGTAAATAGGCTGGGATGATGATGATGACTTACAAACAAATATACAGGATTCTCACAAATTAGATACTTACCAATATTTCTATGGCTTAATCTACTCATCAAAATAAGTCACTTTTATTCTAACAACTTTTCAAAATTTGAAATAAAATCTCGATTTTCCATTACTGAAGCAGTAATCCGCTAGGATGGATATGTATGAAAAGTATGCATTTTTTTTTTAATTTTGAAAAGTTGTCTGAGTGAAAGTGACTTGTTTTGATGAGTAAGTTACGCCCTGGAAATATTGGTACCTAGGGC
Organism: Archips xylosteana; assembly: GCA_947563465.1. Lineage (NCBI taxonomy): Eukaryota > Metazoa > Arthropoda > Insecta > Lepidoptera > Tortricidae > Archips > Archips xylosteana. The sequence goes on from OX387357.1 coordinate 19,934,766, forward strand.
AGAGTAACATTGAACCGGCACTTAAGTTGGACCACTTCCGTATTTCTACCAAAACACAATTTATTTACACTGGCAACAAAAAATGAAGCGATGATGCAAAATGGCGGACTGTTTGTGGCGCTGTCATCGCTTAATTTTTTGTTGCCAGTGTAAATAAATAGTGTAATTTGGTAGAACTACGGAAGTGGCCCAATTTAAGCGCCGCTTCAATATAGGTTACTCTCCTTTAAGTTATTAGCACCTTATATGAACTTTGCAAATTAAATGAAAGCTTGTAATAGAAGGTCGTAAAGATGCTGCTTCCATGTGGTCATTGCCTTTGGGCCAGACCAATGCGTTCGCCGCAGCGGGCCCCCCTGAGAAATTAGATCATGTCAGCCATTTGCAGACTTCTGGAGTGAGGTGAACTTGGTTTTAACGTTAATAGGCTGCGGCAGTGGCTGTAGGTACATTTTAAGGGTTGTTTCGTCTATCCCAAATCCCAACTGGCTATTCCAACCAGTTCTTGCTTAGCCTCATGAGGCCGACGAAAATTTTGTTTCAATGAACTTTAAACTTTATGTCACTTTTGAGTGAGTTCGATATCACATTAGAAGTAAGTCCTGAAATAAGTATGAGTATTAGAAGTAAGTACGTGAACATACATCGAACTCACTCTTAAGTGACATAAAGTTTAAAGTTCATTGAAACAATATTTTCGTGGGCCTCAGGAGGTTAGGATGTAGCTTTACGTTCACATTAATATAAACACGAAGAATGCTATATAAGTTGTTTATTTACTTGGAGCTAAATCACATCTCTTAGAATTCCAATACAGACATTCGATCCGTTCTTATTTTAAATTCAAATATAGCACTAGAGTGCCAGCATCAAACGAATGTCAGTAGAGTTTACAGTATACCTACATGGATTTTTTCCACTCATCCCAACATAGCTAAAGCACAGTTTGGCTTTACTAGCCAGTATGTGCCTATAAACAGGAATTATCTAATATATATGAAGTAGGTACTTAAAATATTATCTTATATTATCAATATCTCGTGTCACGGTGTTTGTCATCGAACTCCTCCGAGACGGCTTGATCGATTTTTATGAAACTTTTTTCTCTGTACTCGGTAGGTCTGAGAATAGGTCGTAGGCTATTTTTATACCCCTATTCTTCGCGGACGGAGTCGCGGGCAATAGCTAGTCTAATATATAAAAATCTCGTGTCACGGTGTTTGTTATCGAACTCCTCCGAAACGGCTTGACCGATTGTTATGAAACTTTTTTCTCCTCATTCGGTAGGTCTGAGAATAGGTCGTAGGCTATTTTTATACCCTTATCCCTCGCGGACGGAGTCGCGGGCAGCAGCTACTTCATCTAATATATAAAAATCTCTTGACCGATTTTTATCAATTATTTTCTCTATATTTGATATGTCTGAGAATAGGTCGTAGGCTAGTTTTTAGGGTTTTTAAACTTATATGATAAAACAACGTGCGCTGGGTTAGCCAGTCATCTTCTACAAAAATAACCATTAAAGGAACTTCCAAAAATGCTACATGTCCGATGTCCGCCATCCCCTCACAAAGACGTATATGCTTAAAGAATAAAGGGGTCTATATTATTGTTCTGTAAGTTTATTTCACATTAATTAGAATAGACACTAATTGATATAGTTGGAGGAAGTTGAGGAATCCAGAGCCTGAGGGTATTAAAAAATTAGTGAAGAAAGTTCTTCAAGTATAGTTGGGGAACTATGTCCCAGTGGCAAAGCAAATGAGAGAGTATTTACGGCTAATAGTCAATCAAATCCAAAAGAAGCCGTGGTGGGCTAGTGCTTCAAACAGAGGATGGTGGGTTCAAACACGGACTCATGTCTCTGAGATTTACAGAATTCATGTGCGAAATCCTTTTGAAATTTACCATGAGTTTTATTTGTCATAATTTCTCATAATCTTTAAAATACATTACAAAACAATATACAATTCATTTAAATTTAAAAAGAGAGCACATTATACACAAGTGGGATGTCCGGCGGACCCCAAACTAGGCTGAGCCTGTATCTTGAGGCCCTGGAGTGAAATAATGTGAATCGATTTAGAGTTAATAATAATATAAAAACCGGCCAAGAGCGTGTCGGACACGCCCAAGATAGGGTTCCGTAGCCATTACGAAAAAATCAAGTAATATTTTTCTAAGGATTTCGTATGTGTACGGAATCTTCCAAGTTAGGTATCGTCAATACTTTGAAAAAAAGCTCGTATCTCAAAATCGTTAATCTAGCAAAGTGAACTTTATTACGCGGGTATCAAGGTTCAGTTTCGTTTACATGCTGATTTGAGATACGAGTTTTTCAAAGTAGTGACGGTATTTTTAATACCTTAGGCTACTATTTACTCTTAAACTACAAATAATTCCCAAGCAATCTTAGCCGCTATAATTTTCCTTGTAAATTTAATATATTTACTACCATTTTGAATTTTTTCAAATTTTTCCATCCAACAGTTTAGATTTTAGAGGGGGGAAAGGTCGATTTAAATGAAAATTTTCACTTTAAAGTTGAATATTTCGCAAACAAATCACTGAATACAAAAATCATGTAAGCAACCCCCAATGGTTTTAAAAGACCTATCCAACGATACCCCACACTATAGGGTTAGTCGAGAAAAAAAATCACCCCCACTTTACGTCTATGGGAGGTACCCTAAAAAAATTTTTTTTTAGTATTTTTTATTTAACCACTTTGTCGGCGTGACTAATATATAGGTATTCATGCCAAATTACAGTTTTCTAGTACTAACAATCTCTGAGCTTAGCCGCGGACAGACAGACAGACGGACAGACATGGCGAAACTATAAGGGTTCCTAGTTGACTACGGAACCCTAAAAAGGACACAAAAATAAAAAAAACTTTTTAACAAAAAAATTAAACCGCCGAAAAAACTGAAAAGCAAACAATAATACCTTTTTTGTTTGACCTTATTCTAGGTACCAGTTTGAAGTCGGTGCCTCAGCACGAGCCAGGAGGAGTGGACCTATAATCGTCTACCTGATTGGCTTCTATCACTCCTCCTGGCTCGTGCTGAGGCACCGACTTCAAACTGGTACCTAGAATAAGGTCAAACAAAAAAGGTATTATTGTTTGCTTTTCAGTTTTTTCGGCGGTTTAATTTTTTTGTTAAAATGTTTTTGTTTTATACTTTTTTCCCATCCTTGGGGTAAATTTTTTTTCCAAATTTATGTAATACCAACTTCACGGTATACTCTATCCAATAAAAAAGAATTATGAAAATCAGACAACTCTGTAAAAAGTTAGTCAATCATCTCCTGTTTTCCTACCCTTAGGGTAAGAATATTATTTCCAAATTTAAATGGGACCACCCTCGGGATATACGCTTTCCAATAAAAAAAGAATCATCAAAATCGGACTACTCTGTAAAAAGTTATGCGTGATCATACATAAAAAAAAAATACACGTCAACTTGAGAACCTCCTCCTTTTGTTTTCGTCGGTTGATAAAAATAAAATAAAAGCAAAAATTTAAATAAAAATAAAAGCAAAGAAGAGCACATGAATTTTGTATTTGTGTGTGTGTGTGTGTAAGTGTATGCATATGCTGAGTACCGGCGGGAACAGGAATCAGCTGGAAAGAAGGGCCTCCGTTTATGGTGAAGGAAAATATTGTGGAGAAGCCCAGGCACGTAATAATAATAATAAATATCACGGTACATTTTGACACCTACTGACCTAGTTCCAAAGTAAGCTAAGCTTGTATTATGGGGACTAAGAAACGGATAGAGATACTTCAATACATGTTAAACATCTAAGACTCGAGAATATACTGTATTTTTCATACATAATATCGGCTCCATCGGCCATCAGTTCTACGAGCGATGCCTCGAGCCTTAGAGGAGGCCTATGTTCAGCAGTGGACGTCTTTCAGCTGAAATGATGATGATGATTAATGTCGGCTTTGACTAGAGATTGAACCCGGGAACTCAAGCTTCGTAGTTAAGTTCTCTAACCACTGGGCTGTTCGGTCGTCACCTGCATCGCAATTCAATGGTGTATCACAATTTTAGTGTTATTATTTTATTCAAAAGTACTTAATTGAATAAGAAAAGCTCGGCTTTTTCTTTAGAACTCGACCGACTACCTTTATCTCTAAATCAAATGCCAAAAAATCTGGTTTTTACTCAAAAAACCACTTAAGTAGGTACATCAATAGTTTATCAAAATTTTAATTTTACTATTTTAGTTTTACTGAAAACACAATTCCAATGGGGAACGCACGGTTCTTTCTTTAGAACTAGGCCTGCCTTTATCTCGAAATCAAATACATAATGTACATTTTCTCAAAACGCACACTTTCCCAAAATGTACACTAGTCAAAAATGTCATCTTCACCACAAAGTTTTCCTTAGATGAAGATCCTAAGTTATAATGCCGATGTTATCATTTTTAACTATGTATTGTTGTACCTAGATAAATCCTTCGTGCTCGTGCATTTTTACCTTTTATCGAATATATATATAGATATATAGTAGGTACGTACGTACTTTTGCAAATCTAGTGCTCTATTTGAGTAAGTGCTCCATTTGAGAAAGTGCACTTTTTGGGAAAGTGCACCTTCTGAGAATGTGCTCTATCTGAGAAAGTGTACCAATTGGAAAGTGCACTTTTTGAGACAGTGCGCCTTCCGAGAAAGTGATCCTTCTAAACAAGTGTACCCTTAGAAAAAGTGCACATTTCAGGAAAGTGAGTTCTTGAGCCTAAGCCTATATTTTATTGAAAATACAATTGCAAAGGGTAACGCTCTGTTTTTTCTTTAAACTTGGCCTCCCTCTCGAAAACAAATACTAAAAAAGATTAGTTTTCACTCAAAAAACCACTTAGCATCGCTTACATAACAGCGCCTCCGTTTAACTAAGCAAACGTCCGAGTAAATCCTTATCTACATTAGCCGAGTATGCGTGGGCTAGTATTTAGTCAATACCGGCCACCCCACCCCGGGCGCCCCCCGATCGATGTTTCGCCTCAGTCGGGGTTTGCGAGCCGGCGTGGCCTGAGCTCCATGCCGTTTCCTCTGCTACAGGTAAGTGCACAATCTTCAAATTACACCTCTACATAATCTACCTGTATACGTTTTTGGGTGTACCACTTTTTTGGAACCCAAAAAGGGTTTTTTGACCGGGTTTCGAGGGGTGAGGGGTGGCGCCCCCCCGTAATCAATCCGCCCGCCCAGCTTGTGTGAAAATTCGTTCTAAATTTAGTGGCGTTCTTTAGTTATGCCTCGAGGAATTGCGGGTTTTTGGGTCCGTCCCTTTCTGATAAGCTGGTCTTTGTGGTGTTAGATAGTGATGGAGATAGTTGTAATCTTTGTGATTATCGAACCGTTTTGGTGTGCTTTGTTGCGTATTAGCGGAAATATTTTTTCGATATTTTACTTAAATTGATAGTGTTCTATGATTTCTAAGCTCGTTTTTGTGTAATGAAGGTAATGAAACCTGACTTTTTAGTGTCAATATAATTTGACTGATTATATTTTGACCTTGCTTCTCGTATACTTGTTATGTACTTGATAATATTTCAAGTACTAAAAGGGTCTTCAATGTGATGAATCATTCATTTCGTTATTAAGTCCCAGGAATTATAGATAGGTTCGAATAAAAACGCGTAGTAATAAAAATTTCAAGTTCCAATACTTAATCATTACGGTAATAATAAAAGACTGTGCTACATTAAACATTTTTGTTTCGAAATTAATTCTTTTCTCTGTCTCTAACTTACATAAAAACGAGAGCCTTTAACAAAGACATCCCTTTGTACTTGTAAATAAAAATCCGCAAAAGTCAAACCTCCCTTTCGCGACCGTGTCCCCGCGAGCCGCCGCCCGTTGCCCCCTCCACCCCCGCCCCGTTGCCCCCGTACCCCTCACCCCGGAGGGGGTGGGCACTTGCACTTCCCCCACCGATGCGTTTGGGGAATCCCGGGGTTACTCAATTTAGTTATCAGTGCACTGATTGTGGGTTAACTGATTTGGGCTGATAGGGTATATTAACCCCTTGTGTGCTTTGATTTTTATTTTTGTCTTCAAAGTTTGATCTCGAGCGACATAAGAATAAGGATTTTACCTACTGGTTTATCTTTGGCTTAAGAAAAAACATTCGTTACAGAGATTTGTCTTGCCGCCATTACTGTTGTCATTTTGTTTGTTGGTTTTTTAAAATAAATAAATATCACGGGACAATTCACACCAATTGACCTAGTCCCAAACTAAGCAAAGCTTGTACTATGGGTACTAGACAACGGATAAACATACTTATATAGATAGATACATACTTATTACATATTAAACACCCAAGACACGAGCACAAACATTCGTATTATTCCTATTATTCACACAATATGTCTGCCCCGACCGGGAATCGAACCCGGGACCTCAAGCATCGTAGTCAGGTTCTTTAACAACTAGGCTATCCGGTCGTCTTTTTTGCCTTATTATTGCTTGAAAGCTTATAAAACTAATTTATTTATATATTTTAATTTGTTTATTGCATTAGTTTAACACGTGTGGATATGTTACCGAAACTACTCAATAATGCATAGCAGATCATTTGTTATCGGCTTCTGAACCCATCTTAGAGTACTTATAATTTATAATATGTATGTAGATAAAATAATGTATTCAACTGTATTGCGGTGTAAACTGTACTGGCTGCGCCTCGTTTCATAAAACTACTCTTGTGTTTTAAGGGCCCTTATTACTAACAGTTAAGTACATAAAAATATATAAATGTCTGGCATTTCTTTCCAATTCGAACTGTCAAAGAACATAAAATAAAGTTACCGAATTTAGTAATGTGAAATATCTGGTGAAAAAATAACGGAGACTTATGCATGTAGGTACATTTATAAAATTATGTATGCGACTGTGCATAGTTACAATTAAAACACACGTGTGATCTTTATTATGAACCTCACCTTCGATTCTTTCATAAAACCATACTCGTTTTTTAATTTCTCTCATTATGTACCAGTCACTTAAATAACTATTAGCCTCTAATGCGGCAATTGCATTAAGTCGATCGCCGCATGCAACATGCGGTGACCGCAACAGTGTGAAGAGCGCGGTAGTCGACCGCACTCGGCGAGCGACAGCTGCCAGCGCCTAATTACGGCCACCGCATTAGGCGGACAGACTAATGTGAAGACGACGTTCGGTCGCCGAAGTAGTTTGAAACAAGTTCGGCGACCGCATTAGGTGAACGAGGTAGTGTAATTGCCGCATAAGTCACTTAGTTGTTTATCAGAACAGGGGGCCTACCACGCTCTCTTAATGCGATTCAGTTTATAGTAGAAGAGTCGTGGAAGATCGACCTTCACCGATCAGTTAACTCGATGAGACATATTTTTTATCAAATATAATTTATAAAAAAATATGCCTATGATAACTTGCCTATCGAAAAGTGTTCATAGATTTTTTTTTTTGTTTTTTTTGTGGAGTGCCTTTAGCCATCTTGCAGCTCCATCATCAGTCCCTGGTTACCATCTGGGATCAAAGTACTCGTCAAGACGAATCAAACTAGTCCAAACTCGATGGGGTAATTCGCTATTTCATTAATTCAGTATGGCCAAAGGCACTCCACAATAAAACGACACAACCCCATCGAGTTTGGACTCGTTTGATTTGTCTTGACGAGTACTTTGATCCCAGATGGTAACCAGAGTCTGATGATGGAGCTGGAAGATGGCTAAAGGCACTCAAAAAAAAATAAAAAAAAAATAGCTATGAACACTTTTCGATAGGCAAGTTATCATAGGTGTATTTGTTTATAAATAATATTTGATAAAAAATATGTCTCATCGAGTTAACAGATCGGTGAAGGTTGATCTTCAACGGCTCTTAGACCATTTAGGCTCTAAACTGAACTGCATCGTTATTTCGTACCACGACGTTACTTTTGCAATTCAGTTCAAGTGCGGTTCAGCGGTAGCGATACAGACATTTTCATTCACTCACTTCAAGTGGTTTTTGTACCTACCATTACGCTTAACTTGAGTGGGAATTGAACCGCTTCAGTGTTAAATGGTGTCAAATTTAGCGATTCAGTATAAGTTACTCATTCCGCAGGTCTTTCTATCTGTTATAGTTTTAGACTTGACCTTAGTGACCGATCTTAATGTAACACCCGGTATACCTACTGTATTAAGGTCATACATAATTTTATGTACGCGTCACTCCTGGGGACATGGCATAAGTTAAGGATCTATAGCCAATATTCTTAAGTCAAGTCTACATCGCCGTAGGGTACATATCAAAATATATAAAGTTTAAAACAAATTATGGACGAAATACATAATGGTCATAATACTATAGTAAAACTCACGTGATCACTTTAATAGTAGATTGTTCAACAAGGGACTAAAACAAGCCATAACGACACAAGATATTTAGCCACCCGAGCAGAGCGAGGGTGGCTATAATTCGCGTGTCATTATGGCAGTTTAGTCTCGCGTTAAACACTCTACTTTTCACTTTGAATGCGAGGATAAAAACGATGTTTTAGGTATACTAATCTACAATAATACTTTTATAAAACGTACGGTCAATACGAGCAATGGACGTCTGTTCAGAATTCAAATAGCAATTTAAATTGACGCTTTAAATGTTTGCATATTTAGCCAACAGATTCAAACTTGAAAATTATTTCATAGCTAATTGGACTAAGTATGCATAATAAAATGAATTCATCTTTAATATAATTAAATAGATTAATATTCGTAATTATTCATGGTGTTTCATGAAATTATTATTTTTAAAAATATTTTTTATACAGTTGTCATTTTGAGGTTATTTCCACGCCCTAAAGGCTTCCACAGACCGAAGCGCAGGGCGCTACGGAGCGCTACGGAGCGCTTCGGAGCGTCCGCAGCGCGCTGCGGTCTGTGGAAAGCTTTAAAATTGTCTATGCCCAGTCACTGAAAATGGCAATAATCCTCCATCCACTAACACCGTGATTGGCAGTTTAGGGGTTTCCAAAGTAAATTAAAAAAAAATTACTTTAATCCCTAGAGATCAAAAAAGAGCTTTAGTCCCGATATGCAGAGACTAAAGTAACATTTTAAGAGCATGAGAAGTGAAAACATATTTATATATTTTCCAAACACACGAAACATATATAGTTCTCCAACAATACAGCTCAAAAAGAACACGTCTTATTCCTTCCGCTCCTCCATATTGAATGTCCACCATCATCCCCACTTGCCTTTTATTCCTTTTGGGCTCTCGTTAATACCCACCAATATTACATTTTAATCACACAACTGACTAGTATAATATTAAAAAAAGGATACCTTACACTACATACTAAAATTATCTATGAAACTATTGATTAACCGAATTTTTTTAATCGTGTAATCTACAGATTGGTTTAGGTTAGGTTAGGTTTATTTTATGAAAATCCTGTAAAGTTGAGAGTTTCCAAGAAAATTGCATTAATATCAAATGACCATTATGTAGGTATGTCGTCCATTATTGGTTTTAAACTTTATATATTTTGATACGTACCCATCGGCGTGTGTGCCTGGCCAACTCTCGTCCCTTTTAAATAAATCTTTAGTTTGCTGACTCGGGGTCGCTAATTTTATGTCCACAGGGGAGACAACTTTTATTTCTTACGATGTATGTGTATGACCAAAGACGATATATAGACTGGATTGGCAGTCGCCATAGTGCGGATCGGCCGCGGTTTTTGTAGTTCGATTATTAAATCTAGATGGCGCTGAAATATAGCCAGAGGCTTTGAAGGCAAAACAATAAGACTACCTACATATATTTCATATCACTGCAAATGTATTATTATGCAATATTACTATATGAAACATCTGTAGTCTTATTGTTTCGCCTTCAAAGCCTCTGGCTATATTTCAGCGCCATCTAGATTTAATAATCGAACTACAAAAACCGCGGCCGATCCGTACTATGGCGACTGCCAATCCAGTCTATATCATCCTTGGTATTACCCATTAACAAAGTGTTTATTGCAGGGTGTAGCACGGCATGGAGAGTGCAGTCTCGAGCGTGGCAGCCCTCACCATGGACTGCGAAGACATGTTTAAAGAGATCACCAAGAAGCTGTACGGGGAGGAGGTAACAATGCTCAATAGCGTGCCTAATAGGCAGTGCATTTGGTTTCCTTCTAGCGACCTGCTTGTTTGTTCTTGATTGGGTGTATCACCTTGGATGATCGTAACCACGAAACCATTCACGATATGAACATCACCTAAGTATGTATTTTGTTAACTGTGCCTTCTTGCATCGTCATCCAAATTAAATCATCTCGACTTATATACCTCCCACTGCAGGCCCATAGGTCTCCTTTCAGTATGAAAGGGCTGGTACCGTAGTTCCTACGCGGGCCCAGCGTTTATTGGGAACTTCACACACGCCAATGATTTTCTTAGTTGTGTGCAGTTGTCCTGACGATTTTTTCCGTCATCGTAAAATCTCATGGTAAATTTCAAATGTAATTTCGCACGTCAATTTCGAGATACTCCGAGGAGTCTAAGCTTGAACCCTCGACCCTCTAATTGCATTACAAGAGAAGTGAATGTTATCTACACATTTATATTGCTCAATGTCACCATTGTCACCATTGCACCTGTTGTTTGTATGGCGGCCACAAGCGTCTACTTAGACGGTGTCCTAGCCTATAGTTCATTTAATTTAGAAATAGAAACCACAACAACATTATATTGCGGCTCGTGAACTGAAATCTCTTTACAATTTGTACTAGAGTAACAATTGACGACACGCAAATAAAGTGGCATTAAAACAATTTTATTTTGCGGCTCCCAGACTATTGTACTGTACTATTTGCTAGGTAAGAAATAGTTGACCAGACGCAATATAATGTTATTGTGGTTTCTAATTCTAAATAAAATGAAGTATAGGTGAGCGGATTCCACGCGAATGCGAAGCCAGCAACAGAAACCAACGGCTGGCAGCTATTGAAGCGGCCTACGTCAATACAGGGGAGCTACTACGAAATTCGAAGTTCGTATCGCTTCGTCTTTTGCACTGTTCAGTACGCTTAGTATAAGTTTTACTTCACCAAAATACTTCTCGATCGCGTTTACGTAAAAAAATCAATTACTAGGGAAACATGGACAGCGCCTCCGCACGCGCGCGTCTATGTTTCCATAGAATTGAAATTTTTACGTAAACGCGATCGAGAAGTATTGAAGTGAAGGAAAACTTATACTAAGCGTACAGAGTGCTTAGTATAAGTTTTACTTCACCAAAATACTTTTCGATCGCGTTTACGTAAAAATTTCAATTCTATGGAAACATGGGCGCGCGCGCGCGGAGGCGCTGTCCATGTTTCCCTAGTAATTGATTTTTTTACGTAAACGCGATCGAGAAGTATTTTGGTGAAGTAAAACTTATACTAAGCGTACAGTTGGTTTGATATTGAGCGTAGAGTGTAGTTTTGTTTCTAAATAATGTCGGATTCGCGCGCACGTAGGACAAGGGGCTAAATTCAGGAACGGCCCAACCCGGTTTGCGAGCGGTAATTCAATCGTTTGGGAGAGGATAGGAAGGGTTGAGCTTGGGATGAGCCTTATTTTCCTGTTAATTTGCTTTGTAAATAAATAAATAAATAAACAAATAAATAAGGCTCATCCCAAACCTCTCGCAAACCAGTGTTTTTTGGCGTTCCTGAATAGCAGTTCAAACCCAAACGATTGAATTACCGCTACCAAACTCGTGAAGACCCGTTCCTGAATTTAGCCCCAGGCCGCCATGTCGCAAGGCATCGCATCGCATTCGTGTACAGGGCCGTATTTAAGGGAGGGCATCAGGGGCCACCCACAGCCCCGGGGCTTCCACGGCAGTGGGGCCCCACAATAGAGTCTTCGGAAAATAGTTTAATGAAATCTCGACTGAAAAAAAATAGTCATTTCAATTGGAAAATAATTAGTGCCCAGAGGCTTCCAGGCTAAATCTGGCCCTGTTCGTATGTCGCCGCATCGGATCGCTTCGCAATTCTGTTCGCTTTGAACCGCCTACGTAGGACGTAGCCATGAGCATTGTCTGAAACCCTCTGCCCGCGGGGCCTGACTGACCAGACGTTGGTGTGGCAGGCCACGGTGGGCGGCGTCATCGGCGTCGAGTTCCCGGCCGCCGAGCGCGACTTGGAGGACGAGCTCCGGCCGGAGGAACACATCACGGCATGGGGGCTCGCTGCGCTGATGCAGAACGGGTTCCCGCCTCCGGGGATCCTGCAGGTAACTGCTATTGAACTAATAAACGGGTCATACACATCTTTAAGTTAAGGGTCTATGGCCAATATTCTTTAGTCAAGTCTATATCGGCGTCTGTGCCTGGCCGACTTTTGGCCCATTTAAATAAATCTTAAGTTTGCTGACTCGGAGTCTGATTCTTCTCTTTCTAGACGGTTTTAATGTCACACTTCACCATGAAAGGGCTTGGGCTGTAGTTCCCACGCGGGTCCAGTGCGGTTCGAGAACTTCACACACACCATTGAATTTATTTTCAGGTGTGTGCAGGTTTCCTCACGATGTTTTCCTTCACCGTAAACCTCAGAGGAGCGAGCCTGGATTCGAACCCACGACCCTCTGCTTAAGAGGCAATAGGTCAAACCACTAGGCCACCACCTTCACATGTCACAATTAAACTTGTTTAAAACAACATCATCAGTTAATGTGAATAATCCTAACTATCCTAACTTAATATTAGAAATACGAAAGTAACTCTGTCTGCCTGTCTCGCTTTCACGCTAAAACAACTGAACCGATTTAAATGAAATTTGGAACACAGATAGTCCCTGAGAGAAGACACAGGCTATATTATCATCACGCTAACACCAATAGGAGCGGAGCGGAGCGGAAGAAGGTTTAAAAAACCGGGGGTTTTGGAGTACCTAAAACTTCTATAGGCACGCTTGACTTGGGAGTACGGTGGTGAATGTGAACGCGGGTGTACGGGGGCGGTATTTTTTTTATATCGAGGAACTAAGGAGAGCCATAATTAATGAAAAAGCAAATTGGATAAAAAAATAAGCTGCTCAAATTACTAATCCCACGCGGACGGAGTCGCGGCAAGCTGGTGTTGAATATTTTATAAAGGTTATCATGTTCCTTCCCAGGCTAACTTCACCCCCCGGATCGACCCGGCCGCGGAAGACCGGTGGACGGCCGCCGAAGAGCCGCTGGCCTGGGCCCACTCCAGAGTCGCTTCCTACAACCCAGCGCAAAGGCTCTTCAAGTGCGCCGAGTGCGAATGCGTCGGCTTCCTAGCGCGCGTGGCGGAGCACTGGCTTGGCACGCACTCGCATGCCAGGGTGTTCCACTGTCCGTTGGCTCAGGTATGTTAGCTCATTTATCATCTTCAGTCTACGTGCAGTCATCATCAAACATAGGTCTCCAAGGCTCGCCAAACAGATCGCAATAACTGGACGTAAGCCTCTTCTTGCAACTGAGAGCTTAGATCTAAATTGGGGCACTAAGCTGGGGGTGACAACTTCTCAAACGGGATGCCTTGGTTTCGCATACTTTAATAAGTCATAATGCATCATTCTTTATAATCAACGTTAATCATACAGTGATTTATTTCTGAAACAGGACTTTTTTAAATGCCATCTTATAGAATGCAGTAGGTTAGGTTAGGTTTGTTTTATAACAATTCCGAAAAAAAACTGTTTCAGAAATGAATCACTGTATGACTAACTTTGATTATGAAGAATGAAACATTCATCATCATCATCATCATTTCAGCCGAAAGACATCCACTGCTGAACATAGGCCTCTCCCAAGGCTCGCCAAACAGATCGGTCCCTGCCATCCGCATCCCGCAACCTTAACCAGGTCGTCGCTCCATCTTGGAGGCCTACCTACACTGCGTCTTCCGGTCCGTGAACGCCACTCGAGAACCTTTTTGCCCCATCGGCCATCAGTTCTACGAGCGATGATGATAATGGTTATGACTTGTTAAATTATGCGAAACCACTGTCAACTCCCAAATGGCTCTTCAAGTGCGCCGAGTGCGAATGCGTCGGCTTCCTAGCGCGCGTGGCAGAGCACTGGCTTGGCACGCACTCGCATGCCAGGGTGTTCCACTGTCCGTTGGCTCAGGTACGTCAGCTCATTTATCATTTTCAGTCTACGTGAAGCCATCATCATTTCAGCCGAAAGACGTCCACTGCTGAACATAGGACTCCAAGGCTCGCGAATCAGATCGCAATAACTGGACGTAATCATCTTCTTGCAACTGAGAGCTTGGATCTAAATTGGGGCACTTTTTTCTCCCAGTAGGATCGAAAGAGCTCGTGATTCTGAGCAGAAATCACATAAAACTTTCCGAATATAAAAAAAAGTCAAAAGGTACAACAAAAAATAAAATCACATTTCAGCCATTAAAAACTCACGTCTAGCTCACAAAGTGATTAGTCCTAAATTGTGTATGCGGTGCTCATAGTATATCTGTATGCAGTGTGGATTCGCCAGCGGCTGGGCGCGCGCAGTGAGGCAGCACTTGGCGCGGGACCACCACTCGGACCCTGCCGCCGCTGACCAGCTCCTGCGAGACAATCCCGCCCTCGACGACGTCACGCGCTACCTACAACGGCTGAAGACTAAGGTAATATACAGGAGTGACTGGTCGCTTGTAAGGAAGCATCTAATTAAGGACCACCATTAGGACCACCTATGGATCAGGATTTTTCATCATCATCATTTCAGCTGAAAAACGCCCACTGCTGAACATAGGCCTCCCTCAAAGCTCTCCAAACAGATCGGTCCTGCGCCATCCGCATCCAACGTCGTCGTCGCTCCATCTTGTTGGAGATCTACCTACACTGCGGCGGACGCCACTCGAGAACCTTTCGGCCCCATCGGCCGTCAATTCTACGAGCGATGTGCCCTGACCACTGCCACTTAAGTCTGGCGATTCTACGAGCTATGTCCGTGACTTTAGTCACGATTTATACTAGTCAGAATTTAATTCGATTTTTGAACTTTGTATCGTGCCATTCCGTTCATGCTAATAGTACCTAGGTATTAAACAGGGACACCACATCACCAATTACGGTGTCCTGACTGGATTATGGCATTCAGATATCTCCTTAAGATCCTTTTTGTATTAAGTTTTGTCGTAAATATTGACCTTTCCTTTCGTCTCAGGTGGAGAACCAGCGCAACGAAAGACGCGCCAGCCCAGTGGTGCCGGTGGAGCCCCCGGCGCCAGAGCCGGCCGCGGCCGCCGAGCCCGGCAAGCGCTACGCCTGCCCCGCCTGCCCCTACGCCACCGACCGCCGCGACCTCTTCACGCGCCACGAGAACATCCACCGAGACGAGAAACCATTCCACTGCTACCTCTGCCAGAAACAATTCAACAGAGCCGACCACGTGAAGAAACACTTCCTCCGCATGCACCGCGACCAGCCTTACGACCTGAACAGGATACGACGACCCACCGGCAAGCAACAACCAGCGACAACCAACGCCACCCATCAGTATTACACCAAGCCGCCAGCCGAACCACCACCTGTCCAAGAATACCGAGTGCCTGTGAAGATAGAACGCGCACCTCTAGCTAAAGCTGAGGCACCCGCGACTATCCCTCAACCAAAAACCGTGACTAATACTACTCCTGTGGCTACCACCACTGCCGGCGTCAGACGCAAGGGCGAGAGGCGGTATGCCTGCTGCTACTGCACTTGGTCAGGGGTCGACAACTGGTGTCTCAAGCGACATCTGAATACCCATTTGAAGCCGTTCGCGTGCGCGCTGTGCGAATACAAGGCGGCGCGCGCGGAAAGGTTGGCGACGCATGTCCACAAGGTCCACAATAAGAAGGCGTGTGCCAAGTGCCCGTTCTTGGCGGACGACCAGCATCAGTTGGCACATCATCTCAGAGAGGCGCAGTAAGTAATTAAGCATATGCCTATAAAATTAAGGCGGGCTTGCGCGGACCAAAGTTGACCAAGTCGTTCCAAGTTGATGCCATTAGATCAATAGATTTTGACATTTAATACTGGGTTAGCAGTAGAATTAAGTTAAGGATATACTTAATCTGCGTTTAACGATTTAATTCTTAATCCTAAACCATGCAAGCGGTCCTTATGTCCCTTTGAGAACTAAGTGGTATAAAAAAGTAATGGTTTTCGATTTACTATACATTACAAAAAATAGACATCCCCAATTGGTGTGAATTGTCACGTGATATTTATTATGTTTTAGGGTTCCGTACCTCGAAAGGAAAAACGGAAGACCTTATAGGTTCACTTTGTTGTCCGTCTGTCAAGACCCTTTTTCTCAGGAACGCGTGGAGGTATCAACCTGAAATTTAAATCAAATACTCAGGTCTACTGTCCCTTGGAGCTGTGAAAAAATCAAACTTCTAAGCCAACGAAATCAAAAGATACAGTCATTTATGCCGCAAATTTTCGACACTCGCAAGGGAATCAAAACCTACAGGGTACTTCCCGTAAACTCAGAATCTTGAAATTTGGTACGAAGCAAGGTCTTATAGCACAGATAAAGGAAAAATTGCGAAAATCATAAATTTTTTTGTTTGTCTGTCTATATCAGTATCCAATCTACAATGATCCCACACTGCGCACATTTTGCTTAGGAGCAGAGGTCTGCTAAGACTGGACGTTCATGGATACAAATTATAAATTTGTACGGAACCCTCGGTGCGCGAGTCCGACTCGCACTTGGCCGGTTTTTTTTTATTTATTTATTGCTCGTCACTCGTGGCATCTGTCTAGCATTATGTGTCGTTGCAGCCACATCGAGAGCCGCAACCTGAAGGTGCCGTCGGGCGTGCGCGCGTTCCCGGCGCCCGCGCAGCCGGCCGAGGACGCGGGCGCCGCGCAGGGCCGCCGCCGCGACCAGCGCGCCGCCGGCGCAGCCAGGCTCTTCGGCTACCTAGAAGCTTCAGGTACCGTCTCATTCATCATTATACCTAGAGATTTTTCTAGTACGAACAACTCGTGATTAGTGTTTGACATAATAATAAACATCGATTCGGTTTGGTATTCTTCTATACTAATATTACAAAGAGGAAAGATTTGATTGTTTGTTTGTTTGTTTGCATTGAATAGGCTCTGAAACTACTGGACCGATTTCAAAAATTCTTTTGCCGTTAGAAATCTACATTATCACTGAGTGACATAGGCTACTTTTTACCGCGGGAAAATACCTTTTCCTACGGGAAAATTAATTTATCGCGGGCGAAGCTGCCGACGGAAGGCTAGTGTTTTATATTTTCAAACGTGTCTCATTGATATAATGCCACTTATAAGACATCAATAAACTAAATATTAGAAGGAAAAATATTCATTCGTGCTAGGAAAATATCCAAGTAGGTATATTCATCATCAGCATCATCATGCCAGCGAAAAGCGGGTGGTAGCCTAGCACATTCGCTACTAAGCATTGCTACGCGTTGCGCTCGGAACGGTAGCAGGGTTTTTCCGCTTTGTATCGAAAACTGCCTACTAGTACTAGCACAGAGCACACCAGGGCCCCATTGCATAACAAAATACAAGCAAATAGTATTAGTGAATTTCAATACAAAATAGCTAATACTATAGCTTGTAGGTATTAATTTGTTATGCAATTGGGCCCTGGTGGGTTCTTGGCACTGCATGTGCTAATGTGCTAGTGGAAAAGGCGTGGTGGCCTAGTGATTTGACCACTCATGCAGAGGGTCCTGGGTTCGAGCGCAGGCTCGCACCAGTGACTTTTTCGGAATTTATGTGTAAAGTTTAATTGGAAATTAAATTTTTAAATGTAATTTCGCAGGTAAATTCCAAAAATCTATACACGTACAGACAATTTACTTGATCATTCAAGGATTTTTTAGGTTCTACAGAACTAAGGTTTCTACAATTATGTAGTATCATGAGACCCTGCGTATTTGTTGCGTTTTGCTGAAACAGGTTTTAATTGAATAAGGCTCAAAGCACGGGCGTATAAACCAGCTTTTTAATATGATAAACAACATCAGAATCGGTTCACGCGTTTGGATCCTACGCCGATGTTAAGGTTTCTCTAATCGAAGACTAGATGGCGTTAGACGTCACTGTACTGTGAATCAATCTCCGCTGTAATTGCAGACAACTCGGGCGACGAGTACGAGGCGCCGCTGCCGGAGTACGCGCCGGCCGGGCCCAGCGCGGCGCCCGCGCAGCCGCTCTACGCGCGCGACAAGGAGAACGCCGCGCCGCTGCATCTCCACGACCACTGCCTCCGATACTAGTACCTGGCCCGCAAATTATATCATTGTATTATACCCGCTGTTTCATTCCCCCTGATGCCACAGAATATATAATAGTATTAACGTACAGAATGGCCACGCTCCGCCCCGCACCGATTCGAGTTACCCCACCCCTCAAGGCGCAGATTGCCGGACCCCGCCGGAATCCAGAAGAGTGCGCGCGCGATGTATGTAGGCGTACGCGTGTACAGGCGTCGTCGTGCTTATGTAGATTCAAGAACGCGTATTTTGTACGTCGTGGCCGCCGTGTGCCGATGCTTAAGGGCCTACAATACGTTTACTTTTAGTTTACCACTAACAGATGGCTTGCCTTCATTTCATTTCCAACTTTAACACCACACAAATAAAGTAGCTATTACAAAATCTGCAAACGTTGGTAACAGTATTCTAAAATTGGCTTTATTTGTAGGTCATGAAAGTTGAATATGAAATGAAGGCAAACCATCTGTCAGTGGTAAACTTTTTTGTAATTATACTGTACCGTGTTTTTGGCGCATTTATTGCATTCATTTAATCTCGTGCTGTATCATTACAAGTAAAGCTATAGTCTTGAAATTCATGTGTAAGATATTTGAGGATTCACTCTAATGACAAATGTTTATCGAAACACAATTACTTATAGTTCGCTCGACAGAAAAAAATCCAAAGTCGTCTCTACAAAATAAAATAAATTCGTAGTACGACGCTAATACTACACGGCAGGTCATGACTTTCTGAATGTTAATAAAACAAGATGTTTTCTATGGCGTAGTGTTGCTACATTTTTATATAAGAATAAGAATAAGAATAATTTATTAACCAATGAAGTTACACAGTACACGGAATTACTTATTACACATTGTTACTTAAGTGATAACATAGATACTTATATGTGACATTACAGCGGCCTTCGCACTAGACTCTGGGTCTGTACCGCGAGTGCCAAGTGAGATTCTAAATAACAAAAATAAAATAAAATAAAATAAATGTATTTAAAGTAAATATGTATTTGTTTTAGTAATACATACAGCTCAATTTACGAAAATATCTTGACAAAATTTACTAAATGCAGGAAATCACACCAATCCAAGGATAAGGAAAGAAAAACACAGAATACGCGGGTAATACTGGTTTAATGTATACGAGGTTAGGTACAGATTCGATACAATATATCACAGACGACGGCCGTCGCCACTACACTCGCAATATCACCCCTCACCATCTCACATAGTTTCACATCTCACAATCTCGCTAATCTCACCTGACCTACAAGTAACTCGCGCGTAAAAGCGGGTTAGAATTTCGCTCACGTCGCGTAATTACCCTTGGTGGCGCCTCAGTTGGCTCTACATCTTAATAAAATTCATCTATTCTCATCCCCCAGTCTCGCTCAGTCTCACTCACCACAATCTCACCTACAGTGTATAACTGCTGCGCGGTCGAATGAGAGAGTCGATCTTTATTGTTTAAATGTAGGCCTAATTTAGAATGGGACCCGCAAATATCTCGTTCAATAAATAGGTTTTTTTCATAAGTAGTTCATTCAGTATAACTTACGCCATATGACAAGCAGTTTTAACACACACTGATTTATCTTTATTGAGGCCATTTAATACATACATCTTTTGACTCCATCGTATAAGTACCAGCAAATCACGAGAGCATATCGTTCTTGAATAGAAGACGTGGTTGCAGATAAACATTTCATTTCATTCATTTCATTTAATTTCATTTCATAGTAACTCTGAAATTTTAATAAAACCCCAAAATTTCCTAATTAAAAAACGTAAATGGTACAATTTAAATTAACAATGCTCAGATACGACCACGAACGCAACGTGCAGGATTACTTACTCATCTCAAAGTCCATGCGTGCTCGTGAAATGCACCAAATATACTCTAAGACGGCATCCTAGAAGACCATCGCACAATGACACTGCTCGCGCGACCATGCGATCAAACATACTAATATTCAAGTCCTAATTGGCAATCGCGCGACTATGCGATGCGACCAAAAGCAACGGCCAATTAGGACTGCACCTTAAACTGTCCTAAAAACCATTTAAAAAATAAATTACGAACGAACCAGCTTCAAGCTTTTGAGACTCTTTCAATATCATCGTTTACCATTTAAAACTACGTAGCGCCGTTACCTATATCACTAAATCTTAAAATAAATCTTATCTATCCATCGACTCCCACATTCGAGAACGACGCGTATAAAAATAATGATTTACGAAGTTCTAAATACCATGAAAACGAAACGCAGCGACGGCCGACCGAGCCCGCGGGCTGGATATAGGAAATAACTACACTTTGAACGATCAAAATGGTCAAACTATTAATTTTGCTAAAGTATTTTTTGTGCAAGCTGTATACATATTTAGCCTTTGCATTGAAGAATCGCAGGTGTACAAGATCAAGTATGTATAAATCACAGCGAAAAATTCCTACGTTTTATCTATTGATTTTAGCGCCATCTCTTGTCTTGGTTGTCCAAAAAGTGTTCCAAAATGAAGATGATTCCATTTCGTTCACAATTTACATAGATGGCGCTTGTGGGCGATATTTTAAAGACAACAGATTGTAGAACACATAGAACTTTAGGCGTGTATAGTGACCGCTAGGGATGTTGTTATAGCATACATCACGGAGGAATAACGCGGAAGGGATTCAATTCCCGGCAGTTTTATTTTCCTGTTTTTTTTCTGTATGTTCTCGTTTCATTAGAAGCAGAAAATATAGTAGACTTAATTCGAAAAAAGAAAGTTTTAAATTAATCACAAAAATATCTTAAGGCATGTGTAGAAGTTGATACACGTTGGCATGGCAAAACTTCTGGCTTTAGTTGGTCTACTCTCAATTGACCGAGTGATTAAATCACATGCCTAACTTGTCTGAACATGTTATGGGACGCAGTATTATACTATCAAAGACCTTATCCATAATGTTCAATGTGAATAAATAAATTTAATTTCATTTCATTTTGGTGGTTGAGTCTATGATCAATTATTTTTAACAGTGTGACCATTTCCAACCTTCGAAAGAGTCAAGACAGGAGCAAGTCGTTGAGTATACTAGCCTAGATAATGAGTACATGATTCTTCATAATGAGCACACAAAAATACATCCAACCATACAAATTTCGACAACAGATAACTAAGTTGTCAATACATTAATTATTAAAATAGCACTACATTTATCACTAGTATTGTGACGTCGTATAAGTCAAATTATTATGTCAATACAATCTAAAAAAATAATTAAGATTAAAACACTGATATTCTGCAGGCGATCAAGAAACTTTTCTACTACACTGTGGCTATAGCCATATCATATAGCTGGGTATGAGGCAAATTTTGTTCGACACAAGGTTCAAAATAGCGCCGAAAATGGCTGCCTTTCAAGGCAGTTCGCTCAGTGGAGACCCGGCTTATAACTAATATTAGCACTGTCACAAAAAGTAGTTTAAAAGTTAATTGACCCAATTTAAAACAACAGTAAGACATCGCAACATAAGATCGTTCTCGGACGCATACATTTTGAACAGGGTGGCTAACACGAAATTCGATAATCGAATCGTATTGCACTGTCTCGCTCACTCTCATATTAAACATTATAGTGTGAGCGGAACGCACGATAAGTTCGAATTTTGAACTCCGTAGTAGAGCCACCCGACAATTTTAGCCTCATTTCTACACGATTGCACCGTTTGCTTAAATGGATTTAAAGAGTTTTTTATGAAAAAAAGCTTTAAGAAATGAGCAAGTCATTGAGCACAAGTTACTTTAAAATTTTGATGCTTTATTTTATTGTGCATTTGTCTAAAAGGGGCCCCACAGTGGCGTCTTTTGAGCGTCGGTATTTGGCAAGCGTCTGCGCAGCGTCAACGCGACGTCAAAGGCGTCGGTATTTGGCAAAAGTCTGCGCAGCGTCAAAGCGACGTCATTAATGTCACGTGGTCGTTATGAGGGTGCTGGCGCTCAATAAGCGCTACTGATGTCACGGTACAGTTGCTTGACGTTGCGTCGACGCTACGCGAACGTTGCGTTGCCGCTGCGCGGACGCTGGCATAACGCCGACGCTCAAAAGACGCTAATGTAGAGTGTCTCTTAAGCTGAATTTTAAAGAATCTAAAAATGACAGTTGAAAGTAGGGTTCTAAGCTTTGTCAGATTTCTAGGTTAGACAATATACTGCTAGAATTTGAAAGGAAGCAAATTTTGACGACAAAGTCATTTCGAACTCAAACATGTCTGTATTCTTCGCTTAATGCTGTGATAGCGATAATGTACTATGCGTTTAAAAAAATATAACTGGATTTGCTGACAATTTCACTCGCTTTCTGACAGTTTGTGTTTTTTTTTGTTACTTTCGGTATTTTTTTACGAATGGGTCTGGTTTTTACGCATACATATTATGTTAATTTTGTCAAAGTTACATCCTAGACATGATATGAAAGCGATCAGCGATTTCAGTGAATAAAAAGTGTGGTTTTAGTAAATAGATATGACAATAAGTACATTTTAATGTTTGCTTTATGTAGCTTTGACAATAACATAAAAACATAAAAACATAAGTAGACGAAGTAAGAACTTTTTCTGAGTCACATAAAAATATCAGCAACAATTTTGTCGCAAAAATTACAGAACTAGCAACTCTAAAACACTGAGAGCGAAGCGACTGAAAGGCTCGACTTCCGTGGCCAGATATAAATTTTAAAAAAAAGTAGTGAGCTTGTCAGCAAAAACCTAAAATTATTTCAAACGTATAGTTGTTTTTTTTTTATCATTTGCCGCTATTATATATTGTCATTTGGAAGTTAGGTGCAATGCTGGTAGGTAAACTTAATTTCAATAGAATCTGACAGTCAGACACTTCTAGCAAACTTACATCGACAGCGGCTGGTCAAGCTCCCTATACTAGAAATGTTTATGTGGGTACTTGACTAAATGATCCCGTAGAGAAACTCCGAGCATACCCCTCTCCATAGCTCGTTGAGCGACTCTGAGCCTATTCATCTGTAAAGTTCTGGAATGGAAACCACGGACTGGCAAGCGCAGCGTGGGACGTCCACCAACGAGATGGACGGACGATTTGGTGAAGGCCGCAGGTTCAGGGTGGATGCAAGTCGCTTCCAACCGTAATGATTGGGCGTCAATGAGGGAGGCCTATATAGCAGTGGACATCCTACGGCTGAAATGATGATGATATCTTTTGGAATCTAAACAATCAGGTGTCCGATTAGGCTTTAAGTGGCTAAGAGATCGTCAGATTTTATTGAAATGAGCTGTTGATGTAGTTATGTGGTGTCCTCTGGAGGCTGTGGTCTCGCGTGTTGGGGGTGCGGCGTGGGGCGGCGCAGCAGCGCGGGCTTGGCTGCGAGCGCGGGCTTCAAGGAACCCCCTGTCAGTGTGAGGTCGGCGAACTTTGCTGCTACCCTGTAATGTTCATACAATAGGGATGTTGATGCCATTAAAAAATAATTCGAAGACACGACTCCAGTAAAGAAACGCTTTATTTTAGCCATGAAAATTAGGTTATCACACTCGGTTACGAATGCGGAAGGATTATTCCACTCAGATAACTGGTTTTATTCGCGGAAGAAATGTTGCACCTAGTTAACCAGTTATCAAACTTGGTTATCTGAGTGGAACAAAGGACCTTTCCTTTTTCACCAAAAACCGGTTTGGGGCTTCTCGGTTGGGTGGTTTCAAAATGTATAACGGACTTAGGTAGATTTTTTTGTTTTTTGGGTCGATATACTTTTTTATCACTCGTTGCTATAGTGACGGTCTCCTGGGTCACTTTTTAAACCGTAAGTTTATCTGATTAAAATTTGCCAAACATTCTTTTTTGTGGTACTAGTTTTAAACCCCCTTCTACAATAAAATTGGTCATCTACTAAGCATGTTAGTTAATGTGAGTGTGTGTTATGTGTGTATATTTCTCTTCTAATTAAACTGTACTACTTTTGTCCCCTCGCTGACGGGACAGAATAACAACAAGAAATAGTTGATCCACCCTTTTAACACATATTTAGATAGATAAACTAGCTTTCACTCGCGGATTTCCTAGCGTTAGCGTCGGTCTGGCTGTTGAAATGAATTTTTATTGTTAAATTTTGTCTCTCAGTCCCGACTTTGGTCGTAAAACTCACCTGGCGGTGTTTCGAGCAGGCACTGGACTGCCTTCGGACGCGGCACTGGCGCTAGGTTCGGGTTCCGTACGGGGCTCGGCCTCCGCCTCGGGCTCCGCCGCCGCCGCGCTGTCTGATGACGACGGCCTGCAACACAGACATTACAATCAAACATTGATTGAACATCATTCCAGCATGCGTCCCACTGCAGGGTACAGCAGCGGACCGTGAGTTTGTGGGGCCCTGGGTACTTGGGGTCTACCTAATTAGTCGACTAAACGACGAGCGGATAGCTTAGTGGTTTGGTTAGAGAACCTGACTACGAATTTTGAGGTCCCGGGTTCGATTCTCGCGTCGGGGAAGATATTTGTATAAAAAATACGAATGTTTGTTCTCGAGTCTTGGGTGGTATGTTTATCCGTTGCCTAAAGTAGTACCCATAACAAGCTTTGCTTACTTTGGGATTAGGTACATTGGTGTGAATTGTACCCTGATATTTCATCATCATCATCATCATCATCCCAGCCTATATACGTCGCACTGCAGGCCACAGGCCTCCTCTCAGAATGAGAGGGCTTGGGCCGTAGTTCCCACGCGGTTCCTACGCGGATTGGGAACTTCACACACACCATTGAATTTCTTCGCAGGTGTATACAGGTTTCCTCACGATGTTTTCCTTCACCGTAAAGCTCATGGTATATTTCAAATGTAATTTCGCTCTGATATTTATTATGTACATATATACGAGTACTATTTACTAGCTGTTGCCTGAAACTCTGTCTGCGACGAATAGGGGTATAAAAAATAGCCTACGGCCTATTCTCAGACCTGGGTGAGGCCACGAAGCGTTTCCACCGCCGTATCCCGTGTGTTGCCAAAATCTAAGGATAATGTCCTTAAACTAAAACCAATTGCAATTCTGCGACCACACACCACATCACGCGTGGTGGTGGCCCACTGAGATATTTTAACCCACCTACCAAATATGGAGGAAAAAAAATGTAAAAATCGGTCAAGCCGTTTCGGAGGAGTTCGATAACAAACACTGTGACACGAGATTTTTATGTATTAGATTACTCTTGATCTAGGAGTGCGATATGGTGTGGCAATAGTGATACAGTGATGCTTACTTGCTGGTCCGTTTCTTGAGCGTGTCCTGGTTATGTGCGAAGGTGTCTGCGGCGTCCCGTTCGGCCGCGGCGGCCGCGCGCGCCGGCAGGTCCAACACTAAGTCTGGCGTCGCCTCCGCCAGACGCCTGCCACGGGTAACCATCAGTATAACATGCATACAGTCAAGGAAACTGTTAAGAACAGCGCCATCTATGTCCTTTCACAAGAACTAGACGACTACCCGTGGAGCGTCCCACTCTAAAAATCCTAAACTGTTGTGTGCACACCCGTGCGCACAGGACGCTTAATTGATCACTAGGATACAACCTGGGGCTAAATTACAGGAACGGCCCAACACGGTTTGCGAGCGGTAATTCAATCGTTTGCGATAGGATAGGGATGAACTCCTATTCACGAAAGCCAAAAATCACTGATTTGCGAGAGGTTTGGGCTGAGTTATTTAGTGGACCGTTTTTTCTTCTATTGCACAACTATCGATATCGATAAAAAATTGGTTCTAACACTAGCTTGATTGCGACAGTCTTATATTTTGCCGTGAAAATTCCGATCTCTACTATTTAATATAATTAATAACAAAATTTAAGCAAGTATTGCACTTCCGATCTCTCTCGCTGTATGTCGAGAATTGCCGAGTGGCAAAGTGGTAATAATCTTACTGTACATCCCGTATGAACCTCTTTTGGGTCCATGGATTCCAGATTAACCCTTCGTATGCCTTGTACCGGATCCGTACCCAATTTAAGGCATTCTTTTAATATTTTTTTTAAAATCTGTATCATTGGATCTATATGAAACTGTTGAGACTAGAATGCACGACTTTTTTTTTTACTTCCGGCATACGAAAGGTTAATGAACCCAGATATATGTTATAGCTTGTTTAGTATGACAGGTACTTACCGACACTGCGCA
Organism: Archips xylosteana; assembly: GCA_947563465.1. Lineage (NCBI taxonomy): Eukaryota > Metazoa > Arthropoda > Insecta > Lepidoptera > Tortricidae > Archips > Archips xylosteana. The sequence continues at coordinate 19,961,221 of OX387357.1, forward strand.
GCGGAGGTGGAGGCGGCGGGGGCGGCGGGCGAGGGCTCGCGGACCTGCGCGGACGCACCAATCACAATCATCGTTATACACTCACTAAAAAAGGGGGTTCCAACCAACCAATATAAAATGACCCCACACTGCGTACATTTTACCAAGGACGATTGACTCTAGTCAGTTATTGAAATAGATAGATATTTCATACTAAATACAAACTGAAACATGGATGCACAGAAAAAAACCCAGAAAAATACCAGCGCTGGGGATCGAACGGGTATGTATTACAATACCGAAGTACGAAAGACCGAATGTATTAAAACATCTAATGGGTCAAAAGACCGACACGATTTTTTTCTGGAACCGTTTACTTTTTAAGATTGTTACAAAACAAACCTAACCTTACCTAATGGGTTCTGTATGATGCCGTTTTAATAAATTCTGAAAAGTTTACGGTTTCAGAAAAAAATCGTGTCGGTCTTTTGACCTATTCGATGTTTTAATACATTCGGTCTTTTGTACTTCGGTATTGTAATACATACCCGATCGAACCCAGGTCCTCAGCATTCCGTGCCGCGTGCTAAACCCCTACACCACCACTGGTCAGGATTTAGGCACAAATTTTCGCTATGCATCGCACATCTCAGCTTGCTAAATCACATTATGCATTGATACAGCGCCATCTATGTTAAGCTCTCATCGAGAGACGTCAACACTCTTTCGGAACTAACCGCTCACCCGGACCAAGAGATGTCGCTACTAAGCCATACTTTAACAAGTTTTATATGAAGTAACTTTTTATATTTTTATTTTTTCAACTCCAATATTTACTTTTACGGTCATCCCGTGAAATCCATATACATATAGTAGTGCAATTTCGGGTGAATGACCTTAAACATTATATTTAACATGGATAGCACCCGGGATTCCGGGACTCCAATTTTTTTACAGAATACTTTCTTGACATGGCATTAATTGAAGTTTTACGGGAAAAAGCGATAAATTAGTTTTTTCGTTAACCAGTTGCAAGTGTGCACCACTGTGCACGTCGTTCGTGCCAGGAAAATCTATAGGTATAGTGATAATATTATTGCTAGGGAAAATCGACCTCGATGTATCATGTCGTGTAAATGAACTTCAACCGAAGGGTGGAATAAATTAGAAACAAAATACATGTCACTTGGTCAAGCGATAATAGACATTTTCCCAAAATATCTATTACTAAAAGTTATACATGTTATGTGACTTTTTATCGCTTTGCTAAGTACCAGGGATATTCAACTGACTTAAAAAAAAGAGGAGGTTCTCAATTCGTCTAAGATGTTTTTTTTCCTTATTTTCCAGATCTGTTACAATTATAACTTGGCCCTCCCGTTACCAGGTTGACATTGAGTTTTAGAACACCCCGTACATTTAGTTTTTACATGGGCCAAAGTTACTGTCCATTGGGGTCAAAGACCCCGAGACTTTAAGGTGTTTGTGACGTGTTCCTATTTCGTTACAAATCAATTTGAATGTCGCTAAAACATTGGTTGTATAATACATATTCTTATCCTAAAATATATATAAAAGGCTCTACAATCGTTGCATCTTATTGAATCCGTAAGTGTTTTTTTTAATAATATAATAATACTACCACCACAACTACCCCTCAGATACTTTTAATAAGCAAACTAACACATAGAAAGCGGATGCTAAGCGAACACAAAATAAAACACACACATGCAAATATACGTTTATTCGATAAAGCACCTCTACAATAATATACAAGTATAATTAATACCAAGCTGGATTCAGTCTTAATGCAATAAAATAACAATAACAAATAAAACTAACGCATATACTTTCATAGAGGAATTAACCAAGAGTGAAAAAAATATCCTATAGCATAGTTTTATTTACCTAATAAGTATATTACTACAAAAAACTGCAGAAGTGAGAATCGGACTCGCGCACCGAGGGTTCCGTACAAATTTGTAGCTATTCTTTTGAATTCAAGAAAATAAATATTTTTACCCGGTTGTGAGCAATCTATATTATGTTTTCTTGCGAAGAATATATATTTTAACTGACGTATTTCCGATCACTTAAATATTAGTAGGATGGAATTAAAAAAAACATAGTTATACAGAATTATGAATGATAATAATGGATGCATTTGGTGCGGATGGTGTGGGACCGATCTGTTTGGCGAGCCTTGGGGGAGGCCTATGTTCAGCAGTGGACGTCTTTCGGCTGAAATGATGATGATGATGATGATGATATACCTACAAAATGTCTTAAAATAAACTCAGGATATTTCAAAAGGTAGTTGGGTTAGACTTACTGAACTGGTAAGGGCAGCTAAATCGCTAAGGTTAAAGATGACAGTTCCATACATTTTGACACTACTCAACCCTGGGTTAGCATTTAACTCGGAGGTATAGTTAACTCTGATCTGTGCAAGTCAGCCTTAAAGTATATCATCGGATTTTTCTTATTGCAGATGTACTCATCTTTGGCGCTGTACGCTCAACTAATGACAAACCAACTGTATTGACCAATGAAAACCTTCGTTTGAAAAAAAAACACTTTACCACTGCGACCATTGCTGCGCTCTATTGCTGACACTAGACTCGGGCAAGCTGATATAATGCTCGATATCGATAATTGTTTATTAATTGCGTGGTATAGTAAAAAAACACTTAATTTTTATGAAAAAAATAAGTAAATATGTAATCATAATCAAGAACTAAAATGTCTTTGTTCGATGTAAGGGGTCAAGTAAAAACAGTACGGATTTGGATATACCGTATTTTACTCTATTGGTTGGTTCCTCTATGGTTTTAATGCAATTAAAAAACAAGTAGAACTAACGCAAACAGATCACAACCCAACCAAAACAGAACATGAGTAACGATAGACATCCCCTGAGCATTTCAAAGCTAAGCTACCTTTTAATAGGTATTTTTCCCACACTTTGTTAAATTCCTAAAAAACATATCAATGATGCTGTCTCAGTTTAATGATCAAAATATTATTATGTTATTTTCTGCTTGCTATTGATACATTATTTCAGGAATTCTATGGTTTTCCATAATTGAATAAGTTATAATGTATTTACCATAATTATCATTAGTTATAGAGTGAGTGTGATTTCTGAAACAGTATTATCAAACAGTATTTTCTTCGGAATTGTTATTAAACTAACCTAACCTAATGCATTCCATACGATGGCATTTCAAAAAATTCTGAAGAAAATACTTTTTCAGAAATAAATCACTTTATAACTAATGATAATTATGACTTATTAAATTATGGGAAACCAAGGGATCCCGTTATTTCGTTCAACAAAGATGTCATAGAAAGATATGATATTTATAACCTAACATAAATACATATTATTATTATGACTTATGATATTCAATTCGATAATTTTGGCATAACATACATTTTGCGATTCCATGATCATGAAATTGAGTTAAATGAAAATGAACGTTAATTCGATTCAGTTGACGTATAAATCTCGAACATGTATGTTAGTTACACTAGACGGACGTACTGGCGTATAGTCGACAAAGTAAGTGCTTGACCATTTTCTATAACAGTTCCTACGTCAGAACAAAAACAATAAAGGTCGATTCATATTTACAGACACCGAGCGTTTCAGACATGTGACGTGGCAGACAAAATAATATTCTTCTATACAGTGTCTATCACAGAAATAATAATAAAGAGGATAGAAATGCCTTAGTTCCTATTTTGTTCCGGGACCAGTGGCGCTAGTTTGTCCCCTCTACTTACTATTAATGCACACACGCAAAAGACCGGAACCGTACTACGCAATCACGCACACAATTACTAATAATTTTTGCTTACAAACAATTATGAACCTAACCACTTAGAGACAGCGTTGAATAACACTCACCGTAAGTCATACCCACACTTACACAACGGCGTTCTTCATTGGCCGCGTCGGCAATATGGTTGTAGTGTACACCGGTGTAGTCGTAACCTGTTTTGTGTTCGTACCATGAACATTTGTGCGAGGCAGAAGGTTTATCAAAAATTACATTACATTGCTGCGTATACTTCAAAGCAATCTGTGTTTTTAAGGATATGAACAGCAATGGTACATGAAGTTTCGTGTTAATAACGTGTATACCAATATTTCATAATGAAATATTTTCTCAAGTTGTATTTTAATATAAACCGCATCATTACATTAAATTAATACATACCAATGAAATGTAATCCCCTTATTAGTGTAATTACACAGTGTGGACGAGTTTCCGCAATTGCTAATGCTGCAAAACACCATTTTAAAGCACTTGTTATCATACCCACGTTTCAAATAGCACTGAGCCACAAGTCGCGCGCTTGTGACCTATGAGTCACAAGCGCGGCGCCAAGGTCACGCGTCTAAGGCACTTCTATCCTCTTTATTATTATTTCTGTGGTGTCTATGAACGAATTCATATCTATCGTAACACGACCGAAACACGAGCCGGGCCCGGCCAGTACGCGCAAATAGTAGATTGATAAACAAGGGTCGTAAGTGATCAATTACACCCAAGATATTTAGGCGCACGAGCGAACAGAGCGAGCGAGGGTGCTTATAGTTCGCGGGTGTATTTGATCATTTACACTCGAGTTGAACACTCTACTTTTCATCACAAATGCGAGGAAATAAAGAAAAACCGTTATGTTAAAAATGTATGCGCCATTTGTAACAGAGCGGAAGAAAATTTATCGCGCCAAACCATCTTTTGTTTTTTTTTAATGGCCTCGCGCTCTTTGGCTTTGGCACATTCAGCCAGCACTGGCCAGCAGCATTATGCCAGCATGGAGGTTTGGAGGTAAGTATTACGCATTGCAATCTCCTTGTTTATCAGTTCGTGAAAACAAAGGAGCACCATTCGATTTTTGAATTTACTTACATCCCTTAAGATTTAAATCGAATTTACAACACGGATTTCAAGTTAAATGCAACCTACTTTCAGAGCTTAACGCGTCACGCGTCCACCATACTAAAATTAGTCCCTAACTTTTTGTGCGGGATATGTTCTAGAGACTTCAGTAGTAGTCTCTAGGACGTTTCCCGAAAAAAGTAGTTTTGTAGTGGTAGAGCCATGTTGTAGCTAGCCGCTGCATCACGAATGGGCCGGCTCGTCCGGGGCAGTACCACCCTCTCACAGAACATCGGCGTGAAGCAGCAGTAATCCTGCTTGCGTTTCGTACGGCCAGTGAGAGTGCCGGGGGCCCAATACCTCACCCCTTCCCTCTCTCCCTCCCTCTCCCCCTTCCCCTATTCCCTCTCCTTTAGGGCCGACAACGCACTGGCATCGTGTAAAGCGCTGCGGGTGTCTATGGACAGTGGTGTTCATTTAACATCAGGTGACCCACTAGTTCGTTTGTCTGGCCTATCTAACATAAAATAAAAAAATAAAAGTTAGGGACTACCGTAGTCCCTAGGACGCGTAACGGGTTAAGTGATGAAAAAATATTTTGTCGTGTCTGATACGGCACGTATCCGACAAGATCGGTGTCTGTAGATATGAGTGTCGACCTTGAGGCTGATTGTCACATTGACTTAGTGAAAATAACCTTTTGTTTTAAGTCCTACAACGCCTCTAGTCTCAGTAGTTCGGTTGATTAGTCCGGGACCGAACTACTGCCACACTTTTGTTCCCAATAGTTCGGTTATGACGTCAAACCGGACTATTGGGAAGTGGTGTGTAGTTCGGTTAATGATGTGCAAACAACTTTTATTATAAAAAAAACCGGCCAAGTGCGAATCGGATACGCCAAAAATCAGTATTTTGGATTGAAAGACAAACTTAACTTCGCCATTGGAAAAATGTTGTCCCTATACATCGACATAGGTCGTGGTTAGTTTATAAACTGCAATTTAGTTTGTAATCACAAACAAAACTTTTTATATTGTGATGTAACTACAAAATTACCATTTTTGGATTTTTTTTCTCTACTTTTAAAGCGTGAGTGACCCGTTTATAATATATTTAATGCGAAGAAGTTACTTTAACATTTTTGTTTTATTAAAAAAATGTAATGAAAAAAAAACCTCTTTGATTTTTCATTTAGCTGCATCCTTAACCGTACTTTTGAGTCGTTTTAACTCTCAGTAGTTCGGTTTGACGTCATAACCGAACTATAGGGAACAATAGTGTAGCAGTAGTTCGGCCCCGGACTAATCAACCGAACTACTGGGACTAGAGGCTACAACGGACGTTGAAACTTAGGATGGTAAAGGAATTTCTTGGTCGACTATCCATATTGGTTTGTAACAGCAAACTAACACATACATTTTCTTTTTTTTTTTCCTGTTAGCCCTCAAAAACCAAATTATTTACAACACAACACAACACTACATATACATATACATGCAAGGAGGCTAGCGTCAAAAAGCGGAAGATATAGATCTAATATTAAACACTATGTCCCTTAATGTTACTCATTGCACTCTAAAGATATGTTTATGCTATAACGAGCAGGGTCCGGAGTTTTTGTGGCTCGGCAAGATAAAAGCGAACCATGGAGTCGACGTTAACATAAAAAATATTTTTACACATAGTCCTTTAATTATTTTATCCCGAAAAGCTTTTATCGTTATACTAAGTAAAGTTCCTAAGTAAAAAAATAAGGTTAAAATTGCGACTTGCTTTATTCCTAAAAATGTAGAAAAAATAACAATTATTCACACATTTTAAAAAGTATAACGATAAAATTATTTATTTTGTTCACTTAAGGAACAAAACAGATAAGGGGATGCAATAATACTATATCGAACTTTCGATCGTTTTGATTCTAAAATATTGATAATTATTATTAATAGCTTTTAATGATAATATTTACGACATACTCATGTCAACATTTCGAAACTCTTGTTTCTGTAGCTACATTATCTATGGGTATCGCAGTCCAGGTACTTAATATTTTTATGTGCTTGTTATTTTATTATTAATCTCATAATATAGGTAAGTAACATGGTAGTGACGTTTACTGTTTTTATTTAACAGGTTATTAAATTTTAAAATTAAATAAATAAATGAGTATAATTTTAATGTTAATGTCGACTCCATGGTTCGCTTTCGTCTCAGCGTACTACAAAAAATCCAGACCTTGAATAAGCACTTAATACAAACCTATAAATTAATATTATGACTAATTTTGTTCGACAATTATATGCACCATAATGTCAAGTAATCTATGAAATGCCTAATTGTAAAAAGCTAATAACGAGATCCGTAAATACGCTAAAAATGTAAATTATATAACTATATACTGTATATCTTCCGCCATTGATGCCATTTCATACAAATAAAACGAACACCACAAACAATACAAACAATAAATGCGAAGCAAATCTCAAACAAAACATAAAGAACAAAAATATTCTAGGAGTACAATGGCAGGCTTTCAAGTCGTTTTCCGTTTGATAATATTATCATTTGAACTTTTGTGTTAACTAATTAAAATGGCAAGTTACCTATGTAGCATCAATCGTTGATATTTCATTCGTGATTCTAAAATTAAATACGCGTAAAACAACAATTTTTGACGTGAGTTGAATAAAGAATGTATTTTCTACTGAAAGGTACAGTCGCGGAATAAGAAGGTTCGTCACTTTTCGACTCTATGTCAACGAGTTAAGGTCGAAAAGTGACGAAACATTTCGTTCCGCTACTATACATTTATCTCATACTCGCAATGTAATCGCGCTATACACGGTGATTTTTAATAGGTGACCAGGAGTTGAAGAATATATATATTTAATATATGAGGTCTCAAGAAAGTCTGATAAATTTTTAAAAAAAATTGTTAAAACTTCCTCCATCCACCGAATCCATGGTTATCCTATATTTGTTGATGTTGAGTTTCGTCAAGTGTCATCGCTTTGGCAAGTAAATTTGACAGGTCTCACGTCAAAGTTACTTGAAGAAACTGATTTGTCAAAGTTTTTTTAGGCTCATAGACTAAATCATGTGTAAGGTGGCAATAGTTTTAATCAAAAATTGATTTTACAAACAAACATTCCAAAAAATAGATTTTTTTCTTGTAACTGCGACTAAAGAGTGGTCGCCACCGAATACTGATCAGGAAAAATTGGTTCCTGATCACCAATTAAAAATTATCGTGTAATAGTCAGTGTATCACCTAGTTCACCACATAAAGACACAATCAACACAACCAAACTAAATAAATTTGTGAGATACTCCGCCAGGTTTAAAAAGGGCTATGGGCCAAGTCATCGTATGCTAGAAACGCGTGCAACATGACAGATTCCTTTAAAATGTAAGTAACTAACTAGCGTTACCCCGGCCGGGGCAATGGCTCTCATGGAACAATGAAATTGGCTAAATTTCTATCCAATGGGCTTCCGATCTTAAAAAAATCTCTTTTAGTACACCTTTATGATCGCCAAGAAATTCGTCTACTAAATTTCAAGTCTCAAGCTAAAGAAATTTAGGTTGTACGTTGTCCGTCAGTAATAAAATTACATTTTTGAATGATATACTTTGTAATTTAAATGTACCGCATCCTGAAGGCAGCAAGTGTTTGAAATTACCATGAGTTTAAAGAAATTTTAAATTTTTAAAGCTTAAAGACATCAAAACGGATGTTATCGACAATATATTACTTAGTTTGGGTGTTTGTTTGTTTAAACGGCTGTTTCTAGCGGTACCTGTGCTGCTGGCACCGACTGCCGCCGCGGCAAACTGTCTGATCTGAAGACAAATAGCATTAATGAGATATTGTAAGAGTACGTCAATTATCGAGACGTTAACCTCTTCACCGGCAGTCATCTAGTCGTGACAGCCAATGGAATGCCTCACATGCCACGGTAATCTACAAGGTGACCTTAGCCTCTGGACAAATAATGAAACCATGGTTAAGATTGATACTTAGCAATATCGTAAAATAGTTATTTGCTTAATTAGACAAGAAAACAAAAAAAAATCTATGAAATCATATGAGAGAGAGAGAGAGAGAGAGAGAGAGAGAGAGAGAGAGAGATGTTTATTTACACATATTCGATACAAACACAGAAACAAAATACATTTGACAGGAAATTTACAAATTAAAAAAATATATCGAATAGTATAAATTGGGCCCCACTCAGCATAATGTTGTGGCAAGCCACAAAGCTGTTTTTCAGTGGGACCCATCCAAATAAATAGGCTCCTCCAAAGTGATACATGAAAACCGTTAATTTTTCGGTAAATATTGGACTAATTGTTGTGATACTTTGCAGTTTGGTTTTAAATATCTTGCTTAACCAGTAGTATTAGTATTTGTCCAGAGGCCAAGGTCACCCAGACTGACCAATATTTCAACTCGAAATAAACTCTTCTACAATGGATTTTAAGTAGAAAATCGGTTTGTCATGTAACGTGGCGTGGCGGTGAAGAAGTTAAAGCCATTATTTATTTATCATTTCACAATAATAAATTAATAAATATAAATATCACGGGACAATTCACGCCAATTAACCTAGTCCCAAAGCAAAGGTTGTGTTATGGGCATTAGGCAAAGGATAAACATACAGATCGATTCACAAGAGTTGGCACGAATGGAATGAACGAAAGCAATGTCACTAACATTTTTGTAGGAAAAATGACTGTGATGCATGACATTTCCATATTTGTGTGAAGTGTATTCAAATAGGTAACACATAGATACTTTCATTCGCTCATTCGATCCATTCGTGCCAACTCTTGTGAATCGACCTGTACTTATATAGATAGATGCACACTTAAATACATATTAAACACCCAAGTTTGCATGTAAACTTCAGTAAATAACTTTTACAGAGGTTTCCAGTCACACTTGCTCAACCACTTTTTTTCTATACAATAGACCACAATCACGCCTGATGGAAAGCGAAGATGAGGCCTACGATGGAGCACGCTTGCCTAGTAAATGCTCATTCACCCTAGACCACAGTAGCAGTAGTAGTAGTTCAGTTATTTTATAATAAATAGGTATGGTGTGAAAGGACCTCACCTCCTCTCTACGGAGTCTCTATCTCTCCAGTCGCCATTCTCGCCCTCGTCGCTTATTTCATCTGCAAACATTAATTTTATCATTTTATGTACCTATTCAGATAAAATTTATAATCATATTTCCGGCAATGTGTTTTTATAGATAATGGTACGGAACTCTTCGTGCGCGAGTCCGACTCGCACTTGGCCGGTTTATTTGATTTCATCCAGAACTCACAAAAAAATATATTACCAGACACACCCATCACCCCTGTATACTAACAACTAGCCTAACCTATTGAAAGCATGAACGCACCGTCGTCGTCATTGTCGTCATCGTCGTCATACAACGACAGGTCGTCGTTGACGTCGGGCTCCTCCGCCGCGTCCACATTGTCGTCCCCAGCCACGCTGCCGCCTTCTTCTGTATTGTCATCTTCTTCACTGTAATAAACAGAAACAAAAAAATAAGCTTAAATAAAAAAAATGCTGACAGTACATTTTGTTGACTGTACTTGTGTTGTAGCCGCACTATCACAGTGTTTTAGTCTCACTACCCTAGTGATGTTGCCTCACTAAAAGCGGTATACACTGTCGCAGTGTTGTAGCCTCTGTTGTAGCTCTTGTAGTGTTGTTGCTTCTCTATAATTGTTGTAGCTGCACTATCGCAGCTTCATTACCCTAGTGCAGGGGTCGGCAACCTGCGGCTCGCGAGCCACATGCGGCTTTTTGGATGTGAAGTTGCGGCTCTTTAGTTCCATATGCAAATATTATTTAATTTATCAAAAATGAACATTAAAAGAATCGTTTTGAATCGATTAACGAGGATTAGGCACCATTTCTATCTCTCAGACACTTGTACTCGCTTTTAATTTTTTACTTAAATAATAAGAATTATCTAATAAATTATATGAATAAATAGATTAGTTTTTTTTTATCAAAATACTTTATTTATGCAAGTACTATTTAAAAACCTTGAAATTTTGTTAATTGTAATTTTTGACTCTTCGACTTAAAAGGTTGCCGACCTGTGCCCTAGTGTTGTTGCTTCTCTATAAGTGTGGCAGCAACACCATCGCAGTGTTAAAACACCCTAGCCCTATTATCCTAGAGTCGATGCCTCACTAAGTGATGTGCCCACATTGCCACAGTGTTGCAGCCTCACTACCCTAGCAGTTGTTTCCTCTCTATAAGTGTTGTAGCCGCACTGTGGCGGTGTTGTAGTCTCACTACCCTAGCAGTTGTTTCCTCTCTATAAGTGTTGCAGCCGCACTGTGGCAGCGTTGTAGCCTCACTACCCTAGCAGTTGTTTCCTCTCTATAAGTGTTGCAGCCGCACTGTGGCAGTGTTGTAGCCTCACTACCTTAACAGTTGTTTCCTCTCTATAAGTGTTGTAGCCGCACTGTCGCAGTGTTGTAGTCTCACTGCCCTAGTAGTTGTTTCCTCTCTATAAGTGTTGCAGTCGCACTGTGGCAGTGTTGTAGCCTCACTACCTTAGCAGTTGTTTCCTCTCTATAAGTGTTGTAGCCGCACTGTCGCAGTGTTGTAGTCTCACTGCCCTAGCAGTTGTTTCCTCTCTATAAGTGTTGTAGCCGCACTGTCGCAGTGTTGTAGTCTTTCTACCCTAGCAGTTGTTTCCTCTCTATAAGTGTTGTAGCCCGGTGCCCCTTTTCTCCCATAAAAGTCATAATGTATCATTAGTCATAATCAACGTTAGTCATACAGTGATTTATTTCTGAAACGGTATATTTTCAGGACTTTTTTAAATGCCACCTTATAGAATGCAGTAGGTTAGGTTAGGTTTGTTTTCTAACAATTCCGAAAAATAAATTGTTTCAGAAATAAATCACTGTATGACTAATGATACATTGACTTAAAAATTTATAGGAGTCATGTTGTTTATGATATCAAATATCTGTATTGGCTATGGTGAATGGGAGATTGAATGATCTTTTATACTGACTGGTTTATATCTCTCAATAAAGTCACTCTTCGTTTAGCATCTGAACAGTTTGTTTTAATGACAGATTTCTCTCAGGTTATGGGCTACCCATGCTCCGAAAAGTCGTTTCAGTGCTAGTCAAGAATTAGATTACTAGTCAAAATAAAATAGTTTTTTTTTGAAGTGTAATCTGTGACAGTGTAACGAAGATGTCGGCTAATTACGTTGCAAACGTCCCGAAGTTATTGGGTCGTGCGAACTATAGCGAATGGGTTTTCGCAGCAGAGAATTTCCTAGTCTTGGAGGGCGTGCAAAAATTCATACATGAAGAGCCCAGCAAAGAGGAAACTGCAGTTGATCAGAAAACCAGAGCGAAGTTGGTGTTAACTATCGACTCGTCTTTATTTGTCCATGTGAAGGATGTGAAAACTACGACTCAATTGTGGAACAGACTCAAAAACTTATTTGATGATTCCGGCTATGCAAGGAAGATTACGTTGTTACGAAATCTTATTTCGATACGTCTCGAAAATTGCAGTTCTATGACGGCATACGTGACCCAGATCGTAAAAAATGGCCAGAAATTGAGCAGAACGGGTTTTAACATCAGTGATGAATGGATTGGCTCGCTTTTATTAGCGGGATTGCCTGAGAAATTTTCCCCTATGATCATGGCGATCGAGCATTCAGGAATTTCTATTTCGGCAGACTCCATTAAAACAAAACTTCTTGACATGGAAGAAAAGAATTCAAATTTGAATTTGAACGAGAACGGAACGAATGAAATTGAAAGCGCATTTGTCAGTTCGCATTACCAACATAAGAAGAACAAAACAAAATCGCATGATGGCGGCAATTCGTCAATGTCAAGTTCGAAAAACGTCAAATGTTTTCGATGTAAACAAGCCGGGCATTACCGCAATCAGTGCACAAATTTTGAAAATAATTCTTCAGCGTTGAAGAAAAGTACGCGAAAACAGTCAAATGCATTCAGTGCTGTGTTTTTAAGTGGCAATTTCAGGAAAAACGACTGGTATGTCGATTCTGGAGCTAGTGCTCACCTGACAGCAAACGAAAGTTGGATTAAAAATGGTTCGTACGAACCGGCCATTCGGGAGATTGTCGTTGCAAATAAGGAAAGCGTTCCAGTTTTGTGCAGTGGTGACGTGCAGATTGCTACAATAACAAGCAATAGCGAATACGACATTGTTGTAGAAGACGTGTTGTGTGTTCCGAACATAACCACAAACTTGTTATCAGTAAGTCAGTTGATTAACAAGGGTAACAGAGTTGACTTCAATGATGAAAGTTGCAAGATCTTTAACAAGAAAGGAGATCTTGTTGCAACAGCTTCATTGGTGAATGGTGTTTACAAGTTAAACATGCCAGAAGATACGACTGTTGCCATGGCCGCGTCCGCCGACACCTGGCATCGCCGCCTGGGGCATGTAAACAGTGCTTATATGAACAAAATGCAGAATGCAGTGGAAGGATTTAACCTACAAGGAAAGGTGGATCATATAAGCAAGTCATCATGTAAGGTATGTTGTGAAGGGAAACAATGTCGCTTGCCTTTTCCCAATGAAGGCAACAGAAGTGATACACTGCTGAATATAGTGCACACTGACATTTGTGGACCCATGGAAGTTGAATCCATCGGGGGATCCAGATACTACCTGTTGTTTGTTGACGATTTCAGTCGTATGGCATTTATATACTTCATTAAGAATAAAAATGAAGCTCTGAAGTGTTTCAAAGAATTCAAAGCAAAAGTTGAAAACCAGCTTGGCAAGAAGATTAAGATCTTAAGGAGTGACAATGGCCGTGAGTTCTGTAATAACCAGTTTGATGATTACCTGAAAGAAAGTGGAATCATTCATCAGAGGAGTAATAATTACACACCCGAGCAGAATGGCTTATGCGAAAGGCTGAACAGATCAGTAGTCGAGAAGGCACGGTGTTTACTGTATGATGGTGGTTTAAACTTGGAGTTCTGGGCAGAAGCTGCAAACACTGCGGTCTACTTGCGGAACAGAACTGTGGCAGCAGGATTAAACGGAAAGACACCATATGAAGTTTGGACCAACACCAAGCCAGATCTGAGTCACTTAAGAATCTTCGGTAGCACAGTGATGGTGCATGTTGCCAAGGAGAAGAGACACAAGTGGGACAAGAAGTCTCGTGAATGCATCTTGTTGGGTTATCCGGAGAATGTCAAAGGTTATCGTGTATTTGACCTGAAAACCAGATCTATCTTTATCAGTAGAGATGTAATAATCATGGAGAAGATTAATGGCTCTGACTGTGTCATTGAGGTTCAGGAGAAGACAGACTCCAACAGAAATCAGAAGGAAGAGTTGGAGATGAGTCATGATTCAGTGGGGGACGAGTATGAAGACCAGTCCAGTACTCTGATAGACTCGTCTGGAGACCAGTTAACCTCTAGTGAATTTGAGACAGCTGACACATCAGAAAACACTAGTACTCCGATAAAGATAAGACCACAGAGAGAAAGGCGTCCACCGGAAAGATATGGTATCACAAACATTTGCATTTCAGACAAGGTAGATGATGCTAGCGGGCTATCATTGGAAGAAGCTTTACAAGGACCAGAGAAAGCGCATTGGAAGCAGGCAATGACTGATGAGTTGAAAAGCTTCGAAGAAAATGAAGCATGGGAACTAGTCAGTGTTCCAGATAAGGCTAGCGTTGTGAAATGCAAGTGGGTCCTTAAGAAAAAGTATGATAGTGAGAACCATGTGCGTTACCGAGCGAGGTTAGTGGCCAAGGGCTTTACACAAAAGCTAGGTGTGGACTATGAGGAGACCTTCTCGCCAGTGGTAAGACACACAACTCTAAGACTTTTATTTGCATTGGCTGTGCGATTAGGGTTGGATATATCTCATTTAGATGTAACTACTGCTTTCCTGAACGGTTTTCTTGAGGAAACAATTTACATGCAGATACCTGAGGGTTTTATTGGTGGCAACACTGATGGTAAGGTGCTTAAGTTGAAACGTGCCATTTATGGCCTTAAGCAATCCTCAAGGGCATGGTACAGGAGGGTAGATGACTGTTTAGTTCAGAGTGGGTATATCAGGTCGAAGCTAGAACCATGTTTGTATGTCAACAGTAGTAATGGCTTGAAGACTATAATAGCTTTATATGTGGATGATTTTTTCTTGTTTTCCAATGATGAGCATGAAACAAAGCGAATAAAGCAGGTGCTTTCTTCTCAGTTCAAGCTAAAAGATCTAGGACAGGTCAAGCAGTGCCTAGGTATGAATGTTAATATTGACAAACAAAATAATGTAATAACATTGGATCAGGAAAGTTATATTGATCAATTGTTACATAGATTTAATATGACTGAGAGCAAAGTAGCTGAGACTCCTATGGAGGAGAAATTAAATTTAGAAAAAGCTAGCGATTGCAAAAGCGAATTTCCTTATCAGCAGCTCATAGGCAGTCTTATGTATTTGGCAGTGTTGACCAGGCCTGACATAATGTATCCTCTGTCTTATATGAGTCAGTTCAATAACTCATATAATGAGCAGCATTGGTGCTATGCTAAGAGGATTCTTAGATATTTAAAAAGGACAAAGCATTATTGTTTGAAGTACAGTAAAGATGGAAAAGCAGAAATTGAAGGCTTTGTTGATGCTGACTGGACACATAATGTAGGAGACAGGAGGTCTTACACAGGGTTTAATTTTATGTTGTCTGGAGGTGCAGTATCTTGGGAAAGTAAGAAACAAAAAACTGTTGCATTGTCCAGTACTGAGGCTGAGTACATGGGTATCTCTGAGGTATGTAAAGAAGCAATTTATTTGAGAAACTTACAATTTGAAATAACTGGTCACATGTATGCTATTGTTCTGTACAATGACAACCAAAGTGCTCAAAAGTTGCTGGCAAATCCTGTTTTTCATAAGCGGTCTAAGCACATTGATGTGCGCTACCATTTTTGTAGAGAAAGTGTAGCTGACAAGTTAGTTCAGACTTTGTACTTGCCCACAGCAGATATGCCTGCGGATCTGCTGACTAAAAGTCTTAGTGCGACTAAACATTATAGGTTTATGTTTATGTTAGGGCTAGTGCCAAAGTAGTTTATTTTTGATAATGCTTGGATATTTGATATAGTGGGGGTGTTGTTTATGATATCAAATATCTGTATTGGCTATGGTGAATGGGAGATTGAATGATCTTTTATACTGACTGGTTTATATCTCTCAATAAAGTCACTCTTCGTTTAGCATCTGAACAGTTTGTTTTAATGACAGATTTCTCTCAAGTCATTATAGACTCGCTGTAGCCGCACTGTCGCAGTGTTGTAGCCGCACTACCCTAGAGCTGTATCCGCACCGGCGCACTGACCTGGGCCTCACGTACCGCGCGTGCGGCGCCAGGTCCTGCGGGAAGATGGCGGCGTGGTGGATGATGGTGCGCTTGACCAGCTCGTTGACGAAGTTCTGCGCCGTCAGCTGCGCGCCGCCCTCGCCCCACGCCGCCAGCAGCGTCGGCCCCACGCAGATGGCCAGGTTCCACGCGTCCATCATGTTGTACTCGCTGTATTCCGTCAGGCTGGAACATACGATGTCACAGATATAGAATAGTACATTACTGCAGCGGCCGCGAAATAGGGGATTGCCGGCCGAGTAGTTATAGATGGCCGAGTGTTAACGAGGCCATCTAGAGATACGAGGCCGGCAATCCCTGTTCGTGGAAAAGGCTTGTATAGAGTTTTTCTCAAACATGCATCATCATCATCACCACCATCATCACCGCCATCATCATCATCACCATCATCATCACCATCACCATAACCATCACCATCACCAACAACATCATCAACATCCATCTACATCCATCAACGTCCGTCCGTCCGTCCGTCCGTCCGTCCGTCCATCCATCCGTCCATCCATCCATCCATCCATCCATCCATCTCATCCATCCATTCATCCATCCATCCATCCATCCACGTCGACCACGTCGACCTATTAAACGTCATGGTGCTGTGACACATAAAACAATAGACGATCACTTTGTTGGCCAAGGCCAGCAAAGTTGTATGAAATTCCGTTATTGTCCTCTCGTCTAAGCGCACCTGCAACGTGACAGTTCGTGGCGTATTATAAGGAACATAACGTCAATATTTCATAGCATGTTTGAAAAATAGTACGTTATTACAGAGGCCGGGAAGTAAGGGGTTGCCGGCCGAATGGTTATATACGATAGTTATGACTATAGATGGAAACTAACGGTAGACTACGGTTATTTAACAAAATTTGTCGTTAGCTACCAATACTTAACCGGTTAACTATGGTTATTTAACCGCAGGTCGTATTGAAGCTTGGTGGTAAGTGGATAGCTTTTTCTGTTTTTTTGTTAGTGTTTGACATTTATTTTAGATTGTTTAGGTACATAATCCATAAATCGTTATTTACATGACAAAAACTTTCGCAAAAAATCTTTGATCAATCAATCCCTACCTGCTTTGGTTGACATTATAATCTTTTTTCTATTACCTACCTATTTTATTGAACGAAGTCACCTAATAAATTTAATATTTTTTATCAATAAAATTAAATAATTACTTAGTTTATTTTAATTAAGTATAAACACAGTACAAAAATTTCCGTAATGTACCAAAGTAACCCGCTCAAAATGGTTATTAACCGTTTTTAACCAAAAAATCCGTTAAAAACCCGACGGTTAAAAACGTTAAAAACCGGCTTCCCATCTATAGTTATGACTGGCAACTCCATTACCCGCCGAGGTATGTATAGTGCTTTTCTCAAAGATGCAACAAAATAAATAAATAAAAACCGGTTGTCTGTAAAGTCGGTTTACGGACGCTAGTTTAACGTGACAACGTCATAACAAAACATTCAAAAAACAAAAATGAAACTAGGCGGTCACCCATCCAAGTACTGACCGCGCCCGACGTTGCTACCTCGGTGATCGGACGAGAACCGGTGTTTTGTCAATTATCTTGAAAACGATGCATCCTACGGCAAAATCAATGAAATTTTCATCCCCCCTTTGAATCCCCCGCACGTTACGTAACGTTACAATGAGTCATGTTTTTTCATGTATGCAGCCGGCGTTCATCGATTTATTAGACGTTGTCACGCCTAAAAAACTCCAAAAAATCATAGGAATTATTTCTATAGAGAAATTATAAACCATAATACTCATTGGTAATGAGTACAGCTTTAAGAATCGCCGAATCGCCAGATTTAAGTGGCAGTGGGCAGTCATCGCTCGTAGAACTGATGGCCGATAAAGCCAAATGTTCTCGAATGGCATCCCCACGCAAGACACAATGTAGGTAGGCCTCCAACGAAATGGAGCGACGACCTGGTTAAGGTTGCGGGAAGGGGAACGGATGGCGGGATCGATTTGTTTGGTGAACTTTGGGAGAGGTCTAAAATCAATGTCAATTGAAATTGCGAGCAATGTAAATAAACCATGTAATGAAATATCCATATTCTAGCACTTGTTTATTGTTTTAATGGTTTTGGAATGTTGTGGTAAATTGATTAAATAACACACGGATTTAGCAGTATTTGATGAGGGAAAATGGAAATTAAAGACATTTTAAATACAAGGTTTGTTTACATTGTTTGCAGTTTCAATTGACTGACAGTTTATAGGGAGTACTCACTGCGCAAGGAAGGCCAACAGGTACCGAAGCACCAGCACGGAGGCAGGCGGCAGTGTCCCCAGCAGCTCGCGCATGCGCCGCACGAACTCCGCGTCGCTTTGCAGCGCGGCCAGCCGAAGCAACCTCTCTTGCAGCTGCGGCGGTAGAAGCGGCGGCCGGAGTTCGCGGAGGTATAGCTTTAGGAGGCCGCACACCTAAAGGGTTATTACTTTATTAGCAAAAGGCGGAATTTTCATAGCGAAAATCAATCATCAAGAATTGACCACTGTATACTGTTTTAAACTTTCGTGATTTTCACCATAATTATTTATTTATTTGTTGAAAGCAGGTGTACATAAATGATCTTAAAACTAGTCTGAATCTCCACTTTCTACCTAAAAATAGGCGTACAAAATTAAATTCTCTATAATATAGCCAAAAAAATAAAACATGGCATCCATAGTAACGACCGCTTTAGCCTAGTTGGTAGTGACCCTGCCTACGAAGCAAGAGGTCCTGGGTTCGAATCCCGGTAAGGCCATTTATTTGTGTGATGAACACGAATATTTGTTCCTGAGTTATGGATGTTTTCTATGTATTTAAGTATTTATTTATCAATATAAGTATGTTTATCGTCGTCTAGTACCCATAGTACAAGCTTTGCTTAGTTTGGGACTAGGTCGATTTGTGGAAGATTGTCCCCTAATATTTATTTATTTATTTATTTCTACACTAATATTGTAAAGAGGAAAGATTTGTACCTATTTTTGTATGTTTGTAATGAATAGGCTCAAAAAGTACAGGGCCGATTTAAAAAATTCTTTCACCAATAGAATGCTACATTCTTCCAATTTGACATAGGCTACATTTTATTTTGAAAAAAATTAGGGATCCTTGGTAAAATTTGAACAATGTAACCGAAGGTGTAGAAAAATGAGTCTTAAAATGTCTTTCGTCGAATGCGCTGCCGAAACTATTAGCGGTAGAACAAAATAATGTACAACAATATTGAAGAACATCATAAAGTCTACAAAAAACTCCGCGGTAGCATATGTCCAACTATTGTAGTTATGTCACTACAACAACTTTTTTCATTTTAAACATTAATGAAAATGCTAACCAAATTCAAACCATGCTATTTATGTGTTTATATTAATCCTTATCCAAATAAATTATTTTATGGTCAAGACCATTTAACTACCTATAAAATAGTTTTTAAATTATTTAAATTGGACTTTCCATTCAAAAGATATTACGAATTAAAAAATTCAAACAGTAAACAAAACCGCCATAGCGCCGTGGCCGTTGTTTGCGATGCAGTCTGAAAAGCGCGCCGGGCATCGCGGCGGGCGGGGTGGAGGGGGCACTGAAATACAGGAGTGGGGCGTGCACGTCTGTAAGATAGGTAGCCGCTAAGATATAACTGGGATTTTTTTTAATATATAATTAATAAATAAATAATAAATAATAATTTTTTAATAAATAAAAATATTTGTGAAAAAAAGTGTTTTATATCCAAATTTCCAAAAATAAATAATTGTCTACCCCGTGCGAAGCCGGGACGGGCTGCTAGTATAGTAATAAAAAAGAAAAAAAATACTATACTAAACGGGACTTATCACGCAACTAGTGGCTTTTGTTCGAGAGTGATCTTTCTGTACGTTAGTAGGTACTATTAGTTATTCTGTGGTGTAGGCATTGACGTACAATAAAACAACTAGACTCCCAATCACGCTTAAAAATTGTCGGAAGCAAAAGTCTGCACACGCGTCTATTGTGCAGAGTTTTGGTTCAGTTGTGTTTCGACCGCGCGTTGATTACAACGTCACGCAATGACAAAGTGCTCGGTGAAAAACTGTGCAAATGACAGCAGATCCACTCTTAAAAAGGATGGAGTGTCGTATTTCAGGTAAGTGTTCCTTTAAACTTACAAAATTGCATAACTATCTTGATGTTTTTAAGTATTTTGCTAAAAATTTACATTTCAATTGCTAAAACAAAATATTCTCGCCCTGTATTCGTGTCTCTTTCGCACGCTCTTTAGGCGGTTTCCAGCGCGTGACGTCATGTCACTATTTCTAACGATCGTATACAATTGACATTAAACATTACTGCTACGAAATAAGGTGTTAATTTGAATGAATGCTGTTAATGTTATCTAATACCTTTAAACGAGCAATTCTTGTATATATGTATATATATATATATATATATATATATATATATAATCAGGATCTCGGAAACGGCTCCAACGATTTCGATGAAATTTGGTATGTGGGGGTTTTCGGGGATGAAAAACTGATCTAGCTATGTTTCATTTTCAGAAAATCGCTTTTACTCGTGTTTTCCGGCTATTTTTGTTTGCATTAGAATATAAAGCTAAATTTCGCCGACTTCGAGCAGATCATAATGGCACATTAGAAATCGGGTGGTCGCGGATCCAGCCGACCTCGGTTCGATACCACGTTTTTTTTCAAGATTTTTAGTTTTTTTTTTTAAGTTTATTTTTTATGAGAAAACGTCAAGTTTCTTCTTTTGTGAGAAAAAGTTAATTTTTGTGAGAAAAAGTTATTTTTTTGCAAGAAAAAGTTACTTTTTTGTTAGAAAAAGTATTATAGGGAACGTGCAGTAACTATAGGCGGCAGCACTAATGCGACAGAAGAGACACTATGCGGACAGTAAAACAAACTTATCAAGGTAAAACATTCAAATTGATGGCACCCTTATGGCACCAGTTGGCAGCACCGTCTATGTGCACGTTCCCTATTGGGAGCACACAGAACAGGAAAAGCCGGTTGTCTGTAAAGTCGGTTTACGGACGATAGTTTAACGTGACTCACCGCTCCACCCCCTCCGGTGTTTTTGTCAAATATCTTGAAAACGGTGCATCCTACGGCAAAATCAATGAAATTTTCATCCCCCCTGAATACTCCCGCGCTCCCTCTCCCGCATCCCCTCCCCCCCTCTCAACCCCCCCCCCCCCACCCCCCACCCCTCCGGTGTATATAATCAGGATCTCGGAAACGGTTCCAACGATTTCGATGAAATTTGGTATTTGGGGGTTTTCGGGGATGAAAAATTGATCTAGCTTGGTCTTATCTCTGGGAAAACGCTTGGTACCGAGTTTCTGCCCGAGCAGAGCTCGGTCGCCCAGGTACTCTGTATAAATTGATGTATACGTACACACAACGCCGCTCGGACGTTTTTTGAGGAACTTTTGTTTAGCGACTGGGAGTCTAGTTGTCTTATTGTACGTCAATGGGTGTTGGTTAAGGTTCCAGGAAGAGGTTGTGACGGGTCAACATCCTTCCCATTATTTCTTCAGCCTTTTGGCTCCATTCCTTCGTTGGTCGAAGGCCTGGAGCCCCCGAATCCCCGGCACTAGGCTTACCGAGTTAATGTCGGAGGCGTCCCGCACGTGCGCCAGCGGGTCCTCGCCGCGCTCGAAGGCCGCCCGCAGCGCTTGCATCTCCACCTGCGAGCCCGACACGCGGAAGATGCCTTGGTGCCGCAGACCTGACAAGTTCAGCAAACTTTCAATACCCGCTGGGGTAAAATAACACAGAAGCAATAGGCTTTTGTAAAGACCGTTTACTCTTAAGGTGGTACAGTAACCAAAGAAATTAAGGTGGGGCCAGCCCACCAGACGCGCGCCAGATGAAATAATATAGATAGTATCTCGAAAAAAAAACTTTATTTAACTTTTAAGAAACAAAAGCCTATTATTCGATAAATTAATTTGTTTAACTGACTGTAATTGTGTACCTGTAAATTATTATGAATGTACATACATATTATGTGTGCATACATAAAAAATATTAGTATGCCTAACGGCGCAACAAAGCGATACTTATAATAGTTTTAACATCTTTTATACCCACCTATGTTGAACTAATAAATGAATTATTATTATAATTATTATTACAGTGTAACGCATAACTATGCGGTGTGATACAGTGCGTTAGTTTTATGCAGTGTGATACAGTGTGACAGCGTTATGCAGTGAGATACAGTGTGACATAGCATTATACAGTGTGACACATCGTTATGCAGTGAGTTACAGTGTGACACATCGTTATGCAGTGTAATAAGGTGAGATACAGTGTGATACATCGTGATGGAGTGTGATACAGTGTGAAAGCGTTATGCAGTGAGTTACAGTATGACACATCGTTATGTAGTGTAATACGGTGAGATACAGTGTGATACATCGTTATGGAGTGTGATACAGTGTGATACAGTGTAATACAGCGTGATATAGCGTCATACATGACACAGCGTCATGCAGTGTGATGCAGCACACATACCGTATGTAGATATGACCCGCACGCACGACGTCAGCACCCTCGGCAGGTCGGCCCTCGCGGCCACGAGGTGGTCCCCGAGCGGCGCGGCGAACTGTCCGCGGCGCAGGCGCGCGGCGGCGCGGCGCGGCGGGGAGGGCGGGGACGCGGGCGGCGCGGGCGCCCCGCCCCCCAGCCGCGCGCGCATGGCCAGGGCCTTGCTCTCCAGCCGCGCCAGCCGCCCCGCGCTCGCCACGTACGAACGGAACTTCTGTTAACCGAAACAATATTTTCACTTCTCATGCTCTTAAAATGTTACTTTTGTCTCTGCATATCGGGACTAAAGCTCCTTTTTGATCTCTAGGGATTAAAATATATATTTTTTTAATTTACTTTGGAAACTGTTTAGACTGCCCATCACGGTGTTTGTGTTGTGAATGGAGTATTATCGCCATTTTCAGTGACTGGGCAAAGACAATTTTAAAGCCTTCCACAGACCGAATCGCTCTGCGGTCGCTCCGTGGCATCGCGCGCATGCCTCGCGCTTCGGTCTATGGAAGCCTTTAGGGCGTGGAAATAACGTCAAAATGACAACTGTGAAATAATATTTAAAAAAAAAGATTTAATTTCGTGAAACATGATAAATGAGTGATTATGAATATTAATTTATTTAATTGGGATGTCCCAATTTTTGACAACGTATAATAAATCGAAAACCGTTTGGAGAAATAGGCTTTGTGAAGCGTTTTCAGAAATCAGATTCCAAAAATATGATAATCTGAATTAAATAAAGAAAATTTAAGTAATGACCTTCATTTGACCCCTGCAGTGAATCGTCACAAAGACAGATATAAAGCAGGTCTACACTCTAAAGCAAATTGACAGTTTGAAATGTTGCTGTCCTGCTTATAATCGCGAAGAGTGACAAAGACATCACTTTAATCACATGATGCACACCTGGCTTTAAGCAGTTGTCATTTATCATAAAGTCCGAAATGTATACAATACTCGCAATGTATTTATACAAATTTAATTATTAAATTACTACGTTACAAGTAAATATGAAAGAATTTAAATATCAGATTTTAATAAAAAATATCTATTTACTATCACACCATTAAACAAACAGGAATAATCGAAGAGAAATAAATAAAACTATATTGTCATGGTTCATTTAGGACCCTAAGCCGTGCTTGTAATATTGACAGTGACAAGACAAATCAGGGGCACTACTACAAAATTCGAAGTTCGTATCGTATCATCCCTCTCACTCTCGTGTCAAATCATATTAGCGTGAGCGGGACGGCATGAAACGAAGTTCGAATTATGCACTTCGTAGTAGGGTCTCAGTAGTGCCGTGGTAGTGCCACAGATTATGTTATGTACGACTTGAATTTTTCTAGGCTATGGAACGTGGCTCTCTCACTGTAACGTCATCCAACGTATTTCTAAAAAAAAATATAAAAAATTAAATACTCAACCAAATTCAAAATCGATGAAAATGGTGTCTTAAAATATCCTATTCTTTCCAAAAAAAATATAAAAACTATAGGTTATTTTTTTTGGTGCATCCCAATTACATTAAGGATGAATTAATTTTATTATAAAGACCTAGTCCAATAAGTTTTAAAATAGTTTGAATCTGTTGGCTTAATATGCAAGCATTTAAAGCGTTACTTTACAAAAAAAAAAAAAACCGCGGGACAAAGTTTTTTGCTAAGTATACATATAGTATTTGAATTTAGAACAGATGTCCATTATTCGTATTCAGCGTTCGTTGTAAAAAAGTGATCTTGTAATTTTGTATAAAACGTCGTTTTTTTTTCCTCGCATTCAAAGTGAATTGAGTGTTTAACGCGAGACTAAACAATCATCTCGCAATCTCGCTGTGCTCGGGTGGCTAAATATCTTGTGTCATTATGACTTGTTTTAGTCCCTTGTTGAACAATCTACTATTAAGGCCCTACCGAGCTTTTGGTGTGGGGAATTTAGTCGTATCCTACATGTATAGTCATAATGTCGGATAGCCTTGGTTCAATATAATATCAATTCTCATGCCCCACAAAGTCTCATTCGTGATAATAAAGAGATATAGTGATGTATGATTGCGCTAAGGCAATTTACAGCTACCTTCAAACTATCTGTGTAACGCTACCAACACTACAAATATACCCGAGAGCCACATAGTGGTAGGATCCTCTCATTAGACGGGTACACCTGTTGCCATGAGCGAGACACAGAACAGGGGCCCGAAGGCCCCATGGTGATCCTCCTCCATTCCCCATAGATCAACCCAAACCTCCAGCTAAGTTCAATGCTCTTTTCATCTATATCTCAATATTATTACTTTACTAATTAGGATTTGTAAGCACTCACCAAGTAGGGATATACTTAACCATCTGCTTCGCACAAACCAACACTCAAATCTCTCTTGGCCGTTGGCCGAACGTTCATCCTTCCATCCATCTCCAGACTAACTACGTCACAACTAGTGTTGCCAGTTATCGACGTTACGTTCAGAAATATTATAAGGAACTCACCAGCAAGTGTTAATCGCGATCATTCGCGACATTTGGCGCATTTATTGCATTCATTTAATCTCGTGCTGTATCATTACTAGCAAAGCTTCAGTCTTTTGATAGTACATAAAAAGTACTTCAGTTGATCAGTTATGTCATCATCCCTATATCCAGCACTAACCGCTAAGTAATAGTCCTCCTGTTCCTTCCTCGGCCCCTCCGGGTCGTCGGCGGCCGGTGTGGCGGGCACGGCGTTGACGCCGAACAGTTTCGACGCGTCCCACTGCGCAGGACTGCCCTCCATCTTAAAAAAACATATCACTGTATAAACTAAACCAATTAACCCTTTCACCGCCACGTCTCGACAAAAAGTAAACCTGCTTTGAATCTTATGTCATTGTGTCAAGGTCACTTTGACACTGTACTTTGTGACACCTATATGTGTCGTTGGCGTTGAAAAGGTTAAAAGTCGCCGATATAGCTTGAAGAATCGCCAGACTCAAGTGGCAGTGAGCACAGCGCTCTATATTTCATACTAAATACAAACTGAAACATACATGCACAGAAAAAACCCCCAGAAAAAAGACCAATGCTGGGAATCGAATCCAGGTCCTTGGCATTGCGTGCCACGTGCTAAACCCCTACACCAACACTGGTCAGGAGTTTAGAAATATTTTTTTTCTATGCATCATACATTCCAGCCTGCTATTATCACTTTTGCACAGTGCTCGTAGAACTATTGACCGATGGGGGCAAAAGGTTCTCGGATGGCGTCCATGGACCGGAAGATGCAGTGTGGGCAGGCATCCAACGAGATGGAGCGACGACGTGGTATTGTGAGAACGCGTTGGATGGCGATGGCGCAGGACCAGTCTGTTTGGCGACCCTTGGGGGAGGCCTATGTTTATGAGTACAAACCCGTGAACACAAATAGGATTGTCGCGTACGTTACGCTGCGGTGGATGTGGAAGACCTTTGAGGTCTAACCTGCCTCACGAGCTCGGCCTCCGCGGCGTCTCCCGCGTGTCTCACCTGCCTCACGAGCTCGGCCTTCGCGGCGTCTCCCGTGTGTCTCACCTGCCTCACGAGCTCGGCCTCCGCGGCGTCTCCCGCGTGTCTCACCTGCCTCAGGAGCTCGGCCTCCGCAGCGTCTCCCGTGTGTCTCACCTGCCTCACGAGCTCGGCCTCCGCAGCGTCTCCCGTGTGTCTCACCTGCCTCACGAGCTCGGCCTCCGCGGCGTCTCCCGCGTGTCTCACCTGCCTCACGAGCTAAGCCTTCGCGGCGTCTCCCGTGTGTCTCACCTGTCTCACGAGCTCGGCCTCCGCGGCGTCTCCCGTGTGTCTCACCTGCCTCACGAGCTCGGCCTCCGCGGCGTCTCCCGCGTGTCTCACCTGCCTCACGAGCTCGGCCTCCACGGCGTCTCCCATGTCTCAACTGCCTCACGAGCTCGGCCTCCACGGCGTCTCCCGTGTCTCAACTGCCTCACGAGCTCGGCCTCCGCGGCGTCTCCCGTGTGTCTCACCTGCCTCACGAGCTCGGCCTCCGCGGCGTCTCCCGCGTGTCTCACCTGTCTCACGAGCTCGGCCTCCGCGGCGTCTCCCGTGTGTCTCACCTGCCTCACGAGCTCGGCCTCCGCGGCGTCTCCCGCGTGTCTCACCTGTCTCACGAGCTCGGCCTCCGCGGCGTCTCCCGTGTGTCTCACCTGCCTCACGAGCTCGGCCTCCGCGGCGTCTCCCGCGTGTCTCACCTGCCTCACGAGCTCGGCCTCCACGGCGTCTCCCGTGTGTCTCACCTGCCTCACGAGCTCGGCTTCCGCGGCGTCTCCCGTGTATCTCACCTGCCTCACGAGCTCGGCCTCCGCGGCGTCGAGCGTCTTGGCGCTCTCGCGGCACTCTGCCCGCAGCGCCCGGGCTCCACTCTCCAACTGCTGCAAGCGCTGCGCCAGGTCTGCTGAGACGGCTGCGGCGGCGGCGTCCTGTTCCTCCGCGGCGCCGTTCACCAGTTCACGCATCTCCTGATCCTGGAGACAACAAAACAATAATGTTACGAAAACATGATTACTTGTAGTTCGCTCGATAGAAAAAAAAATCCAAAGTAGGTAGTTTCTAAAAAATAAAATAAATTCGTAGTACGACGTAAATACTGCACGGCAGGTTATGACTTTTTGAATGTTAATAAAACAAGATGTTTTCTAGGGCGTAGTGTTGCTACATTTTAAAAATTTGTATTTGTTTTAGTAATACGATGAAAATACTTAAATACACGCGCACCCTAACCAACCTATCTTGAGTCAACGTGCTTCCCCCATGTCCGCGTGAGTGCTGCTTTAGTTCTCCTTCGGCCATCGGACGGGGAACTCGTGTCGCTTGTGCTTACGCACGGCTTTGATTCTAGCCGCTCTCACGCACACATACGACTGGTTAGAGCAATTAACCAAAATCGTAATTTCCTTCTAGCAAAATTTCCGTTCGCAGATTTTCCTAAATGCTTTTTTTCTCACTATGGTTTTTACTGAAGCTTATTTTCACAATCGCGTTTTTTCTCAACTTAAATCGACACAGAAACATGGGTAGGTTTAGGTTAAGTTAAGTTTTCATCGGCCCGAAGGGCCAAAAGCACACAGAAGAAGGAGATCCGCGCTCCGTCGACACTGTTTCTGTGTCAATTCAAATTGGGAAAAAACGCTACTGTGAAAATAAGCTTCAGTAAAAAACTATGGTGAGAAAAAAAAAGCATTTAGGAAAATCTGCGAACGGAAATTTTGCTACAGGAAATTACGATTTAGGGGAAATGATCTATCCAGTCGTTCGCAATTCGCCAGTGTGATAAGGCTCGTACAACAATTAACAACGTTACCTGTTGTTCAGGCGGCGTCCCCTGGTAAGGCAGCGGTCGTGGCAGCGCGAAGGCGGGCGCGTGCACGTCGAGCGCGCGCTGGCGGTCCTTGAGCGCGTCGAGCGCCGTGGCCGCGCCGCGCAGCGCGCCCGCCGCCGCCGCCAGCGCCGTGGCCCGCGCCGCCTCGGCCTCGGCCGCCGTGCGCACGCACCGACCCACCACCGCCTCGAAACCCACCTCCATGCACTGCCGAATAGACACCTTTATTTTTAAGCCCCGAGGAAAAAGGTGTAAGTTTGACGTGTTTGTAAGTCTGTCTGTGGCATCCTAAACAAGGGTTGCCATCCGTCCGGGTTTCCCCGGATTTGTCCTAGTTTAGAGAGCGTCCGGGGAACGTCCGAGCGGGGTTCCATTTGTAGTCCGGGTTTGAATTCACGAATTCGCGTCAGCCGCTAGTAGTAGTAGTACAGATTAAAATAAAATAAGTTTTGTTAAAAATTTCATTTTTAAAGCAAGCTTTTTAGCTGACTGTACTTTTTGTTGACTGTACTTGCATTGTCATCCAAGCTACATAAGTATACCAAATTTCAGGTGAATCCAACCACTGGAAGTGGGTCAAATTCGACTTTTAAGATTTGACCCAAGAATAAAACAAACGGGGTGACCTAAATAAAATTTTCAAAAATATTGCATAATTATACATTTGCAGTGATATGAAACATCTGTAGTCTTATTGTTTTGCCTTCAAAGCCTCTGGCTATATTTCAGCGCCATCTAGATTTCATAATCGAACTACAAAAACCGCGGCCGATCCGTACTATGGCGACTGCCAATCCAGTCTATATCATCCTTGGTTCTAAGCCTAAGAACGATAAACTTACGAGCATGATATCCGCGATGTCGTCGAGATAGTACCGCTGCAACGTAGCGTTGGCCGCCTCGAGACTCAGCACGTAGTCCGCGCGTGCGCGCAGGGCCCGCGCGCGGGACTCGCTGTGGCGGCCGCGACGCTGCAACAACACCGATGTGGTCACGACACAGAAGCGTGGAGTAAAGTCCAGATCAGATACATGTGTGTTACGCACCAGTTGTAATTAAGACGCTGTCAACACTAACGTCGGCGCACACTGTCTATTTGTATCGGAGTAAACGAGATGCCGCTATTACTGGGCAGCCGGGTATATTGAAATTTATTGGGCAAATATTTAATTAAAAAAAAACTGTGGATAATTTGTGAAATATGACTCGTTAGCGGTTCAGGAATGAATATGTTGACTTCATGTTTTTAATTGCAGACGCATGCGCCAAAAAAATAAAGACATAGAACCGTTTAATGATGATTTTAAGACCTATCTTTGCAATTATTTTCTATCGAGCCGATTTCGTCAAATTATGTATCGAGTCCGTCCACGGTCTTTGAAATATGATGAATATTAACATATAATTTTTTTGATGTGCTAGAACAAGCAGTTTTTCTTAAAAAACTGTTTAAATGACATCAATTTCAACAAAATTAGGTGTTGTCAGCCTCTTAAGAAGATACGATGCGCACCATATCTCCATACAAACGTAGTCCCCTGTTTCCTCCCTGGATAATGGCTTAACAGCTACGCCCCTATGTTTTGTTTTTTTCCATATTTCAATTAACATAAGAAATATGAGCTTAAAATCTGATAAAATTGCCCAATTTCAACGTCATTTTCAGACACACATCAAAAAAGAATCCCTCATATAAACAAAAAAAGGAAAACATAGGGGCATAGCTAAATCTGTCCTCTAATTATTTTTGAAAAAAAAATAACTTTATTGGTCCAGTTTTCGAGAAGAAAACAGGGGACTACGAAATGCTGTTTTGACCAATTTTACGCGCCTATTAACGGTCTGAGCTGCAGTTGTCCCGCTCTCGCTGTACTGACACGGTATTCATTAAAATACCTATTTCTCAAAAGACTCTCAGCCATCGTATCCTCTTGGTAAAAGTATAAGAGAGATTGCACACCTTGTGCGCATTTGGTGTGCCATCTTTCTTAGAGTTTCATTTATTACAACTGGTTCGCATCTGGTCTGCGCCGGCCTTAAACATTCACAAATAATTACAACCAAAAATTCTGCTCGCATAATATGGAAACATCATCATTTCAGCCGTAGGACGTCGACTGCTAGACATAGGCCTCCCTCATTGATGTCCAATCATTACCATTGGAAGCGACTTGCATCCACATGCATTGCATGTGAATAATACAACACTGTTTCCTTCCTGAGTGGTATATTGGTATATATTAACAAAATGTACCCAGTCCTCTTATACATCGCAACAAAAATCTTAATAGCGCCATTTAACTTTTGCTTCGGTCGGTACAGCGCCATCTATTGAGAGTTTGGAACACTAATAGAACTTAATGTTATACAAGTTGTACAGCATGGAAACATGTGATAACTACTTTGATCAATTATAACTGTAGATCCACAGTCGCGCGCCCGAAAATGTCCGAGCCAAATGAGCGCCACTTTGATAAAAGTGGCCTTCTTTTTTCTCAGTACGTTGCGTGAAATTGTCAAGTTTAGCTGTCAAGTGTCAACCGAAATTCGACTGTAATGAAGTAAAGACTAGGTTCAAATTTCTGTGTAGGTGATGATTTTAATTGTTATGCAAACAAATAAAAAAGTTCGGACATTCTTTGAAGGGGATTTTGTTCGGCAATGTGTATCTTCAGTTATAATTGATCAAAGGATAACTAAAATAATCTGGTCATTTTGTGCGATGAGTATTGAGTAGGCACTGGAACTCTGTGCATATGCATATGGAGTCCAGGGGTTGTACTTATAATTTAATGTAGTAATAAGCCTAAATAATTCATGCAAATTAAAGGTTCGGCCATACCGCTGCTTAAAATACGGAAACGTGACGGAATCGCAGTGACGTGCCGTAAACGTCAGAATTTACCGCATGCTCTCCATAATAAAGTTGTGACGTTTACGGTGCGTCACTGCGATTCCGTAACGTCACCGTTTTTCAAGCGGCGGTTTGGTCGCACCTTAACACAATATATGGACTTGTTCTGAAATAAATTATCGTCAATTGTCCCTCGACATCATGTCACTAACGATTGCCACCAGCCCGCCTGCCTTTTAACAGAAAGGGGCCCGGCTTATGGTGTCTTATAACCTAGTTCCTTACCTTCTCCAGTTCTTTGTCAATAGCCTTCAGCTTCTTGGGGCGCGGCGGGTCGGCGGCGGCGAGGCGCGTGCGCTGGTCGTGCGCGTGTCGCAGCTTAGCGGCCGCCGCGCGCCACTCCGCCGCCGCCGCGGCCGCAGCCTTACCCGCCGCCGCCGCTTCCGCCAAAGCGGCGCCCACTTCCTCGTGACGCTCCACCACTGGAAAGAAGAGAGCGCAAATACAGGGTTACTCGTGTGTAGTACGAAAAAGTTAAAGGGATGATACGATGGCAGGTTATCTACCAAATATAGAAAAACGACCTTAGTAAGTCTCATTTTTCGAATAATTACGGTTATGAAAAATGTATACCCGCACGTTGTTATTAGATGCAAAAAAAAACATTTAAAAAAGGCTGCAAACTATACAATACCTCGTCCAACTCTTTATTTAAAAAAGTAGTGGCCGCAAATACTTCGAACGTCGTCAAAATGAAATTCAAAATTTAAAAATAATTTTGTTTGTGTATTGCTTGTTTATTTAACCACACACGAATTAATGGTATGATTGGGTTCAAATGTGATGACAAAACAATTTTTTTTAATTCCGAATTTCAATTTGGCTGCGTTCGAAGTCTTTGCAACCAGTATTATGTTCAGATTTTTTTAACGCGAGAGCGCAAATATGATCACGCTCGCGTTTGTCACCGACCTTTGTTTCGTGCCCAAAGAACTGCTCGAGAGGCAAAAGGATTACATAATACTTCGCGTGACTTGCCTCGCGCCTCGTCTCGTCATTCGCGCTCGAGTGTAAATGAGGTATTAACATACTGTACGATTACATCGCACATGTGTCAGAGCGCCATCAGAGGGCATTTTTAAATTGTGTTTTTTGAGTGTATTCATATTAAAATAAAGCAAGTTATCAAATTTAAATCGACTTTCCTGTCCTCATCAACAAGAAACCTATCAAGAAAGTGACCAGACAAGAGCTCGTACACAAAGTAGGTACATATGTATAGTAACACATACCTATGTCCCGGCATTTCCTGTGCAAGCGCAGCGCGTCGTCCGCGGCCCTCTGCAGCCGCGAAGCAAGCTGTCCTCCGTACAGCGCCGCCAGCGCCGCGTGGTCTTTGGACAGCGACCGCGTGCTGTCCAGCGCGGCTTGCCAACACGCGTATGCGCCTGTCAACGACCATTGCTCGCGTCTGGAAACAAAGAGGGTGGTCTTGATTAATATACGTGTATACTGCATCATTTCAGCCGAAAGACGTCCATTGTTGACCAAAGGCCTCCTCAAAGTCCTGCCCCATCCGTATCCAACGCGTTCCCGGAACCTTAAACAGAGGCCGTATTGTCTAACGATTCTGTCGCTTGCCTTCGCTTCCACCGTCTCTTTCTGTCATCCTTTTATACCGTTTGACAGAAAGAGATAGCGATTGCGAAGGCAAGCGTCAGAAACGTTAGACAATAAACTAGCAGGAGCCTGCATAACAAAGTACAACTTATATTACAAGCGGAACTCCCTTTCTAGTTAATACAACTGAAGCGAGAGTTCCGCTTGTAATATTAGTTGTACTTTGTTATGCAACAGGCCCCAGGTCGTCGCTCCATGTTGGAGGCCTACTTACACTGCGTCTTCCGGTCCGTGGACGCCATTCCAGAACGTTTTGGCCTTATCGGCCATCAGTTCTACAAGCGATGTGGTTTGCCCACTGCCACTTAAGACTGGCGATAGTGGCGATTCTTCGAGCTACCTATGTCAGTGACTTTAGGATATCACCATTTGCGATGCTAAACCCAATAGGTAATATTTTTTATAGACACCGAGTTTATAGCTTAAGATTGCAGTGGCGAAGGGTGCTAACAACCCGATTCCTTCCGGGTTGCCTAAAATTTTGAAGTAATCAAACGCTTCTATTAATAACCCGTTGTTTGTAATACAGGCATACTCTTCCCTAATAAACTTAACTTTTTTTCAACACGATGCAGAATCAAAACGCAACGTAATACTCTCACAAAAACGATTCATTCACGATCTCTAATAGTAAATGCCGGTCGGAAATATCAGAAATTGTACACTCAGACATTTAAATAATTCATTGACAAACACTCACACCACTCCAGGAAACATCGCGTATTTATGCTACTTAGATAACCCGGGATTAAGCGGCTTATTACATTTAAAAAAAGACTTTGTGTGTTGTGCGTAAGGCTCACTTTCACTTTGCCTGCCGAAGCCGCGAGCCGCGAGCCGTGAGCGGCTTCTTGGAACATTTTTGGCGCTACGATCGCCTACTTATACAAAATTACTGCAGCGAAATGGAACGTAAAATATCGATGATTTAGTGTAAAACAAAAACAATTATATTTTATCTGCTTTTATTATTAAGGTTTATAAACTGGCGAAATTAATATTAGATTAGAATTTTATAAAATAACACCGTCACTTATTGGAAATAATTGTAATGGCAACATTACGATTGATTTGTCATTGATTACTCTTAGTCTAAGTTGATTTGATTACAAACTTAATATTTCGTTTCTTGTTGTGAAGTATTATTATTGTTTATTAGTAGTACATATATGTTTTAATTTAATAAAAAATGCATAGCCAGATTAGTGTTGATGCTCGAAACCAGTGAAATTTCGTAATATCGGATTGTGCAAACTTATAGTGTCAAGTGGTCAGTTTAATTTATATTTTGATCTTCGGTCGGACTCGCTAGATAAACTATTTTGTATTTACTAGGCTTAATAAAAGTAGAAAAGGCTCCTTAAATTAAAACTGATTGTGGATGCGAATTTGTTGAGTGACTATTTTAGAAGTTATGTCCTAATTTTCAAGAAGAGAATAAATAAAAAGGGTAAGATAAAGGTTAGTAGTTTTCGCCAGAGGCGGCGCTGGGTAAGGGCGACGTGGGCCACCGTCCTCGGCCTCGCGGTCTGAGGGTCCTCGCGCCTCGAAAGTGTCCCGTTTTTTGCTCATTACATCCGTAATCTAATGTGTGGCGCGCCATCACAGGGCCTCGCAAATTGTGTCTTGTCTTGCCCACACCAAATTTAAGTCCTGCGCCGCCACTGGTTTTCGCTACGGCTTTACCTGAAAAAAATTTCACGCTTCGCCACTGAATTGTACACTCAGACATTTAAATAATTCATTGACAAACACCCACACCACTCCAGGAAACATCGCGTGTGTATGCTACTTAGATAACCCGGGATTAAGCGGCTTATTACATTTAAAAAAAGACTTTGTGCGTTGTGCGTAAGGCTCACTTTCACTTTGCCTGCCGAAGCCGCGAGCCGCGAGCCGTGAGCGGCTTCTTGGAACATTTTTGGCGCTACGATCGCCTACTTATACAAAATTACTGCAGCGAAATGGAACGTAAAATATCGATGATTTAGTGTAAAACAAAAACAATTATATTTTATCTGCTTTTATTATTAAGGTTTATAAACTGGCGAAATTAATATTAGATTAGAATTTTATAAAATAACACCGTCACTTATTGGAAATAATTGTAATGGCAACATTACGATTGATTTGTCATTGATTACAAACTTCATATATCGTTTCTTGTTTTGAAGTATTATTATTGTTTGTTAGGTAGTACATTATATTGTTTTAATTTAATAAAAAAATACATAGCCAGATTAGTGTTGATGCTCGAAACCAGTGAAATTTCGTAATATCGGATTGTGCAAACTTATAGTGTCAAGTGATCAGTTTAATTTATATTTTATCTTCGGTCGGACTCGCTAGATAAATTATTTTGTATTTACTAGGCTTAATAAAAGTAGAAAAGGCTCCTTTAATTAAAACTGATTGTGGATGCGAATTTGTTGAGTGACGATTTTAGAAGTTATGTCCTAATTTTCAAGAAGAGAATAAATAAAAAGGGTAAGATAAAGGTTAGTAGTTTTCGCCAGAGGCGGCGCTGGGTAAGGGCGACGTGGGCACCCGTCCTCGGCCTCGCGGTCTGAGGGTCCTCGCGCCTCGAAAGTTTCCCGTTTTTTGCTCATTACATCCGCAATCTAATGTGTGGCGCGCCATCACAGGGCCTCACAAAATGTGTCTTGTCTTGCCTACACCAAATTTAGGTCGTGCGCCGCCACTGGTTTTCGCTACGGCTTTACCTGATAAAAATTTCACGCTTCGCCACTGTAAGATTGTTACTGGTTTATTCGGAACACAAACAAAGTTCATACACGTAACATTATTAACTCGGCCTGGCAGCAGTAGCTGTTAGTTTTCTGATCAACTTACTTGTGCCTCTGCTCTTTGTGCTTCTAGTGCGCTGCTCGGGCCATCTTGTCGAGCGCGCGAGTAGTCAGCCTCCAGCTCGGCCCGACAATAGTAGTCGACAGCCCGCCTGTCAGTGAGACCCACTTACTTATGCCTCTACTCTTTGTCCTTTTCGTGTGCTGCTCGAGCTAACTTGTCGAGCGCACGCGAGTAGTCTGCCTCATGCTTGATCCAGTACTCGGCAGCCCGCCTGTCAGTGTGACCCACTTACTTATGCCTCTACTCTTTGTGCTTCTAGTAGGCTGCTCGGCCCATCTTGTCAAGCGCGCGAGTAGTCTGCCTGAAACTCGACTCAGTAGTCGACAGCATGCCTATCAGTCTTCTGTCTGACTGCCTTGCTCTGCGTGCCTTTGCTGTTTGCGCTTCTAATGCGCTGCTCGGGCCAACTTCTCCAGCGCACGTGTAGTCTGCCTCGAGCTCTACCTAGTAAAGCCTGCAATACATGTACGCCAGAACCAACGTATAGACAGTATATTTGCATTGTCTTGCCATCGCTCGGTGTCGCTCGCCTAGTTAGCCGAGTAAAGTCAAGCGCCAACGTGTAAAGAAACTCATTCGGCGTAGCTTGTCACAACTTGCGGTCGCTCGCGACCACTTGCCGCACTTCGGAGCGCTGTCGGTTTTTTTGCACAAATCAAAGGCGTTCGCGCACACTCAGCCAATAGTGTCCACATGTTTGTCAGCGCGCCATCACGCGGTTGGCCGAACGTGTAGGTAGCACTTGCCTTGTATTAATTTGCCTACGCTCGCGTTGGCCTGAGCTCGACCAACATGTATTGCAGGCTTAACAGTACAAGACAGGCGGTGTGACCAACTTACTTGTGCCTCTGTTCTTTGTGCTTCTGGTGCGCTGCTCGGGCCAGCTTATCGAGTGCGCGTGAGTAGTCCGCCTCGAGCTCGGCGCGGCGGCGGCAGTAGTCATGCAACTCGCCGGCTACCCCCGCGGCCGCCTCCGCGCGCGCTTCTAGGATGCGGGTCTGCTCTGTCAACTGCACGCGGATGTCTGGGGACAAGAGTTAAAGATTAAAGAAACGCCATGCCACAATAGAGATCTCTCTCCTCCAGACAAAAGTTATGCTTGAACACGACACGAGTTTTAACTTGTATTTATGCATCGGAGTTGACAAACTTCGATAGCGAGACGTATAGCGTGAGGAGGTGTGAACGTAGGGTAGGAGTTTCTTTACAGGGAGTAGGAGTAGGAGAAAATTTACGAAATCAAAACAAGAGTTTGGAGTTTGTAGAAAATATTTTAAAGTAGGAATTCTTACACCTAGTTTTTGTTTATATTTCATGGCAGCTCACACATTGTCTCAACAACGATTTTTGTGAAAAGCAAAAATTAGCGCATGCTTACGCGCACCAAAAACAGGAAATTTATTTTTTGTTCAAGACTCAAGGTCGTAACGTATGCCTCCATACATCAAGCTGTCAAACTAATTAGTTTAACAGGCTGTCTACTGAATTAAAAACTGTTAGCAATTAAAAGAAAAATGTGTTCAGGATTTTTTTATAGGTGGACAAAATATTTGATGATCTGCCATTTCTTTACAATTAAGTTATTTCAAACACAATCCTATATTGTTCTTCAATGAATACTATGACTAAGACAAAATAGTCCGAGATTTGACTAATGTTCTAAGGGACTTCCTGAAAATTACAACAAGTTCATGTGCCTAGCTAGCCTCTAGTCTAGGGCCTAGCGCAGGGGTTAATATTTTTAAATTTTACATACATACATCCCGACCAATGGGAATATCGGAAAAATAGAATAGACAAGTAAGGCAAGTATTCTTTCGAAAACCTCACATTTCTAGTATTTACTATAATGTACCATGAATGATGGGTGAAGATTGTTTATAATAAGTTTTTGTTAAAAATTTCATTATCAATGAAAGTTTTTTTGCTGCTTGTACCTACTTGTATTGTCTGGAAGTGGGTCAAATTTAAGTTACAAGATTTGACCCGTACATACATACTTACATACATTGCAAGTTAATAAAAAGCTTTTAAAATTGTACCTATTAATTGCAATATAGAATATAGGAAAGTTAGAGCCGATCAATAAGTAAATTGTAACAGTGGGTCACGGTCGCTATAACTTCAGCCCGAAACTAAGAAGTAACAATATGTAACAAAATGAGGTAAAGTTATGTGTTTCATTACACGCAAATAAGCCCGAACGCGAGAAAAGACAAAGTCGGCCCTCGGGGAAATTCCGAGCAGTCTTGAAACTTGAAATGCCTACTATTCAACAAATGTATGTATATTCGTTCATGCATATTGGAGAGGAGCTACTTTGAACACAAATCTGAAAAAATAATGTTATAGAAAGTAAAAAATTGTATTGAATTTAAATTTCAAATTCATTTATAGTCAGCATAGAATAATAGGACCTGTCAAATTAAATTTACCAAAATTATTAGTAAAAATGTCGAAATGTCAAGTAAAATAAATTTTCATCATCATCCCAGCCTATACGGGGTTATTGGTAATTCGACCTATTCCCGTTAAGGAGTTATGGGGGAGGTCATTTGCAATCATTTTTGTCCCATAATGCCCTATGCAAAAATGAACCATTTCTGAGATAATTGAAATTTAAGTTTTTTGCAAAAAAAGTCGGAAACGCATCTTCAAAAATTTATTTAAAAAAAAGTTGGCCATTTAAGTAAACTTTTTTTATTTTTTTATGTACAAGATAAAATACCTGTTTTTATGCAATATTAAAAGTATAATTATCTGTACACGTTTAAGAACGCAAGACCAAAAAGTAAAAAAAATATGATTTTTTTATAAGGTTATTCAAAATGAATGGCACAATAACAGAAAATGTTACTACTACATTTGGCGTGCAGATTGTACGGAAAACATGCACGTATTTCTAGCTTTCTATCAAGCTACTAAAACTATCATTTTTGTAAATGGTTGCCAGAAAAAAATAATCACAAAGGACGTAGGAAGAAAATCACGACCGAACATTTCTCAAAATCAACTCATCAATGAAAAATTTATTAAAAAAAAAGTTGACCATTTAAGTCTTTTTTTTTTATTTGGTTGTGTACAAAATAAAATAGCTGTTCTTATGCAATATTGAAAGTGCAACTATCTGTACACGTTTATGAATGCGAGACCAAAAAGTAAAAAAAAATATGATTTTTATCAGGCTGTTCAACATTAATGGCACAAAAACAGAAAATTTTACGTATGCATTTGGCGTGCAGATTATACGTAAAAAATGTTCGTATTTCTAGCTTTCTAAAAAGCTATTAAGTAATAATATGATTTTTGTTAATGCTTGACAGAAAATAATTAGCACAAAGGACGTAGGAAGAAAATCACGTCCGAACATTTTTTTAAATTAACTCACACTGAATCTATCAATAATAACTGTTATAAATACAACTAACAACAATAACTAATGTAAAATACCAAATTGAAACAAAAAAATAATTAAGTTTGAAATCCGACGATGTTTTTATTTTATTTACATTTGATACCCATCATAAATGTTCCTTATTTGTTGCAGTTGCTGACTACGAAATTTGTAAGAACTTCCATTTCAAATTATGAGAAATAAAGAAGCAATTTGAAAATGGAACTCCTTACTTTGATAATCTTATTAAAAAAACATTGTGTATTTTTGAAAATCAGCGGCAAATTCGTTTAGTTAATGCACAACATTTTATTTACTAAGCAGATTACTATGTCTGGGATCATAATAATTACGAAAAAT
Organism: Archips xylosteana; assembly: GCA_947563465.1. Taxonomy (NCBI): domain Eukaryota; kingdom Metazoa; phylum Arthropoda; class Insecta; order Lepidoptera; family Tortricidae; genus Archips; species Archips xylosteana. Next base: position 20,000,619 of record OX387357.1, read on the forward strand.
AAACACAGTTAATTATTTTTTTATAAGATTATCAAAGTAAGAAGTTCTATTTTCAAATAAGTTCTTTATTTCTCATTATTTGAAACAACAAATTTTAATTTTTTGTGTTTTTGTGCCATTAATGTTGAACAGCCTGATAAAAATCATATATTTTTTACTTTTTGGTCTCGCATTCATAAACGTGTGCAGATAGTTGCACTTTCAATATTGCATAAGAACAGCTATTTTATCTTGTACACAACCAAATAAAAAAAAATTACATAAATGGCCAACTTTTTTTTTAATAAATTTTTCATTGATGTGTTGATTTTGAGAAATGTTCGGTCGTGATTTTCTTCCTACGTCCTTTGTGATTATTTTTTTCTGGCAACCATTTACAAAAATGATAGTTTTAGTAGCTTGATAGAAAGCTAGAAATACGTGCATGTTTTCCGTACAATCTGCACGCCAAATGTAGTAATAAAATTTTCTGTTATTGTGCCATTCATTTTGAACAACCTTATAAAAAAATCATATTTTTTTTACTTTTTGGTCTTGCGTTCTTAAACGTGTACAGATAATTAGACTTTTAATATTGCATAAAAACAGGTATTTTATCTTGTACATAAAAAAATAAAAAAAGTTTACTTAAATGGCCAACTTTTTTTAAATAAATTTTTGAAGATGCGTTTCCGACTTTTTTTTCAAAAAACTTAAATTTCAATTATCTCAGAAATGGTTCATTTTTGCATAAGGCATTATGGGACAAAAATGATTGCAAATGACCTCCCCCATAACCCCTTAACGGGAATACGTCGAATTACCAATAACCCTGTATACGTCCCACAGGGCACAGGCCTCCTCTCAGAATGAGAGGGCTTGGGCCGCAGTTCCCACGCGGGCCCAGTGCGGATTGGGACCTTCACACACACCATAGAATTTCTTCGCAGGTGTATGCAGGTTTCCTCACGATGTTTTCCTTCACCGTAAAGCTCGTGGTAAATTTCGAATTAATTTCGCACATAAATTCAGAAAAACCCAAGAGGTGCGAGTTGGGATTTACACTCACGACTTGCTTCAGAGTCCATAGGTCAAACCACTAGGCCACCACGTTTTTTTAAATAGTTTACTTAATACTTATTTAAATAAATTTTACGAACAATAATTTTCGATTTAAATAATAATTTTAAATAGCAGTGATACAAAAAGGAACTAAATGATAAAAAATGAAGCAGACCCTTAACTTTTGCAATGTCCACAGGAGAGACGCAAGCAAATAAATGTGTATGACCCCTAGATACAAATTCGAATAACGCAAACGTCGTCATCTTTGAGTAGGTGCTGGCCACGTCACAATTTGCACGTACACCTATAATATTGCGTTTAGTAACCACAATTAAATCTGGACTAAATATGAAATCTATTTAAAGAATAGTTGTAAACAAATACGAATAATAATGTCTTCAGTAATCAGAACAATGAGTGACGAATTCTAGAAGTTCCAACTATTGTACGGGTATTCTTTGAAAGACATTGTTAACTTTATGACTGGACTGCCTGTGATGCCCTACTAATTTGCTTCTTAAAATGTATGACCTATATTCCCTAACCCTCAATCAATTAAAAAAAAAGTCAGAATAATGACTGCGGGTTCCAACCCACACGATGAGGGGCTACTCTGAAATTCAAAAATCGAAGTTCGTTCGAAATTTGAACTCCGTGACCTTAAAACGTTCCGCAGCCGTTCAATTTAACACGGCTTGTAAATTTACCTCAACGGAATAAACTACTAACTTTATTCACACCATAAACCCAGTTATAGTAAACAAACGCACCGGTAATTACAAGTTCATCGACCCACGTTCCCACCGACTCGATGACTTCGCCCTCGACCAAGATCGCGATTGAAATTGACGCATAATTTGCTGACAAACGCATCATTTATTGCAATTTTTCGTTTCCGCACTAATTTCGTACTGGCATTGGCGTCCGGTTTACTGAAGATTCACATAGTCGTCAACATATCGGCCTATATAAGTCCCGGGAGCGTGTCTGGTGGCATAAAATTGTTTGTCATAATTTTCGTTTGTCATAAAAAACCCGTTGAAACCTTAAATTTTTAAATTTTTTATATGGTCACCTGTAGAACTCTACAAGGTTAGATTAGGTTTGTTCTATAACAACTCTGTAGGTACAATTGGGATGTACCAAAAAAAATAACCTATAGTTTTTATATTTTTTTTGGAAAGAATAGGATATTTTAAGATACCATTTTCATCGATTTTGAATTTGGTTCAGTATTTAATTTTTTATAATTTTTTTAAGAAATACGTTGGATGACGTCACTGTGAGAGAGCCACGTTCCATTGCCTACAAAAATTCAAGCCGTACATAACATAATCTGTGGCACTACTGATTTGTCTTGTCACTGTCAATAATACAAGCACGGCTTAGGGTCCTAAATGAACCATGACAAATAGTTTTATTTATTTATCTTCTTTTAGCTTCGATTATTCCTGTTTGTTTAATGGTGTAAATAGATATTTTTTACTAAAATCTGATATTTAAATTCTTTCATATTTACTTGTAACGTAGTAATTTAATAATTAAATTTGTAAAAATACATTGAGAGTATTGTATACATTTCGGACTTTTATGATAAATGACAACTGTTTAAAGCCAGGTGCGCATCATGTGATTAAAGTTCTGTCTTTGTCACTCTTTGCTATTATAAGCAGGACAGCAACATTTTAAACTGTCAATTTGCTTTAGAGTGTAGACCTGCTTTATATCTGCCTATGTGACGATTCACTGCAGGGGTCAAATGAAGGTCATTACTTAATTTTTCTTTATTTAATTCAGTTTATCATATTTCTGGAATCTGATTTCTGAAAACGATTCACAAAGCCTATTTCTCCAAATGGTTTTCGATTTTTTATACGTTGTCAAAAATTGGGACATCCCAATTAATAGATTCAGAGTAAAAAGAGTTTTATGAATAACAATACAATATGTATGACAAACATTACATTATGACCTGCAACAATTATGCAACCCGATATGGAACCAAACCACAGAATAAGTAATATGTAATTACCTATTCTGTGCCCATACGTCCCACTGGAGGGCACAAGCCTCCTCTCACGATGACTCTTGGGCCGTATTTCCTACGTGAGCATCATTGAATTGCTTCGCAGGCGCGAACGGATCCCTCAAGATGTTCCTTCACCGTAAAACTAATGGTTTTCAAATGTAATTTCGCACACAAATTCCGAAAAACTAAAGAGAGGCGAGCCAGAGCTCGAAGCCAAAAGCCTCTGCTTGAGCGAGGTAATAGGTCTAAACCACTGCCACGACATACTCTTATTTAATATCAACTCTACATATTAACTGTGTGTACTAGATCATTTTTCTTATAGATATTATAGTCCGACAAGCTCGTCGGCTCTCCGCGGAACCCTGTCGCAGTCAGCATTTGCCGCACTTGTTAAAAACAATCTCGTTAAGGATAGCAGAGGCTCCCTGCGACAGGGTTCCGCCGAGCGCCGCGCACGAGCTCGTCACGGTATAGTTATTATTTTTGCGAGATTAGACGCTTGCCGCTTGTGCTGTAAGGTATCATTTTAAATAGAGAATAGATAGGAACTGTTTGAATTTATTCGTGGTTGTTGGCCCCACGGATTTAAATGGTTCTTTTACTTCACTCTGTGCTGTTATTAACAGGTTTTAATTAAAAATGGACCCGTTATTGTCGTCAGTCGTCGTTCGCAATTTGGTCAGGTATAATATAATCATAGAAGTTCATGCACTTTTTTGTATGTGATAGATAAGTATATGAGCATTTCTCAAAAACTTTGTACATTTAATTTTGGATTCATGGATGAGCCTAAGGTCACTCATGTTTTAAGTCGAGGTATGTCCAAATCAATTCCAATCAAAAAATCAGGATCAAATGATTCCTTGTCGAGTAAAGCTCGAATGTAAAGCCAACTGTGAATTATGGTTACGATTGATGGATAACTCTACGGGAAGATATAGCAAAATAGATAATCGATTAATATTGCAAATAACTAAATAAGTAACCTCAAAATCTGGCCCAAGAGTCTCACCAGCCGCAAATATACATATAGTTTTATTAATATGTAGGTACTTAATTCATTAACTAAATTCAAAATATAATATTTCCTACGAATCAATAAATCAGCAAACATAATGTTGACCTCATTATTTGCTCACATCGGAGCAATTATTTTTTATTTTTCCTTTAGTCATTCGTCATTTATGTTTACGGTCGGAGGGAGACGGATCGAGTGCAGGGGGAGCGAGTGAGGGTCTGCGGTGGCACCATTGGTTCGTAATCCGGTTTAATTTTTATTTATATAGCCGTTATTAATTTATCATTTTATTAAGTAGTTTATATAGTATATTTGTGTATCGTTCCGTGAGTCACAGACTGTTCTGGCGGAAAATCAGCGCTGCAGGCGTCTAACGCCTCAGCATAATGCTGAGTCAGCGACCGTTTCACTTTTGCATGGAAACACATGCAGATCTGTGTATTTATTACTTCATTGTTTTGTGAACTTTGTTTTGTGTGTCTTGTAAAAGTGAATAAATGTCTTCTTTCTTTCTTTCTTTACCTATTATAATTCCATAACACCTATGAGCCTACTGCCACGAAGTTTTTTTTGTTTTTTTTTTTGTCTTTTTCTGTATGTTTTTTCCTGTTTCTTTTTTCATGTTCATTGTATTTCTTTTTTGTTTGGTTGTAGCAATAAATGAATTTAAAGCCTGACAAGAAATATATGACTATTCGCCATGTTGCGGAATTTCATTGAACTAATTTCTTAAACTGGCAAAAATTTTAAGGGTTGTCAGTGTCACTGTGGCAGTTTCTTTGAACAATAACAAAAATGCCCAAAACGATTCGTAGTCAACAACGGATCATTGTAAATAATGTTTATAATAAACTACTGGAAAAAAAACGCTTAGGGAATGAAACCGACGGTTAAAGGGCAAAACGCATCAAGCGACATTTTTTGAACTTTACAGGAAACCCGGCTCAAACGACGGAGAAAAATTCGCTGATTTCAATTATGTACATATATAACTCATTTTGACAAAAAGTGTCGCTTCATGCGTTTTGCCTTTTAACCGTCGTCTATTTCGCTACAAAACCTTTCCAAATTAACATCAGAGCTAACAGGTAAACGTTGTAGACAAGTCAAGATGTCATTGTAGTCTGTGGTTATCATAAATCGGTTCTGGTTTTGACCCGTAGTAAAAAATAAGCATTTATAGTTATTAATAAACTTTCTAGGTATATCGGAGTCATCGATTACGCGAATTACGAAAGAAGGTCGTTCCTCCTCAGGTTTAAGGTCGTCAAAGAAAAACAAACCGAAAATAAAAAAGAAGACAATTAGACGATTTTTTTTTTGAATAAAGAATTTTGACTTTGACTTTGACTTTGATTTTAACCTCTGAGTGATACGTAGGAAAATACACGAGTTTTATACGGTAAAAAAAGAAGTGATTCTGATTTTGACTACGTCTGAAATGATGATGATGATGATGAATGAAAGTAAGTCAAAACGAGTGACCAATTCGCATTGTTCCGAGGGTACGTATCAAAATATATAAAGTTTAAAATTAATAATGGACGAAATACATAATGGTCATTTGATATAATGCAATTTTCTTGGAAATTCTCAACTTTACAAAATTTTCATAAAATAAACCTAACCTAACCTTATCCAATCTATAGATTACACGATTAAAAAATTTCGTTTTATCAATAGTTTCATAGAAAATTTTAGTATATATTATGACCATTATGTATTTCGTCCATTATTCGTTTTAAACTTTATATATTTTGATACGTTCCCTTGTTCCGACTATACTAAACTATTGCCATATAAATAAAAAAAATAGCGCCCTTTTGACAATAGTCGTCTAGTTTAAGTTTACCTTGATTATTATTATTATTAACACGGGCTCGTCGCAGGCACAGCCCAGTAGGTATGTTGACACCACCAATCATCTGACGTACTTTTTATGAGCTGTCAAAACACATTCTCCCATAGAGTTTGAATGGCAATAGCAACTTATGACGTCACTTGTTCGCCGACTCTCAACTAACTATTTATTTGATTTAAACCATTGATTCCCAAAGTAGTCCACGTGGACCCCCAGGGGTCCACGGGAGACTCGACGGGATTTAGACTTAGATCCAATCTTCACGTTTTTGTCGAGTTTTGGGAATATGGTACAAATGTAGCTGCAAGGGGTCCACCGGAACCAGCTAAATTTTGAAAGTGGTCTATGAGAAAAAAGTTTTAGGAAGTTTTAAAGCAACAAAAAATCTAATTTTGCAGGTAATCGAAAATTAATCAGGTTGCAGGGCTAAAATAAAGCGTTTTTTTACTGGAGGTCTTCGAATTATTTTTTAATGGCGTCAAAATCCCTATTGTGAATGTTGTAAATGTTGTGTTGTGATCGGGAGAAAAAAAAAGTGTACACGCAAAATTACGATTGTAGATATTGCTGTTAACAATATTTATAGAAGTAATCTTCAAAAACATACTTCCCGATACCTACTACTTATAATATAAGCAAACCCGAAAGCTTTCCCGTTATAATCTCATTAACCCAACGTGCCGTAAATCAGACGCGTCACTACATAATGCGCTTCCGGGATTTTGGTTTATTTTGATTCATTGAAGTTGAGATAAAATACATTATTCTTGTGGTTCGTAAGCCATCTCCAAGATCAAGAGACCGACGGGGTGCGGGTAAAACACGACCTGTAATTGCCGACCTGGAATGACAATAGTATGACCTGAGGCTGTATTGTCTAACGCTTCCGACTCTTGCCTACGCTTTCACCGTCTCTTTCTGTCATATCTTATACCGTTTGACAGAAAGAAATAGTGATTGCGAAGGCTAGCGTCAGAAGCGTTAGACAATAACCCAGCTGATAATCCAAACTCTCATGTTATATCGCACTCCTAGATCAAAAGAGCATCAACTCAAAATAATGTACCATTTTAATTTAGACTTCAGTCAATTTCTGAAAGGTCTAAATTAAAATAGTAACAAGGATGATATAGACTGGATTGGCAGTCGCCATAGTACGGATCGGCCGCGGTTTTTGTAGTTCGATTATTAAATCTAGATGGCGCTGAAATATAGCCCGAGGCTTTGAAGGCAAAACAATAAGACTAGGTACAGATGTTTCATATTACTACAAATGTATTATTTTTCAAAAATATTGCATAATAAATAATACTTTTGCAGTGATATGAAATATCTGTAGTCTTATTGTTTTGCCTTCAAAGCCTCTGGCTATATTTCAGCGCCACCTAGATTTAATAATCGAACTACATAAACCGCGGCCGATCCGTACTATGGCGACTGCCAATCCAGTCTATATCATCCTTGATAGTAAGTACATATATAATTATGAGTTAACTCTCTTTTTATCTAAGTGTGCGATATGCCATATGGATTTGATGTATCATGTCGTGCGTTATGGTCGTCGATTCAGGGTTGCCAAATACGGGGTCTTATTTTAACTTCACCCACCGACGGGGTTGGGACTTTTTAAAAGGATTGACCGGAAAAAAATACCCTGTTGAGTTTATTGCCGTATTTTTTTCAACAGGGTTTTTCCGATCCAGTGGTAGATTCTTCCGGCACTCAACAAGTGCTTGTTCATTGTTTTGTTATAGCCTAAATTAAATAGAATGACTTTGACTTTGATTTCATGTATTACAGAACGAACTATCTTCTTCAAGAGCATCTCAATTAGTGAAGTTTGCCAGTCAGTTTTTTAAATCATCTTTTAACTAAAGCTAGTCTGAACAGTAAAGTTGTCCCACAGTCTTGATTACGAACTATGCTCACTCGTTTTTGATCAAGCGATTTCGCCGTGAGAACATAATATTGAATGAGAACCGTTAGTAACACAGCACTTAGCGGGAGCGTATCATACTGCTCATGTATGGGACCTATACTAAGTAGGTCTAGCTACGAAGCAGAGTATTTCAAATCCGCATTCAATCTCCCCTAACCCCAAAACTTTTAATCTAATTGTTTTTAAACGCGTTCAAAAGTTGAATAAAACAAAAGCACAGAGAATTTTGTGCGCTTTGATTTGATGGTATCCTATAAAAGCCGTCCAAGAGCAAGTTTGACTCGCGCACCGAGACGTCCGTATGAATTTGTATGTAGTATATCAAAATTTACGCTGTAAACGGCCGTATCTGTGTTAGCAGAGCCCTGCTTCTAAGTGAAATGTCCAAGAGACATCCAAATAATCAAACATACAAACATCTTTGCGAACTTAATAATTTCTTTTTAATCGTGGGACTATTGATACCAATGATCTAGTCCCAAACTAAGCAAAGCTTGTACTATGGGTAGTAAACAACGGGTAAACATACTTAAATCCAAGACTGGAGCACAAACATTTTTCACACAAATATCTGCCCCGACCGGGAACCGACCCGGGACCTCAAGCTTCGTAGTCAGTTCTCTAACGACTAGGCCAGGGGTTCCCAAACTTTTTCAGTTCGCGGCGCACTTTGAGGTTTCGTATCTTGTTTCGGCGCCCCAAATAATTGAAAGAATGAAAAAATCGATCAGCAAGTGAGCGTTACATACAGTTTCACGGCGCTTTTCTTTACCCTGTACGGCGCCGCGGCGCACACTTTGGGAACCCCTGGACTAGGCTATCCGGTCGTCATTTATAATAAGGGTAATAATAAAATAAAATATCTTTCCCCTACGTAGGTGTTTTTTTTTTATTTTAGTCCAGGTGTGTTTTGCTGCAGGCTGCAGATGTCAACAAAGCAGTCGAGGGTGATGGACATATGAATCGTAATACCATTAGAGCCTTTTCACGCGATCGGAATAGGCCCCCATAGATCGAATTCCATTCGACAATGATAAATGAAGGGGTGAATACTGATGGAATATGACGAATATCTTATGTTGATTAAATTTGTAGATTCAAATACGTGATTGTTTGGTTATACTCAAACCTATCTTATCTGTCAGTGAGGAACGTTATGTCCCTCACTTGAATATTTGTTATGTATATTAATGATTACTTTATAGTCAAGTTTTGTAGTTAATTAAAAGCAAATAGTAGCTGTAGACAGTTTGACATTAATGACATTATTTTTCTTAGTGGTCAATCACTGCTGCATGGGCAATATCTGGGTAGTTTACCCTACATACAACCAACACAAACAAGGATTACTCTACTATACTTGGCAAAATCATCCACCTACAATGCGTATTGTAAAGGTATAAGTTAAGTTAAGGTAAGCCGACTCCACGCAGCAACAGCAGATGACGTGTCGCTAGCTACGCGAACTTATACTATACCTTATTTCTATGAAATTCCCTCCGTAGCTAGCGTAGCTAGCGAGCGACACGTCGTCTGCTGCTGCTGCGTAGAGTCGGTTGCCAACTGATACCTTAAAAAAACACAAGCGCCAAAAACGGCCAATTGCAAGTCGAACTCGCGCACTAAGAGTTATCTCCAAAAAATACCACAGTATTCGACCTAAAATCATAGGTACTTCAATCTTCAATCACGAAACAAACAAGGACATAATTTCCCAAAAGCGCGTCTATAGTACTTAATACCAATAAGCCCCTACAAACAACCACAATAAAAAGCACCCGACCAAAATAGGGAGTCATTTGACAAAACACGTACGCCTGGCAACCCCTAGCCATCCATACTCGGCCGGTTGTCCCATAATTGATAACTGAAAGCCAGTTTTGCATCACAATAAGCGCAGGTACTTGACTACCCGTATCCCATATGTCACGGAGTAATTAAGTGATTGTGTTCATGTAATAAAACCGGGGTCCAAACGCGACGGATAATTATTATAGATAGCTAGCCACCATTGGGGAGGAAATAGTGAATTTAGGTTCACTGGTGCATTTAGCATATTTATTAGGTTTAAAGGGAAATGATTAAACGTTGCAAATTGAGAGGAACATTTGCGACTATCTAGTCATCGGTCGATCGGATAGCGCAAGACCGATCTTTGTGGAACACTTTGGGGAAGCCTTTATCCAGCTGCGGACGTCTTTTGGCTGATATATGACGAGTCATCGATATAAAGAGCATAACACTCTGTAATCCAAGGTTAAATGGCATCAAGTCCAGCCTATCGTCATCATCATCCCAGCCTACATACGAATTTTTAATGTGTTTATTAAAAATAATCTTCAGTGTACTTTAGTTTGGCCACTCCTGTCGTAGAAAACACATGAATGTAGCTAACAATGACCTATTAAAAACTGTTAAAAAAATGATCCCATAACGTAATAACTAGGAAACGCTGCCAGTACCTATCTTCGGAAGCATTCCTGAGGGGACGACTAAGATATTTTTTTACGTGCTCTAAGTTCAGAATAATTATTTTATCATCATCAACACATCAGCCAAAAGAGGTCCACAGCTGGAAAGCCTCTCCCAAAGGTTCCCACAACGTTCGATCCTCCGTTGCCCACATTCAAGTGGTTCTTACGACCTCTGCTCTGGCACTGGTTCTGCGATTTACAATTGTCTATAAATCCCATAAGTCTCCATGCTTTCCCATAATTTAATAAGTCATAATGTATCATTATCCATAATCAACGCTAGTCATAAAGTTATTTATTTCTGAAAAATTATTATCTTCGGAATTGTTCAAAACAAACCTAACCTAACCTACTGCATTCTATAAGATGGCATTTAAAAAAGTATTGAAGAAAATACTGTTCCTGAAATAAATCACTTTATGATTATGGATACATAACTACTTAAGAAATAATGGTAAACCAAGGTGTGCCATGTCGTAAATATGCTGTCATGATAGCATTTGTAAACTTGCTAGACGAATAACTCCAAGTTTTCCTTCAGAAGTTGACCTAAATCTCGTCATTAAGGCGATAAGGAGGCATTATTTAACTCGTTGGATTACGGAATCGTGAGAAAATAAACATTAACGTGTATACCAGACCACTATTTGTCTACTTCGTCTATTTGTCAGCGGAAACCGAGGGATGTGATAAAGAGAGTTGGGCTAGGTCAGACTGCGGGCCGCTAGGCTTCTGATAAGATTGGGTGCCCTTTGACCTGAGATAGAGACCAGTGAGGGACTAAATTATACTTTTTAAAAAGATAAAGGATTCTGTATGGATACAGCGTGATGGATGCGGGTTAAAATAATTCAGTAGATTTTTATACTACGGGACTTATCACGCAAACAATATTTACCTCGACGTTTCGGCCATATTGCAGCAGCCATGGTCACGAGTTGACACATATAAAAATACAAGCAGTTGCCCGCGACTCCGTCCGCGAAGAATAGGGGTATAAAAAATAGCCCACGACCTATTCTCAGACCTATCTAATGTAGAGAAAAAGTTTCATAAAAATCGGTCGAACCGTTTCGGAGGAGTTCGATAACAAAGGCCGTGACAACAGATTTTTATATACGTGTATTAGAAGATTAGATTAAATTATGAGTGAAAATCACGAAAGTTTAAAACGGTATAATTTAGTAGATATTAGCGAAATTTCAATTGGCTTTGTAGGATCCAATATAGGTAAATCAGGATTGGTAATAAAAATTTTGAGACTTTATTTTATTTATATTGCTATCTCTTTGAATAAGTATTGAAATTGTATTCAAAATTCAAATTCAAATTGTATTTATTTCAGATAACAAAGATCCATAATTGTTAGTCAATATAATAAAATTAAATTAAATTAAAAATTAAACTTAATATATTGAACATCCTTGAAAAACAGTTAACCCTGGATTAAGAATGACAGTTACAAACATTTTGACACGTCTTAGCACTGGTTTAGCAGTTAACTCGGAGTTAAGTAGTCAACCCAAGTCCGCGCAAGCCGGCCTAATCTATTTGTTTACTTTGGTCACGCCATAACTTGAGAAAGACTTTATTGTTTTCATTCATCTTTCTTTTCAATTTTCTAATACGTTTTAGAAGGTTCTAACGTAAGAAAACACTCACGGCATTGTTGTATATAAAATAAATAAATAAAATAAATAAATATTAGGGGACAATCTCACACAAATCGACCTAGTCCCAAACTAAGCAAAGCTTGTACTATGGGTACTAGACGACGATAGACATACTTATATAGATAAATAAATACTTAAATACGTAGAAAACATCCATAACTCAGAAACAAATATTCGTTCTCATCACACAAATAAATGCCCTTACCGGGATTTGAACCCAGGACCTCTTGCTTCGTAGGCAGGGTCACTACCAACTAGGCTAAAGCGGTCGTATATGTAGTTGTATTGTAGTTTGGATACAAGCGTCTATTATTTAGCAAGGAATAAACGAGATATACAGATTGAATCCCAAGTCGTGAATATAAATTATTGTTTCTAACTCAGTCAATGCTGGGTAACATAATGCATTAACTCAATTGTTAAAATTAGTCTGATAAAATTTAGGATGTTCATACTTTCTTGAAATGAAATCACAAACTCAATGTATGGACACCTCAAATTTAATAAGACTAAACAAATGAGTTAGTGCATTATATTATAAAACATCAACCGAGTTAGAAACAATAATTTATTTTCACGACTGAGGATTTACCTTGTATATTCGATTCATATAGTAATCTTATCTCTGTAACTGAAGCTGTTATAGAGACTTGATACTTGCCAGGATCAAAGAAGTGCAGTTGAGAAGTTATTTTTGGATTTCCCGCGGTTGGAGAACAGGAGTTGTCCATAAATGTATCTCTGCGCAGGCAAAATCGCAGGAAAAAGCTAGTTGCACACAATACTTCAGTCATCTGGTAGATCTACCGGGAAAGCGCTCGTACGCCGAAGGTGTTACAAAAAAGTTGCTAGGACATAATTGTAGGAAATTTTCTCTAGTTTAATTTGTGCATACAAGTTTTTATCGTAGTTTTTATCGTACGCCATTTTTCCACTACGGCCGCGCGAGCAAACATTCGAGGTGGCAAAGTTGAAATTCAAAAAAGGCACATCAAAATCTATTTTCATCACTCAAGCTCTGAAAGTAGGTTGCATTCAACTTGAAATCCGGGATGTAAATTCGATTTACATCCTTAGGGATGTAAGTAAATTTGAAAATCGAATGGTGCTCCTTTGTATTCACGAACTGGTAAACAAGGAGATGGCGCGCCTCCAGAGGCCGTATTGTCACAGAATATATAATAGTACTAACGTACAGAATGGACACGCTCCACCCCGCACCGATTCGAGTTACCCCACCCCTCGAGGCGCAGATTGCCGGACACCGCCGGAATCCAGAAGAGTGCGCGCGCGATGTATGTAGGCGTACGCGTGTACAGACGTCGTCGTGCTTATGTAGATTCAAGAACGCGTATTTGTACGTCGTGTCCGCCGCGTGGTATTGTCTAACGTTTCTGACGCTTGCCTTCGCTTTCACCGTCTCTTTCTGTCATCATTTTATACCATTTGACAGAAAGAAATAGTGATTGCGAAGGCAAGCGTCAGAAGCGTTAGACCAGCGGTTCACAATCTTTTTTGGTGACGGAACCCTTTTGGAAAGCGAAATACTTGACGGAACCCTACAATAAAACAATAGTGATATCGATTCACGTGATACGCCGCGCGTCAGAACGAACGGTCGACCAGAGAGAGGTGTTTTGAATTTTTTTTTCTATTCTTGCGGAACCCATACAGGGGTATCGCGGAACCCTAGGGTTCCACGGAACACACTTTGAGTATGGCTGCGTTAGACAATAAGCCTGCAGGGCCGCATGCTGCGGCGCGCTTCCGGGGCCGCGTGCAGCGCCACGCCGCGCAGCTCGCGGCCCGCGCTCTGCAGCAGCGCCACCGCCTGCACACCGAGCTCAAGGTGTGTGCAGGCGGCCGCGGCGACGTGACGCCGGTGCCGGGCGCAAGGGCGGCGCGACGCGCTCAAGAGAACAAATTGCGTAAAGCCTGACCAGAAATATATGACTATTCGCCATGTCGCGGAATTTCATTGGAACTAATTTCTTACACTGGCAATAATTTTAATGATGGTCATGGTAAAATGCCCAAAACGATTTGTAGTCAACAACGGATCATTGTAAATAATGTTTATAATAAACTACTGGAAAAAAATGCTTGGGGAATGAAACTATTTTGCTACAAAACTTTTCCAAATTTACATCAGAATAACAGGTAGGTAAACATTGTAAAATCGCTGTCAATTGAAATTGCGAACAATGTAAATAAACCATTTAATGAAATATCCATATTCTAGCACTTGTTCATTGTATTAATGGTTTAGGATAGTGTTGTGGTAAGTATTGATTAAATAATACACGGATTTAGCAGTATTTGATGAGGGAAAATGGAAATTAAAGACATTTTAAATACAAGGTTTATTTACATTCTTTGCAATTTCAATTGACTGACAGTTTAGACAAGTCAAGATTGTTCCGACTATACTGAACTATTGCCATATAAATAAGAATAATAGCGCCCTCTTGACAATAGTCATATATTTTTGGTTTACCTTTATATATTTTTAACATAACGGTTTTTCTTTATTTCCTCGCATTTGTGATGAAAAGTAGAGTGTTCAACTCGAGTGAGTGTAAATGATCAATTACACCCGCGAACTATAAGCGCCCTCGCTCGCTTTGCTCGCTCGTGCGCCTAAATATCTTGGGTGTAATTGATCACTTACAACTAGGGTTGCCAACCGTGCTATAATATATAGTATTGTACTATATTTTGACTCTGTGTACTATAAACTGTTGAAGAAATATATAGTACGCAAAAATACTATATTTCGGTCAGTCCTTACGCATGCGGTTTGGGTAGGCTAGGTTTACTATACTAATGTTTAATGAATCATTTTTCGCTATTTTTAGTACTTTGTACTATTTTTTTTTTCAGAGTACTATATTTTTTGTACTTTGGGCTGGGAAATACTATATTTGCTTGAGAAATAGTTGGCAACCCTACTTACAACCCTTGTTTATCAATCTACTATAAACTACCTACCCATTTTCAAAACTCCCGGAAAACTATCCAGATAACTATCCCCTTAACAATGACCAAATAACTGAAGTGCAATACGTATTTTGTTGAATAGCGAGTTAGATTGTTAGGGAGATATGGAGAATCGTAATGGCGCTTTCTCTGCAAATATTATTCATAATAAGTCGATAAACGAGCATAAACCTGCATCGTTGTCAAACGAACTCGGAAAACCTGATTCCAGGTAGTCCGTGCCTTGTGCTTAGGGTGACTAGATGTCCCGTATTTTACGGGTTGTCCCGTATTCATTGTCCCGTAATTTGGCGAAACCAATACGGGACAGTACATTGTCCCGTAATTTTATGATTCAATGGCATTTAATGATAAAAATATCTATTCGAACAATATTTATTTTCTCGCACATTATTAAATACATAAGTACTAGTAATAATTTGTTTAATGTATTTCATTAAGAAATTTAGCATTGTATAGGTTACTAGCAGGCCCGGCAAACGATGTTTTGCCATATAAATTATTTCTTATCACCTAGGGGTATAAAAAGTAGCCTACGACCTATTCTCAGATCTACCGAATGTAGAGAAAAAACTTTCATAAAAATCGGTCAAGCCGTCTCGGGTAGTTCGATAACAAACACCGTGACACGAGATTTTTATATATTAGATTTAATTGACTATGCCAAATTTAAAAAAAAAAAAAAAATTGTTTAAAAAAAAACGGTTTGTCCCGTATTTCAACCTCGAATCCTGTATTTTGAATGCAGTTGTCCCGTAAAACCGGAATTGGGATGCACCAAAAAAAATAACCTATAGTTTTTATATTTTTTTTGGAAAGAATAGGATATTTTAAGACACCATTTTCATCGATTTTGAATTTGGTTGAGTATTTAATTTTTTATATTTTTTTTTAGAAAGACGTTGGATGACGTCACAGTGAGAGAGCCACGTTCCATAGCCTAGAAAAATTCAAGTCGTACATAACATAATCTGTGGCACTACCACGGCACTACTGAGACCCTACTACGAAGTGCATAATTCGAACTTCGTTTCATGCCGTCCCGCTCACGCAAATATGATTTGACACGAGAGTGATTGGGATGATACGATACGAACTTCGAATTTTGTAGTAGTGCCCCTGATTTGTCTTGTCACTGTCAATATTACAAGCACGGCTTAGGGTCCTAAATGAACCATGACAAAATAGTTTTATTTATTTATCTTCTTTTAGCTTCGATTATTCCTGTTTGTTTAATGGTGTGATAGTAAATAGATATTTTTTATTAAAATCTGATATTTAAATTCTTTCATATTTATTTGCAACGTAGTAATTTAATAATTAAATTTGTAAAAATACATTGCGAGTATTGTATACATTTCGGACTTTATGATAAATGACAACTGTTTAAAGCCAGGTGTGCATCATGTGATTAAAGTTCTGTCTTTGTCACTCTTTGCTATTATAAGCAGGACAGCAACATTTCAAACTGTCAATTTGCTTTAGAGTGTAGACCTGCTTTATATCTGCCTTTGTGACGATTCACTGCAGGGGTCAAATGAAGGTCATTACTTAAATTTTCTTTATTTAATTCAGATTATCATATTTTTGGAATCTGATTTCTGAAAACGCTTCACAAAGCCTATTTCTCCAAACGGTTTTCGATTTATTATACGTTGCCAAAAATTGGGACATCCCAATTCAGATCTGGACACCCTACCTGTGCTCATGTTTCACGGGCACTTAGTTGTACCTACCTACTGCGGTTGTATTTAGGTATAGCTAAATTTGCATACAGCAGCGCAACTACCTACTTTCCAAATATAACATTGTCTACCTCTCATTACACGGTAATATTTATTCGTGGCTTACCTACATACAGGGCACAAAGCAACAAGTCGTGTTGTTATTGTTTATTATTGTCTTCGTTTTTAAGACAATGTTACGAGGCCCTTTAAAAGTACAGTTGGGTAACGCAAATGAAAGTTTAATGATCAACTTAAGTGCGGTTAACAGCATTAATGCACAATCCGATAATTCGTACCCTTAGGGAATTTACATGGGGATTTGAATTATCAGCTTGTGAATTATTGTCATTAATTCCAGGTCGACAATTTTACAGGTTTTACTTTATCCGCACCCAATTGAAGAATAGCAAATAAACAAACAACAAAAGCGTTTTTCCTGATAATGTATGTATGAAAAACTCTCTGTTGTAGCTGCATAAAACACTTAAAATAAATAGGAGAACTTGAAAGGTATCTGGGCCAATCAACTTTTAAACCGACTATAATCTGTCCGCGACATTTTTCAAACAATTGCAGATTTTTGTAAGTAAACATGTTTTTTCTGTAATTTAATAGATGAATAGCATGAATACATGCCGTCCTGCGTAAGTTTAACCTATTAAACCGTGAAATATCTTGTTTGAAGTACGATTTTTTGGTAACGCCAGAGACAATTTTGGTAACGCAGGAGACGCCAAAAACGTCGGTTTAAAAGTTGATTGGCCCATCTTCCAGTGGATTTTTGAATGATTGATACCAGAAACAAGAGAAGGCACGCAATGAAAAGTAAAGAGAACCGATATTTAAAATTACCGCAAGGGTAAATAAATAAAGGTTCAAACGCCCAAATTCTTTTTAGGGAACTCGTAAAAAGACTGACTGATACCACAGGGGACCGAAGAGCTGGAAACCTCCTCGCACAACGTATCAGCATTGCTATGCAGCGAGGTAATGCTGCCAGCATATTTGGGTCCACGCGACGGGGGACGTTTTGTAATTTTTATCTAGATTTAGTTTAATTATTTTTCTTTTATTTATAATTTGGTTTAATTTTATTTCTATTCGTGTTCATATAGTAAATACATACTAATACATATGAAGATAAATAGACTACAAAAAAACTACATACATATATATCAACTGTCTTAAACCACATTAACAAAAAAAAACATCATTGGTAGCTCGTTAGGTACCGTAACACAATCGTACCACGTCTTCCTCGTAGCGCTGAGTACAAATGATTCGATGTTTTGGTAACAGTTTCGCAAGTTTTTTTAACACAACAAAAAACGAATCATCTGCCGAACACACGTGTGGTTGCAACACAGTCAGTCGGTAAACGGTATCAGAACAAGCCGCCGCAAAAGCTATCTTCTCACGTATTCAATAACAATATTACCTTTCCCAAGCGTCTAAAAAAACTCTTTACTTACGCTCAACGGTTATAATTAGTTATTGGCGTTTACAGATGTTTTTGCTGCCATTAATAGATCATAACGGAGCAACGGGGAGCAACGGAGAACATACAATTCACAAACCGGTTTGATGCATCACGATTTTAAACACGTTCCGATTTAAACTAAGACACTTGGGTTATCGTACCAGGGAATGCATTGGTGTCGTCAGGAGGTCCCCAGTCATGGCGCGGTTGGACAATGCAATGAAACATGGCGGCGATCGGCGCCCGGCGAGCGCCCGCCGAATACTGCCGCGCAGCCTCCGCGGGATCCTCTCCCCGCCATCCCCTCCTCAAATGCACCCTCACCCCAGGCCTCACACTCCGAAATTCGATTTTCGAACTTCGTATATTGCCGTTCCATTCACGCTAATAACACCAAACAGAGGAGTGAAAGCGACAGGGATTTCGAATTTCGTTGTAGCCCCCCAGTCTCGGTAGCTAGCGCCGGGAACCGTAAACAAAACTGCGGTATTCATTCACTCATTCATGCTTATGAAGGTGGATTATTATGTATTTTTAGAGGGAACTATTTTAAACTAGATTCATCATCGATACGCCGGTTTTTCGCGCTTTGGTGTATTGCTACGGAAATGAGTGACCGGTTAACGGCGTGCATTACGAGGTCATTGGTAGGGTCAGTAGTCAGGTCTTTACGTAAACTTTTAATCGATGTCATCATCATTAGCATGATATGGACCAGTTTTAATAAAAGCAATTCAATTAAAACGTTTTTTTTTAAATACATTCCCATCGATTTTATTCATATTCGGCCAATTTCGACGATCATAGACACCAATAAGCATTTATGGATTACTAGCTGCTCTGCTGTTGCCCGCAGCTCCGTCTGCGAAGAATTCGTTTTCCGCTATCCCGCGGAAACTATGCAATTTTCCGGGATAAAAGGTATCTTATGTGTTAATACAAATTATAAACTATATGGGTGCCAAATTTCATCAGGATCTGTCTGTCCGCTTTAGCGTGAAAGAGTAACAAACATCAAAACAAACATTCGCATTAATAATATAAAAAAAAATAAGTAAGAAAGAAGTAAGATGTACACACATACACATCTTTATTGCAAATAAAAATTTAAAAATTACATAAGAAACAAATACAAAGGAGAATTTGTCCCTAATTGAATTGAAATCCTTTTTGAAACCTACCAATTTCTACTAAATTTGGCATTCATCCATTACTTTTTTTAAACTAGGCCTGGCAACACTGTGGGAATAGGAACCCACCACAGATAAGCACGTCGGTTGACAAGATAAAACACATAAATCTTAGAGACAAAAACTCCTCCCATACACTCCCTACACCGACCTTTGCACTTCAATCGTTTCAGCTTTACCCAGTTCTAACAAATTATTTTCGTGTCGAACATTAGTTATTTTCGTCAGCACCGGAAACACTCGAAATAAGCCGAAAAAAACCGAGGAATGCAGCCATTGTCACTACGGCTTAGATGGTTTAACGGCTTTGGGGATCCCTCGTTACATCACGCATAACTAAAATTAATTAACACAGGAAGTTCGGACCCTAAAGTTCGTCAGTTTGTAGTTACACAGAGCAAATCCGATTATGGTATCTGAAGTCTTAGATTTTGGTTTACATTCAAACACCTATTTTTACTTGTTGAGGAAATGACTAAGGTTTCGAAGTCATTCTGCCGCTGGTATCCGAAAATCAAAAAAGATTTATGCTATAAAAAAACGGGCTTTCTGGGCTGGCATTGAAACCCTGGTAAATAAAGTAAGTTATTTTTAGAGCCTAGTAATTTAAATTTGACATATGGCCTCTCAAGCAGAAGGCCGTGGGTTCGAGCCCGGGCTCACTCTGTGTTTTTCGGAATTTATCTGCAAAATTACCGACATTGAAAAGAAAAAATCATGAGGATAAAACAATGGCGTGTGTGCAGTGTGTGTGGGAACTACGACCCAAGCAATCTCATTCTCAAAAGAGCCCTGTGCCCTACAGTGAGATGATGATAAAAGTTTTCTACCTACATAATATTCTTTCAGAAATACCAAGCAAGTAAGTTGATGATTCAATAATTCCCAACAAAAAGCCTAAACCTACGTAAAGTAGTGCGTATACTAGTGGCCATAATTCGAGAGGCAACTTTGACAATTCATTTTACTCAAAAGTTGCCACAGACAGGGTAGTGCTGTTCGTGTCGATATTAAAAAAAACATTACGGCTTTGGCTACCTCTGGTATTTATTCATTACTTACGGTGATATAATTAAATTAATTTAACAATTTACTTTTCAATGTAAGATATCAAAAGGAAGTAAAAAAAATCCGTCTTTCTATAGTAAATCATATAGTCCAGTCGACACTGATTATCGATACCGGCCACATCGCTATTTAATTTCGTCTAACCCTGGTAACTCTTTAATTGTCAAGCTTGTCTCTCGAATTATGGCCACTACCTAGTATAGTGCTTCTAAATAAGAGTAGAAATGAAATAGAAACCCGTTGCAATAATCTTGCATCTCCTTTGAGACTCGGTCTTGACTGTTTGCACTTATGGATCGTATCAGCAGATGCAGCGTGGGGGGTGCAGTAACGATCCTGTTCGTATCCAGGACAAATCTTGCAACTAGTCGGTGGATAAATCCGAGCGAGATACAGGACGTTATTGGATCTATCAGGAGTTCGGATCAAGTATTCATTATTTCGACCTTAACTCGTTAACATAGAGTCGAAAAGTGACGAACCTCTTCATTACGCGACTGTAAAAGTAAAATTTGAGAGATTGGAATTTTGATTCATCTCATCATGCATCTCTCATCTCTCTCAGCATGTTCATTAGACAACCGGGGAAGTGAGAGAAGCGCGGTGTATGTCATTTGTTTTGAGCCATTCTCCATACTACTGTCACATTTGAATACTAATTTTTAAGGGTTCCGTACTTCAGGGAAAAATTAAACCCTTACAGGATCACTTGTTTATGTGTCTGTCGCCGATTTGCTCCGAAACTGCTGAATCGATTGAGTTAAAATTTTGTTCACATAATGTAAGTCTGTGACCTAAGGACAGATGTGTAAAGCAAATAAATTAATTTAAAAATAGGGGTCACTTTTGGGGGTACTATTAGAAAATTAACAAAATATATATTTGCAAAATATGTATATCGTGTGATATTACGAAATGAAAGGGCTTGTTGTGAGCATTTCAAATATATGTCTTCTATAATTTTAAGACAAATATTTTTGCAGTTATTTAAGTAAAATAGGCAACTATTGGGCCAGGGGCTGAAAAAAAAAATACAAAGAATAGTCCACCACCAATCATCATCATCATCATTTCAGCCGAAAGACGTCCACTGCTGAACATAGGCCTCCCCTAAGGCTCGCCAAACAGATCGGTCGCTCCATCTTGTTGGAGGCTTACCTACACTGCGTCTTCCGGTCCGTGGACGCCACCCGAGAACCTTTTTGCCCCATCGGCCATCAGTTCTACGAGCGATGTGTCCTGCCCACTGCCACTTGAGAATACCAATATATTATAGGAAACTTATAAGAAATGCGTAGTTTAAATGTGGGGAGCACAATTTAAAAAAAAAAACTTTTATCGTACGGAACCCTCCCCAAGTTCTCAATCCACAACATGATGGAACCCTCTCCACGCAAGTTCGACTCGCACTCATCAGATTTTTTTATACAAAGCCGCTCGGATTTTCGTCACTAGACCACAATTATATCATCAACATATCTCCGCGAAAGATTTAAATTCTTTCCGTCAAACACTCAACGCCCAATCTATTTGAAAATGCAGTCCACCAATACGTAGGAATGTGGGCTCGAAAACAAGACATTCCGTCATTGTGTTTTATTTTAGCAGGAAGGGAAGTTGTGAAATGCACGGAATATTTTGATAACATATCGCTTGTCATTTTACATGTTCCGCCCGAAATAACTTCGCTTCCACTCTATGTTTCCACGTTTAACGTCTCAATGACGTCGCAAATAGTCGTAGGAATACGTGTTTGAACCTCTGGTGGCTTTGGGAAGTGTTAAAAGTACAAATAAAACTGAATCAATAACGAAAACCCAATTACGATATTTACTACCTACAAGTTCCATTACAATGCGGCAGTCTACTGATCACTACGTTTTTTTTTTATATTATGAGAGAGAAGGAATATCAACAACTCGAAGAGAGTCACTGATCTGTTGCCGGCCTTTAAAAAGGGGTGGGAATAGGGGAGAGGTTTTGGGCCCCCGGCGCTTTCACTGACCGTACGAAACGCAGCAGGAGTACTGTTTCTTCACGCCGGCGTTCTGTGAAAGGGTGGTACTGCCCCGGACGAACCGGCCCATTCGTGATGCAGCAACTAGCTGCAACATGGCTCTAACCACTACTAAGTACAGTCAAGGAAACTCAATCGCGTACCAGGGTGGAACCTTTTCACAACCAATTTCACGATTATTTCTTTGGCAGACGAAGAGAGGTTTCTTTGGAATGTCAACGTGACATTTGCAAAGGGGGACTGTACAGTCGAGAAAACTGAATCACGTCTTTACAGTCAATTTCCCGATGAAACCTTTGGCAGATGTAGGGTATGTAAACATGACATTTGCAATGAAAAGGGTCCATCTTGGTACGCTATTCAGTTTCCTCGACTATACAAACTAGTTCGCTTTAAGGCCTCGCGGTGGCCTGGCGGTTTGTCCTATGGCCTCTCAAGCACAGTATCGTAGGTTCAAATCCCGGCTCGCACCTCTTGAGTTTTTCTGAATTTGTGTGCGTAATTACATTTGAAAGTTACCCTGAGCTTTAAGGAAAACATCGTGAGGAAACCTGCATACACCTGCGAAGATATTCGATGGTGTATGTGGGAACTGCGGCCCGGGTCCTCGCATTCTGAAAGGAGGCCTGAGCCCTGCAGTGGGACGTATATATGCTGGGATGCTGATGAATTGAATGCAACTCGCTTGCTCATGCTTACTTTGCAAAAGATATCGAAGTCGGTTACTTTTCAAAAAAAACAATGATAATAGAATTTCAGCTTTCTGCTTAATATATCTAAGGGTCTTGGCGTTGATGATTCAGACTTTGATCAGTCAGACTTCTATTCAACTAGCTGTTGCCCGCCTTTACAGGTCACTTCGATACTAAACACATACCAGTAAAGATGGGGCTACAGGACAATGAAGATTGTAGAATATGTGGTGAGGAAGACGAAACAATGGAACACATTATGTGTGAATGTGATGCCCTCGCCAGATTAAGAATGAGAATCTTTGGCGACGGATACCCCGCACCAAGAGACTTTAAGGCACTACCGCTACGTCAAATCATCCAATTTATGGACGAAGTGATAAAAGCAATGGAGTAAGTGCGAAGGAGGGGTAATTACACAAAAGATCCCTACGGGTCGAAGTGTATCCGCTAGGAGGACCCATATTAGTAAGATAAGATAAGCTGTTGCCCGCGAAAAATTCGTCTATTGCTATCCCACGACAAAGATGCATTTTTTTCGGGATAAAAACTATCCTATGTCCTTCTAAGGATTTTAAACTATCTCCATACCAAATTTTATGTAAATCGGTTCAGCGGTTATTGATTCCCCACACGAACTTCCACCCTCCTAATGAAGCCCTTAAATTAGGATGATTTCTGGCATAAAAGCTAAAGGTAAACATATTCATTGATGATCATAAAGGTGTACGAAGAAGGGATTTTCGGAAAATCCCACGGGAAAGAGAGCTAGCCAATTTTAATTCTTCCACAGAAGAGAAACTACGGAGCAAAGCTAGTCAAGTAAGTAATACCTTACTTAAGGAAGTTAAATCTACCATAATATTATAATGTAGTAATGTTTTCACCATCTCTTTCTAGCCTCATTCATTTAGGCATTAGACAATATGGACTCTGGGGCTAAATTCAGGAACGGGCCTTCACGGATTTGGTAGCGGTAATTCAATCTTTTGGGTTGGGTTTGGTTTGAACTGCTATTCAGGAACGCCAAAAATCACTGGTTTGCGAGTGGTTTGGGATGAGCCTTATTAATTTGTTTAATTTTTTTTTTTTATGTTAGATAGGCCAGACAAACGAACTAGTGGGTCACCTGATGTTAAATGAACACCACTGTCCATAGACACCCGCAGCGCTTTACACGATGCCAGTGCGTTGTCGGCCCTAAAGGAGAGGGAATAGGGGAAGGGGGAGAGGGAAGGGGTGAGGTATTGGGCCCCCGGCACTCTCACTGACCGTACGAAACGCAAGCAGGATTACTGCTGCTTCACGCCGGTGTTCTGTGAGAGGGTGGTACTGCTCCGGACGAGCCGGCCCATTCGTGATGCAGCGGCTAGCTACAACATGGCTCTACCACTACAACAACATTACAAAGCATTTATTTACAAAGCGTTTTAACAGGAAAATATGGCTCATCCCAAGCTTAAACCATTCCTATCCTCTCCCAAACGATTGAATTACCGCTCGCAAACCGTATTGGGCCGTTTCTGAATTTAGCCCCAGATATAAGTATTACACAACGATTTAAAACGAGAGTGAATAAGCACACGCATCGTCAGCATTTAGCACATTTTACTCAACGTTCCCTTTGACCTCCAAAGCGTGGAGGCTCAGGAGTGTGAGTTTGGAATACAAACTTCTTTAAATCGCAAACTCGAGTTTAAGGAGTTTATTCTGTTGAGTAATAACCAAACGAATTTAGCGCATCGCTTAAAATCATTTCATGACGCAACTGAAAATGTTCCATATACATCAAAGATCTATAATTAATCTCGCGTTAAATGCGCGGAGTGTTTATAAATCCGTAACGCATAAAAACTTAATGACTCTGTTTATTAACGCAGCGGTTAATAATATCAAAAGTTATCAGTAATGACATGTATGTGTGTAATCATTAATTGCACGGTTGCTGTTAACTATCGATTTCTGAGTCACCAGCTGAGTAATAAGATCGGGTGCCACAAGCAAAGTGGAAGGCTCAAAGAGCACGTACTAACTGTCACATTTATCACTGTTATTATTGACTTTATTATACTTATTGCCATTTAATTGTATTTTGACTCTTTACCATTCAATCTTCGACAATTTTTTGTGAATGAGACAATTTTCTGACATTTTAAGTACAGTCAGCCTCATAAGTCGCTGAACACTAATCAAAATCACGTTAGTGAAAACGACAAAGTACTAAAGTGAACAGCGATTTGAGGCCGACCGTACATAATATAAATACTCGTAATAACATATTCAGAAGGAATTAAATATACCTGATTATAATCTAATAATTTTCTTTGATTAGGCTGTCTACTAATAGCAAAAACTGATCAAAAATTAGTCTTCTTCAGTTACTAATAGACAAGAAAATCAACGCCATCTCAAATTGTTCAGTAGGTATAAACCAACCAGAGTTTAGCCTTGAAAACTATATTAAAGAGGTATTGATTTCCGAACAACAGCTGGTCAGCGAAGGTACACGGGGGTGGGGACGGAGAGGGACTGCAACCGGTCTGCGCGCACGCAGTCCTTAAATCTGCAAGAAGCCTTACAGGGTTGCCAGTTACCATCATTTAACATGAAGTGTCGTTATTGAATTATTCATTTGAATATTGTTTTTGTCTGTGAATATAGTTTTTAAGGCTAAACTCTGGTTGGTTTATACCTACTGAACAATTTGAGATGGCATTGATTTATAATAGAAGTCATCTTTGCATAGTTTACCTCCGGAGACTTTTACACGCCAAATTCATAAGATTTCAATGGTAGTTGAAATAGTAAAGATGCATAAGAATTTTTTTTTTGTATAGTCGCGGAATGAAAATGTTCGTCGTCACTTTTCGATTTTAACTCGTTGACATAGAGCTGAAAAGAGACAAACCTTGTCATTCCACGAATGTACTTCAATTGAAAAGAAAAATGAAGATATTGCAACAATTCAGTTAACCTATGCCTTGCAAACCTTGAGGTCCCGGGTTCGATTTACGTGTCGGGGCAGATATTTGTATGAAAAATACGAATATTTGTTCGCGGGTCTTGGGTGTTTAATATGAATTTAAGCATGTATCTATCTATATAAGTTGGTTTATCCATTGCCAAGTACCCATAACACAAGCTTTGCTTAGCTAACTTACTTTGGGACTAGGTCAATTGGTGTGAATTGTCCCGTGATATTTATTATTTTTATACCTTAGTCTCAATTCACACGAGAGCTTTTTCAACGTCCTTTTAAAGATTTTGATCAAAGTACGATCTGCAATTGTCGACTTGGATTAGAATGGATGTCAATAATATAATGTCTAACGCATTTTGATTCACAATAGTTTCACCATTTATTTCTGTCACACAGTATAAGATTACCCTAAAAAGAGATAGTGAATTCAACCGCGAGACGGTCGCGCATTACTGTCGTTCATTCCGGATCGGCATCTAACCGTACCCGTAAAAAAATGGTTTAATTAATACAAATTGATACCCATGTATTTGTCCACACGATAGCGCGAAAATGCAGCGGTTTTTTTATCAAGCATTGTT
Organism: Archips xylosteana; assembly: GCA_947563465.1. Classification (NCBI taxonomy): domain Eukaryota; kingdom Metazoa; phylum Arthropoda; class Insecta; order Lepidoptera; family Tortricidae; genus Archips; species Archips xylosteana. The sequence goes on from OX387357.1 coordinate 20,027,395, forward strand.
GGATTCGTTTGCGTTGAACGTGTAGACGGTAAATCGAATCGAATTTAAAATAGCGGCAACGTCGGGTTCCCACGCTACGTTTTATAACCTCTCTAATACAGACGCATAAACAATGTAAGAGTTACCAATCTCAGAATCCTTACTTAACTCATCTACTATTTAACTATCCTTACTTTGTCTACTATCTTACGATCCTTACTTACTCCAAACTCCAAATCCATCCAGCCGTTTTAAGCATAAAGGAGTAACAAACGCACAAACGCACACACTCAAAACTTTCGCATTTGCAATATTGGTTGGAGTTGTGATTAATTGGTCATTTAGATAGAAATGGTAGCTTGTGCTTTGTTTCCAAAATAACCTTTGTAGCGTTGAAGATTCAACGGAAGCGACGTACTTAGTACATCAATCGGTTTATTAGAAAATCTTAGCTACACGTTTTATACTTTCTCGGTCGGTATACATATTATACTCAGGGAACAGCAGGCGTTTCGACGGAGATACCTTACTGCGACCAGAGTCGTATATTTTGCTAGCATTACATTAGCTGTTCAATGAAAGGACTTTATGAGGGCGAACCAATATAATAATATGCTCGGTATCTCGTTGAGAGATAGGGTTCGCAACGAGCACCATCAGACAAAAGATGAAAGTCATTGACATTGCCCGAAGGATTAGCACGCTGAAGTGGCAATAGGCTGGTCATGTTTGCCGTACAACTGACAATCGTTAGAGCAGACAAGTCCTGGAGTGGAGACCACGTTTGGGAAAGCGTATTCTGCGACAAGTTGGACTGATGACCTTAGGAGGACAGCTGGCAGTGGGTGGAAGAGGGAAGCCCAGGATCGCGAATGTTGGTGCAATATGAGGGAGGCCTACGTCCACGTCCAGCAGTGGACGGACAACAAAAGACAGCAAATGTTAAGTAAGTCCCAGCAGTCATAATTCTAAGTCTGCACACCGTTAGCGTGTTCTAACTGGAAGGCAGCGCCATCGCCATCTATGGGATCGCTATCATACTTTAAATTTTGATTTCCTCCGAAGAAACAAATGGTGATCCCCTGCTCACTGCGCTAAAAATACTCCTTGGGGTTGTCAGTAGTCATCGCCAACGGCGCGATAAATTCCCTTAGCCGGCAAAGGGGAGCGTACAAGGGCTGTCATTGTCGCTAATGAACCAACAGGCTTGAAGAACGCTGTGTCATCGATAAACAACGCTCTTAACGCTTCGTTTCTTTATCACGCGAGAGTGACGGCGAAGCTGAAGATAAAGGTATATTTATACTTATAAAATAATGTAATTGACTGATGGACTGACTGAGGGACAACACAGTCTAAAACAAAGGAGCTAGAGACTCAGTGTGAGTTGCAGCAAGTTACTATAAAGATAAAAAATATCACAGCAGCTGTCAAATTTCCGGCACGACCGCTTTAGCCTAGTTGGTAGTGACCCTGCCTACGAAGCAAGAGGTCCTGGGTTCAAATCCCGGTAAGGGCATTTATTTGTGTGATGAGCACGAATATTTGTTCCTGAGTTATGGATGTTTTCTATGTATTTAAGTATTTATTTATCTATATAAGTATGTTTATCGTCGTCTAGTACCCATAGTACAAGCTTTGCTTAGTTTGGGACTAGGTCGATTTGTGTAAGATTGTCCCCTAATATTTATTTTTATATTATACCTTCCTCTTGAATCACTATCAATTAAAAAAAAACCGCATCAAAATCCGTTGCGTAGTTTTAAAGATCTAAGCATACATAGGGACAGACAGCGGGAAGCGACTTTGTTTTATACTATGCAGTGATTGTTTACGGATGTTTACGTGGTTTTGTTTTACTTATAAATTAGATGTATCAATTTTTATCAAGCGTAATCATAGAGTTTGAAGTTTCCACTGCGCGGGTTGGATTTAAACCTGGGCCTCCAGGTTCGTTCGCGTTAATCACTAGGTCTGGATGCAGATTGGAATTACCGGAAAATATTAAATTCCCAAACGTCGAAATGAAAACAACTTCATTTACGTTAATGAGGAAAACCCGGGCAAAATGTCATCTCTCTAAACTGAACGGTGGAGATCATCGGATTTTAATTGCGTAGATCATCATGACGATAAATATTGGCATAAAGATTTTTCCTTACGTAAATATTTTACCTTTATTCACTTTGATTTTGATACAGATGATCGCCAATCAATCAATACCCGTCTATTCTCTTCGATAAAATGGAAGATGCACAACATTTTTGCGATGATAAAGTGTCCTTGGTTTCGTGGGCTAGCCCAAATCGCCAATCATCTTTGTTCCTTTGAAAATCTTATTTTTCCTTTAGGCAATAACTTTGCCTTTCATCAGTTTTGCAAAACGTTATTTTTGTCATTATTTTAACACAACTTGCAATTAGGTTAAATAATTTCGGTCAACTTTCATTACCTTACAAAAACATCCAGGTGTAACGAGCACGGTTATTTTTTTCCACCTTGTCCAGTGAACTCCCGCTTTTCGGCCTAAAATATGTAAATCTGACAGGTGCAAGGTCCGGCGCCGAAGCCCGTATCCGTATTAAAAAAAAACTTATACCTTCATATTTTACGGCCTCGATATTATCACCATCAAACGGCATATAATTAAGACCCTGGACGACAATAAATTGCCATTATTTTGCTCTTTAGCGGATTCCAGTGAAGATATCTGAGGCTGAGGTCCTCAGATCTTTATTTTGCAATCTTAGCAGTGCCTATAAAATTTTAGTACTATCCTAGCAACAGTTTATAAGGCATCTTTTTTTCCATATATTGGGCTAAAAACCTTGCAGCATCAACATTGTCGGCTTCACGAATATTTACCCGTTCAGCAAACCGGCCCAAATTCTCAAGACGAACTGGCTTTTTTTCCTGTTGGCTGTCGAGACAAGGTTTTGAGTCCCGCTCATTAGCAAGCAGCCAGCGCTCCGGCGCGGAAGCTCGGGTCGTAATCGCACCCATTGTTTACGCCAAGCTTCACTTCGGAGCATTATACAGCTCCCTTCTTTTGCACTCGCGTCTCGTTAGACAGAGAAGGAATCTTAAAAGCCGTGTCGAAAGCTTTCCACGGAACGATTACACGACAAGTTAATCGGCCACTTCAGTGAGAGACAATTGGTAACACTGTGCCTATGTAACTTGTCACAAAGCGGCGATACCGGCGACTGCAGAGTGACTCACTGTTATTAAATTCTGAACGCTTAGTATAAGTTTTACTTCACCAAAATACTTCTCGATCGCGTTTTCGTAAAAAATTCAATTCTATGGAAACATGGACGCGTGCGCGCGGAGGCGCTGTCCATGTTTCCCTAGTAATTGATTTTTTTTACGAAAACGCGATCGAGAAGTATTTTGGTGAAGTAAAACTTATACTAAGCATACTGGTGTACGGTCCTACCTTCGAATCACGACAAACCCGCAATTGCAATCCTTGGCAAATAACGACCAACACCCAGTAACCTTAATTGTTGTAAACCGATCTGCGACCGTTCCGAGAATTCATAATAACGTTGAGATTCCTTTGAACTGCCAAAACTATGGGTTTTTCGGTGTTTATTTTGGATACGTACCAAATACTTAGGTCAACTGTGTCCAATAATGATACATGTTATTATGTACCGCTCATTACCGGAAATTAAATTTTACTGAAAGGCTCTTAAAAATGGCCGAGCCATATTATGCCGGTCAAGTCGCCATTTTAGGTAAGCGCCATATCCAAACCCAATGTGCTTGCGGTCGAATTCGTCGTGTTTAAATTGGGAACAAAACCCATCAGAATAGTGTTTACTCAAATAACAAGATATAAGCGGAACTCTCGGCATAATGCAGTGAGTTATGGCAGCAGGAAGTTTCGAAATGGATTTTAGCGAGATCAAAAATTTATGCGAAGGAGAGCAGACCGAACTCTGCAATGTAAAACGAAGTTTATTCAAGGGATAACACTAGTCTTCGTTTCCTTTCCTCCTTTACTTTATAAGATCCTTTTTTACAAAAGGAGCACAATGCATATCGCTGAATTGAAGATTCGATTTGAGTACAAAGGATATGTGAGCGCAAAAGGTGAGTCCATTAAGTAAGGCACATTGAACAGCCAGGTAGCCAAGTTTCCGATACATTGGCTCCATATTTCGTTTCGCAAGGATTTGAGTGTAATATATAAGATTATTCACATCGTCTTTGGTCACGTATGTCGTTTATTTGTCACGATGGATGTGGGGTATGCGATACATTTCGAGATTCTGAGACGTCTTGCGTTTATATCGCCTCAAAAACACTGTCGGATTCTGGTATATCCTTTGTTCATGAAATCATCGATGTAGACGGAGGCGTAATTTAATTTAGCAAGCGTCATTGACATCGTCTGAGGCGTACTATCATGCAATTTATGTAATTGGTATCTGTTGCTGGCGGCTGTTTGAAACTGCAGTGCGAGTCCTTTCAATTACATCTTGCTGTTATTTATCTTTAAATATATAATCACTTGTATCTTGTCTGCAGTGTGTTGTACGCCTTGCTGATTTTAAAAGTAATAAATTAGAGAGTTATTTGTTACACCTATTCTTATCTATTAGCTTTAAATGAGCAATTTTTGAATATTTGCTTATTTCGGAGATTTCGGAAATGACTCTAATGATGATGTGGGGATTTTCGGGGGACAACAATCAAACTTATGTTTGAGAAACCGCTTGTATTTGAAGTTCAGTCCGTCACCCACTTTAAGACATAATAATGCACTTACCGCTAGCCACGCTCCTATCGATTTTCATTTTGCAAATTCACACGCTCATCTTTTCACAGACATTTCAATTGGCACTGCCTACAAAATCACAAACACCGAATTACAATAAGATACAACACAATTGCCGGTGGCGGTCGACTGGAAAGTGGCGTCAAGCATTGTCTGTAGAAAGTACTTGTGATAACGGCGCGATAACGTGATAGATCGTAATCTCATCTATCACGCACGACCTCGAACCTAAAGCCACAATTAAATGGTGGGAGAAATATGCGAGTTTGTAGTACATTGCTGTCGATGGTCGATCACTTACACGTCCACGGCTGCGAGGGTCCGCAATGTATGATGTCACGTACAATATTTTTCGTACCGTCAGACATAACTGTACTCAACGGAAAGTACCGAATCATTGCATCATGAATGAATGAGCTATATTCAGTCAGTTCCGTTCAAGAATATAGTCAAAAATCCTATGGTGTGACAAGTTTGAGGTTATCCTTATGGTCATTAGTTATTTTGGTTTGCTTTTTTCAGCCTGTAAGTAAATTACTAAAGCATTTGCTGTCTGTCTGTCAGGGAGTGCATCTCAGAAACCGTAATAGACAGACAGCTGATTTACTGCGTATTTCTATTGCAGCTAAGCTACCACAAAAAAATCATAATAATTAAATACTTACATTCTAAAGTTAAAGGGTCGCCATTTATGAAACGTATTATTTTTATTTTTAATTAAACTATGACTTCGACTTTAACGTGAGTAAGCGAGATGGTACGATACAAGATACAAGCTTCGATTTTTCAATTTCGGTTTAGCCACTTAGGTTTTAAGATAAGATAATTACGTGGTACTTATTCATCTCTTATCTCTACATTTTAATCTTTCACATTCTAATTTTAAACAGGATGTACTCGGCAATAGTTTTAAAATAGATTCGAATATTTGAGGAATTCTTTGAAATTTTGATGACCAGTGCCACAACTATAGAATTCGTTCTCTTCTTTTAACCTCTATCCATGCTACTGATACTACAAACATATTTATATTTCCTGTTGCCTTATTAAATTAATTTCAGTATCAAATTCCTGCCAGAAACATGTTTAGTTCTGCTCCCATTTCCATAATAACACGGCCTCGTTAATTAAGCCCGATGTAAGAAACGCAAGTGGAAAACATCAAGACACTTTAATTACATGAGTGGCGAACTCATACCCGTAGCTGACTTGAGTTTAATGGGAAAATAATAGCCCTAATGAACAGATTCTATGGTGCTGCTCTTCGTTATATCATTTTGCTTACAGCAAACTAAAAACACCAGTGGTCTTTGACCAGTGTGTGTTGCCAGTGATGACTTATGGCACTGAAACGAGGACGCTAACGAAGGGCCTCATAAGAAAGCTCAAAGTCGCTTAGAGGGCGACGGAGAGGGCTATGCTCGGAGTTTTTCTGCGGGAACGCATTAGAAATGATGAAATCCGCGCAAGAACCAAAGTCACCGCTCGAAGAATCGCCAGACTCAAGTGGCAGTGGGCAGGGCACATGGCTCGTAGAACTGTTGGCTGATGGGGCAAAAAGGTTTCGAGTGGTGTTCACGGACCGGAAGACGCAGTGTAGGTAGGCATCCAACAAGATGGAGCGTCGATTTGGTTAAGGTTGCGGGATCGCGTTGGATGCGGATGACACGGGACCGATCTGTTTGGCGAGCCTTGGGGGAGGCCTATGTTCAGCAGTCGACTTCTTTCTGTTGAAATGATGATGAATGATGAAACTAAAAAGACGTGGTAGCTTCGTGATATGACCTATGGCTTTTCAAGCAGAGGGTCGTATTATGGCTGAGAGGTGTTTTTCGGAATTCATATGGGAAATAACATTTGAAATATTGCTTTACGATGAAAGAAAACATCGCGAGGACCTTCAATGTTTTTTTTTTTGATTAAACTGATCCGTGATTGACCTCTATCTCACCTGATAAAAAGTGCAAATGAGGCCAATGGTGTATCTCACTGATTCAGTATTAGCCTTTTCGCTATAGCCTTAAAGAGCCATAAAGTTTCATCTATCTGGAAATGCAAACGGTGGGAGTGAACTCAATTCCTCAGCAGTTCGCATTCAGGAAAGATGAAGTAAACCGCTTCGTGCGGGTCAATGGAATACTAATCTAACCACATAAGGGCGAAAAGATTGAGCCCTATTAGGTTGAGCCAGGCCGCCAAGCGACTCTCGTCGTGTTCCGTACTGTTGCCGTGTCCCGTCGAGCGTCCTGTGCGCACGGGTGTGCACACAACGGTGGATAGGATTTAGAGCGGGACGCTCCACGGGTTAAAGAAGCCATTCTGGATGAAGGATCTGAGCAGTTGTGCAGCGCGCGCGTACCGGTTACAGTGCCCCGTATTTGTTGTACGGTTCGCACTGCTTGGGGGCGCGCGCAAAAACGCGCTCAACTGCCTTCTTTCTGCTTATTCCCCTAAATTCAAGTCTAGAGTGAAAGAGCATTTACTAGGTAAGCGTACTCCATCGTAGGCCTCATCTTCGACGTCCATCAGGCGTGATTGTGGTCAAACGCAATTTGTATAAAAAAAAACACTCCCCCGCCTGGATGTCCGTTCGTGAAAAGGAGATGGAGGAATGGATGTATGTAATCAATCTGATGCACTGGGCCAGCGTGGTAAATAAAGCCCAAGTTGTCTTATGTGCCCAGCTATGGGACGTGTAAGCCGGAGATGAAACTAGAGTACAATTTCTGAAAGCTCGGAACATACCCCTATATGGTAAGCTTCCGTTTTCCGAAGCCATTAGTTCCAGCGGCTCATAATTTCGGTTACGTCGGTTAATATCGCCTGTAATTAGTTAAGCGTTATTTATTGGGGCGAGGCTGCGGTCGTTAGTTAATTGGTGGTGCCGGTGGGGTGCGGCGACCCCTGGGCAGGGGAGCAGGCAAGGCAGCACCTTGGGACCCGGCGCCTGCCAATTATAGCCGACGCAGACATCCTACCCGACTGAAATTGCCAATCTATTGAGTCAGACAAGCATGGATTAATGACGTGCAGCGTCCAACACAACTCCGTTGACAATGTCAATGCAATGACCATTTCGCTCATGTAGAACACTGACACAATTACAAATTATTGTCATTTCTAAAATTAACTTGCAAATTTAGTTTTGAAATGCCAATATGTAATTTGTAATTAGGGATGTCTATTTTTTTGCAATGTATAGTAAATCGAAAACCATTTCGAAATAAATGCTTTTTAACTCGTTTTCTATAATTATTTAATTTTAATATTATGTAATGAATTTATTACATAATAAACAAGCGATGACCTTCATTTGACATTGGTGTAAATTGCATGACCGGTCCAAGTCGTACTTTATTCTGTGTGGTTAGAATTATTCAAAATTTACGCGTGGATTACACTACGGATTTGGACCCGCTGTCTACATCTAGCACTTTGACAGCGCCAGCAAAGTGACACTAGTTACAGTGTACCACTACGCTAAAAAATAATTAAAGGGGTTGCCTTATCGTACGCATTTAGATAGATTTAGAAATTTGGCAGTGAGGGAGCCCTTACTTATCATCTGACGTCATCAACCAAAATAGTTTCAATAAAATTGGTTTCTTATAATTGACTTTTCTATATAAAAAATATATAAAAACCACTGGTATTTTTTTTTAGACATTCCCAATTGTGTCAGTGTTCTTCTACATGAGCGATTTAAAATAAACTATGGGACAATTGACACCATTTGACCTAGTCCCAAACTTAGCAAAGATTGTACTATGGTTACTAGACAACGGATAAACATACTTACATAGGTAAATATATATTTGAATCATCACCATCATCAGTTCAGTCGAAAGACGTCCAATGCTGAACATAGGCCTCTCCCAAGGCTCGCCAAACAGATCGGTCCTGCGCCATTTGCATCCAACGCGTTTCCACAACCTTAACCAGGTCGTCGCTCTATCTTATTGAAAACTCGAGCACAAACATTCGTCTACTGGGAATCGAACCCGGGACCTCAAGTTTCGTAGTCAGGTCTCCAACTACTAGACTATCTGGTCGTCAGTTTGTTTAAGAAGCAGGTTATCGTTGACTTTCGGGTCATCCTTTATAGGCCAAGATAAATAAATAAATATTAGGGGACAATCTTACACAAATCGACCTAGTCCCAAACTAAGCAAAGCTTTTACTATGGGTACTAGACGACGATAAACATACTAATATAGATAAATAAATACTTAAATACATAGAAAACATCCATGACTCAGGAACAAATATTCGTGCTCATCACACAAATGAATGTCCTTACCGGGATTCGAACCCAGGACCTCTTGCGTCGTAGGCAGGATCACTACCAACTAGGCTAAAGCGGTCGTCAAATCAAGAGGATGATGATGACCATTAGCCAAGCGATAAAACAAACTAAATCTCGAAAGCAAAAATAAACATTGCGTGCTGCGTAATAGCAGAGGTTAAAAGGTTGAATCACGAACAAACGAGTACTAATGTGGACCTCGAGCTCCATCCCAAATTCAAGTGACCTCATCATATTATATGGTCGCATCTGGAGCGCTTAGCTCTCAATCGCCCTGTCAGTTCGCAGTTTGAGTTTTATTAGACCTATTTTATGCAACGGTTAAGTATAAGTGAGATCTTAAAAGGCGAGTGACGCGCCATGGAAGACGGCACGAGCCGTTTGGTTAGACCAAATATACACCGTTGCATACAATATTTTTTCTACTTCATAAACTATGGCAAAACAAACTCAACTCAGCAGGTCTAAATTGGGCTTTAGTATTGAGTGTAACCTACATTTAATAATCTGTGGCAGCTAGGCGTATCGTAATAACGACATTACGACACAAGTGCTGTTATGGGGAATAGAGTAAGTATAGTTTTTTCTGAAGTCATATTATCTGTGTTCTTATTTATTTGTTCGCGACCATGTAAAACAGATAAAAGTACAGAAGTAGAAAAACGCTTATTATAACGTAGCTCAATAGAGAAAACTGAATCCTAGTATCACTTTGTTGTCCATCTGTCAAAAGGCTTTGTACAGGACCGCGTGGAGGTATCAAGCTGAAATATCAAATACTCCTGCTATAGGTTGCGAGAACCGTTGGATGCGGATGGTGCAAGACCGGTCTGTTTGGCGAACCTTGGGCTCCGCCTGTGTTCAGCAGTGGACGTCTTTCGGCTGATGCTGACGTGATGATGTTGATGATCACGGCTATCTCTTGATTCTTAGTCATCGCAGTTAAACAAAGTGTTTTTACTTAAATTTCCTTAGAATCAAAACCTGTAAGGTACCTACTTCCAGTTGCCCTAGAAACTTGAAACTTGGTATGAAGGTATAGTTCTTGTAGTACAAGCAATAAGAAAAGACTGAAAATCTCGAATTTTCTGTATGTTGTAACCAATTAACCCACACTTTAGGTACATTTTGCTTAGGATCAGAGCGAGCTCTGCTAAAACTGGATTTTACAAAATTTTCATAGAAAAGACAGTTTATAGCGTATATTTTGCGGGACTATCGGTACCCGAGTCCGAGTTTTCTCGAGTCTTTTATTAGATCTGGATGAAGAGTGTCTTTGTGGTGAATTAGAGCATGGTGTACATTTGGAGTGCGTACGATGCGAGGAGCGGCTCCATTCAGGCGGTGTCGGCGTCTAAATATAGCGCCGGCTGAATCACAGCGCGACACCGCCACTCCCGATCAGACCACGATTCTATCTGCCGATCGAACAAAAACCGTTTAACTGCTACGTTGAATTCAAAACACACAATGGCCTATCAGCAGTATAGATTGGAAGCCATTTGGCGGGCAGTTTTTGGCCCGACGCCATTATTATACCGATAATTAAGACTTCTGATTATGATTCACCGGTTACTTGACGTTGAACAGGAAAGTCTGCTATGCGTACGACAGACTAGACACACGAAGCAGTAAATAACATTGCAAACTCGCTTTGTAGAATTAATTTTTCAGTTGATTGCTTGCGGTTTACGATTGTGACAAACCCCGAGGCTTCGTAATGCAGGCAATTAACACGTATTTTTAAGATTCCTAAGATATTTGGTTGTTTGTAATGATTACAAAATTATGCGGAAGCGTGAAGGTTACAGCTGAACAGAAGATAATGAAGCAATTTTTCTCTTTAGAAAGAAAACAAGTGCTAAATGACAGTTATTAGTTACATACAATCAAAAAATAATTAGCTTTCGGCGAGTCGTTGAATATTCAGTAAGTGAACAAAAGGTGAACTCGTAGAGGAAGCTTAACAATTCGTCTTTTGTAACGAGCAAATTCTAGGTAACAGGAAAACACATATTGTGTTTAAATCCTTTGTTCATGTTCGTAAAACACGATCACAGAAGTCTCCCGGGCATCAATACCTATAGATAGGTCGTAACTTTCTCTTCATGTCTCCATGCTTGTAACTCCACAATTGCTATATTTAAAGCTATGTCGTCTGAACGAGTAAGTTAGTCGAGGTTAAGCGTACATCGACCAAATCGGCGAAGTGCCAAAGATAGGCTCAGAACGTAACAACTAGACACTTGTGTTAGAATGCAGGTGTAAAAATTCATAAAGTCTATCGCATATCTATCTATCTAATCTAATACCTTTAAACGAGCAATTCTTGTATATATGTATATATATATATAATCAGGATCTCGGAAACGGCTCCAACGATTTCGATGAAATTTGGTATGTGGGGGTTTTCGGGGATGAAAAACTGATCTAGCTATGTTTCATTTTCAGAAAATCGCTTTTACTCGTGTTTTCCGGCTATTTTTGTTTGCATTAGAATATAAAGCTAAATTTCGCCGACTTCGAGCAGATCATAATGGCACATTATAAATCGGATGGTCGCGGATCCAGCCGACCTCGGTTCGAGTCCACGTTTTTTTTCAAGATTTTTAGTTTTTTTTTTAAGTTTATTTTTTATGAGAAAACGTCAAGTTTCTTCTTTTGTGAGAAAAAGTTACTTTTTTGTGAGAAAAAGTTACTTTTTTGTGAGAAAAAGTTACTTTTTTGTTAGAAAAAGTATTATAGGGAACGTGCAGTAACTATAGGCGGCAGCACTAATGCGACAGAAGAGACACTATGCGGACAGTAAAACAAACTTATCAAGGTAAAACATTCAAATTGATGGCACCCTTATGGCACCAGTTGGCAGCACCGTCTATGTGCACGTTCCCTATTGGGAGCACAGAACAGGAAAAGCCGGTTGTCTGTAAAGTCGGTTTACGGACGATAGTTTAACGTGACTCACGCTGTGAACGTGACTCACCCCCCCCCCCCCACCCCCTCCGGTGTTTTTGTCAAATATCTTGAAAACGGTGCATCCTACGGCAAAATCAATGAAATTTTCATCCCCCCTTTAATACCCCCGCGCTCCCTCCCCCGCATCCCCTCCCCCCCCTCTCACCCCCCCTCCCCCACCCCTCCGGTGTATATAATCAGGATCTCGGAAACGGTTCCAACGATTTCGATGAAATTTGGTATTTGGGGGTTTTCGGGGATGAAAAATTGATCTAGCTTGGTCTTATCTCTGGGAAAACGCTTGGTACCGAGTTTCTGCCCGAGCAGAGCTCGGTCGCCCAGGTACTTTCCGTAAATCGAGAAGCAGAATGCTATGCGCCTAATTTACGCATGTCAAAGTTACGCGCAGCATGCTTCCACTTCATTAATCCAGGAGTAGATTTACAGTTGGGCTGGGGGAGCTCCTCTACTGCGTTTGGCAGGAAGACAAATTATGGTTGAACCGAAACATCTAAATTTAGCCTCAAATCCAGATACGAGTTCATGGCCGTCAGCACGCTAGAGACTGATTTATAATGTTTTCGTATTCGTATCCCAACTGTTTTAATAAACTTTATGCAAATTTAACGTACCTAAATGGGAACGCTTCTCTGCTTTAATCTGACCAATTAAGTAGATCAGAATCTAATTGGTCAACAATCGCAGTTTAATTTCAGTTTCTTTCCACGTTTTTGCTTATTTTTCCATGCCTCTAAATTGTCCTCTCAAGCCCGCCATTTTGCTACACTTGTCAAACCTTTTGGCGCCAGTTTTTTCCAGCCAGCGTGCAGCGTCTAATGTATAGAATTTAAACTCGTCCATAAAAATACTTCGGGCGTTCCACAGAGGATATAGATTAATGACCTCATTATCGCGTTCTGGTGTTTATGGTGGACATAAATCCACTTCCTTGGTGTCAGCCGTTACTCGGCGGAGCTGCTTGTCGAACACACACCAAGAGTCATAGTTTTTTCACCTAAGAAGCCGAAGATAAAAGTAGGTACTTAAGAACTCATAAGCTAAAACAATGCAACAGCTAGCTCACTCTATTTACCTACCAACTCTATCTAACTTAGCAATAAGATGCCTTGTTAGACTGATTGCAAGATGAACGCATTTTTAACTCGTATTTTTCTCATCCTCAAACATTTGGAAGAATATCCTTTAAATGGTCATCCTTTTCATTGTTTTTGACTAACAATGAGAAAGTGATTGTTACAAATTATCTGACGCTTCTTGTTCTTATTATAAGGCCTTTGAAAAATCATTTATTTCGGAAACAAAAATCCATATTGTGTTAGTAACAATTTTAGTCTTACGTGTAAATTAGTAGTCCTTAAAAATACAATTCTAATCAGCTCGCGCTGTCAGATGCAAGGCATTCCAGAGGCATTGTCTAATGCACTTGGAATCGCAATCGTTTTCAAAATTTCTTTCTGACACACGGTATAAGATGAGGATCGAGAGAGATGGTGAATGCTATAGTGATATGGGTGGACAATGGGCCAAAGATCCTCTCCGCAAGTGGCCAGAAGGCTGTCAGATCCTGCTCCCGATCTTCGATTCGCACCCATCACCAAATACCACCAAGGGCTTTGCAAGACTAGAGTGAATAGGCTGTTACTGAACCAGTGAGATACACCTTTCATCTGCACTTTTCATCAGGTGACACAGGTTGACACAGGTCGGTTTTATGTAAAAAATCTATCAACTTACTTTCACGGTGTCCTAAGTTCTAAGGTGGCTTTTAAATTATGTGGTTAGGGTGTAATTTTGTAGGGCTTCGACTTAGCGGCTCGCGGTCTGGATCGATCAGAGGTGTGAAATCAAAGGGTAGATGATAGTTCCTTCGAAAGACTTTAATACTTTTGTACCTTTACTACTTTTAACTTTGAAAGTGATTATTGTTCATACTAAGCTTAAGAAAGAAACAAAAGATGTCTGTCTGTCTTAAGATTTACTGAAATGGACCGAAAGTTGGGCAGGCGTCCCACACGTTGATGTAGACTTGACTTAAAACATTGGCTATAGATCCTTAACTTTTGCCATGTCTACAGGAGAAGCGAACAAAAAAAATGTGTATGACCCTTTTGCAGAATTTAGTTCACAACGGATTTTGTCTTCAAACTCATTAATATTCTGACGTTATCAGTGCGTGAACGTGTAATAAATAGTCACATTTAAATACAGACGCGGAACGCGAAGCGTATTTTGGATGAGCCTAGTGAAGTAGGTTTAGTAATTCACTAAAACAAAGTACAGTTTAAAATTTGAATGAATTAGTAGCGTAATTTGTAAGAAAAAGGTGCTCGCCGCTCGCTTTTAAAAAAAATATTAAAATGGGCGATGCTACAAGAACTTAGCACGGCGAGCCTTCAGGTTGGATTAATGATGAACATGTCAAAGACCCAAATTATGACAAACGGTACGAAACATAGGATCGTAACAGATGGGCAAATAATACACTATGTCGACGAGTACATCTACTTGGGGCAAGTAGTCTCTTTCAAGTACAGGCAGGACAAGGAAATTGAAAGGCGCCTTGAGAATGCTTGGAAGAGCTACTGGTCCATGAAGGAGCACATGAAGGGCAGCCTTCCAACGACACTGAAGCGCAAACTCGTCGACACGTGTATCTTGCCCGTCCTGACCTATGGTGCACAAACATGGTCTTTGACTGAGAATCAGAAATCCAAACTGAAGGTTTGCCAACGAGCTATGGAGCGCAGCATGTTGGGTGTGAAGAGAATCGATCGTATTCGGAACACCACTCTGCGCTCCAGAACTCGAATAGCCGACGTAGGAAAAAAGACCGCCAAGCTCAAATGGGATTGGGCCGGGCATGTGTGCCGGATGCATCCTCAAAGGTGGGCGCACTCAGCCACGTGGTGGGTGCCGCACGACGGTTACCGGCGGCGAGGCAGGCCCAGGCGTAGATGGCGAGACGACCTGGACGCAGAATTAAACGATTGGCGAGATTTTGCTCAGGACAGGGAGCTGTGGAGGACCAGAGGGGAGGCCTTTGCCCAGCAGTGGGACACAATTATAGGCTTGTAAAAAAAAAAAGGGAAATATTGCAATAAAGCAGGGATACTAGGGCTATGTCGGCCCCAGATATCGACTTAGACATCAGAGGGGTCTACGTACGCGAAAACAAAACATTTAAATATAAAATAAACACTGCGAAAATTTCATATTATCGACAGAAAGTTCGTTAACTCCAATCACTATGAATTACGGTTGTCGCAATCAACGGATCGTAAACAAGGTTTTAAATTTTTGAGCATACATGGAACTTAATCATAGTAGATGATTGCCTGTTAGTGTCTTCAAAAATGCTGCAAGAAATGACAGTGTTCCACAGTGAACCAAATGTTAATCAGCGCAGTTTTCCTTTTTAAAGTCTCAATCGTTCTATATTTAAAAACTAATAATAATAACGCTATTAAAACAAACGAATAAAATGTAGAGCCCAATTCAGCCAGTGACATTAATATCTTAAGTAATCATTTGTAAAACAAAACCTTATTTAAATTTCGAGCTCATATGCCGACCACATGCGCGGAAGCTCGAAGCGAGTGTCACTGATCTGTGTATCATTAACTTACACCATGTCTAAGCGCACCCATTATCTGTTACATTCAATTCAAATTTAACGGATTTGGTCATAAAACTGGTTAAGCGTTTAACTTTACGATTTCATGAATTCCGTTACGTATCTATGTACACAATCTATACAATATTAAAAGTAAGTCCTGACTGACTCACTCATCAACCAACACCCAACCCAAATCCTTCGTGTGTTATCTTTATGTAGGCAAGGAATAAGGACGGATTTGTAGAAATTCCCACTAGGAAATAAACAGGATTTATATGTTCCATTCAGAGTGACCCTGTCTCCGTAACTATGATTACTTGTCTAACGCACTCGGGATCACAACAGTTATCACTAATTCTCAAAAAAAAAAGATAGAAAGAGTGAATAATAGATCGATCGCCGGCGCGTTATACAATACGGCCTCTAGTTTGATGTTATAGTAATGTAGGATTGAGTGATTTGATGAATGATTGATCGAATGAGGGAGTCAGAGTGAATGAAAGATGAGAGAAAGACTGAAGACGTGTCCGAGTAACGACTAATATTGTCTACTATACTTTTTTCTTTACATTTGGTAGGTCTGAGCATAGCACTCTTCTAGCAGACTCGCGGGCAACAGCGATATTTTTAACCGACTTCAAAAAAAGGAGGAGGTTCTCAATTCGGTTGTATGTTTTTTTTTTTTTTTTTTTTTAACGTGTGTTACCTCAGAACTCCGTTATTTATAAACCGATTTGGAAAATTTTTTCGTTGTTTGAAAGCACATGCTTCAAGGTTGGTCCCGTTGTTACCAAAATCCAGTTCTGATGATGGGATCCATGAGGAATTGAAGAAACTCCTCAAAAATTCAAGAGAAACGTATAGCGATTTTAGTATTTTCGGTGACAAGTCGAGCATTTGCATTCAGAAAGTATCATGGAACTCTGTAATAAAACGACATAACCCTGTCGAGTTTTAAAAATAAAATTTTCAACACAAACTTATTTCGAAGTCAAACTGATGATTTTATCCTACGCATCTATTTTATACAGAAACAACTAAAAAGCAAAAAATAAAAAATTTTAAATAAAAAATAATACCTCCTTCAAAAAACATCCAAAAAACTATGAAATAATAATTGAACCGAACCGACCACAATAAGCATGAAAATATCTTTCTTCTAATCTGTTTTAAGTCGGTGCCTCAGCACGAGCCAGCAGGAGTGTAGAAGCCCTATAGATAGTAGGTATGTAGGTAAGTTAGATTACTAGGTCCACTCCTGCTGACTCGAGCTGAGGCACCGACTTAAAACAGATTAGAAGAAAGATATTTTCATGCTTATTGTGGTCGGTTCGGTTCAATTATTATTTCATAGTTTTTTGGATGTTTTTTGAAGGAGGTATTATTTTTTATTTAAAATTTTTTATTTTATAAAATTGCGTTTTCCTGATAAAATATTAGTCTGCACTCGCACACATCTTCATTCCGTCTTTCTCTCATCTTTCATTCACTCTGACTCCCTCATCTATCATCTCATTCGATCAATCATTCATCAAATCACTCAATCGTACAGTAACTCGGTGCAACTCACACTTTATCATCAACATTTCAGCCGAAAGACGTCCACTGCTAAACATAGGAATCCCCCAAAGCTCGCCAAACAGACAGATCCTCTGGTCCTGCTCCATCCGCATCGTTCCCGCAATTTTAGCCAAGTTGAGGCTTCATTGCGGCATTGGCATTGGATGCGGATGGCGCAGGGCCGATCTGTTTGGCGAGCCTTGGGGGAGGCCTATGTTCAGCAGTGGACGTCTTTCGGCTGAAATGATGATGATGATGATGATGAGGCTTCATCTTGTTGGAGGCCAACGTACAGTCAACGTCATAAATAAGTAATCACTTTTGCACCCTGCCGCTTTCAATCGTTACATAATTTCATATAGCTTTTCAAACATGACGTTAAAGTGACAAGGTACAGAAGTGATTACTAATTTATGACGTTGAACCTACACTGCGTCCTCCGCGCAAATCACTGTAAAAGTTACTACAAAATATATGTTAGTTTGCCAGTCCTCAAAACAATTAACATTAATATTAAAAGGATTTCTAGGAACCAATTTCCAAGAGCGCCATTTGAATCACTATTTCCTATGATATTCCGTTTTCCTGCCGATTATAGTCGGTTCATGACACTTGCACATTCATGTCACGTAGTTAATGCAAACAATTACACAAAGCGTCTATTGCCTATTCGATGTTAATGAAGTCCAGGGAACGCAGAATTTTATTTACTGGAAAATATTTAAAACAATGTTGTAAATATCAAGTCAAAAGTCTTGGATCAGTGTGCGTTGCCAGTGATGACTTATGACACTGAGACGTGGCCGCTAGCGATGGGCCTCATAAGAAAGCTCAAGGTCACTCAGATGGCGATAGAGAGCCATGCTCACAGCCCAGCTACGACTTCGAGGGACCGGGCGGTAGCGGCGAGCGTTTTGTCAGTTCATTGCGTTTGCCGCCAGATAATCACAAGCGCAATGAACGGAGAAAACGCTCGCCGTTGCCGCCGTCGCGCGAAGTCGTTGCCGGGCCATCAGTGTTCTCGGCGGGATCACATTAGAAATTATGAAATCCGCACAACAACTGAAGTCACCGACATAGTTAGTTTGAAGAATCGCTGGACTCAAGTGGCAGTGGGCAGGGCATGACATATAGGGTAGGGTGGGATGATGATGATGATGCCAGACCTAATGGTTCACGGGAGCGAAGCGGCGAGTAAACGCTAGTTTGCCATATACCAGCACAATTGATAGGATAGTAATTGATTGCTGCCAGGTCGCTTCCATTGATCTGATTCCATTTGCTGCCGACGCAGCCCCTAATTTGCTAGGTCAATGGGATGTAATAGCGAATTCAAATTGTTCCTATTGTCCTAGTCGGGACCTGTTTATACACCTGTGACCTGTTCGTTTAACTTCGACGTCGTTCCTTTGTTTCATATTGCGCAGTCGAGGGCATAACCATCGCGCCTCTAAGAAATGAGAAAGGGAGGGAGACAGAGACAGTTATTTAATTTACACATAAGTTACACAGCAAAAACATAAGCATTTGGAAAGAAAAGATAGAAATAAAAAACATCTAATAGAGCCCCACCATTCTGCATAATGTCGTAACAAGCCAGAATGGTCTTTCAATGGGACCCATTTAAAAACTAAACAAAAAACATACCGTGGCGTCACAAACGCCAGCGGAAAGTGTAGTTCACAACGAAACAGGTACAAACCTAAATAGAATCCAAATAATGGCAACATTTAAACCAGCATAATACGCGATACTGCGTGTTACAATAGCAATTAAATTAATAAAACATGTCTGGGGAGCAACAGGCGCGCCTCGCGAATCGATAATGAGGATCGTGCGCCCGGTAATAGCCAGGACCTGCCGGATACCATCGCATGCAATACGCGTGGAGATATCAGGCACAGGGGAATCATGGACAGGGCAGGGAATTGATGGCGGAATCGTTATGCCTCATGGAAAGAAAAGAAGAAGTTACAGTTACTTAAGTTAATCATAAACAGGAAAAAAATATCAGGAAATGGTTTCTTGATAAAAGTTAGACTTCCGTCCGAGTGTTGGCCGCCTTTAATTTTATGTCATTCATCAGCACAGCAATAGAGGTGACAGAACCCGGGGTGTCATCTATTGGGTATTAGGACAATATTCTTAAAGGCATAATAAAGTAAAATCTATTCACGGGCGATATTGTCAACCATCGTTGTTGTCTTTTTTCATTATCTACTATCTTAACCACAATTTGGGAACATGAATTATGAACTAACCGAACTAACGGATTATATGCAGTTGAGTCGTTTATGTATGACACTTCCTCAGTTTTATCTGAGTGAACTGAAAGACCAAAGCGACGAAACATTTGAGCGACAGGTGAAAAATATTTTGTTGGACAAACACGTTGTTACCACAGAATATATAATAGTACTGACGTACAGAATGGAAACGGTCCGCCCCGCACCGATTCGAATTACCCCACCCCTCAAGGCGCAGATAGCCGGAAACCGCCAGAAACCAGTCGGGTGCGCGACGCGATGCATATCGGCCGCACGCACGGACCAACTGGTCCGTAGCCGCACGGCACTAAACTTTTGCGAAATGGGAATATATTGTGCATTGTATGGGTGTTTGGCATCAACCAAAGACAAGGAAAGGAGTTTTTTTCGATTTCCGAAGGACGAAAGAAGGTAGATAACCAACTTCAATTAGCAACATGTAACATTAGTAACTAGGGAAAGTAGGTTTAAAAGTTTGTTACCTATAATTTATAAATAGACTTATATTATTAGGTAGGTATTAGTAAAATTAATTTGTTAATTATTTCCTATCAATATCTACAATTATATTCTCTAATTGTCTTTACAAAATGAATTAGGTATACACTCATTCACTTATTTTTAAACACTTATTTTAGACAAACGATAAGTTTAATTATAAGTACTACGATAATTAGATTACCTACTCATTTTATTTTACATTACAATGTTGCTCGCGCTCAACGAACGGCGCGGCATTCACTTTCCGCAGCTATCTCTTTCTATCTCATTTTGCGATAGTCAGCCCTGTGTATCTTACGCACACATTGACGCGTGTACAGACGTCGTCGTGCTTGTGTGGATTCAGGAACGCGTGTTTTGTGCGTCGTGTCCGCCGTGTGTTGTTACTCTATTGCAGAACTTCCAATTTTAATTCACTGATTTTTAACATTTCTTAACTTTTATTTTTAACTCTTATGAATTTAGAAATTCACAATAACTATGCCTATGTAGTTCTCTAATTTGTACTATGTACTTGTAAAATTAATTTAGTTCTTTTTTAAGACTGAATACACAATAAATTAACCTCACAAGAGGAGTTTCTCGTATTCAGTCTCAAAATCCTACCCTAACGATTGAATTGACTTTCCACATTTGCACTAGATAAGCGCTGGTAAATTTTCGTTTCATCAGACTGCTGAATTACCATGGTCCTAATGAAAAAAGGGATAATTCGGAATGTTCTACATGGCTATTATTTTGACCATAAATAATACCCTTTTCAGTAGGAAAGAAAATAGTTTTTTTATTTATTTCTGACTTAACTTTAAAATTTTGAAATAACTGCGCATACTTCGTTGGTAAACGCACAATCTAAATACTACTGCATCAAAACAACTCCGGCGACATTTCAATTTCTAAACGCAGGACAACACTATAGCTGTGATTTCCTTTGACATTACGTAGAAGGCAGTGCATTAATGCATCATTCATTGATGAAAGAAACGTGTGGCATGGATTGAATAATCTTCGCAATGCACTCCTGTGGCCAGAGTCAAAGGCCCTTTCAATATGATTATAACAAGAAGAAGAATAGAAATGTCAAGTAAGCTAAAAACGGCTCAGTCTGTAGCGAACTAAATATAAAATTAATGATTACATTGTGAATCATCATCCCAGCGTATATACGTCCCACTGCAGGGCACAGGCCTCCTCTCAGAATGAGAGGGCTTGGGCCGTAGTTCACACGCGGGCCCAGTGCGGATTGGGAACTTCACACACGCTATTGAATTTCTTCGCAGGTGTATACAGGTTTCCTCACGATGTTTTCCTTCGCCGAAAAGCTCGTGGTAAATTTCAAAAGTCGTGGTGGCCTAGCGGTTTGACCAATGGCCTCTCAAGCAGAGGGTCGTGGGTTCAAATCCCGACTCGCACCTCTGAGTTTTTCGGAATTTATGTACGAAATTACATTTGAAATTTACATTGTGACTGTTTGTAAATAAATCCGATCAGCATTGACGATCTACTGTAACAATTAAACTACATAAATAACAATGTAAATCTGTTTCAAAAAAAAAATACCTTGTTGAGTTTCTTGGCGGATACTTCTCAACGGAGTATTTCCGAACCGGTGGTAGATTCTTCGACATTCGTAAGTGCTCGTTAGAGCCTAATTGAACAAAGATATTTTGACTTGACTTTGATATTAATTGCTCAAAAAACGGGCAGAGGTGCTGATGGTTCAAAAATAATTAAATTTTTTTGGCAAGCTCCATAATATAAAATAACGTACTAAAACTTAATTTTATGAAAACACGAAAAAACGTATGCTTATTGAGAGCGGGAAAAAAATTAAATGACGACATCGCCTGTGGAAAAAAAACACGATATTTGTATTCCTTTTATTATTAGCGCTATGACTACGACGCTCGATTAAACTTAGCATGTTAAATAGAATAGAAACAAGTTTAGAGTTAAAATAAACTGTGAATAAAGTGCACAAGATGGAGCTAGCTTGGAGTCGAGGTAGTTATAGGATAAATAAGGGCGTAGGCGTAGGAATTGTGAATTCTCCGGTCGCAGTTGGCGTCGGCAGTAAACTTGGCTTGGCTTCGTGCTTATTTTCTCTTGACCAGTCCTTCCGTAAATTATATAATTCTCGCCACTAAATAACTCGTATTGGTTAGGTAGTTTTTTAAAAATATGGCTAGTATCGAGTGTAAGATTTGCAGTTGTTCGATAAAAGAAACTGTATAGAACGAAATATAAATAATAGTGGATGAACGATCTCGTATCGTAATGGTTGTTGTAAGTTAGTTAACGTAAAATAGAAACGATTACGCGCGCAAAAAGTTTTCTTTATGACAGCTTCTTATTTTTTTGCGACGCGTTTTTTTCGGGCAACGGTTACATCGATCAAACTGCCAGTTCAATTTATGTTTTATTATTAAAGAAATTAAAACGATTATGTTTTTGATAGTTATAGAGTTAGATGTGGCGTACGTTAGATCCTTAGTAAACAACATTTCTTAACTAGGTGAGGCTATGAAGCGGTTTAACCGCCGAATCCAGTATGTTAAGACAAACTAACGATAATGTCCATGGACTAAAACAAATAGCAATTCTTCGACCACACGCGTGGTGGTGGTCAAACAAAGGAGTTTTTAGTTGACGGATATATGTATTAGTTGACGTTCCTAACACTAATGCTCGGGCTATATGCTCGGAGTTTCTCTGCGGGATCGCATTAGAAATGATGAAATCCGCGCAAGAACTAAAGTCACCGACATAGCTCTAAGAATCGCCAGACTCAAGTGGCAGTGGGCAGGGCACATCGCTCGTAGAACTGATGGCCGTTGGGGCAAAAAGGTTCTCGAGTAGCGTCCACGGACCGGAAAACGCAGTGCAGGTAGGCCTCCAACAAGGAGCGACGACCTGGTTAAGTTTGCGGGATCGCGTTATGCGGATGGCACGGGACCGATCTGTTTAGCGAGCCTTGGGGGAGGCCTATGTTCAGCAGTTGACGTCTTTCGGCTGAAATGATGATGATGTTCCTAACACACGGGATAAAACGTTTCAGAGCCTCATCCAACGAAGATTTCTCCAGACAATTACCTACTAAGGAAATTTTCATGTGTTCTCTCAAATTGCTTTTACTTTTGGCGGCTTTCGAAGTAAATTCTTACTGCCAGGGGCAAAGCCAATCTCAATTAGACTAACTTCAAAGCTAATTCAGTTAAAAACTTGGCACGGCTTAGCCGGCATAACGTTAACGAATCCTGAAGCAGATCCTTGGGATTTGGCCGCCCTGTCAAACTGTACAAGTTTAACTTTCGACCTTCCCAATTGCTTCTCCCCAGCTTGCCAGACCGAGAGAACCTGATTTAAAGACTGTAGATGGTATAGTCGACCAAGTACACAGTCGCGAACTTTAATTTGGGACCCACTTAAAGTTGACAGTCCTGTCATATTGTATAGGAATTCAAAGATTTTTTCGAAATCGGTCCCAAATTAAAGGACGCGACCGTCGTTATTATTTTCCGTTGCATAATGAACACTCGTGAAAAAATCATGTTTCTAGACTTAGCGGTTAAGGTTGTCAGATTTTATCCCGTGGGAGTATCGGGATAAAAAGTAGCTGTGCGTTTTTCTAGAGATCCAGCTATCTGCATACCACATCCAAATCCATTCAGCCGTTTTAGCTTGAAAGAGACATTTAAAAATCTTTCTTTCACTTTATTTATAATAGTAGGATTATTACCGCTAAGAGTAGCGTACGCTACACGAGCACAAACGCATGCCTCTCGCTCTACCACCTTAAGTGTGAGAGAGCCAGCAGGTCAAATGTTAGGGGACGCACCCACGCAGCCGCGGAAGTGGCCAATGCCGCCAATGACCACTCGCGTGATGCATTAACATCATTTATTCATTACTGCGGAGGAAACACAGACGGAAATCTTACTTTATAAGACAATTGCCTTTGGTTAGAAAAAAAAAATGTATTTTTTTTATATTTTTTTCTTACAGATTAGGCCAATTTAAGAAACTAATTTGAATATTTTAAAATTTGGTCGCGTATTTTTTTTTAATTTAATTTGTTAAATACCGGATATGGTTGACCGGATATACGTCATCCAGTAGCTCGAAACTCTTGATTTCCTTTGCCCATCTGCTTAGAGAAAAAATACTGTTATCGGTCATTCGTACGTCGTCATGTCGTCGATAAGTTTAGAAACTTACCTTCTGGTTCTGAAAGTCTATTTTCCACGATAATTTTTGAAAAAATGCTTACCAGTGGAAACTCCGGTGAAAAATTTGTCAAGGCCGACACGCTCAATCTACCCAAGATGCGAAATAGGTCCATTTACATACATCAATATGATCTTCGCAGCAGTACAAGAGAGATATCCTAAAATATTCGACATTTGCAAGACGACACCAGTTCTCACGTAGATCTTCCCTAACACGGACGAATATTTTGCCGGGGCTATTCATGGAGTAATTTGAACAAATAAAACACTTTCCATAGTCCATTTTTTAGTTTCAAAAATGAAAATAGCCTTTTTGTTTTGTTTCCTATCCTATTGACATCAGTTAAATTTAAATGACATTTTGACAGACATTGACATTTTTTTTATGTGAAGCGTGAGAGCAAAGGTAAAAGAAAAATGCCTTTGAACCTTTGATGACGTTTTTAAAGATCAAATGAAAGACATCAGTTTTTTTGGAATATCTCCGCTATTAGCTGTTTATTTTTAAGTCCGACTACAGAAAATGGTAGTATAACATTATTCCGCAATGATAAAAATATAAAAAAAATACAAAAAAATATTTAACCAAAGGAAATTAGTCTTAACCCGCGCCGTTGCCCGTCATAGCAATACGAGTACCTTCACGAAAAACATTTCCATTTTTGAGTGCCTGAAAAAAGGTTACGGTAACGTTTTTTAAACACAACGCCCGCTCAGGTAACTAACGCCATCTATTGATAGCAACGCAATTGGGATTGTTCATTTTTTCTAACCCAACCTTTTTATTTTTTTTTATCGAAAATATAGAGCATTTTAAGAAACTAATTTGAATATTTCAGCAATTCATCACTCCAATATTTTTTTATAATTTATTGAAAATTTGAGATACGACTTCTCATAAATTACATGCCGCGAAGAATGTTTTTCAAAATAGTATCTTTAAACTGACAGATGATAGCTACGTCCAAGTGACAGAGAATAGTATAGAGAAACTAGACGGACGGCTTTTATTTTCTTGTTGCAAAGAATTTCAAAGTTAATGCCCACAGAAAGGTCAAACAAAGGTCAAACATTATTTTGCAAAAATACACACGATCATTTAATATTTTTTTACTACAATGTTATAAAATGATTTAATAAACCTATTCCTCGAAATGGTTTTGGGATTAGACCACATTGTAAAAAAGTGATCAATGCCAATTGACTCTTCATTAAGAGAGCCGATGCACTTTTCTTAACGTACTTGGTCAGCGCCCTCTATTGTTTTATAGTAAAATATTATCGGCACGCTCCGTCGCGCACACGCTCCGCGCTGCATGTGGAGGGCTTTAAAACTAATTTAAGGCGAGGTACCTCGTAGAAACGTAATTTTTAATTTCATTTTATTTAGAAACGGTAATGATTAAACACGTGAAAAAAATATATGTTGCTTTTGAGACCTTTCTGTAAGTACGTCGGGCACTCGTTACATAATTGGACAAACTTCGCTCGATAGAAAAAAAATCCAAACATACCCCTTTTTTGTACCTTTAAACTCATTTCATTTCAATACTATACTACTTGATGTATTGAAAGTCACATCAAAATAAACGTCTGTAATGATGTAATGTCCGTCGGGTTTAATTTTGTTAATTTTGTAAAACATATAATATTTAACTCAATATTAACGAAATTCACGGCACGATTTACTGGCGCCCCGCTGCCAGCCCGCCGCTCAGTCCCGAGCGGAACGTGTTGGAGGTCGGACGCTTGCCAATTTTTGAAGCGCTCCACATTACGACTAAATATCCTTGATGTGGGTAGTAGTATCATCATTTATTTCTGTTATTTATGACTATTCAATGTAACCGCCACACACAAAAAGAAACACCCATCCACGCAACTATACACAGTACACAGTGTACAAAGAAAAACAGTACGGGCACAGAGTAAAAATGTAACCAGTTGTTCAACTTCATACTAGAGCGCCCGAATCGACGCACGCACACAGCCAAACGTATTACACGGCCGCTAAGTAATCTTCGGAATACAAAACAATGCTGCAGCCCACGCAGCGCGCCGTCTATGACGCTTGGCTGTGTGCGTGCGTCGATTCGGGTTCTCTCTAGAATGAAGTTGAATAACTGGTTACATTTTTATTCTGTGGTACGGGTCTATCAAATTTTTTACAAGTGCCTGTAATATAAATTCGCATTTATACAAAGTTTACTATTGGTACCGCTGCAATCGCCGAAATGATAATTCTTATTATTTCAGCATGAAGGTGACAAAGATGACTGTTTCACACATCTAAATATACACGATGATTTTTAATCGGTGATCAGGAGTTGAAAAATCTTGATCCCTAGACAAAATGGAATTTAATAGATGAGATCTTAAAGCAAAGAGGTCTCTGGTTAATTAATAAATAAAAAAAAAGTTAAAACTTCTTCCATCCACCGAATGCATGGTCATCCTACATTTGTTTTAGTTAAGTAGTTCCGTCAAGTGTCATCGCTTTGGCGGGAAATTTGACAGGTCTCACGTCAAAGTTTGTTAAAGAAACTGACTTGTCAAAGAGGTTTCAGGCTCATAGACTAAACCATGCGTAGGGTGACAATAATTTTAGTTAAAAAATGATTTTCCAAATAATTATTGTTTAAAAAAATAGATGGATTTTTTCGTGTTACTGCGACTTAAACGTGGTCGCCATCGAATATTGATCTAGAAAAATTGGTTCCTGATCACTGATTAAAAATCATCGTGTATAAAAGAAGAAACTGACTGACTGACTGAAATAGCCCAAGCGGCTGGGTCTAGAGATTCCAAATTGCCAAAAGGTTCCTTATAAGGTCTAGAGGTGCACTAAGAAAGGATTTTTCAAAATTCACAACTTAAGGGGGTGAGACGGGGGTCCGAAGTTTGTATGGGGAAACAAGATTACTAGTTAGACTATTTTATTCGAATTTTTTCAGGAGTACTAACGATAGATGAGTAAACACGTGTTTTAGGTTTTTGGGAAATCAACCCCTAAAAGAGGGCAATGGGGTGACAAGGTCTGGAAATCAACATGGGTATTGTTTCTATGGTTTAGGGACCTTATCGGGTCGCGCTGGCTACGAAAACAGCAACAATTTTAAAATCCAACGTGGCGGACGTGAAATACCATCTCCCCCGGTGGGGTGCGATGGGGTTGAATTATCTAAATATCAATATGGGTGTCGTTTTTATGTTTTTTTTTGGGACGTTAATTACAAAAATGACATCGATTTTGTAATTTAATATTGTGTACTCCTGACACCTATCATTTTCCTAAAGTTTATAATCTCAGTGACTTTTAGGTTATAAACTATATATGGAAATGACAGGTGTCAGGATTTACTTCTTAACTGCCGACCACTATGTATACGCTCATTTTTTCATAAATCTCAAATTCGGTTTTTACAATATTGACTTAGACCGCTGACTACCGACACAGTGCCACTTTTAGCAATTGTTGTAGTGTGTGATAGCGTGAGAAGTATGGTGTCATATGGCTTACGAGGCTCCTGCGAGTGTATACATATTTTTGACTACTTGATCCGTGAAGAATGACCGACACCTAACGTTATATGTATTTTAGCGCCATATATAGTTTAGTTTTGTATCTAACTGAAATTCTGGAACTGTACAAGCTGCGGACAAAGAAGTATCCACTTCGAAAACGTTTCATATTTTACATTTATAACACAAAAGTAATCTAAGTAATTTGCACCTAAACATTTAAATTACAGCGTGATCTTGGTCTCGGTCGCAACTTACACTACTGTAAATTATATTACACTGTGGCTGGCAAGCGTGACCTCCGTCGGCGAGTTCACGGCGCGCGCGGCGATCGTAGCTTTTGCGCGGGCGGGGTGCGGGGTGTAAATTAACGTGGCGCGCTTCAAGAACCTCGCCTTAAATCTGCAATTTTGTTATTGTTATAACATGTTTTTAATTTTCTGACGTGTATTGTTTTTCATTCTATTTTTGGGACTAGGTCAATTGGTTTTAACAGTCCCGTGATATTTATTTATCAATTTATTATGTCGTCACTTCCATGGCAAAGTCGCGAATTTTGCAATTTTAGCAAAAGGGATTTTGAAGTCTATCTACTTGGTAATAAAAAATATAATCTAAAAAATATTTTATGCAGATTTGCGACTTTGCCATGGAAGTGACGATATGTATAGATGTAAATTATGATGTAATTTCATATTGAATAATAAACTACTCATATCTTACAAAAACACAATCATAATGTTGTAGCTCGGACGCAGTCTGTAATTAAGAGATTAATTAAACGCTCGCTTGTTTGTAATTGTGCGTTATGGTATTATGCAATGATTCCGTTTTAATAAACAAATAGGTTAAGTGAAAGTGATCTTACTGAGTGTGAAAAACACGTCTGGTTTTTGTGTAAGACCGAGTAAAGGTTCGACCAAACCGCTGCATAAAATACGGCGACGGTATGGAATTGCAGTGACGCGTCGAGAACGTCACGACTTATCGAGAGCATGTGGTAAAGCCTGACGTTTACGGCACGTCAGTGCACTGTTTACTTCACAAAATCTGTACTTCAAGAGCTTCAAATTTCAACCATGTTTGAAGGCCAGAAACCAGAGGCTGCGCAGGTGCCCACGATCGCATTCACAATCTCTTTCTACCAGTAGCGAAGGGTACTAACAACCCGATTACCCCGGATTGACTAAACTTTTGAAGTAACCAAACGCTTCTCTTCCATTACTGCACAGCGTTTCAAGAAGAGGATGAATGGGTGTTCTTAGGTTTTTTTGCTCCGGCATTACTTGCAAAATTTTTCACGCCCCGCCACTGCTTTCTACCCTAATCATATACCGTATATACGGTGAAAACGATTGTGGTTCCAATCGGGTTAGGCAATAAGGCCTAGCCGAGGAGTAAAGCCGGGTCTTGATCAACCAGACAACCAATGTTTGAAGGTTTGCCTCGTGATATGCTGATGCTGTAAAATTCTGTTACCATCGGGTTGCTGAAACTGGCAACCTTTTTTCACGGATTTCTAACACGGACGAACCCGCGGAATAAAGCTTGTGTCCTATAAAACTTAAGCACGCCAAACTCGCACGAAAACGCAAAACACTACACGCAAAATGTAACCAATACCAAAATCTACAGTACAAAACGCAAAAAGTGCATTCGCAAAATGTACAAATCGGGAAATGAATAAATAAATAAATTTTCCTATGTTGTACATTTCGCGATACAGTTGGTACCTACTTTTTGCTTTTTGTTCGTTCCGCGTGTTTCACAATATGCGTTGTGTACATTTTGCGTACCTATTATTGCAAATTTAGCGTTTTGTGCGTTTTGCTCCGAAGCGGAAAAAACGTCGACAGTTAATAATAAATATGTATGATAATTGATACTCTATCTGCATAATACCGTCGATGGTACTGCAATGCCGCGTAACCAACAATAGTTAATGCCGTGT
Organism: Archips xylosteana; assembly: GCA_947563465.1. Classification (NCBI taxonomy): domain Eukaryota; kingdom Metazoa; phylum Arthropoda; class Insecta; order Lepidoptera; family Tortricidae; genus Archips; species Archips xylosteana. The sequence goes on from OX387357.1 coordinate 20,057,091, forward strand.
ATACAGGGTTATTTGTAATTCACTGACATCCTCTTAACCCTGAATTCCTATCACTCAAACAAATGTTTTTTGTTCTACGACTTTTTAAAATGAAGCACTTTTTTTCCCATACAAATACACAGAGTATCGTAAAAATAAGAGGAAATCTCAAATTTTCAAAACGTTATTACACCAAAAATATTAAGTTATGACAAAAGCTGTAAAACAAAAAACGTTTGTTTAAGTGGTAGGAGTTTAGGGTTAAAAGGATGCTAGTGAATTACAAATAACCCTGTATGGCTAAAGGCAAATTCTAATACCTTTAAACGAGCAATTCTTGTATATATGTATATATATATATATATAATCAGGATCTCGGAAACGGCTCCAACGATTTCGATGAAATTTGGTATGTGGGGGTTTTCGGGGATGAAAAACTGATCTAGCTATGTTTCATTTTCAGAAAATCGCTTTTACTCGTGTTTTCCGGCTATTTTTGTTTGCATTAGAATATAAAGCTAAATTTCGCCGACTTCGAGCAGATCATAATGGCACATTAGAAATCGGGTGGTCGCGGATCCAGCCGACCTCGGTTCGATACCACGTTTTTTTTCAAGATTTTTAGTTTTTTTTTTAAGTTTATTTTTTATGAGAAAACGTCAAGTTTCTTCTTTTGTGAGAAAAAGTTACTTTTTTGTGAGAAAAAGTTATTTTTTGCGAGAAAAAGTTACTTTTTTGTTAGAAAAAGTATTATAGGGAACGTGCAGTAACTATAGGCGGCAGCACTAATGCGACAGAAGAGACACTATGCGGACAGTAAAACAAACTTATCAAGGTAAAACATTCAAATTGATGGCACCCTTATGGCACCAGTTGGCAGCACCGTCTATGTGCACGTTCCCTATTGGGAGCACAGAACAGGAAAAGCCGGTTGTCTGTAAAGTCGGTTTACGGACGATAGTTTAACGTGACTCACCCCTCCACCCCCTCCGGTGTTTTTGTCAAATATCTTGAAAACGGTGCATCCTACGGCAAAATCAATGAAATTTTCATCCCCCCTTTAGTACCCCCGCGCTCCCTCCCCCGCATCCCCTCCCCCTCTCTCAACCCCCCCCCCCCCACCCCTCCGGTGTATATAATCAGGATCTCGGAAACGGTTCCAACGATTTCGATGAAATTTGGTATTTGGGGGTTTTCGGGGATGAAAAATTGATCTAGCTTGGTCTTATCTCTGGGAAAACGCTTGGTACCGAGTTTCTGCCCGAGCAGAGCTCGGTCGCCCAGGTACTTTTACAGAAGAGCGTTAAAATTAAATTATTTATATTTGCCTACAGACACAAAATCTCATTCATATTTGCCAATTTTGTAGGTTACGCGGCATTGGCCATTGTGTATCAACGACGACATCGCTCTGTTGCGGTACATACTACGGCCGTGTGCAGTAGCGGACGTTGAATGGGGTGCTAAATCGGGCATGAATATTTAAAAACAACATCCAGGTGTTCTACGCTTTAAATTCCTACACTATTAAACTCGGCAATTAGCAAGCCGGCAGAACTGGTACAAATCGGCGCGAGTATTTACCATAAGTAAATAGCGTAGTTTAGCTGTATCAGGAAATTCCAGGAGTGTCAGTCAACTTCTTTAGAGACCAGATAATTTTAACGCTATAGTTTTCAAGGAGGACAATTCATCCACGCGAAAATATATTTTGGAGCTTATGAAAAAGTAAGTTACATATCTATTTTTTTAATATGTTTTTATGGAAAGGGGTTTGATAAACTTAACCTCGTTGGTTCACTTTTTTTAACAGACAATCCTACAGACAGACCGAACCTTGACCCGAACCCAGTTCATTGATATTGTCGGCTGGTATTCTTATGATAAATTTGTACTTTTTAAAGTAGGTACGCGATGACTTACGAAGTCGAAGAAGTCTAAAAAACAGTCCATGATTTAGGTACATTACCCACCTACCCTGTTACCGATTTTTTTTCGAACGGGTGTAGTTTAATCTATTGTTTTTGAACCGTTAAAACTAATCAAGAGTGATTGTTACTAATTACATTTATTTTAACCCTATTAAAAAGATTTCAATGTAAAAAGTAGAACAAACAATTTTAGATAATTTCAGACATCCTAGCCTTAATGCGATCTGTGTGCATACTCTGGGATGGATATTCCGAGTAAACCAATTCATAATTTACTAGCCGGGCGTGGCTGGCGCCTGCATTCTACTTGCACGGTGCAGCTCAGACTGACAATGGACGGTACACCTAAATAGGTAGTCGGAATTACACGGCGCAATTTGTATTGAAATTTATGCATTTGTCTACCTGCCTATTAATCGAGCTCAGAACTGGTTGAACCCTTTAGCAATTTGACTGTACTCGTCAATTAAAATATTGCCAGTCAAATGTTAGATGTTAAAATACTCGTATTATTTGAGACATAAGTTTTTGTTCTGAAAATACTGATTGAAATTTCTGAACGTGTGATAAATGTCACAGCGGTAGCAGTTTAAAAAAAAGTTGGTTGTCAAGAGGGTTTGGCGCGTTAACGAAAAACAGTGTAAGTAAACTAGTGAAAACTTAATAAATTTACAATATAACAGGTTTGGCGACTTTCATTTTAATTTATTGTTTTTTACAAAGATTATTAATCACCTCAAATTACAAACTCGCCCAATGTCAATAATAGGTACCTACTTACAGCTAAGCTACAGAATAGGTATTATATCTGCGTCGCTCACAAAACAATCAAAACATATAGAAAGATATCAAGTGCATCATTTATTTTCACGAACATCGAAATTTAAGGAAGGCAATGTATTTTTTTCTATCTTCGCGCATCTACTGTGTACCGGAACCGTGCGCAAGGGTAGGTATATTTTATTAGTTTCAACAACTAAAGGCCCATTTAGATGGTACGAGTTTCTCGCACGTTTTGGGGCGAGAAATCGTATGACATTCTCGTATGCGATAATCGCCTAGCGAGTATCGTACGAAAATGTTTACATTCATGCGAGAAATAAAAACTCGCGTACGATTATGTCATTCGATATTCGAAAGGAGATTATCGCCAGGCGATGTAGTTTACACGAGGACCTGTATGCTTAGTATAAGTTTTCCTTCACTTCAATACTTCTCGATCGCGTTTACGTAAAAATTTCAATTCTATGGAAACATAGACGCGCGCGCGCGGAGGCGCTGTCCATGTTTCCCTAGTAATTGATTCTTTACGTAAACGCGATCGAGAAGTATTTTGGTGAAGTAAAAACTTATACTAAGCGTACTGCATTCTAGGGAGATTTTCGCTTACGATTTCTCAACGTGTCTAAACTCGTTCTCGTATGACATTTTTTCACGAACATGCGAGAATCGCACGATTCGGTTCGAACCGATTTTCAATACGAGTTTTACCAGATAATTTACGTGGTTAGTTGAGCGCTAGAGACTTGAAATTTGGCATAAGTGTACTTAAAGCATCATAGAAATGCATTTAGGGAGGATTTTTTGAAATTCCCAAGGGCTAGAAAAATATCTAATCTTTTATTTCTTTGTTTGTAGGGGTTAATCTTTGAAATTACTAAGCCGGTTTAAAAAAAAACACCAATAGGAAACTACATTATCCCTGATTGATACTACTATTTCTCCGGAAAAATGCAAAATTCCCGTGGGATAATCCCTGTTCGTGGCCGAGGCTTGTATAGAGCTTTTCTCAAACATGCATCATCATCATCATCATCACCATCATCATCACCACCATCACCACCATCATCATCATCATCGTCGTCGTCATCATCACCACCATCATCATCATCATCATCATCATCATCTTCATCACCATCAGCATCATCAACAGCATCATCAACATCATCATCATCATCGTCGTCGTCGTTGTCATCATCACCATCACCACCATCATCATCATCATCATCATCACCCACCATCACCATCATCATCATCACCATCATCATCATCGTCATCATCGTCGTCGTCGTCGTCGTCATCGTCATCGTCATCGTCACCATCATCACCATCACCATCACCATCACCCACCATCATCATCACCATCATCACCACCAAAGAAGATATTAAGATAGATCAAAATAGATATTTCTATCCCGTGGGAACTTTACACTTTCTCGGTATAAAAGCAGATTATGTTAATCAGAAACAGTGTTGCTATCTATTAGTGAAAGAATTTTTTAAATCAGTCCTGAAGTTGAGATCACTTAATTCTATCCCGCGGGAATTTTGAATTTTTACCAGGGAAAAAACAGCCTATGTCAATCACGGATAGTGTAGCTTTATATTGGTGAAATAATTTTTAAAATTAGGCCGAAATTTAATTCACTTATTTCTATCCCGCGGGATATTTGCATTTTTTGGGAGGAAAACTAGCCTTGCACTTAGTATTGAGCTTGTTTTTTTTTTTATATAGGTACGCATGCGATGTCATACGATGCACTCATGATCATGACATGACGGCGACTGAAAAGTACATGAACTCGAAATACGATTCTCGTATTCAAATTTTGTTTACACGGAGACATTCAATCATTAAAGGCGAGGCGATTATCGCCCCTTCTCGTGCGATATCGTACGTGTAGTTTACATGATACTATATTTTTTCTCGAGCTACGATAATCGTATGGTCGAGGCGAAAAACTCGTACCATGTAAATAGGCCTTAACTGTTTTCAATCTGTCTACGATACGAAATTAGAGGTATTCGCCGGAATCGAACGCCGGTACTATAAACATTAGCAGCTGCGGTATATCAGCGGCATATAGAACGGAAAACACGTTTACGCGTTTTGTAATAGATTTATGGATAGCTTTGTTGTAATATTAGTTATGAAATTTAATTGATTGCGGGTCAGGATTAGGGTTGCCAACCTATCCCGCTACGAGGGATTATAGTAGCGGAGTGAAAAGGTTCGTCATTTTTCGACCTTAACTCGTTGACATAGAGTCGCATTTCTGGAGTCATAGAATATGTCCGGCAAAAGGTCCGCGCGGGACGCCGATAGCACAGAATATATAATAGTACTAACGTACAGAATGGACACGCTCCACCCCGCACCGATTCGAGGCGCAGATTGCCGGACCTCGCCGGAATCCAGAAGAGTGCGCGCGCGATGTATGTAGGCGTACGCGTGTACAGGCGTCGTCGTGCTTATGTAGATTCAAGAACGCGTATTTGTACGTCGTGTCCGCCGCGTGCCGATAGTCCGTTTTCAGGGTAGACTAGATTATAAATATATAAATATCACGGGAAATAGCCCCAAAGTACCTAAGCAAGTGTTTTATGGGTACAAGGCAACAGATAAACATACTTAAATAGATTATTAAACATCCAAGACTGTTGTTTATGTCCTTTCCTAAAACTCAAATTATTTGTACACCACACCAAATTTAATTTAAAAATCAATTCAGGGGTTTAAGTGTGAAGAGGTAACAGATACCGTACACACTTTTGCATTTATAATATTAGTATGGATATGGATTTTGAGAACAATGTACTGAACAAGGATTACATATTTGTTAGTAAGGAAAGGAAAATGAGATAGAAAACGGTAACAGAAACATTTTTTAAGTTGGACCCACCCAGTCATTTCACCAACAGATGCACACTGGAATAACACCTGACACTTTTTGTCCCACAAAAGTGCATAATTCCTGCAGGATAGTGATAATGATAAACAAATGTTTTGCAGTTTCAAGTACAGTACTCAAAGTAGGTACCTACATTAATTAAAAAATGCCATCTATTTATCCTGTTGTATTATTTTTTGCAGTGATCATTTTAATTAATATATTTGATGCATAAATTATTTTCCTTAAGTATACTACCTTACAAACATTATTATAATTTGTTTAAATATTAAATCAATTTCTACTGGTATGGGCAAGTGCAAAAATATCTATTGATTTAATTCTCTCTTAATTATGTACCAACACGTTAATTTGATGACACAAGAGCTGTGCCCAGGCCACGAGGTTGATCACCTGAGGTGGACTGACCAGATAAAAGCGGCAGTAAATGGCTCATCATCACTACTTGAATGCACGAGGAAGGCAGCCATCAGAGAAGAGTGGCGGCGTGTTTTGAAGCTTGCCACCAACACCTGAAGTGATGACCACAACCACTCTGTCAAGAGTGATACCGACATAGAAGAGCTATGGAACATTGATGAGCAAGTTTTATGCACCCATATTTTTACACTTGAATGTACCTTTTGCAACATTTTAGATGCAAATATTGTTAAAGATTTGGACATCATCAAAAGAAAAGGGATTTCAATGTCATAAAAAATAGGGCTCCAATCACACTGTTTTTAAAACATGAAAAAAATTGCAAATTTCAAGTGCATAAGTACATAGTATTTATATTTTTCTCATCCCTCATAAATTTATAACTTGCCTCTTCCTAGGCTAACTATTAAAACTGCTGAAGGGATCTCATCTGATCTTCAAATTAATTAAAAAAAAAAACTATTAAGGCTTGTTAATAAAAGCCTCTTCAACTAGCTAATCATTAGCTAAAACACATTTAAGTAATCAATAACTATAACCTACTAATAGTTTACTAATTGAGATGAGACACATTGACTTTCATCAATATTAATTTTCATAAAGTTCAATTAAGTTTGATACAGAATAAAATTAGTTTATTACCTAGGTACCTATTGTGTGAAGAAAACAACATTTTTAATGAGATGAATTTTAATAATGTCTTCATTATTGAAATCGGTGTAGGATAACCATCCTATTGTGCATTGTTAGCAATGTGAGCATATTTTTCCATAATCTTTCACAAACATACAGGAGCTCAAACTGAGGTTACTCAAACAATGCCACAGATAACACTTCAAAGAATATGATTTGTTGACTCTGGCATTACGCTGTTAAGACTTAAGCCCCAAGATGAAGTAACAAAGAGGAGCTTAGAATTAAGATAAGGAGCAATCAAATTCAAGAACTGTCTACACATTATTTAATATTCTTTTAAGAAAATAAAAGATAAATAAGATGCTAAAAATCAGTAAAATGTCAAGGTTTCTAAAAGGTATGGAAGAGGTCTTCAGGTAAATCTTGAATCTTCAAGGATCTGGGATAGGAAAGGACTGAAACAGAAAGAATTATGTGATATTATATCAAAGGATTAATTAAATAATTAAAGGATTCTGGTGATGTTATTGATTTTCCTTTATGGTATGTCTATATTCCCTAAAAAATCTTTGTTTAGAAGCATGACAACTATTACATAAATACTTTTTGTTACAATTTATAAAGAAAAAAAATTGAAGGCACAAGTAAACAGTTAAAGAAAAGACCCCAATTTTTTAACGGAACACGGCATTCGAATTATGAATCAAATTCCGCGGCAAAAGTAACCAGCCAGTCCTATTGTACTTCTAGTGAAAGGTTGGAATTGGAACTCACTGTTGAATGCAGCCAGCTTTCTCGTGGAGCCGAGCCTTTTCATAGGTGTCCGGGGCTCCGCGTCCCGGTCATCCAGCTCGAAAGCGGGCGCCTCGCCCGTCGGCGTCGTAGCTTCCGACATCGCACTAACCGACAACCATCACCGACGAAACACTAGCCTCACAAACCCTCAAAAAAATAAATACACTGTTCGTAGTCCACATGTAAAATATCCGTTCACGGTTACGAATGTTAAAGATATGCGTATGCGATACGTCCGCTGCGGGTCGGACGAAAATATAAATAACGCGGCGTAATTTACTATCGAGATTCACGCGCCCGCCGCCGTAAACCAAACAAAACAAATTAAACCGAAGCGAAAGTGCACGAAGCTAACACCGACCGACCGAACGACAATAAAAATATGAAGCATGGATGCACCCCCCTCGCCTTTGAGTTTGAACTGACCAATTACGATCTTTGCTTCTGCCGCCGTTATTACAGGATAACCAATCACGGCGTCGTTTCAAATGTCAGATTGGCATTTCCTGATGGACAGAGCTTTATTAGGCTTGTTACATACTTGGAGGAACATCTGTCAACAAACGAATATTGGTTGTGATTTAACTTTATTTCGTTACTATTCAGTTATTGTTGTAGTTATTTTAGTTTTGTTATTTTAACCAAGTTAATCAAATACATTTTCTTTATTGTTCGTAGTACTTTTCAGTGATAATTTTGATTACGAAATTGACATAACAGTTTAAATGTGTACTAGACTTTATCCAGCTTATGTCGAAGGTGTTGCCAGAATATTGCAGCCATTTTTATATTTAGTAGGTTTCAGTGTCTATTGAATAGGATTTTTTTTAAATATTGCTCGTCTACCTTTCTTTTTGAAACGAATTACACTTCTGGCTTATTTTATTAACCAGGCTTACACTTTGCTAGTCCTACTAAGCGCTGGTTTGAGGAACTGGATAGCATGATAATTTTATTGTTATAAATAGTTACTTTCTTCTGTCAGTCTCACTCAACAGATTCCCTCTCCCGAAGCAATGTGCGGCGTTCTTTCGACACTTCCCCATAGTAACAATGACATTAAACGCTCATAGAGTCATGAGCGTACCTCATGGACGTACCAATAAAGTCACAGGGAACCTGTTAATAATAAGCAAGACTGACAGAAGCTAGAGGTTTTAGGAAATCTCCTCTATTACAGAGTGGTGGGAGCTTGAATGAACGGGAAATAGAGGTTTTAGGAAATTTCCTCTACTACCGAGTGGTAGGAGCTTATATGATGTATACGATTATGAGTACTGTCGAGTTTGTATTGTGGTTTTAGTATTGACATAACCCTTGCAAACAATAAATAAATAAAATCATAGCATTCGTTACAAAAATATAATGTCTTGATATGGCTGTCATTATTGAACAGGGAGAGGCTAAACACAAAATGAAACACCAAATGGTCTAACAAGTATATTCAAGTATAAAGTCTCAGAGTGGCGTCGGCGCCGGCGGCGAGCAGCCACGGTTGCGTGGGGTGGAAGCGAATGTCCAGGACGCAAAGGTCTTCGCGCTTTTCGGGGCCGCGAAGCTGTTTCAACGGCACCAATAGAGGGTTTTGAAGGAGGTCGCTGAAAAATAAAATAAATTTAGCGATGGTTTTACATTACCTTCGAAATTATATTTACAATGTATGCGCTCAAATATGAATCCGTTTTTTTGGCATTAAAAATTAAAATTAAAGTTTATAATTTGAAATCAGTGGGCTCCAAGACCGCTAATTATTTTATTTTATTTATTTATAAATAAAGTGAAACACGCTCATGATACTTTATTGTTTTGTTTTTGTTAAGTTTCACTATCAAACTCAAGTAGGACTGGGCGGGACATGTCTGCTAAATGCATCCAGATCGCTGGGCTAAAATTGCCACCGATTGGGTTCAAAGCGACGGGGCCCAGAGCAGAGACAGGCCAAAATGGAAATGGGGGGATAATATGGCGCGTTTTGACTTATTAATTTTGGCAAGATTTTGCTATAGATAGAAACGGGTAGAAAGAAAAAGGGGAGATCTTTGCCCAGCAGTTGGAAGTCTAAAGATCTGTTGATAAAAATAACTATACCTAATACTTTTTGCAACAAATAAACAGTGAGATTAGCACATTGGCATTAAAGGCGGTCATAAAGCATCTAACTCTATTGCAAATTCGTTATAAAGCTATAAAGGAATACGAATAGGCAAAAAGTTGGTCTGCTCGGACTTACTTGTAGACCATTCCATGCGACACGACGATGTTTTGATCGTCGCCGGCGGTGGCGAACAGCGGGTAGCGGCGGTGGAAGGCCACCGAGCGCACCGCGCCGCCGTGCAGCCGCAGAGTTTGATACGGCTTCGAGGACAGCTCCAGATCGAACCTGACAATTTGACAAAAAAGCTTAGTGGTTGATTGAGAACTTTATATAAACTATGATATATTTTGCACATGCATGCGAGTTAAGTCGCTTTTTAAACATAAAAAATAAATTTTGCACGCCCGAATTATTCTTAAATAATAAAATTAAGATATCACTTATGTTACGTATGCGAAATGATAAGTAACTAGCTTTTACTATTTATACATTTTGAATTTTTCGGCGAAATATTTTTCCCAATTGTTTCATTTCCTTTTTTTTCCTGAAACTGTGAATTATTCAAGATTGTTAAAAAACTAACCTAATCTATAGGTTAGTCGTGAAATAAATCCTGAATAGTTAGGGCGTTTTCAATAAAAAGTGTACCCCTCTCATTTTTTTTAAATGAGGAAATTTTGGATTTTTCTAACTCAGAATCAAGAGCGCTATTGAATTTGATGATTCAAAAAACATGTCCTTAATTTTCCATATAATTTTCTTGTGTCAGTTTTGAGACGACCCATATAAACTGTATGAAAAAAAAAACGTCACAAAACTGAACCGATTCTTTCCATTTAATACTTCATTAAAATTAATAGAACTCGTTATTTTGAAAAAGAAAACCCTAAAACTTCGTCATTACAAAAAGTAAAGGATATAAACTTTTTTTAAATGCCCGTTTACAGTTTCAGAAAAAAAACAATCGGGAATTTTTTTGCTGGCGAAAAGCCGGCCCGTAAACAATACAATGTCAGTATACAGACCACATGCACTTGCGGTCGTAGGAGGCCACGAGCAGGTTGTCCCCGGCGGGGTGCGCGGCCATGGCGCTCACCCACTGCGCGCCCGTCAGCAGCTTCTTCACCAGCTCCTGCTTCACCAGGTCGTAGATGCGCACCACGCGCTGCGTCTGAGGATAGGAAAACCATGAGAATATTAGAACAAGATTTACACGATTTATCTAGAAACTGACTATGCAACGCTTAAGTAGGAGGCAGCGTTGCAGGGTAACCCTGGGAAGTGAAATAAGAATAAGAAATCTTTATTTCGCATAAGTAACATGTACATGCTAAGAAGAAAAATAAAGACAATAATTAAAAATAGAAATAAGATACATATGCGAAAAAGGAGTCCACTCAGCATTCATCGGGTCACTAAAGGTGGCTCGACGCTGATATTATGTGGATCCTAGTTAGCATCAGATACAGAACCACACGGCACACGGGCTCCCACAAACTCTCCCAATATGACTATAAATATATCTGTCTCTCTTATTAAACAACGATTTCATGGATATACAACAAAGAGTTTCACAAACATACATAACATAATTCGCTCAAACAGCACCCCACACAAAATTATTGTAGCCTGGTGAAATAGGCTAGACGACTAAAAAAACTGTTTAGTCCGTCAGTTAGATTATCAAAAAATATTGTACACGTATTTTTTTTTTTGTTTGACAAACAAAAAATGAGGAGGATACAGTGCTTAGAAGTTTCGAGTGACGTCACTATATGGTACAATTTTTACCTAAGGGTGACGTCACAAGCCCCCACTCCGGAAGTTTGATGATCTATATCTTTGTCGATTTTTAATAATTTGATAAACCAAAAAATACGTGTCCCATATTTTCCCATAATCTAACTGACGGACTAATTAGAATGACAAATTTTTAACCCAGTCGTCATCCCTATTGTGACTCAAACCCCAACACGGTAACTCCAACCAGCAACAGGGCACTCTCCCCACCCAATACAACGTACATTCTAGGTCTTAATTGTCCAAAGTAAAAAAAAAGGAAAAAAAGAGTGCCTTAAATTTGGCATGGAACCGAGTCTAAAGCATATGGGGGTAAAATCTAGTTCCGCACTTTCTTACGAGTACCTTATGTCACATTACAGCTAAGTGTGTAACGGCGTACAAGATTGTCAAATGTGTTCTTGAGACAGTAAAAAAGTGGTTCCATGACCAAACTAGGGTCTATATATTTAGATTGTCAGCCATCATCATCCCAGTTTATTGATGTCCCACTGCAGAACACAGACCTCCTCTCAGAATGCGAGGGCTTGGACTGTAGCTCCCACACGGGCCCAGTGCGGATTGGAAACTTCACACACAATTGAATTTCTTCGCAGGTGTGTAGGTTTCCTTGCGATGATTTTTCACCGTTTCCGCACGTAAATTCCGAAAAACTCAAAGGTGCCCGGGCTCAAACCCACGACCCGCTACTTGAAAGGCCATGGGTCAAACCACTAGTATAAACTGTCTTTGTAACGAATTTGTAATATAATTCAAACATACATATATATTAATAAATATTTATAATATAACTAGCTGTTGCCCGCGACTCCGTCTGCGAAGAATAGGTGTATAAAAAATAGCATACGACCTATTCTTAGACCAACCGAATATAGACAAAAAATTTGATAAAAATCGGTCAAGCCGTTTCGGAGGGGTCCGATAACAAAGACAAGAGATTTTTATATATTGGACATTGTAACCGAGTTTGTGTTTTACTGTTTGCCTACAAATGTATCTTATTTCCAAATAATTAAATAAAATAAAGACAATGTTTTAACTCACAGCTACGAAAAGTCTCGGCGTGACGGGGTGGAACAGCGCACACTGCACCAAGCCTTTAGCCTTGGAGAACGGCAGCTGGCTGCGCCGGCGCGACAACTGGTGCACGATAACGGCGCGGCTGGCGCCATCTTGCAGCGTCACCGCGATGTAGTCTCCCCGCCCGTGCCACGCCAACTGGTAGAAAATGGTAGAAATTGTAATGATGCGATGTGAACCCTATTTTGAAAAGCGTAACGTTTTTTTTTTCAAAAAGAGATCAATCACACGGCAGCTTTATTAACGCCCGTTAACAAAAGCGTTCAAATAGAACAAAATACAAAAATTGCGTTTAACGCCTAACGCCCAGCGTTCAAAATGCAACTCTGCTCGATAAAAAACGTCGCGCTTTAAATGTGCTGTCGTATGAACATAATAAAATATACTTGAAAATGCATTTTGTTCTATTTGAACGCTTTTTTAACGGGCGTTAAAAAAGCTCCCGTGCGAATGAGGCCTTACTGATATTAGCTAGAAGGGGCACGAATTTGTCAAAATTAGACATTATGACATTTCAATAAGAACCACGCCACGCGTCTTCATGAATGACTTGATGTATAATTTGATGAACGTTTTCAAGAGTTTCTACTACAGTTTGCGCGTGCGGAATTCAATTATCATACAAAAATAAAATTATTTGTTGATACTGGTCTCATAGTTAAGTATGTTTTTTTACTATGAAGTTAAGGATTTATTTTTTATTTTATTGATAATGGGAAACAAACAGCGAAAAATAACATTTGTGATTATTTGAAATTTAGATAATACAAAAGCCAAAGAAGTTTCCACTAGTGAATTATAACATTATGGTTGCTCAGAAAGACTTATTTTTACAATTGACTAATTACATTACTAAAATAATCTAAGGGAAATATTTTATGTGTACAGTGGTGGTCATACAATTAAGAACGATTTGAAGTTTCCGATTTTTTTTTATCTAAATCATGTCATATGTCTAGTTGTGTTCCTTCTTAGAAGTAACAAGTTATGTTATAAAATAGCCACATGGATAGAGCAAACGGGATTAAGAATAATAGTGTATAATTGCTAACATTTTTTTTTACAAATTTTATTTGTTCTCTATACTAATAAATTGAAATAGTAATGAAGCTGGACAAATAATTAAGAACGATTTATTAAACTGCTCGAGAGTTGTTTTATATGAAACTTAGATTAAATAAATCATATTAATGTGAAGTTGGTATAGAAAAAAAAAGCAATTTAATACATTTGAATTAAAATTAATAGTTAGTAGCATGTCCACGGCTTTTAATTACGGCTTTACACCGGCGAGGCATTGAATCTATCAATTTTTGACATTTCGCAAGAGAAATAGAGTTCCATTCTTCTAAGAAAACGTCGTACAGCTCTCTCAAATTGCCACACTGTCGATATGAAACCTTTTTCTTGACTTCGCACCAAAGATGCTCTATTGGGTTAAGATCTGGGCTGTTGGCTGGCCAATCTAAGACAGAAACTGATTGTGATGTGAGGAATTCCTTAACGGTGCGTGCAGTATGCTTTGGATCATTGTCGTGCTGGAATGTCCAAATAACCGGAAGCACGTCTTCGGCATATGGTAACATTGTTTCTTGCAGTATATTTTTGTCTTGGAATTGATCCATGTTTCCTTCTATCAGCCTAACAGGTCCAACGCCATGTCCAGAAAAGCACCCCCAAATTTTCACATTTCCCCCGCCATGCTTTAATGTCACTTTTGTGTACTTTGGGTCGAATGCTTTATTCGGAGGGCGTCGTAAATATCGTTTTCCATCAGAACATATCCTATTTATTTTTGTCTCGTCAGAAAAAAAGGACGTTTTTCCACTGTCTGACTGTCCAGTTTTCATACCTTCTTGCAAATGCAAGTCGGGCTTGCCTATGACATCGTTTCAACATAGGCACCTTCCTTGCTATCCTTCCGTTCAACTTATTTTCTACCAAACGCCTTCGAATAGTGCGTGCAGAGATTGCTGAAGGGTTTTTTTCGCCAAAATATTCTTTTCTCAACTCATTAGACCCTTTAAAAGGATTTTGTTTTGCCAAACGAACGATATTTCGATCATCTCGACGAGATGACTTTCTCTGTCTTGGTCCACGTGGAACGTTTGAAGTAGTTTGATACGTGGAAAAATGCTTTACGGCATGGAAAACCATTGTTTTTGAACATTGCAGATAGTCGGCTATCTTTTTATACGACCAATTCTTCTCGCGAAGTTTTATTATTACTTCTCTTGTAGATTTATCACAACTTTTATTTTTCCCCATTGTTTTTATACGAAGTAATCACTTTTAAGACTTTTAACAGAACGAAATGGCGCCAAAATTATACGAATAATAATCTACAACCACAGAGCCACACAGTGTTCTCTATTTAAATTTGAAAAAATAATAAACTATTCAGCGTTCTTAATTACGTGACCAGCCAGTAAGTACTAATACTAGGTTCAGATCGAATGTATTAAGTTTCTCTATTAATTTTTTAACCAACTATGTTGCATAAATGAATGTACCGGTAGTATGGAAAAGTTTCGCAATACCGAGAGAAATAAAAAAAATACGGGCAATTAGTTATACTTGTTACTTTGAAAAAATCATCTCAATAAATAATCGTTCTTAATTATATGGCCACAACTGTATATAAGTAAAAGCAAACGCAATAAAGTACCATGCACAAATTCAGCCAACAAAAGGCGAGTTCAAACGGCTCAACTTATCACAGTTCATATGTAATCATGCACATGAATAAAATTAAATTAATTAAACTAGAATTAGATAACAATGTTTTTTCATATTTTACACATTTTTTTTATATAATTTTATTATCTTTTAATTGCAGAGACAAATTTTTGTACTGATGGAATGAAAAATATGTCAACATGAGAATATTTATCATTATAATTTTTATATGCTCTAACAACAAATCTGTTCCTTGTATATGCAGTTCGATGGAAAGGTAGTGCGAATAAGGTGGAAGATCGGGTGCGGCGTTC
This sequence comes from Archips xylosteana, assembly GCA_947563465.1. Lineage (NCBI taxonomy): Eukaryota > Metazoa > Arthropoda > Insecta > Lepidoptera > Tortricidae > Archips > Archips xylosteana. The sequence continues at coordinate 20,072,512 of OX387357.1, forward strand.
GGGGTAGCGCAGAGACATGCTTGAGAGAAGGGCAGGCGAGTCCAGCAACCCGTTTAGGATTTTAAACACTGCAGTTTGATCTCTAATTTCACGTCGAAGTTGAAGAGATATAATATTGTTTGTTTTAAAATCTTTGAATTTATACTTCATCCGCTTAATAAATTTATTTTGAATATTTTCTATTGCATTAATATGGACGGCAAAATGAAATGAAATGAATGAAATGAAAGAAGTTTATTTCACACACAAAACAAAACACATAAAATTACAAAAGAAAGAAGAAAAAAAAAAACATTAAAATGTGTGTGAAAAAGGTCCCGCCTCAGCATAAATGCGGACTCCTGAGGTGGAGCCAGCGCTGGTCTTCCGGCGGGATCCTTTTGTATCAGTCACAGAAACCCTGTCGTGCAACACGGCCTTAAGCGGTGTGCTGAACGCAGCCGTTGCGACTGCAACGAGCAGCGCTGTCTGGCGGCGAACAGAACAAACTCAGACATTTATAACCTAAAAGACCGTGCATATTCCAAATGAGATCTAACATATGCATTATATAACACAATCATTGTGTTAGGATCTTTAAAATCTCTGCTCTGCCGAAAAATAAATCCGAGCATACTATAAGCCTTGCGAACCATTTTGTCAACATGGGCCGTCAATTGCAACTCGTTATCAATATTTACGCCAAGATCTTTAACTTCTGTAATCCTTTGAAGATACTTACCATCAATTGACTAATTATGAACTATGGCTTTACGTTTACGAGAGAATGTAATAGAACAACATTTATCAATATTAAGGCAAAGTTTATTATTTTGACAATATTGGCTTAGTCGGTCGAGGTCGTGTTGTAAATTAAGACAGTCACTTTCCGATGTAATAACACTGAATATTTTCATATCGTCAGCATATAATAAGACTTCTGAATGTTGAAAACATTCAATTACATCGTTAATAAATATATTGAATAACAACGGACCAAGATGGGAACCTTGGGGGACTCCCGACGAGATAGGTACAAAGCTAGACATATGACCTTTAACTACCACTGATTGGGTTCTATCACGAAGATAAGATGTAAGCCATCTTAAAAGATTACCATGAATTCCAAATGTTTGTAGTTTACTTATTAGAATGCAATGAGAAATTTTATCAAACGCTTTAGAAAAATCTGTATAAATAGCGTCCACCTGAAAACCCTTATCCATTGCGACCAGAGAATAATCCAACAGTTCACAAAGATTGGATTCTGTAGATCTCCTATTAATGAACCCATGTTGTTGAGGAATAAGCGATGGCCTATGTTCCGTACCGAAACAGTATTATTTAATTTTATTTTTAATATTTTGTTCGTGTTAACAATAAGGTGACGCAATTTGTTATAACATATATTGGTGGTTTTCGTTTCATTTAAAAGTTTTTATTTTGATTGGGTTTGCGACAAGCTGCCGAAATCGGAACGCACCACCAACCAATGGGAAACGGTCTTTCGGGCGATACTAGCGCCACCCGCGGCCGCCACCTACGCCGCTAACGCGGCTTGCAAAAACAGTTGCCAATCGCGGACGCTTCCGAAATACAGCAAAAATAACGCTCCGTCGCAACTCACGTGTATATATTCGTCTGACTTGTGTTAAATTTACGATACAAACTTGGAAGATAGTGTTAGTGACCTATTGGATTTCCATTATGTAAGGATTAAACCAGCTGGAGCTTCTTGTGTGGTGTGCCGACGAACCCCAATTGTACCAGGACCCGTACCCACGGTGTGGTTGTGGGAAGATTGAAGCGGTAAGTCGCTGGACCCAGTTAGTTATCCTAGCCTAATTACGTAATATAACGTATCGTAAATAATTTTTTCAAAAATCTTAGGTATTACGGACAGTTTTGAGATACCGCGATAATTTTTTATATTTCGCTTATCCCCACTTTTAAATATTGGAACAACGATCGAGCGTTTCCAAATTACTGGCATTACACCGGTTTCCAGAGAAAGATTGAATCACACTGGATGCTTCAATTTGACCTGACCGCAGACCGCATCCAGTGTGGCAAATTCTTTAAAACTAGTAAATATTAGTCTTACTTTTAAACTCTTTCAGCATATACGATACGGGAGATGAAACGCTCTAGTAAAGAACAACGTTGTGAAAGTTACAGAAAAAAATAGGTAAGTATAAATAATTTCACTGACATGTATGACAGGCTTGAAGTGTGTGACGGCGACTCGAACCCCGAGCGCCCATTCGTCAGGCTTGACCTTCTCCCACTGCACCGCTGTTGTCGTACGTTCGTCCACTGCAAGACAAACAATTTTCTATTATATTTGTCCAAATTAAATGAATGAGGTATTTAGTCCATAATGATCCTGCAAGTATTGTGGGCTGATGATATGGCCCATTGTATAGAAGACCTATGAGATTGTTTGACAGTGGTCTAGTAGTCTAGTATAGTAGTAGTGGTGTAGTAGTACTACTGATGATGTCATGACTCGGCGGCGGTTCCTTGGCTGCTACAGTTCATTCGTGCGGGCGCTGACCCGGTGCGCCCCTATGTCCTATCCAGGGTTCAACAACAACAGTCTGTGATACTCATTAGAGTACTCTGACTCTATAGACCATCCTATGGAGGTGGTTTGGTATACTCACTAACAACATCATGGCTTGGCGGCGGCTCCTCCAACAGCTCGTCAGTACGAGGGATTTCCTGGTGCGCCCCTATGTCTTGCCCAGGGTTCAACAACAGTCTGTGTTACTCTAATACTCTAACCCATTTATGAAACTGTCGTAGGGTGGTCTGATATACTTACTGACGACGTCATGACTCGGCGGCGGCTCCTCCAACAGTTCATCCGTGCGTGCGGCGACGCGGTGCGCCCCTATGTCCTGGCCGGGGTTCAGCAACAACAGTCTGTTGCCGACGGCGGCCGCCACGAGGCTGAGGCCGGCGGCCGGGGTCCAGGCCACGCGCGCCACGGCCAAACCCAGCGCGATGGTGCGGAGGCAACGGCCTGTGCTAGTCTCCCATACTGCAAGATAAAATATAATTCATACTAAACTGTCAGTCAATTGAAATTGCAAACAATGTAAACGTTGGAACGCTATAATCTGGACATCTTTAAGGTCAAAGTGAACAGACACCTTCTAGGCAAGCGTGTACCAAGTACCATCATAGGCCTCATCTTCGCCTTCCATCAAGCGAGATTGAGGCCAAACGTAAGCCTATTTTTTATAAAAAAAAAAAAAAAAACAAATAAGCCATGTATTTAAAATGTCTTTAATTTCCATTTTCCCTCATCAAATACTGCTAAATCCGTGTGTTATTTAATCAATACTTACCACAACACTATCCTAAACCATTAATACAATGAACAAGTGCTAGAATATGGATATTTCATTAAATGGTTTATTTCCATTGTTCGCAATTTCAATTGACAGCGATTTTAATATTACAAGGCGGAGATGCCGGGATGACCTAGACTAGACTCGTTGTCGGGCGACTGGCCGGACATAAGTGCCGACAAGGCGAGTAGGAGGTCCAAGGGAGAGGCATTTGCCCAGCAGTGGGACACTAATACAGGCTGATCACTACATAGTATAAAACAAAGTCGCTTCCCGCTGTCTGTCCCTATGTATGCTTAGATCTTGAAAACTATGCAACGGATTTTGATGCGGTTTTTTTTAATAGATAGAGTGATTCAAGATGAAGGTTTATATGTAATATAGTGCAGAGATAGTTAGTTTGAATCCCGGAAAAGGATAGCTTTTATCCTAGCAATCGTCCTTTAAAGGGATGAAAAGGGGGGTGAAAGTTTGTATGGGAAATCGATAACTGCTGAAACATTTTATACAGGGTTATTTGTAATTCACTAGCATCCTTTTAACCCTAAACTCCTACCACTTAAACAAACGTTTTTTGTTTTACGGCTTTTGTCATAACTTAATACTTTTGGTGTAATAACGTTTTGAAAATTTGAGATTTCCTCTTATTTTTACGATACTCTGTGTGTATGGGAAAAAAGTGCTTCATTTTAAAAAGTCGTAAAACAAAAAACATTTGTTTGAGTGATAGGAATTCAAGGTTAAGAGGATGTCAGTGAATTACAAATAACCCTGTATGAAATTTGGTATGGAAATAGTTTTGAGACCCTGAGAAGTAAATAGCACAGATTCTTCGCAGATAAGAATTGCGGGCAACAATTAGAGTTAAATATACAATATAATACAAATATTCTTTATTGAACAGCAAAAACAGTACAGAAAAATTAACAAAAACAAAAATATATGCAGACAACAGGCAGTCTTATCGCTCAAAAGCGATCTCTTCCAGACAGCCAGTGTGATAAACAGTGTTTTTTTTCAAAATGAATTAAATCTATTTGATCTAATGTTCTCGTTACACATAAAGAAGAAAGACTATAGAGTCTAAATATTATTCCAAAAATACCTTTAACAGTGCCATCGTCGCTACCCGACACAGCATACTGCCCCGTGGGGTCGAAGTCAGCGCTCCGCACCAGACTAGCATGGCCCTTGAATTCCAGGGCTTCGAAGGTGGGGAACGGCTGCAGTTCCCTGGGGGAAGGCAGCTTCGGAACCAGGTCTTCGGGGCTGATGGTGAGCTGGAAGCACAGAGAGCAATTAAGCTTAGGCATTTGGGCATTTTTAATTTAAAATGTACTCGCTACTTTTTTTTCATAATTAGATCACTTTTGATTTTGATGACGAAAAAAATATCTGTAATTTTCCATTTAATTTTTTTACGAACTGAAACAATTACTTTGCTCACCCGCGACCTTACGATAGTTAAGTTTATGTAAAAAATGCGTGTTCATGCAGTTCCTCCGCCTCCACACTGTATGAACACGCACAAATCACACAAACCCAACTGTCACCACCACCAAACTACACTGACGCGTTTCGAACTCAACCAGAGCTCATGTTTAGAGTTGGTACCACAACCGTACGCTATGCTACCAAATGTTAGGCTAACAAACCAAAAAAAATGTACTTCTCAAGGTGATAAACGAAACATGCTACTCCCAGAGAATGTTGAGAAATTGATGATTATCTACTACTTACAACCAAATAAAATGTCATGTGCTGCTGTGTGTACTGACGCGGACTTCGAAGAAGAAATTGCATCTATCTCTATATAATTTTATACAAACCTGACCTAAAATTCTGTATTAAATGTTTTTTTACTTAGTGGACCGTTCTTTTCTTCTATTGCACAACTATCGATATCGATAAAAAATTGGTTCTAACACTAGATTGACTGCGACAGTCTTATATTTTGCCGTGAAAATTCCGATCTCTTCTAATAACAAAACGCCAAAATTTCCTCATTGAAAAAAAAACAAAAAGGGTTCACTTTTTTTTTAAATGCCCGCATACTGCATTGACTGGCTTACCCTCATGTGTATCGCTCTCGGCGCCAAGTAGAGATCCAAGCATCGCAGGAACCGCTCCCTGGTGAACCGCTCGTAAGCACCCACCGAGCGCAAGTTGTCGTGCTTGGTCGGTAGGAAGGTGTATTTGCGTTTCCACGGGGTCTCTGCCAGCTTGTTCCATTCTTTCATCTGTGAATAACATTGAATTTGAATGAGGATTTGTCCAATAGTATCTTAATGGTATCAAGTAGTATAGAGAGAGAGAGAGATATCTAATATATAAAAATCTCGCGTCACGGTGTATGTTATCGAACTCCTTTGAAACGGCTTGACCGATTTTTATGAATGATGTCATAGTTGTAAATTAAACCGCAAGCCTTTGATCAATTATAACTGTAGATCCACAGTCGCGCGCCCGAAAATGTCCGAGCCAAATGAGCGCCACTTTGATAAAAGTGGCCTTCTTTTTTCTCAGTACGTTGCGTGAAATTGTCAAGTTTAGCTGTCAAGTGTCAACCGAAATTCGACTGTAATAAAGTAAAGACTAGGTTCAAATTTCTGTGTAGGTGATGATTTTAATTGTTATGCAAACAAATAAAAAAGTTCGGTCATTCTTTGAAGGGTATTTTGTTCGGCAATGTGTATCTTCAGTTATAATTGATCAAAGCCGCAAGCACGCTTTTTCCTTCATGTACTGCTTTTCAAGAAGAGGATAACTGGAGGTAGGTACGGTATGTATTTGTTTTTTTTTGTTCCGGCTTTCCTTGCAAACTTTTTGACGCGCCACTGACGCAGCGCGCCTTAGGCTAAGCGTATGCTGAGACGCAGGCGACGCAGCACAGCACATAACAGAAATTGCAGGGCAGGGCAGTTGAGGCAGACATAGGCGCTTGCCGCATGCTGCTACTGCATCTGCTCGCGAGCAGTCCTGTCGTAGGACGGTTTGTCATATGGGTGAACTAAAACAATTACTTTGCTCACCCGCGACCTTACAATAGTTACGTTTATGCAAGAAATGTGTGTTCATGCAGTTCCTCCACCTCCACACTGTACGAACACACACAAATCACATAAACACAACTATCACCACCACCAAGCTACACTGACGCGTTTCGAACTCAACCAGAGCTCATCCTACGCATAGCATAGGCATAGCATACGGTTGTGGTAACTCCGAGGATGAGCTCTGGTTGAGTTCGAAACGCGTTGATAGTTGTGTTTATGTGATTTGTGTGTGTTCGTACAGTGTGGAGGTGGAGGAACTGCATGAACACACATTTCTTGCATAAACGTTAACTATTGTAAGGTCGCGGGTGAGCAAAGTAATTGTTTTAGTTCATTAATATGGACCTCCGCAAAGTAACGCCTGATTCAATAAATTGTCATATGGGTCACTAAAAACTCCATCTGGTTTTCGAATTTCCATGGTTTAGTAACGGTAGCTGCTTAGTTTGTTGCAGTCGCGTAGGTAACAATGTTCGCAACGAACTAATTCAATTAAATGTTCCGTCATTGCAACAAAACTAAGAAATATTGTTAACAAAACGCAACTCAACGTGCACGCGTCGCGCAGAGATCTGTGCCGGCATTACAACGTGACGCAGAGCAGGACAGACACATGTCTGCGTCGCACGTGCCTGCGCCGCAGCGTACGTAGCTCAAGGACACGCTATGCTTTACAACAGTGTTTTTCAAACTTTTTGGCGTCAAGGCCCTTAATGACCATAAAAATTCCTTCGCGACCCCCCAAAACCCAATTTGTACGATTAACCTTAAAACCCATGTACATCCTTCAAAAAAATTCATTCCATCTAGTCACAAGACTTTCTCGGAGCTGAGCCTCGCGACCCCCCTGGATAGGTCTCGCGACCCCCCGGGGATCGCGACCCACACTTTAAAAACACTGCTTTGCTCTGCCGTGGCCCTATACTACGAAGCGCGAAATTCGAACTTCGTTTCATGCCGTTCCGCTCACGCTAATGGTATTTATTACGAGAGTGAGAGGGACCGCACGATCCGAACTTCGAACTTCGAATTTCGTAGTAACCCCCCTGCGCTGCGTGGAACTAGGGATGTGACATTCTACATAATAAATCGATTTTTATTTAATCGATTGTTTTTTTAGCATGAAAAATCGATTAATAAATAATCGATTTTGTTATAAATCGATATTTTTTTCTAATTTTGTACAATTCGTTGCCTAACCCCATCTAGTGAGTGTTGGATTAGCTAAATTAATGAAGTATACTGTTTCAAAAGCACAGAAGGGCTGCCATCGTAGACGCACAGATGTCGTTAATGTAATATTATCTCCATGGAGATAGTATTCTTTGATAGTTCGCACTCCGGGTTATAAAAGACCAGACTTAATGTCGGAGGGTGGCAGATAAAAAATCGAAAATGATTGATTTTTGATTATAAAAAAAAAATCGATTATTAATCGATTATTTGTAATATTAAAATCGCGTATAAAAATCGATTTTTACTTTTTAAAAATCGATTTTTAATCGATTATTTTTTCACATCCCTACGTGGAACTGCGTCGCCAGCGTCTCAGCATACGCTTAGCCTTACTCGGCGACTGACCTCAATCTTGTCGAGCAGGTACTCCGGCGGCGGGTTGTAACTCTCGGCGTGGCCGGGCAGGGCGCGGCGCGGCGCCGGGATGTGCTTGTGGATGCCGCGGATACGCTCCTCTTCGGTGGTGGAGCCCCAGAGGTTGTAGAACTGCTTCACCTGAGACATGAAGCGAATCAAATCAAATACAATACATTTACTTTTAGTTTACCACTGACAGATGGCTTGCCTTCATTTCATTTCCAACTTTAACACGTTGGCTGCGAAACCATGTCTTTTCGGCACGGTACGCGTCTTACCGCCTGTGCGGGCGGGGCTGTGTGTCGCGTAAGTAACGCACGGTCTGAATGTACGTAAAAATCAGCGCCGCAGCCAACGTTTTAACACCATACAAATAAAGTAGCTATTACAAAATCTGCAAAAGTGGGTAACAGTATTTTAAAATTGGCTTTATTTGTAGGTCGTTAAAGTTGAATATGAAATGAAGGCAAACCATCTGTCAGTGGTAAACTTTATGTAATTTTACTGTAATGTTTTCACCGACGAATTTTTTCGACGAATCAGACTCGGCTGGGCAGCGTTCGGGAAGCTCCGCAATATCTTGTCATCCAATATACCGCACCGCATTGTCTCAAGTCAAAAGTCTTTGACCAGTGTGTGTTGCCAGTCAGTGGCGTGCCTAGGGTATCAGGGTATGGCAAGCCGAGAGATATGTTTTAGTATTTTTTTATAATTTAATGTAGGTAAATCCATCTTGTTGCCGCTTTACTCAGTTTGGGCAAGCTTACCAAAACACACTTCATTCTATTACTAGACAGAATTTTAAATTTTACAGACTCATTCTCACACGCAACGCACTAAAACAAGAATACCTATTTATTTTGTAATTACATAAATTCACGCATTTTACAACGCCTTGCATGGTATGGCCCACGATTCGATATAAACAATCGTGAAGTTATTCATCTCGCCCGCGCACTCGCGTTCTAAACCAAACGCAGTAAACTTCACACCGTAAGCCAGATTCAAAATTGCAAAGAAAGCGCTATATATGCAGCTATACATAGATATTTGTAAAACTAACGTTTTCCTAAGTGTGAAGAGAGCGTTTCGAAGCCCCGTAAAAGCCCACAAGAGCGAGCGAGATGTCATGCTATTTATAACGTCGCTACTATCGCCTATCGCCGCGTCGGCCGCCGTACAGCGCCGCTGGGCCGCGCAGCGGATTTGTTATGCAATTCTTGGTATTTTATCAAGGTATTTTACGTAAAATAAAGCGCGTTATTATGAAAGTGATTTTATTAGAACTTTTTTCGTTTGGACGAGGTTTGGCTTTTATTTTTAATCTTGATTTGAGATTTATAAGGCAAGCCCGGCTTTTGGGCTTCTATGTAAGGATCGCCACTGTTGCCAGTGATGACTTAGGCTGCGTTCAAACCAAACCGACTGTCGGCCGCCGAATGTGAGCAGGCTCACTGTGAGCCCCAGTGTGAACGTTATTTTGTACGGTATTTAATGTCGGCGACTACGCATAGCGTAATGGTGTATTGTCGGTTTGGTGCGAACGAAAAAGTGAATATGTATGGAAATACAATAAACTGCGTAACGCGCACTCACATTCGGCGGCCTACAGTCGGTTTGGTCTGAACACAGCCTTATGGCATTGAGACGTGGCCGCTAACGATGGGCCTCATAAGAAAGCTCAAAGTCACTCAGAGGGCGATGGAGAGGGCTATGCTTGGAGTTTCTCTGCGGGATCGCATTAAAACGGTGCTCCCTGTTAGAAAACTGACCACTACTGCTACTACTGTAACTCATTCATTTTACCCTCGATAACTATCAACCTTCGTCGGCGGCTCGGGTGCATATAAACGACTCGGGTAAAACGATGCACGCACTTGTTGGCAATCAAAAAGATTTTAATGTACAATTACAATGTTGTGTTATATTATCCTGCCCGACAACGAGCCAGAAGAGGCAGCTTTGGTCTAGGAGTCCAAATGACTCCAAAAAAGGTTGGGGCAGAAGGCAACGGGAAACCACTGATGCTACTACTTCCCACGATACTCATGATGAATAAATGTTGCTTGGCAGTGTGTAACTCGTGACCACGGATGCTGCAATGTAGCCGAAATGTTGAGGTAAATATTGTTTGTGTGATAAGTCCCGTTTAGTATAATGAATCCAGTTCTGATGATGGGATCCATGAGGAATTGAAGAAACTCCTCAAAAATTCAAGAGAAACGTATAGCGATTTTAGTATTTTCGGTGACAAGTCGAGCATTTGCATTCAGAAAGTATCATGGAACTCTGTAATAAAACGACATAACCCTGTCGAGTTTTAAAAATAGAATTTTCAACATAAACTTATTTCGAAGTCAAACTGATGATTTTATCCTACGCATCTATTTTATACAGAAACAACTAAAAAGCAAAAAATAAAAAATTTTAAATAAAAAATAAAACCTCCTTCAAAAAACATCCAAAAAACTAAGAAATAATAATTGAACCGAACCAACCACAAAAAAATCTAATCTGTTTTAAGTCGGTGCCTCAGCACGAGCCAGCAGGAGTGTAGAAGCCCTATAGATAGTAGGTATGTAGGTAAGTTAGATTACTAGGTCCACTCCTGCTGACTCGAGCTGAGGCACCGACTTCAAACAGATTAGAAGAAATATATTTTCATGCTTATTGTGGTCGGTTCGGTTCAATTATTATTTCATAGTTTTTTGGATGTTTTTTGAAGGAGGTTTTATTTTTTATTTAAAATTTTTTATAATGTACAAAGTGTACCCAAAAATTCCCTTGATGCATACCTTCTTCTTCCTCCGCTCCTGCGCGATCTGGCGCCGGGTCTTGGTCCAGCCCATCTTCAAGGCGTGCACGATGCGGGCGACGTGTTTCTGCTCGTCCCGCGAGGGCAGGAACGACCGTTTGTGCTCCGGGAACGCGCGCACCGGCGTCGCCAGGACTTCGCGCGTGAACCATTCCACCCATGGCTGGGGAACATAAGTTAAGGGGTTAATCAAAACAAAATCACGATCGCTTCCATTGTGTTACGAAAGTTAGACATACAAAATGGGTCTCATTCTAAATCCCTAACATCGTTTGTCCTAATGTAATGTTTGTCCTAATGATTGTTTGTCCTATCACTTTTTATCTCGGAAACCGTGAATTTTTCAGGAACTTTTTTGTGATTATCCTCTAGAACTCTATAGGTTAGGTTAGGTTTGTTTTATAAAAATACAGAACAATTAATAGATTTTAAATAAAAAGAGTTAGGACAAACATTACATTAGGACAAATAATCATTAGGAATTTAGATATAGAGCCGTACACTTGTTTTGAAAACGACTCATAAATACCTGGGCGAGTTCTTTTTGCTAAATAGTTTTTTTTTTCGAGTTTATACCGCTTACTAATATTATAAAAGCAAACGTTTGTATAGATGTTTGTTATTTTTTTTATGTTAAATCGGTCTGACAGATTGTAAATGATGGATGATTGTGAAGTATCTTTTTGTATTTTTATTTTTTTTCAACTCAATTTTTTTACTTTTACCCACTCAATTGCTCGCGTGAAAAAAAAACCGGCCATAAATTGCTCTCGGCTTGCGTTGCAAACAGCGACGCGGTGTCGAATTACGTTTAAAAATCGTTTTTTTTTTAATATTTTTTAAATATGAGTTACATAAATTACTACACAATAAAGCCAAAGAAACAGAGAATATGTTTCTAGTAGTAGTTTGCTGGGCTATTGTATTGAAATAATTAATAAAAAATGTACAAAAAGCAAAACAATTCTTACGTACCTACGAAAATTCGGGGCACTTTTTCGAGTCGATTTCAAACACTACAAACCACTTATAACACTTGAACTTATAAAAACAAACACTACAATCCTTGCCAATAACAACCGTATGCGTAGCATTGTATTTACTAAACACGATATAATTTATTTCATCACAAATCTAAACAGCTGATCCGTGACCGTTACGACTCGAACTTTACTTGTATCGTCGGAATATTTTTTTTCCTTCGAATTTTGTACCATAGACCTTCGGTTTTATTTTTTTTAATGTTGTTAGTTTATCTCTCTGTATGAATGATACTTTTAAGGTCTCAATACACGTTGACCAACATAAGGAGAACACAAAAACTGTGAGACCTGTGTCTGGCAACCACAGTTGCCAGAAGCATTTTGCTAAAATATATTTGGCAACCATAGTTGCTCAAAGCACGTGAGTGGTTAAGGTCATCCCGTGAAATCCATATATTTCATACTAAATACAAACTGAAACATGGATGGACAGAAAAAACCCCAGAAATAAAACCAATGCTGGTCCAATGCTCCCAGCATTGGTCTTTTTTCTGGGGTTTTTTCTGTGCATCTATGTTTCAGTTTGTATTTATAGTATAAATCTTCCCAGGTGAATTTTTCGCTTCGAGCCCTTATCTTTCAAAACAAACGGTTTTGTCATAGTATTAAGGTTCAAATTTAATGTAATGGCTCGAAGCGAAAAATTCACCTGGGAAGATTTATACTATAGTATGAAATATCTGGGTTTTAGACTCATACCTGGTATTCATCATGTGCAGCGTTGGGCACCTGTCCCTGGCGGATGCGCGCGATGAGCTCCAAGTCTGCCTTGCTGAGGATTACGTCCTGCCCCGTGGCCGGGTCCCGCACCGTGCGCCAGAACTCAGGGTCCTCGCACTTCCTGGAGACACCATCATCATAAAACCCAGCTCGATAGCCCAGTGGACGGAATCATCGCACCATTCGATGGGGCCATTGCTCCCCCAAAAAGTTGGATTGAAGAAGATTTTTGATCGCATGGTAAGATGAAAGAAAACTATGTTTTAATGTTTAATTTTGTTTAGTTTAATAGTGTCGATATTAAAGCTAAAATGTAACTTATATTCATACATAACATAGCACATATATATATATATATATATATATATATATATATATATATATATATATATATAGCCGTTTATTCCGAAACGAGGATACAATTACATGCAATGATAAAAAAACATTATAATAAACTAAATAAAAAAATAAACTATAGAATGTCCCGCAGTTCGGTGTGCCTTTTGGCATAGGCCTCCTCCAACTTTCTCCATTGCAATCTGTCTTCTGCAACTCTAGACCAGTAAGGCCCCAAGGTTATACGGATGTCATCTTCCCATCTTGTTTTTGGACGGCCTTGTTTTCTAATTACATAGCACATACATAACAATAAAAAAAAATTGTTGGAGTCACGTTCTGACAGTTAGATTCTTGTACAAAGTGATAACTACATAACTTAATAACTGCAAAACTTTACTAAAGATAAATATAAAACATACAAACAAAGACTCAGCGATTATGTTATATTTCGATTTGTTGGGGCAAATATTATGTGTGAAAAATATGAATGTTTGTTCTCGAGTCTTGGGTGTTTAATATGTGTCTAAGTATGTTTAATGTATCTTTATTTGTTTAAGTATGTTTATCCGTTGTCTAGTAGGTAGCTACGCATAACACAAGCTTTGCTTGCATTGGGACTAACATAAGTCAATTGATGTCAACCGTCCCATGATATTTATTTATTTTATTTAATTTATAAAAGAGATTTAGGGGGTGTTTCACCACCTTATTGTCAAACTTCTGGTTACGTAATCAATGAATAAACTAAGTACTAGACAAATCTGTTGGCTAGTGTTTTTTTCAGTTTCACCACTCCGGTCCTGTGCAAACTTAGTACCACTTAACTAATCGTCGGTTTAACAAAAAGTCGGAATGGCAACGTCGCATTTCACGACCACGCGTTCCTGTTCGCACACGTTCGTTCAAAGAGTCGCACATTATTAAAGCAAAAGAAATCGTTACTTATATATTTTTTAAATACATCTATTTTTTTGCATAAACAAATGTGTAACATTATAATTGATCTAAGAACGGTATTTATTTACGATACTTTGTTATCAATAACAAAAGAAAACAAAATCACGTGAAACGAATCGAAAAGTGGCGCCAAACCATTTGACAGATTAACTTTTTTTTTACAAGTTCAGGTAGAACAAACGATTGTGCCACTAAAAAAAGTTTATAATTAAAAAATTATATGAAATTTTGGATTTATTTTTACTTACTAAAAGTGTACCTATACTTTTTTTATTCAAATCTTAAATCTTGATATTTAAATTCTTGTTTGCAATTTAGCATGTTTTCTTTCTTTAAAAAAAAAAATACTCGAAATCGGCTGAAGGGCTCTCCAACCATGACCACAAAAAAATAAACTAACTAATTAAAAAGTTATGTGACGGATAAAAATGCTAAATGTCACCTGATTTTATAGTCAAATTAAGGAACAGTTTGTCCATCACTTAGCGCTAATCAAGACTGGTGAAACAGAAATTATAATTCCATCTGACAAATAAGCTTATGATTAAGCTAATCCGAACTTTAAAAAAAGTGGTGAAACAGCCCCTTAGATATTCAATTCAACGTAACCATAACCATTCCTTTGGGATCATAGAAGTGCAGTATATGGTAGAAGAAATTGGTCTAATTACCTGCCGCACGCTCTGAACAGCTTCCCAAAAAAAGTCATTGATAATGTTTTGAGTAAGCCATACTCATTTAAATATGTATTAAAAAAGGCACTTATTGATTGTACTTAACTTTGAAGACGCACACACGAGTCCTTCACAGGTCCGTTTTTGTATCCGTGTGCACACCCATTATAGCTTACCACAATCTTAAAATATTAAGATTTTTGTAGCTATTGGTTTTTTGATGTATTTGTTTTTTTTTTTTATTGAATTAAACAGTTTTAAATTTTTTTTTTTTTTTAGTAAGAAGGGATTTTTGGAATTTTCCGGGGCATAGAGAAGAGTTGACCATGTAACCAAAATCTATTGAAGATAAGGTACAGTAAAATTGCATAAAGTTTACCACTGACAGATGGTTTGCCTTCATTTCATATTCAACTTTAACAACCTACAAATAAAGCCAATTTTAGAATACTGTTACCCACGTTTGCAGATTTTGTAGATTTTGTAATAGCTACTTTATTTGTATGGTGTTAAAGTTGGAAATTGAATGAAGGCAAGCCATCTGCCAGTGGTAAACTAAAAGTAAACGTATTGTACTAACTTGAGGAACTCATCAATCTGGTCCCTTTGTGGGGGCTTGATGATCTTGCGGCCGTCGAGGTCGTAGCCTACGTGTGGGTACTCGTTGTACCACCACATGGGGATGTTGCCCACTGTGTTCCTTCTCTCTTCCTCGTCCGAGGAATCCCCGGATTCATACTCATCTGGGAGACAATACGTTACAAGATTATGGCAACTTTTATTGACGTGATAACGTCTAATAAATCGATGAACGCCAGCTGCATACACGAAAAAGCATGACTCATTGTAACGTTACGTAACGTTACATGTACCTACAGAGCAGTGAAGGCCAGTTGCAATATTACATTGAGCGGCGAACGACAGTATGTACAAGAGAGCGGCGAAAGACAGTAAGTACAAGAGAGCGGCGAACGACAGTATGTACAAGAGATGGGTGACTTGGTGACTGCCTGGTTTCATTTTTGTTTTTTGAATGTTTTGTTATGACGTTGTCACGTTAAACTATTGTCTGTAATCCGACTTTAGACAACTGGTTTTATACATAGATTAATTGATTACGATCACACAGTAGTTCTCACGCGGGCCCAGCGTGGACTGGGAACTTCACCCACACCATTGAATTTTTTCGCAGGTGTATGCAGGTGCATGTTTTCCTTCACCGTTAAGCTCTTGGTAAATTTCAAATGTAATTACGCACATAAATTCCGAAAAACTCAAAGGCCAGCCAGGCCGGGATTTGAACCCACGATTCTCTACTTGAGAGGCCGTTGGTCAAACCGTTAGGCCACCACGCCTTATTTTTTACAGCTTTAAAAGTCATCATCATCATTTCAGCCGAAAGACGTCCACTGCTGAACATAGGCCTCCCCCATAGCTCGCCAAACAGATTGGTCCCGTACCATCCACATCCATCGCAATCCCACAACCTTAACACGTTGGCTGCGAAACCATGTCTTTTCCGCACGGTACGCGTCTTACCGCCTGTGCGGGCGGGGCTGTGTGTCGCGTAAGTAACGCACGGTCTGAATGTACGAAAAAATCAGCGCCGCAGCCAACATTTTAACCAGGTCAAGCGGTGACTTTGGCAGTAACCCCCTAGTGGCTAGTCTAACTAAAAAACGGCTTTAAAAGTATCTAATTATCTAAGTATCTAATTTGTAAGCAGTTTGTATAAAACATACCTTTTTCAGCTACAGGTTGAGTCTTAACACTAGTCTCCTTAATCTTATCCGCTAATAAATCCACACTGTCTTTTGCTCCTTTAACTTGTTGCTGTTTTGTTTGCTTCTTTTTCACTTCCTTTTCTCTTATCTCTTTTGTTTTCTTATGTTTCTGTTTACTTATTTTTTCTTCAGAGTCATCACTGGAGCCAGAGTGTGTTTGACCAATACCAGACTCTTCACCACTGTCTGCTACTTCACTCTCCGCTTCATCATCATCTTCTTCATCTCCTGATTCATCAGCTTCAGAGTCCGGTAATTCCTAAAAAATGGTCAATTAATTCTTTGCTTGCAACTAAAGGGCTCTACCTAAGGGTCATAATGCACACGGCATTTTTAAACGCGCCGTCGACGCGCGTTTTAAGAACGCGCGTTTACAGCGCATTTTTCATTCCATAGAACAGCCATATAACCCGCGTGCATATGCGCCCGCGTGCACAAACAAGCGTCGATGTCGCGTTTAAAAAACGCCATGTGCTTAGGCCCTAAGACAGTGTTTAATGTGTTTTAGTTTTCTACGGCTTTCCGTGAGGCTGGCTTAGTCACATTAAAGCTCCAAATGCACAGACAGCGGAGGCACAAAATAATAAAGAGTACTAGCGTACAGTATGGCCACTCCCTGCTCAGTTACCTCACAGTTACCGGCTGGCAGAACGCGACGACGCGGTATTAAACAAATATTTACAAATACTGTTTTCCGTTGGCTATACAACTCATAATACAAATTAAAGAGCTACATTAGCTTAGACTGTGTGCGAACGAACGCTCAGTCGCTCGGTAACTGTGAGGTAACTGAGCAGGGAGTGGCCAAACTGTACGCTACTACTCTTTATTATACTGTGGCGGAGGCATAGCAGTGATGGTTGTAATATTCTAACTTGTATGAACGAGTTTGCGGTAACGGAAATGCGCAACCGTTCATACAAGTTAGAATATTACAACCGTCACTGCCACGCCTCCATTGTCTGTGCATTTGGAGCTTAAGTGTACTGAAGCCTCAATATACTAATATATTAAATTATAAAAATAATAGAATACTTTTTAGTTTTTCAATGTATTCTAGATTCGGTATGATTAAGAATTAAGTGTAACTTCTAACAGGAACTTTGCAGAATTGAGGTTTTTAGAACCAAAGTTATTCGCAAATACATAATCACAAATGATGCCTACAGAAGATTCATCTGAAGCTTCCTCAGCCTGCTCCTCATCTCCAAAAGTGGAGTCTGCACTGTCGTCAAACAGGACCTCCTGAAAGTATTAAAAAAATTGTGTAAATTTAAAATATTTTTTTATTTCTATTAAAGACTATAAAATACTACAAAGAACTTTGGCATCAAACATGTGGTTATGTACTACTATTTTTACAACACCCAAGTGTTTTTAATAACAAACGGACTATTCTTCATCAATAGTATTTTGCATACAACACTTACGTCTTGTTCCCCATCAGAATCCGCGCCTTCTGCCTCTTGCTCGGAGTCTGTGGCATCATCAGCCCCGTTTAGGTCACCCCGGATTAAGTCCTCGCTTTCTCCCGACTCACTTCCCTATAAAAATGCACGAACATAACCAAAAATCAAAAAAATAACACGCCGATTTACGATCAAAATTAAACACTCGTACCTCATCTTCTGAAGAGTCTTTAGTCACATTTTTTTTTGGCTCTTCGTTTCTTCCAGTCTTTCTTTTTAAACCTGCTTTAAACGGAGGCATTTTTATTAGAAATTATAACAAACATTATTCTCTAAACTGGATTGTACGGAGGATCCGGGCTGGGCTACCGTCAAACACGTGTTGTTGCTGCACGCACTGTCACTGTCATGCACATCAACTGTTTTGTCAAAACTGTCACAGTGACAGACAGTTTTTTCAATTATATCCTTTGGGAAACAAAGAGTTTCTGCCCATTCAGCCAAGTGTACAGTACTACAACCATAGTACTTATTTTGTAAGAAAGAAATAAAATTAATAACTCTAATTAAAGACAAAAAGCAAAAATCGTAAATACTTAATTACTACCTGCACATAATAGGTTACTTCTTCATGCGTACAGTCATAACAACGTTTAATTATCCCTCATACGTACTTTGGAACGTACAATACGCTCTATTCCACGCATTTTACAATCAGTCTATATCTAGTAAACCTATTGTAGAATCAGGTAAAATATCGACAATGTTCCTATTTTGAGAGAACGAAACGTTCATCTTTCAATTGATATGAAATTCAGAGGTTATGTAAATTTTATTATAATTTGTTTGGAAATTACATACAAGAAAACACTTGTGTAAATGTTTCTGTGATTAAAAAAAAAGGAAAGCAACAGAAGCACGGGGGTAAAAATAAATTTTGGGTACCATAAAATTACAAAATGTTCCGTCAATTTTTGAAGGCCTTGGGGCCAGTTAGGAATAGACTGGTGAGTATCCATCACACCAGCTTAAAACTGTTCATATTTTGCGCTACACCCTTTGAATTTTCCTTATATGTAATTCATGTGTATAGTCGCGAACCGTGGCTGGAAATGGAGCCGGCGTGCCAGGCAGTAACTTCGAACGAAACTGTATCTCAAAAGAAGAGCAACTGACTGAGGCTCTGAAGAAATCTCTACCGGGAACTACGTATGTCAGCGTGGAGGATATTTCTGGAGGATGTGGAGCCATGTTTGAGGTACTGTTAAGCAACATAACATTTTGACTGCAAATTCTGAATAAGTGACTCTGTGCTTGATCCATTAACATTTTGTATTCAGAAGGCTTGTAAATTTATACCGTTTTACGCCTTGTTCCGTATCCATCCTTTGACTGCTTGTGCTGTGTGCAAGATTCTCTGGCATACAACAGGTAATTTTTTTGTGTCTGGCTAAAACAAAATACATTTTGATTATTTCATTTACAGGTAAGTATAGAAGCCAAAGAGTTCACTGGTCTGTCTCGGGTAAAGCAGCATCGCCTCGTCACAGACTCCTTGAAACAGGAGATATCTGAGATGCATGGCATCCGCATCCATACCAACCCAACACCAGCAAACAAGTGATTGTAATTTAGGTATCATTGCATTAGAATCAATTGTATTGTAAATTGTAAATATAATTTTAGTTTTTTGATTTGAACAAATATCAAACTTTCGCTTAGCACTAACTGTGAGATGTATTATAAGGACCTAATTTAAAATTAATGTAAAGTTTTTTTTTCTTTTTCATGCGTTTATTGCACAAGTTTAGCAACAGTTGACTACAGTAGACTACATAAGCTACATAATAATTATCTACCAAATGTATGAAACTGTTAAAATATTGTGATAATATTATGTGAAATTAGCAAGATGATGTGTTTTAGTAGGAATTGTTGAGCAAATTGCTAATAAAGTTTAAATTTTAGTTGTTATTAGTAGTTTATTTCCCTACCATTGTTACAACTTTTACAATGCAAAATTCGTTGTTCAGATTTTTCGCCGATCAATTTAAATTTTTGTAAGCGAAATAGTTAGACGTGGGTTGTGCAAAAACGATACAAACCACTATAATAACATTTTCTTTAATTTCGCTTTTGTTGGTACTGAAACTAGATCCAAAATCAAAAAAAGCGACTTGTTGAAGGTTGGATAGTTATTGCAAAACTGACTGTCCTGCAAAGAGTATTCTGTCCTGTTAATATTCCTTACTGTGTTTTAAGGCGTGACGTACGTATTAGAAATTTCTGATATTGTGCGCTTGGCCTATGTGCTTTCGTAAAATACGTCCCTGTGATGTCAAAGAACAAGTCCTTCAATTTGTCAAACATTGATTTCTGAACGTGTGTGCATTGTGCAGTTGACGGTTGACGTTGAAAAACGCCCTTGTAATTTTTCAAAGGCAGCCAAAATGGCGCTCAATCTGTCTGTCAAGGTTCATCCCGTAGTATTATTTCAAATTGTAGATGCTTACGAGCGTCGAAATGCGGATTCACATCGGGTTATCGGTACCTTATTGGGTAAATATTGTTTCCTTCGCTCGCTACTCACAAAAGTGCAAATTTTGAATATTTGTTATGCCGACGTCATGTGTTAAAACTTTCGTGTTTTTCTAGTTTTAATTTGTACACGGGTGAAATTTAAAATTCCAACACGTTTTAAGTGATCATGATGTAGTATCAGTGTATTTATGTCGTGGATTTTGCTAGTAAGAGTGACTTTTCTGGTGTTACTTTGAGGTTATGTTTGGTGGTGTGTATTTTCCAGGAACCTGTGATAAAGGGGTGGTTGAGGTCACAAACTGCTTCTGCGTGCCCCACAAGGAGCATGCTGACCAGGTGGAAGCCGAACTTAACTACGCCATGGATGTGTATGAACTGAACAGGCGAGTGAATGCAACAGAAAACATTGTTGGTAAGCTTCAGTTACATGAATTATTTTAGTTACATTCTGTGACTGTTATTTAAGTTAATTAATGAGACCGTTTATTTTAGCCCTGGCCAAGAATATCATAAGATAGATTGTTCAACCTTAACATAGTCTATATTACTTTTTGTAATGGCTACATTTTGTATAAAATAGAGTAACTTCCGTTCATAGATATGGCAACTCTGTCGGGCTATGGCCACACATTGATTTTTCGTATCGACCGCGTAACCGGCGGATAAATTATTAAAAATAGAAAATTAGAAGTCAAGTCATTCTTCCATCTATAAATTAGTATTTTGGCGTAAATAAGAGGTGCTAAGCCATTGGTGTGTTGTGGGCGATCAAGTAAGGTTGCGGAGGCGAAAACTGTGGTAAATCGAGCTCGTTCACGTGTAAGTAGCTGAAGTGCCGGTCTTGACTAAGGCCTCATAAGGCATCACACCCTGAGGAAAGCAGGTACGTGGATTAGCACTTATTCGCGCCCCACATTAGTTGTTTTCTTGTAGTAAATAACTCTTTTGGTTTTGTCTCGAATCTCGAAAACCATTTTGATATAGAATTTTCGTCGCTTACAATTAAATTTAGTTACAGTCCACACAATTTTGTATCGTTCCAAAACATTGGTCCTTCGGCCAGATCGTGAAAAGTTACCTATTTAAAGCTAAATTTAACATAATTTTGATTAATTTTGTCGTGGTTAAATTTTCGTATTTTTTTCGTTCGAAATTTGAAGGTATACTTTTAATCTGACGCCATTACAGAAAGGAAGTAGTGACTTGCTTTAGGTTGTAAATTTTAGTAAATTTTTGTTGGCAATACTGGGACGCTCTTGTTGTCATAGATAACGTTTCTCTCCGATTCATTAGTTTTGTTTGTGTGGTAGC
Organism: Archips xylosteana; assembly: GCA_947563465.1. NCBI lineage: Eukaryota > Metazoa > Arthropoda > Insecta > Lepidoptera > Tortricidae > Archips > Archips xylosteana. Next base: position 20,094,092 of record OX387357.1, read on the forward strand.
ATTTGCTAGCTGTCATTTGTTATCGAAAGTGACAGTTTGAGGTTAAACAAAGTTTGTTTATTGTTGTTATCGTTTCGTTGTTTTCGTATAAACTTTGTTCAACTGTTTGTTTCGTATTTCGAGAAAATGACGGGAAGTGATCGTTCTATGACAAGTCAAGGGAATGCTGACCAGAATATAGTCGAACGTGACTATGCAATGATGCGTTTGGAATATATGATGGGGACTGATTTGGTTGGTTATACAGAGAATGATCTAAAGCCTTTATCGGAAAGTTTTCATGGCGCTCAGCGAGCAATAATGGTAAATTGTAGTGATAGTAAGCTGGAATTCCAAGTGACAGTAGATTTCGAAAATAAAATGAAATCTGTACTTACGCGTTTACGATCACAACAATGTGCTCCTGTTAAGCAAAATAATGAAAATATAACGGCCAAGTTACCTAAAATACATATTAAACCTTTTGATGGTAAATTGGAAAATTGGATTTCGTTTATTCAATTATTTAATTCATTGATCCATCAAAGGGACATTCCAAACATTGAAAAGTTGCATTATTTATTGACAAGTGTGCAAGGATCAGCATTGGATTTAATAAAAAACTATCCTGTTTCAAATGATAGTTATATTGATGCATATAATGCACTTAATTTGCATTACAATAAAAAACGGCAGATTGCTTTTACCTACTATGAAAAAATGCTGTACTGTGAGCAAGTTAAGTCAAAGTCGGGTGTGGAGTTGGAGAAAGTGCATCGGATATTTAAGGAAACTTTACAAGTGTTAGAAAAACTTCGGTTACCAGACAGCAATTTTATGTTATTTCATTTACTTTGGTCCAAGTTAGATAAGAGTACACGTGAAGCATTCCAACTTGAATTCAACTCTAATGATATTCCAGACTTTAAGCAACTGCAAGAATTTATTGAAAAGCAAATTAGAGCCTTAGAAGTAATGGATGTTCGGCCCATAACAAATCGGAATTCGTTTAATAAATCCAATAATGATGCAACTTACAATCATCGGAAACCAAAAACTACTCTTGTTGTTACCTCATCAATGTGTGAATTTTGTAGTGACCAGCACAGTTTAGCTAGCTGTGACAAATTTTTGAAATTAGATCCTACTGCGCGGTTTAAATTTATAAAAAATAAGGGTTTGTGTGTTTGTTGCTTTTCAAATAACCACAAGGTAAAACAGTGTCACCAGTCATCTTGTTGTGATGTGTGTGGGTATTCGCACCATTCTCTGTTGCATTTCAACAAATCAACACCAAAGCCTCCAGTTGTTGACCCGGCGCCACAAATCTTGGTGAGTGGCCCCTCGGGCACTAATATTGCTTTGACTACTGTATCAAATAGTAACACAGTGCTGTTTGCCACTGCTCGAGTAGCAGTCAAGGACAGTGTCGGTCAATATCACCCAGCTCGTGCTTTATTGGATTGTGCGAGTGCATGTAATTTTATTTCAGAACAATGCGCTAAGCGCCTCGGGTTAAAAATAGGTCAAACTGGCGAGTCTATCTCTGGGATTGGAAATGCTGTGGCTCAGTCTAGAGGATCATTGTCGTGTTCCATGAAACCCATGGGGACAGATGAGACTGAGTTTAAATTTGAAGCCCTTGTTTTACCAACTATTTGCGCTGATCAACCGTGTCAGTTTGTGGATGTTTCTATGTGGTCTCATATTAAGGATTTGTGCCTTGCTGATCCAGACTTTGCAGATCCTGGACCAATTGATTTATTGCTTAACGCAGACATATTTGCATCGTCTCTCGCTAATGGTCGCAGACATGGAAGTATGGGTCAGCCTAAGGCTATTGAAACTATATTTGGTTGGATAATTATGGGAGAGTGTGATGAATCCCATCTACAATCTTTCAATTGTCGTCGTCGGAAAGATTGTTTTTTCGTATCGAGCTCTTCACAATCAAATTTGTCGTTGGATAGTTCTCTAAAAAGGTTCTGGGAGTTAGAAAATATTAGTAGTTCCAGTAAATCTATATTGTCGAAAGAGGACCAACTTTGTGAAGATACTTTTGTTAAAAATTTTCGTCGCACGAGTGAAGGCCGTTTCGAGGTACCTTTGCCTTTCGTTGATCCCACGAATAAGCCTATGTTTTCGAACACTCGTGAAATTGCCATGCGCAGACTTCTTTCGTTGGAACGCAAGCTTTCAAAGCATGCTGATTTTCGTAAAGCTTATGTTTCGTTTATGGATGAGTATGAGACAAACGGTCACATGGAGGAGGTAAAGCAACCATCTGTGGATGTTGGGAACTTTAATTACATTCCTCATCATGCCGTTCTTCGTCCGGACTCTGTTAGTACGCCGCTTCGAGTCGTCTTTGACGCAAGTTGTAGAGACAGTAATGGATTGTCACTCAATGATACACTCTTGGCTGGTCCTAAGTTGCAAACAAACATCTTCGACATTCTTACTCGTTTTCGATGGCATAAAGTAGTGTTTACAGGTGACATAAAAGCCATGTACCGACAAATTCTCGTAACTGACAAAGACGCGGAGTACCAGCGGATTCTATGGCGACGCTCTACCGACAGTCCGGTTAAAGATTTTAAGTTAACAACTGTAACTTACGGAGTTAAATCTGCCCCTTATCAAGCTCTCCGATCCATCGCGCAGTTAGCCAGGGAAACCGCAGTCGCTTATCCTACTGGTTCGTTGGTGCTAGGTAGAGACATTTATGTTGATGACGTCGTAACGGGCGCTGACTCTATAGAGCAGGCTCTACTTTTGAGATCAGAACTTTCTAATATTTTGTCGTCGGGTGGGTTTCATTTGAGAAAATGGACTTCCAATCATAAAAAGTTTATCGCTGATCTCCCGGCTTCTGAGTTGTACTCGAGTGATTTTAAACATTTTGACGAAGTTTCAGAGTTATCGCTTAAAATATTGGGATTGTCGTGGCGTCCACAGATTGATTCATTTCAGTTCGAAGTTTCAACACCTAGTGACCAAAGATGTACTAAGCGAACCATCCTTTCGAACATCGCACGTATTTATGACCCGTTAGGTTTTCTGTGCCCTGTCGCATTTCATGCAAAATATTTAATGCAGGTCTTGTGGTCATCAGGAATCCATTGGGACGACGACGTGTCGGAAGCAATTGCTGTAGAATGGACTCGTTTCAAATCTCAATTGTCGTTGGTAGAGTCGATTATCATTCCTCGTCGCATCGTTCATTCATTCGTTTCGTTGCAACTTCATGGGTTTTGTGACGCCTCGGAGCGGGGGTATGCTGCAGTTATTTACTGTCGTGTCGTTGCTGCAGACGGCTCTATTTTTGTAGAGTTTTGCTGTGCTAAGTCTAAAGTGGCACCTCTTCGTAGGTTATCAATTCCGAGATTGGAACTTCAAGCTGCCGTTCTTTTGTCGGACTTAATGATGTCAGTTCAGGAAGCGTTGCGGCCTTTATATCTTATCCAGGATGTCGTCGCGTGGTCAGACTCTAGCGTAGCCCTGGCGTGGATTCAGTCGTGTCCATCTCGTTGGAAAACTTTTGTGGCCAACCGTGTAAGTCATATCCAGGAAATTATCGCTCCTGATCGTTGGCGTCACGTAGGTACTTTATCCAATCCCGCCGATGTGGGATCTCGGGGTATGTTGCCCGCGGATCTGATTGCATGCGAGCTTTGGTGGAAGGGCCCTTCCTGGTTACTGACAGACGAATGCAAGTGGCCTCCATCGTCACTGGACGGGCCACAAAGCAGCTCTACCTTGGAAGAACAACGGATTTGTACCTTGATATCTTCAAATATTTCGAATTTAGTTGACGTGCTTCTCGACAGGTTTTCTTCGCTTTTCACGTTAAAGCGAGTGTTAGCCTATTGTTTTCGATTTTGTCGGTCGTTTAACAACAAAATTGTCGGACCTTTGCAGACAACGGAAACGACTGCAGCTCTCATGTTTTTGTTAAAACATGTGCAGCTCACTTCGTTTTCTGCAGAGATCACCCATCTAAAGGATGGTCGTGTAAATTTATTGCCAAAAGGCTTGCGCAAGCTGTCGTTGTTTATTGACGCGGTGGGTATTATCAGGGTGGGCGGTCGCTTAGCGAATTCACCAATTAAATTTTCGGTAAAACATCCCATATTATTGCCTCGCTCCCATCGATTGACTGTCTTAATCATTGAAGAATATCATAAGAAATTTTTACACCCAGGTGCTCAAACTCTACAGAACCTTCTTGCGCAATCTTTTTGGATTTTATCACCCAAGCGAGCTATTCGTGCAGTTGTCGGTGGTTGTGTTAAATGTTTTCGGGCTCACCCCACGCCTGCTTCGGCTCCGCTTATGGGAAACCTTCCATCTTATCGTATTTCTCAAGTAAAACCCTTCTCGAGTGTCGCCATTGATTATGGTGGACCTTTTGATATTGCTCTCGGACGTGGACGTGGTGTAAGAACGTACAAAGGTTACATATGTGTGTTCGTCTGCACAAGTACGAAGGCCATACACATAGAGCTCGCTTCGGAGTTGTCGACAGAAGCATTCCTCTGTGTGTTGAAGCGGTTTATTGCACGTCGAGGTCGGTGTAATAACATCGTATCGGACCAGGGTCGCAACTTTATCGGCGCTAGCAACTATCTCGGGTCGCTTATGAAAAACGCTACCGACGCGCAGGAAATAACATTCTCGTTTAACCCCCCTGGCAGCCCGCATTTTAATGGCTTGGCCGAATCTGGGATACGTTCAGTTAAGACACATCTAGCTAGAGTCGTTGGAAACCAGCGCTTAACTTTCGAGGAATTTTACACCGTCCTCACGCAGATTGAGGCCATGCTCAACTCGCGTCCTCTCACCCCTCTTAGTACAGACCCTAACGACTTGTCGGCGATTACCCCAGGTCATTTCTTGACGCTTGAGCCTTTGTCCATTCTTCCCGAAGAAGACTTTACTGATCAGAATGTCAGTATAAGCCATCGTTGGAAATTGATCCAGAAAATGCACCAGGACTTTTGGCGTCGGTGGCATAGTGAATATGTACACACATTACAGCAGAGGACTAAATGGAACAAAGTTAACACAAATATTCTCGTTGGCACATTGGTGCTGTTAATCAACGAACAAACTAGTCCTTTGAAATGGACCCTCGGTCGTATTTCGGCTTTACATCCGGGATCCGACGGAGTGTGTAGAGTCGTCACAGTTCGGACTGCGACTGGTCACTACAAGAGGCCTGTCGTGAAACTGTGCCCCTTGCCAACGTCAAATTAGTTCCCACCAGACTCATCATGGTAGAGTCATAATTTAGGCTAGTTTTTCTTTAGTTTATATGTAATTTTGTATCGTAAATACTGCATATTTAGGTGAGCGGAATGTTCAACCTTAACATAGTCTATATTACTTTTTGTAATGGCTACATTTTGTATAAAATAGAGTAACTTCCGTTCATAGATATGGCAACTCTGTCGGGCTATGGCCACACATTGATTTTTCGTATCGACCGCGTAACCGGCGGATAAATTATTAAAAATAGAAAATTAGAAGTCAAGTCATTCTTCCATCTATAAATTAGTATTTTGGCGTAAATAAGAGGTGCTAAGCCATTGGTGTGTTGTGGGCGATCAAGTAAGGTTGCGGAGGCGAAAACTGTGGTAAATCGAGCTCGTTCACGTGTAAGTAGCTGAAGTGCCGGTCTTGACTAAGGCCTCATAAGGCATCACACCCTGAGGAAAGCAGGTACGTGGATTAGCACTTATTCGCGCCCCACATTAGTTGTTTTCTTGTAGTAAATAACTCTTTTGGTTTTGTCTCGAATCTCGAAAACCATTTTGATATAGAATTTTCGTCGCTTACAATTAAATTTAGTTACAGTCCACACAATTTTGTATCGTTCCAAAACATAGATCATATAAAGCTATGATTTATTATGGAAATCCATTTTCTTATACTAAACTAAACGGGACTTATCACTTATTTACCTCAAAGTTCCACGTGGTCACGAGTTAACAGTTATTGTGTGATAAGTACCGTTTAGTTTAGTAATTATGAGTGAAAATCATGAAAGCTTAAAACAGTATATTGTAAATTCATTTTCTTGTAACTTTACTGTTTGATTAAACTTTTTGTAGCACTGAAAATTCATGAATCATGATTAGGAAAGCAAATCCACAATGCAGTTTTGTTATCCATTGCATAGCCTCGTAAGTTATACACTGTCTTTTATTGTGGATATACACTGTCTTAAAATACACACTTCATACATTTTGAACATAGACTTATGTGTGGACACATTTGCCAATTTTAGTTTAAAACCGGCCAAGTGCGGGTTCTGTACCATTATCAATAAAAACGGCAAAAAAAATCATGTTTATTCTATGGGAGCCCCCCTTAAATATTTTTTTTATTTTAATTAAATTATTTATTTCTAAAGTGAATGTATAACAAAGTATTCTGTGAATATTTCAAGTGTCTACCAGTTTCCGTTATCACTATCAAGCAAAAACAAGTAAAAAAAAATCACACACTGTAGTAGCAGATATGTTTTGTTTTCAAGAAAAAAATCCACAAGCATCACTGATTTATTTAACACAAACTTTGAAAATGTGAAACTGAACTGCTACTAATAATTTTTGGTTCCCACAGTATTGGGAAACTGGTTTAGTATTTGAGGCCTAATATTATGGCGTGCATTGGAAGAGACCTACACTCAGCATTGGGTAGTGAAAGGTTGAAAAAGAAAAGAAGAAGAAGAAGATTTATGCTAGACTTATGAGAAATTACTTGTCTTAATCCGTACTGAATTTTTATTGGTATTGTAATTTTCCATAACCCTACTCCAGGTTGGTGGGCGACGGGCAACGAAGTGACCAACCATTCGTCTGTCATCCACGAGTACTACTCTCGCGAGTGCCGCTCCCCCGTCCACGTGACGCTGGATACGTCCCTGCAGGGCGCGCGCATGGGGCTCCGCGCGTACGTGTGCGTAGCCCTGGGAGTGCCCCGGGGGAAGCAGGGCTGCATGTTCACGCCCATCGATGTGTCGCTGACCAGTTATGAGCCTGAGGTAGGTGCTAATTATTCCTAAATCCCAGTTTATGTAGATTGTAAATTAAAAAATTTATTTGTAATTCTATACTAATATTGTAAATGCGATGGTGTCTATCTGTTTGTTACCTCATCACGCTCAAACTGCTCAACCGATTTTGATGAAATTTGGTATGGAGATAGTTAGAGACCCTGGGAAGGACATTGGATAGTTTAATCCCGGAAAATAGTGTTCCCGCAGGATAGTGCTAAACAGTAAGTTTGTTTATAAAGCCCAGTTTCTGGCAACTGCTATTCACCGAGGCGCGTAATTCGTCAAAATTACACATTAATTTTCGACTCAATCTTTTATGTAAATTTAACTTCTGATTTATTTTAATGACATTGCAATATGAACCACCAACAAGATGGACGGATGAATTTGTGAAGGCCGCAGGTTCAGGGTGGATGCAAGTCGCTTCCAACCGTATTGATTGGGCGTCAATGAGGGAGGATTATGTCCAGCAATGGACGTCCTATGGCTGAAATGATGATGATGATAAGAACCACGGCACACGTCATAATAAATGACACAATCTAAAATCATAATGAAATCAAAATCTTCACAATCTGATTTTTCTTGTCTATAATACGAGTTTGGTTGTGTTGTCAGATCGTAGGGCTCCAGCTGTGCCAGAAGACCATGGGGCCGGGCGGGCGCTCCCGCCAGGTGCAGCCCGCGCCCGACCTGGCGCTCGTGGCTGAGGCGGCCACCAAGCTATCCTCGCTACTCGACCAGGTATTTCACCTTCCTTGCAACTCCTTCCTACTTCAAAGAGCGATTTATTTATGGCCTTATATTATTTATGTTACTTCTGTTATTCTTAAGCGGATGCGGCTAGGCCAATTTTTGTATTACCGGTCGTCTACAGACGATGCTGGCGTTCCAAAGGTAGACATGAGTTATTCGTATTTTTTTATTACAAGTGAGTCTCACGGTAGTTTCATGTTCAAAGTAGAGATGATACTAGTTCAATTTATTGATGGTAGTAGTTTCGAAGCAAGAGGCAGTGCCACCTGTAAGGGCACTCGAGCGAATTATAGAGGGGGCAGCAGCGGAGGAGACGAATTATAATTATGATTTTTTAAAATAATAAAATTTAATTAATATAAAAGAATACAGTTTTTTCTTAAGCTATCACAAATGGTTTCGTGTTGTTCTATAGGACCATCGGATTTCAGGTTTCAAAGGGCCGCGAGTCACTCTGCACCCTGGTTTTGTTGTAAGGATGAAACCGATTGCCTAATATTGCGCCGGCGACGTAGCGTGTTGACGTAGCGTGGTGACGTAGCGTCACATTAATAGATAAACGGAACAGAATAAAAGCTGTCGAACAGAGCTCGAATTTATTACCTATTATCATAGGGTTGTCACTCGGTAAAAAAAAAAAAATTAAAATCAAAATATTTTATTCAAACAAGTACAAACTTAAGTATGTAATATTTGAATATCTACAACACTACAACAGGTAGGCATCTTTAAAAACAACCGAACATCCGAACTAGTAGCTAAACGCTAAACGGTCGCGTCGTCGCTGGCGGCACACCTGAACTTTGTCTACTCACTGAGTCAGTTCAAACCGGTTTGTCTCCGAGCGGGCGCCGGTGCACGCCCCCCCCGTCCCGTCTGTGACAGGTCACGCACACATATGTCGTGCGTGTAGTAGTGTAATGAGTGCGCGGCGTTGTTCTGTTCCGTTTATCTATTGACGATGCCTATGCGCTGGTGAGGGTAGATGGGTAACAAGGTGGGCGTTGGGCAGGTGCTGGCGTACGTGGAGGACGTGCTGGCGGGGCGCGCGGCGGCGGACAACGCGGCCGGCCGCCAGCTGCTGCAGCTGGCGCAGGCCGTGCCCGGCCTGGCCTCCGCCAACTTCGCGGGCGCCTTCGCCAACAGCGTCAAGGACCTGCTCATGGTGAGTCCACGCCGCCAGCAGAGTTGCCAACCTGTAAGCGGGACGAGGATTGCCGCTAAAATCTCGCATGCCACACCTTCATTCGTTGACGACATCGCTAACAGCATCAGGGACCTGCTCATGGTGAGTTGACTGACACCGTTTGGGTCTGGAGTTGCCAACCTATACGGGACGCCGATTGGCGCTAAAATCTCGCATGCCACACCTTCATTCGCGGAGCCGTTCAATAGTCATACAAATTTTTAGTACAAGGGTCTTCAACCTTTTTGAAGCCAATGGCCTAGTATACTCTGATATTGGTTTGGTGGGCCGCAACATAAGAAAAACATTCCATTCTAAACTAAAAGTTCTTTTTAATCTGTAAATATGTAGATATAATTTGTAGACATGTGAATTTAATTTTGTCAATACGATGTCGGGCCGCCATGGACGCGATGGACATGATCGCATGAAGGCATGGCGGCCGGTTGATGACCCCTGTTTTAGCATAATTCATCATTTGTCAGAAATTATCATTTCGCATAACTCTTTTTTCTCAGAAACCATTGATTATTCAGGAATTTTGAAATGATTATCCTGTAGGACTCTATAAGGTTAGGTTAGGTTTGTTTTATAACAATTCTGTACAATTACACAACATTGACAAAAAGAGTTAAGAGAAATGTTAATTTCTGACAAATGATAAATTCGGACAATAGTTCTTATGACGATTATTTATTACACACCCCTTCATTCGTTGACGACATCGCTAACAGCGTCAAAGATCTGCTCATGGTGAGTTGACGCCGTCGAGTCTAGAGTTGCCAATCGTCTATACGCGGGATGCCAATTGGCGCTAAAATCTTGCCGCCAATAACTGGCGGGGCAGCACCTTCAACTTCGTCGACGCCACTGCGAACAGTGACAAGGACCTGCTCATGAAGAGTTGACACCGTTGGGTCTGGAGTTGCCAACCTATAGAGCTCGTTCCCACTGTGTCGTGTGTAGGATTCCGATTTTAATCGGGTGTCGGCGCCTCTGTTCACACTAGACGGCTGTTGGCCACGACCGCACAGCCATTTCGAGGCTTCTGTACACGATTTCCGGGCGAGGGTTCACAAAACACACGATATTTTTTGCCGGATCCGACATAAAATCGTTGTCAGACGAGTGTGAATAGCTTCATATAAAATGTTCTGCCACTGAAACGCCCGATTAAAAAACGGACCGACACACGACATAGTGGGAACGAGCTCTAAGCGGGAAAACGATTGGCGCTAAAATCTCGCATGCCACACTCTCATTCGATGACGACATCGCTAACAGCTTCAAAGATCTGCTCACGGTGAATTGACGCCGTCGAGTCTAGAGTTGCCAATCGTCTATACGCGGGACGCCAATTGGCGCTAAAATCTCGGCGCCAATAACTGGCAGCAGCACCTTCAACTTCGTCGACGCCACTGCGAACAGTGACAAGGACCTGCTCATGGTGAGTTGACACCGTTGGGTCTCTTGGTGCGCTACTGTGCAATGGTAGCTTTACACGACATCGATTTACCAATAACTGGCGTCAGCATATCACACCTTTAACTTCATTGACGCCACTCCTAACAGCGTCAAGGACCTGCTTATGGTGAGTTGATACTGTTGGGTCCCATGGTGCGCTTACACGACTTCAATTTTGCGACGGTATAATCGACTGACGGCATCCACTCCATTAGGTTTCAGTGCACTCTTTTAGGTCTAGGGTTTCCATCATACGCAGGACGTCCTGTTTATGTAGGCCTCGAAAGGTCCGCCAATAACTAACTGGTGGTAGCTTGCCATACCTTTGACTTCACTGACGTCATCGCTAACAGCGTCAAGGACCTGTTCATAGTGAGTTGACACCGTTAGGTCTCTTGGTGCGCTACTGTGCAATGGTAGCTTTACACGACATCGATTTACCAATTAATGGCGTCAACATCGACACCTTCATCTTCGTTGATAAACCTTATATACGCGAAGATAAAGCGCTAATATAAAAAAAGTTAACGATAATTTGTTTATTTTTAGGTGGTGACACTCGCCCAGCTGATCAAGACCCAACTACAACTGAACGAGAAACTGACTCTCCTCACTTCTCAGTAACGTCTCAAACACTTATTATTCTTGCGCTGGTAGCGAAACGATTGTAATTCAAATAACTGTTAACCAACAATCATTTTATTCGTAATTAAATTGGTTATTAAAATATTTTTGGAGTTTATTTTCAGCCACAATAATAGGGTAGTTGACACTTTCGTAAACGACATCCGACTTTCGGGGCCACCGTGATTCGAAAGCTCGTATCGTGCCGTTCTCACTCTTCTTTTTCATACTGAAGTTAAATATGAAATTAGAGATCAAAAATAATCAAAAGTGTTACTACTGCAACAAATTCGAAGCCAGTGGAAACTTAAAACTCAATGATTACGCTTAATAAAAATTTATACAACTAATTTACAAGTAAAACAAAAACGTGTATTCACCCGTAAACGAATAAAATAAAAAGAGCATCTTTTTTAATTACAAATACCTATGTGCAGTTTATAATTATTCCACTGGTAATGTTCAGAAATTCTTAACATTATAGTTCGTAATTTAATCTATCTGATTAATATTATTCTTAAAATTATGAATTGTTCAGTAAAACTGATAGATCGATGGAATACAAATATCGTTCGTTCGTTATAAAATAATGAAACAACTAATTGTAGTTAAGCGCTTACTAAGCAGAATGCGTAATTTAAATTCACTAGTTAAAACAAAAGTTGATTACCCCTGGGACGTCACTTTGACATTGACAGTTGTTTGTTTACATTTTTGATCTCTAATATCTTATCATCGGTTCAACTGCAATACCGGGATTCGATTTGTAGCATTCGAACATGGCGGATGTTAGACAGTATCTAGTTTTGGTATTTCTGTTTCTTTCGCTAGTTGAAGTATAATTTTGATAGTGTTTTATGCGGCGATTAACCTTAACTAACAGTGATCACAAAATTCTATATTGCTCTCGTGTCTGACATTTTTTAATGAGCAAGTTGTCTCCACGTGGTTTCTGGAATTTTACTATCAAGTTGCAGAAACTACAATCACCGTACAACGTCGCTCCCAAAGAGAGCTTACTTTGACACTGGCGAAATTGTCCTTAAATAGGACAGAAGCCATATTTTAAATAAATAAATAATAACTGTAATACCGCTTTTTCCATAAGGCTCAACTTGAAATGAAATAACAGTGAAAATTAGACAAATTAGACCTTAAGGAAAAAGCTAGTTGGTATTGCAGTTTCACCGATGATGATCTAACACTTTATTGGCGTAAACGGAATGGTACGATACGAAATTCGAAAATCAAATTTTGCAGTACATATAAGGCCAGACTATAGCGTTATAGCGTATATTCCGCCATTTCGCACATTCGTTTGTCTTCATGGCACCGCCATATCCAGTCTGGTCTAATCTTCTTGCCTCCGCCTTGCTCGCCGGACTCCGTGGAAAGAACGAAATTGACCTCGCTGTCAGAGTCTAGTAGAGACGGCTGGAAATAACGAGCATTTTGTTTTAGAACGTAAATTAGTTGTACAGTCGAGTTAACCAATACCTGTACAGCCAAGTCAGCCAAGCGTTCGTAAATATCTATACATGGACATTATTACTGTAACATAAAGTTCACGTTTAGATATTTATGAACGATTGGCTGTACAGATATTGGAGGACTACTGTATCCAGTGATGAAAAAGACTAAGGTTTCTTAAAACGACTAGAATCTAAAATTACTTCTAATTCCAGGCTTAGGGGTTCGAGTCTTTATTAATAAGATAGTCGTTTTACTAAAAGACTTGGAGCGTTTTCACATTATCCGATACCGATATCGGATCGGACGCCGATACGATATCGGGGCAAGTAAAATGTATGAAATATGTACCTGTCTTTCAGACTATCCGATCCGATATCGTATCATATTTCATACATTTGGTATCGGCGTCCGATCCGATACCGATGTTAAACGACTCGAGCTGTTTCTTAAAGGACTTGCGCTTGAATCGTGTATGATATTTAATACAGCTCTCTTAGTCTAAAAATAAATACATCAACGAAAGTAAATTTGAGGCATTCCTTTACTTCCACTCTCTCATATCTAAAAAAAAAAAACAAAATTTCAGAATTATTAACACCTTTAAAATGAGCAAGGTAAGTCAGCAATACTTACATCCATGACCACCCCTCCATACGCCTTAATATATCTGTTCAGCAGTTCCTTGTCGAACCCGGCTTCTTCCACTCCTTCGTCGATCACAAACGTGTAGCCTTCAAAGAAATCCGGTAGCAAGCTTTTCTTATCAAATTTCTCTTTTACACTTGGTTTTTCTTCGTCTGTTTCATCTGAGTCCAGAGTTATATTAGCTTGTATTCTTTCATCTCTTACAAAAGCTATGTCAGAATCTGTGGAAGCATTGGAAAAATCAAGCGAGTTCTTTTTGGAACTTGGTGATTTTTCACTGCTAGTGTGTGCTTTTGGTGATTTTTCTCTGCTAGTGTGTGCTTTTGGTGATTTTTCTCTGCTAGTGTGTGCTTTTGGTGATTTTTCTCTGCTGGTATGAGGTTTTGGTGATTTTTCTCTGCTGGTATGAGGTTTTGGTGATTTTTCTCTGCTAGTGTGTGCTTTTGGTGATTTATCTTTGCTAGTGTGCGGGTTTGGTGATTTTTCTCTGCTGGTATGTGTTTTTGGTGATTTTGCTCTGCTAGTGTGTGCTTTTGGTGATTTTTCTCTGCTAGTGTGTGCTTTTGGTGACCTGTCTTTGCTAGTCTGTGGTCTGGGTGATCTGTCTCTGTTGGTTGGAGGGGGTGACTTGTCCATTCGTTGTCTTTTCTGTTTTCGGAGAACTTTCTCGATCTCGTCGTCTGTGTCATATTCTGCAAATACAGGAGGATAACATTAATGACTAAAAATGTATGATTAATGACAATAATGACTAAAAAGTATCATTGCCGATATTAGACATTAGGTTATTCAATGTTTCTTAAAAAAATATGTTTGGCCATTTTAGTGTGTATTTTAAAATGAGATTTTGTACACATGCAGCAAAATGTCTTTTGACATTTACCTTTAGCTTGCAATCACTAAACACGTTAACTATGCGTTTAGGAAAAAAATCTAAAATTCTCACCCTCGCTTCGCCTCATTTCGGTGGTATCTGGGAGCTCGGAGTAAAAATAGCAAAAATGCCAAATGTCTTACCTGAAGCAGTTTTATCGTCATCATCATAGTTCTCTGGTGGCGCGACTTTCTTCTTGGGCTCCGTGGCGAACCACTGCCACGGGAGCAGTCGTCGCTTCTCGCAGCACTGCTCAATCCATTCCCCGAGGACGGCTATGCAAGCGTCGTTGCGGGCCGATGCGCGCACTGTCTTCAGTTTTGGAGTGTTGGGGAATGCACAACTGTGGAAATACAAGGTGTTAAATAATTCAGTGCCAAGTTGCAGTCGTCGGCAACTTGGCACTGAGCTACAGAATAAATAATAGTACTAACATACAGAAGGATTACTCTCGAACAAAAGTCAACTTTAGGTATTAAAATTTGCCTACTCCTACGACCTTGCTTGCTTGCATGCGAAATTGAAACTTATCGTATGACACGAGCGTTCATATTCCGTTGGGCACCACTGATCCGAAACCAAGGGCATAGGGTTCTCACTCGCTGATATTTGGTAGGTATATTAATCAAGAAAGATATACAGTGTGTTATTCAGTAAACTAGTTTTAAACGCCACAGTATCTTTTATACGGATTATAAGATCGTGTAGAAGTCATTGTTTGTTACAAAAATCACAGAAAAATAACTACGGGCGACGCGGCTAGCGTGCGAACCAAATGCCGAGCGACAACCTACTGCCATGCGCCTCCCCGGGAGGCGCGCCGGCCGAACATACCTAAACTGCGGAGTGAAACCCCCTGCTGAGACGTGGCCGGTAACGATGGGCCTTATAAGAAAGCTCAAGGTCACTCCAAAGAGTGATAGAGAGGGCTACGAGTTCGCGGTACGGTACCGCACAACCGTTGATACAAGTTAGAATATTACAACCGTCACCGCCACGCTTCCGCTGCCTGTGCGTTTGGAGCTTTAAGTATAGTTACAGTAAAATTACACAAAGTTTACCACTGACAGATGGTTTGCCTTCATTTCATATTCAACTTTAACGACCTACAAATAAAGCCAATTTAAGAATACTGTTACCCACGTTTGCAGATTTTGTAATAGCTACTTTATTTGTATGGTGTTAAAGTTGGAAATGAAATGAAGGCAGGCCATCTGTCAGTGGTAAACTAAAAGTAAACGTATTGTACATGAGGTGCGTGCATGCGGGGCTCCAGTCTCGCTCGAAGCGCGCCCCCATGGCCACGGCGGCGTCCCGCAGGCGCGCGCGCCGAGGGTTCTCGTACCCGCTCAGCGCGAACACTGCGCCTGACAGCAGCGTATGGGGCGTCGCGCTCACGGGGCCCGCCCGCAGTTCTACACGAACAAAATATATTTGCAGGCAATAGTACATTGTGCATCTAGGGCCGTAAGTAGGGGATTACTAACGAGCGTCTATTAGAAGCCCGACGCCGAAGACATCACATTGCGAGAAAAAACATCCAAAAATAAAATTAATTTGTCTCTAAACACTTAAATTGAATAAAATAATGGGTACCCGCCAATACAGATTGTCACTTTTTTCGAGTCACCTGCCATAGATAATGGAAACTGTGTTTAGTTTAGAATTCAAAAGGTCATACGGCCATATTCTGCCAACATGTTTAAAAAAATATTTTTACTAAAATTATTGCAAAACTATTTCATGTAAATTTAAAATATAAAAATAACGAATTTTCATGAAGCGTAGATAAGTTTTGTGTTGTAAAATTTGGGTTATAGCTAAGTTTTAAAGATAATAAATAAAACCTTGACTTGAAACCTCCTTAGTCTGAAATGACTTGTTTGCAAATTTTAAAACTAAAGTTAGAACTCCCTTGGGTAGAAAAACTGTACGTAAATCTATAACTCCCTTAAGAACAATTTAGGCCATTGTCATTTAGTAAACAAGCATGGAATAACACCATTGACGAGCAAGTGTGATGAAAATAAAATAAAAATAAAATAATTTTTATTTACAAAATAAAATCAGAAGAAGGTACCGTAAAACGGGGTTACTTTAAAATGCAGGGGCTACTTCGTGTCACAGATATAGATACACATAGATAACGCAAATGCATCTGCTTCGCGTGTCCGAACCCCGACAAAGCGTCGGGTTGGCCGCCACTACTGACAGTTCGCGTGCGTCAGTTGTTGCAGCCGGACGTCCGCGAAAACTAAGAAAATGCCTCGTTGCGTTGTAATTAAGTGTGATTATGTCTGTGGTTTGAATTTTCCATCACTAAATTTCGGCTGTGACGTCACAGTAGTGTTAAAAAGTCGACACGCTTGGTTTCAATACAAATCGTGAGCATTGCGTTATCTATGTGTATCTATATCTGTGTTCGTGTCCTTATTTTTTAGGGTTCCGTACCCAAAGGGTAAAAACGGAAACCCTATTACTGAGGCTCCGCTGTCCGTCCGTCCGTCCGTCTGTCACCAGGCTGTATCTCGGGAACCGTGATAGCTAGAGAGTTGAAATTTTCACAGATGATGTATTTCGGTTGCCGCTATAACAACAAATACTAAAAAATGGAATTTAATAAATATTTAAGGGGGCTCCCATACAACAAACATGGTTTTTTTGCTCGTTTTTGCTCGATATTGATAACGGCAACGGGTAGACACTTTAAATATTCACACATCTATATTGACTATATTGACTATATTTTCTATATTGACTTTAGAAATAAATCATTAAATTAAATTAAAAAAATATTTAAGGGGGCTCCCATACAACAAACGTGATTTTTATAGATAATTGTACGGAACCCTTCGTGCGCGAGTCCGACTCGCACTTGGCCGGTTTTTTAGACTATCTGTGGCAGTGAAATAACTACCTTGATAAATTACCCAACTTTTTACGTCATTTGCTCAATCGAGCTTTGAATATTTGCGTTTTTATAACCATTTTAAATGGGTATGTATTACAATACCGATGTACGAAAGACCGAATGTATTAAAACATCAAACATCGAATAGGTCAAAAGACCGACACGATTTTTTTCTGAAACCGTAAACTTTTCAGAATTTATTAAAACGGCATCATACAGAACCCATTAGGTTAGGTTAGGTTTGTTTTATAACAATCTTAAAAAGTTAACCGTTTCAGAAAAAAATCGTGTCGGTCTTTTGACCCATTCGATGTTTTAATACATTCGGTCTTTCGTACTTCGGTATTGTAATACATACCCTTTTAAATCTATCAAAGTAGTAGTACACGCAACAAATACAATTTTTGAAAAGGTGAGGTCTCAGCAAAGTTGCTGGTTATGAGTCCTTACCCGGTATGTGAAATATGTATTTTAGTGACGTCACTTGAAATCCAATATGACGGAATGCCCAAGATGGCGGACTAGTTAATTTTTGAGCATTTCTACGATATTGGTATCAAATGAAAGAGCTTGCCGAGAAGAATACGAATATTAAAATGACGTTACTCTAAATCTAATATATTTTACCTTTGTCTTTTTGTTTCGCATCAACATGTGGTCTTTTCCTGCTGTCTCTATCTTTATTCCGTTCATCGTCTCTCTTTTTATTCTCTCTATCCTGACTATCATCATTTCTCTTGCTACCTTTTTCCCTATCGTGACTACTACCAGGTCTCTCGTCATTTCTATTATTGTGCTGATTGTCATCTACCTTCCTCCGAGGCGTTACGTCCTTATCTTTTCTAGAATCATTTGCATCTTTTCTTTTATCTTTATCGTCAATGAAATCTTTAAAAGCTCTACTGGAATTATCCAGTTTGTCTTTTCTAGAAGTTTCTTTCTTCTTTTCTTGTTTCTGTTCTTTGTTTTTACTTTCATGTTCTTTATCGTTTTTATGTCTTTGTACAACTCTGTCTATTTTGGTATGAGGTAGTTCGTCATCGTCTGTATACATGAGAGTGTCTCTCTGCCTGTTCGTATTGAAGTCGTTCGATTGGCTGGGGCGGTTGGTATTGGCTTTCGTTATTGGTGTTTTGACCAGTTTCGTGGATGAATCGGAGATGTTTTTTAGGGCTTGCGATGTCGCTTGGCGTATTTGAGCTCCTGAAAAAATACAACGTATGGAGTCGATAGAAAATATAAATCGAAAAAAAAATATATATATTAGGGTGTTTCATTTTTCAAAATTTTTGATTTTTCTTTGACTTTGCTCGAATTCTTGTTTCCACTCATATGTAAAGTTCATACGCCAAAAATTAGTAAAATCGATTATCATCTAAAGGTTGCACAGTTTGATGACTTTTATGTCAAGTAATTGATATCGGTGTATTAGAGGATAGCAAAATTTTCAAGTTTTTTATCTGAATTGGAGGGTTATAAGTGATTTAAGTGTGTCGTTTAAAAGATTGAAGCATATTTTAACGTAAATAATAAGTTTCCTTGTGATATTTTGTTAGGAGCTGGACTTTCTTCCAAGGAACAAGTGCTGTTGATTTATTTTACACCATCACAAAGGAAAAAAAACTCTTTCGGACGCCACTAAGTAGACAAGTATTAAACTGCAAGAAGTGTGGAAGAAGGCTAATACATATGTCCAGACAGTAACCGTTTGAGCTAACGTTTAATAACTTTATAAGGAACACTTACCATAATTTGTTAACGTTTTCCTTAGAAATTATCCGAAAGCGTAAGAGACAAGACTAAGTGGATGCTTATAAAATGTAGCATTAAAATCGATTAAATAAATCAACATGACAGTGACCTTGTACCAAGAATGCTCTTCATTAAGTAGTCATCAAGTCATGAAGACGATGAAAATAATTCTATTCTCTGTACCACCAGCAAAAATGTCACGTCCTATTTATAAGAAAACTAAAATCTCTCGATTGGACACTCATAGCTGCATAGGACCGCGAACAACTTTACTCACCACTCGGCAAGCTATTACTTCGGTTATTACAGTTGTTAAAAGCCTTGGTCACGATGTCTCAGATGTTTCTATATCGCCGTCTACTATTCATCGAACTCGGGTGACCAAAAGAAGCGAAATGGCTCAAAAAATTTTAGCATCATTAACCTTTACTCTAACATTGAAACTGTAAATTGTTGCCATCAATCGCATCCTGTAAGATTCTAGAAGACAGAGTAACTATTCTTTATTTAATGATTCGATCAGAGACGAATAGCAGAAACAAGCATGCAACAGAAAATTCGTGGTCAAGCGAACCAAAGATGAGGTTGTAACTTGTGTTATCTAAGTAGTAAATTATTTATTGAGTAGGTAATGTTCTATTTTATGCTTAATTTAATTTTTTTGCACTTAAAAACGATGTGTGGCTACCATATTGTGCTATCTTTAAATAAAAGTAATTACTTCTTTTTTTCGATTCTTATTTAGAGCTGTTCATTCTGTGCAACCTCTAAACATGGTCCAATCTTCTTGAAATTTGGAAAATATTCTATTAACATAAGCTAGAACCGGAAGCTGAGCAAAGTCAGAAAAAATATCACAAAAATTTTTTTCACCTACAAAAGTGAAACACCCTAATATATATATACATATAATGCAAACCCTGTTATTGATATCCATTAATTCTGGTTAATGGCTTTGTACATTAATTTTTGGTCAAATCGAAATTTATTTTTTTCTTTTTCGGACATAGTAAATAAATATTGAGTTCATAGCAATTGCAAAAGGTCCTTTAGAGTCACAGGTTAGTATGAAATATGACAGTTTTTTTCACTTCAACGTCATAAATTAAGAACTTTTTGAGTTGTTTTCAAAAAAATTGTACACAATTAAGGGATTAAATAAAAACAAAATTTAATTATTTTTGTATAACGGAGTTAACCCATATACTTTGTATGACTAACTTTCGTTACACAAAAATAGCGATCGTGATTTTTGTTTTGATTAAGCCGTTAACTATGTACAAATTTTTTGAAAACGCTCCTTTTATTGGTTTATCGCGCTTAAGTAATTAATTAAACTTGAAGGCAAGAATCTCAACAAGGTACATTTTTTTTCAAACAGATCTACATTGATACTAAATTACATACATCTAAAGTATTTAATACCTACAACCAAATTTATCGACCGGAATCCGTCGACGAGCTAACCTACCACACCAATCGATCTATACCGATCGATGACTGATCGAAAGTGACGTTGACAGGCGACTCGGTGAAAATCGAGTTGGAGACGACGCCACTAAAAGCAAGTTTATTCGATGAAATCCTCACCAGTATCCGCACTTGTCTGTCCACTGGTTCTATGCTTGGCAAACATCTCTCCCGGCCTGAAGTCGTCCTCATCGGACGAGAAGTTGTCTAACACAAGCATCCGACCCGGTACCGCCGCTGCCACGGACGTTGACCCCGCCTTCGGGTCCATATCGGGCTTGTCTTCGGGCTCGAATATATGGATGAAGGAGAGTCCATACTGGAAGTTCAAAGTCGTGCAAATGTCTTTTTCTCAAAGATGCAATGAAATGTTAACATTACGTTCCAAATAATCTGACGCAGCGGCTGAAGCTGCCGAGAGTAGGAAAGTATTAAAATACCAGGGTCTCGGTTCAGCTTACAATTTTGTTGCTGTCGGTCGGTTTTGAGACCCTGGGTCCTTGGGGTCCCGGCGCACACAACTTAATTAAAGATCTGCAAAAGCGTCCACTGGAGACCAAAGGGCTGGCGCTATCTCTCTCAACAAATCGCCATCGCCATTCAAAGAGGGAATGCTGCCAGCCTTTTGGGTATGATCACAGTATATATAATAGTACTAACATACAGAATGGCCACGCTCTGCCCCGCACCGATTCGAGTTACCCCACCCCTCAAGGTGCAGATTGCCGGACCCCGCCGGAATCCAGAAGAGTGCGCGCGCGATGCATGTAGGCGATTCAAAAACGCGTATTTGTACGTCGTGTCCGCCGCGTGGTACAATGCCACGGGGGCCTTTTTTAGACTTAGTCTAGTACCTATTTTTTAAGTTAGATATTTAGTTCATACAAGTTAGAATATTACAACCGTCACCGGCGCCGCGCCGCCCCGCTACCGCTTTCAGTGCGTTTGGTGCTAAATGGACGCCCCCAAAGCACGCTGCTGGGCATCAGACCCTGAATACACGTACCTTGCAGTGTTTATTGTAGGGCTGCGAGCACACGGCCCGCACTCGGTCCCAGCGACCCGTCCTCGCCGGCGCCAGCTGCTCCCCTGTGAACGAGCGTGCGCGCTCCACGCCACTGCCGCGCCGGGACTCCAAGGGTGACAGGAACACGCTGCTTGGCACTAGAACCTGGACGGAATTGATGTTTGTATTAAACTATTTTACAAGCTTTTATGCTCGCAAGTTTTTGTTCAGGAACTTAGCCAGTCGAATTTTACCCACTGCTAGCGATCGGTGTAATGTGAAATTAAGCACTAATATGTAGTTTGGTTGATAATGGAAGTAAAGTCAGTAAAATTGCTTGTGTTAAAATTGTTTTTTTTTTATATATAAAATTAGATTTAATTAACCTTACTTGTATTTTCTTTTGTGGTAGCTTCCAAGTTCTATATGCTATATATGACTGTCTCATAAAATTAATCGAGAATATTTCAGCACATTTGGACAAATGTGCTTGACTTATACTTCCATACATTTTAACGACCGCTTTAGCCTAGTTGGTAGTGACTCTAGTGACCCTGCCTACGAAGCAAGAGGTCCTGGGTTCAAATCCCGGTAAGGGCATTTATTTGTGTGATGAGCACGAATATTTGTTCCTGAGTTATGGATGTTTTCTATGTATTTAAGTATTTATTTATCTATATAAGTATGTCTATCGTCGTCTAGTACCCATAGTACAAGCTTTGCTTAGTTTGGGACTAGGTTGATTTGTGTGAGATTGTCCCCTAATATTTATTTATTTATTTATTTTTATACATTGGCCGATGTGCAAAGTGTACGACGTCATAGACGTGTCTACATTTTGAATCAAAATTTCCAATCAAAAAAACTTTACGGGGGTGTGCAGTAAACTAAACCACCCATGAAACATCCCAGATTGATTTTACAAACAACTTGTAGGTAGATTGGACATCACTGCACAAGGAGTTAAGAATAAATACCATCAACAAAAAAAAAGGAAAAAATAAATACATACAGTCGAACATAGAACCTCCTTCTTTTTTGAAGTTGGTGAAAAAGGTTGAATTTAGGCATGTATTCACCGAGAGAAAGATTTGCAAAACATGGAATGAAAAAGTCACTCACTTCAAATTGGTCATTTGGCTTCTCTGACCTTCCCACCAGCACCTCAACTAACGCGGCATGGCAGGCACCAATGTGGACGGTAGATATCTGCAAACATATAAAAAAAAATGAATATGAAGTGAATATGAAGAATTTAAATTGCTTGGCATGACTTTATAAAATGATTACATGTTACTTAACCCTTGTTTGCATGATTTTTATTTACTTGTGAAATTAATCGGGATAGTGTTAACTGATCTCTAGCTTAAGGGAAATGTATAAAAAACTAGCTTTTGCCCGCGACTCCGTCCACGTGGAATCCAATTTGCTTTTTCATCAATTATGGCTCTCCTTAGTTCCTCAATATAAAAAAAATTACCCCCCCCTAGACCTCGCCCCCCGCACACCCGAGTTCACATTCACCACCGTACTCCCAAGCCAAGCATGCCTATAAAAGTTTTACTTCAAAAACCCCCGATTTTGAAACATTCTTCCGCTCTGCTCCTATTGGTGTTAGCGTGATGATATTTAGCCTATGTCCTTTCTCAGGCTCTAGACTCTTTGTGTATGAAATTTAATTTAAACCCATTCAGTAGTTTTGGTGTGAAAGCGAGACAGACAGACAGAGTTACTTTCGCATTTATAATATTAGTTAGGATTAGGATATTTGGTGGTTGATTTAGCTGTCCAGATAAGACCACCTTGATCTCATCATCAAATTGAATTACAAATAAGCAAGTATGAGTAAAGTATTTACCTGCACAGCTTTGGCGAGCTGAAGAACCACCGAGCAAGATGCTTCCCCCTCCTTGCAGAGCCACTTCTTCTTGCTCACATCATACGCTAGTAGATTCTTTGCTTCATTTTCCTGTTCAAGAAATTTTAGTCCAGTAATCAATCAGTTTGTAATCAGAATCACCAATAAAAATTATAAAAATGTTACAAATTGGCAACATTTCACATTGGCACCGCATGTAGCTGTCAAAAAATCTGATTCTAATTGTAATGTGAAATAAGAACTAACATTGTGAATTGTTGGCCGCAAAAACTAGACTTGTTAGAACAAGTTAGATACAAACATTAAAGGTTCAAACGCACAGACAGAGGAGGCGTGGCGTTGATGGTTGTTGTATTCTAACTTGTATGAATGGCTGTGCGGTACCATACCACAAACTCGTTCATACAAGTTAGAATACTACAACCATCACCGCCATGCCTCCTCTGTCTGTGTGGTTGAAGTACAACCCTATATTAATCGACTCGGAAAGTACAAATATAATGCACAACATGATGATAATTCAAACACTTGATAATTTGAATTACTAGGTTGTATATTATTGTCATTAATTCAAACTGGGTAACCAGTTCTATTTCAACCACTCTCCATTCGAGCAAATACCAGGTATTAGGTATCATACTTAATTTAAATAATAATTACCTCAAGCTAAAGCATTTATCGCATTTTTATCAGATATTACTATACAACATAAGGGTTATAATAACATTGCTTGGCTTACCGAATCTTCGCTGCTGAAACTTACGATGTAGTCGACTTTTACACGCGGCATTTCATTTGTAGAATGCACGATAAGTACATTAAAATCAAGATTTACTACAAGTGATGTTAGCCATAGCGAAGAAACGCTCCAATAACTGAAATCTGTAAACAAGCGCACGATTTCACGACCAAAGAACACAACAGAAAAGCGTGAATTTGACTTTGACAGTGACAAACTGATGACAGTGACATCTACTGGCTACGTTCCAATTTACGTTTTAGAATGTTTAGTCTAGATGATTTCTAATTTCTAACCAAAACCAAAACAATATTTTGTAGAATTTATACAATAGTTAGTTGTAGATAATTCAATTTACACCATACTGCTACAGTATTTGTGTCCTTGTCTTATGATTTCTTTTTAGTTTTTTTTTTTTAAATTTATTTTTGAAACACGCTTCCTATAGAGCAAAAAACCAACTAGACAAAATCGGATGTTCACAATTATATTTAGAACCTTGTCTCATCAGCCAGCCTGAAAAGAACCGCCATGACAAGCAAATCAACGAAAAAATGTGTGAAGCCGGTAGGACTAAGTAAATTAGTGTTTGAATTTTAATTTGACGCTTCATTTGCCAGCTTAAACGTCTTCTTTGCCACTTTGCTCAAAATTGACACAATACATACATTAATTTTATTACTACGCTATAAATAAATGCACAAAAGATGCTATAATTATATCTAAATATAATATTAACCAATAGACACCTTCCATTAAATTTATGAACGTAAGATAACCAAGTAAAAGTATCTAACTGTGAAATTAAAGGAACCAAGGAAGCTGCCGCATCGTACAAAAATAAAAACAAGGGAACATTTCGTAATGCGTATGCGTATTTACGCTACGATAGCATCACATGCAATAATAAGCGTTTTAATTAATTAGGATATCAGAAAAAAATACATTAACATAATGAATGCTCGAATTCAAATTGCATGTCAGTCAGACTGGCTGATTCATTACGATTTATAAGCGCATGCACTGTTTCCGGATTTAAAAGTTATTTACATACGGACTGCGTGTTTCACGATCGTTAATGCGATTCCGCACTTTTTAGTGTTCCGTAGCCAAATGGCAAGAACGGAACCCTAAATGCCATCACAAACCAAAGCTCGGGGCGTGCGCGGGGCGCCGACGGAGCGTGCCCAGTGCGTCGTATAACACTGAATCGTATATACGGTGACACACTGCGAAAGCGCGGTGCAGCGTATATTATTCAGTGTTATACAACGCGCTAGGCCCGGCGTTGTCTGATCGGACGTTGTGCTTTAAAAATGTTACCGTAATATTTTTAGGCCAAATTTCAGGAGTAAATGTTTCTCATAAATGTATTTCTAACATGAGCGAAATTGCGGGTTAAGGCTAGTACGGTCGGCCTCAAAAGTAGCTGAACATTTTAGTATTTGTCACTTTCACTAACGTGACATATTTTATTTTCATACTTCACAGTAGAACTGGTTACTGCGACAAAGTACTTAAGTGTTCAGAGACTTCTGAGGTTTTAGGTAGGTATATACTTAATTGTATATTATGCACATAAATAACATTGACATCGTCTGAAATAACCGTCGAGACATTTTGTGCGAATTGTCTCAATTTATATTAAACTAGCGACCCGCCCCGGCTTCGCACGGGTACAACTATATTATGCATGTATTATACTTATAAACCTTCCTCTTGAACCACTTTATCTATTATGAGCCGCGCGGCTACCTATCTTACAGACGTGCACGCCCCACTCCTGTATTTCAGTGCCCCCTCCACCCCGCCCGCCGCGATGCCCGGCGCGCTTTTCAGACTGCATCGCAAACAACGGCCACGGCGCTATGGCGGTTTTGTTTACTGTTTGAATTTTTTAATTCGTAATATCTTTTGAATGGAAAGTCCAATTTAAATAATTTAAAAACTATTTTATAGGTAGTTAAATGGTCTTGACCATAAAATAATTTATTTGGATAAGGATTAATATAAACGCATAAATAGCATGGTTTGAATTTGGTTAGCATTTTCATTAATGTTTAAAATGAAAAAAGTTCTTGTAGTGACATAACTACAATAGTTAGACATATGCTACCGCGGAGTTTTTTGTAGACATTATGATGTTCTTCAATATTGTTGTACATTATTTTGTTCTATCGCTAATAGTTTCGGCAGCGCATTCGACGAAAGACATTTTAAGACTCATTTTTCTACACCTTCGGTTACATTGTTCAAATTTTACCAAGGATCCCTAATTTTTTTCAAAATGAAATGTAGCCTATGTCAAATTGGAAGAATGTAGCATTCTATTGGTAAAAGAATTTTTTAAATCGGCCCAGTACTTTTTGAGCCTATTCATTACAAACATACAAAAATAGGTACAAATCTTTCCTCTTTATAATATTAGTGTATGTATGTATGTATGTATGTAGATGTAGATGTAGACTAGCTGTTGCCCGCGGGAATTATGAAATTTCCAGTAATAAAAACTATCCTGTGTCCTTTTCCGGAACTCAAACTATCTCTATACCAGAATTCATCTAAATCGGTTCAGCGGTTTAAGCGTGAAGAGGTAAAAACAGACGGACACACTTTGCATTTATACCTAATATTAGTATGGAATTCGATTGCGTTAACGAATAGACATTTATCATTTCTGCAGGCGGAACATCTTTTGCGTGTCGCAAAAAGGCGACATTTGCAAAAAAACGTGTCACGCAACGAGCAAGTAATATGTAACAGATTAACATAAGCAACCAATTAATTTGTAAGATTACAAGTGTTGGTGAATGTATGTAATTAATGCTCGAGTCATCATCATCATTTCAGCCGTAGAGCGTCCACTGTTGGACATAGGCCTCCCCCATTGATACTCAATCATTACGTTTGGAAGCAGCTTGCATCCACCTTCAAACTGTGGCCTTTACTAATCGTCCTCCATCTCGTTGGTGGACGTCCCACGCTGCTTGCCAGTCCGTGGTCTCCATTCTAGGACTTCTTGGCCCCAACGGCCATCTGGCCGGCCATGCCATTATCATCATTTCAGCCGAACTCTGAAGGTTGGCCAAACAGACCGGTCCGGTTTCATCCGGGTCCAACGCGTTACCGCAACCTTAACCAGGTCGTCGCTACATCTCGTTGGAGTTTTTTCGTTCCGTGGACGCTATTCGAGAATTTTTTTGGCATCAGTTCCACGAGTGAAGTGCCCTGCCCGCCCACTGCCACTTAAGTCTGGCGATTCTTCGAGATACTGTCTGTAACTTAGGCGCAAGCCACACAGAAGAGACGTGGGACGAGGGCGCGTCGCAGGCCGCGTCTCCGCCCCGTCTCTTCTGTCTGCTTTGGATCGCGACGCTTCTATACATTCAGTATGAAAACTGATTGGGGCGCCGCGACTACGACGCGCCCCCTTCCCATGTCTCTTCTCTGTGGCTTGCGTCTTTAGTTCTTGCGCGGTTTTTATCAAGCGGAATGTTCGAATGGTAAAAAAAAAACAAAGTATCGTAACGAGTTGTTTGTAAACACAATAATAATTTATTTGTTTTGACATCACTTTCAAGGTAATAAACCTAATTAAATTAAATTAAAATCATACAAGTAAATTCAAATCAGTACTTACTAAATGGCTATTAGATAGATGTTTTTATTCCGTTAAAGAATATTTAAGTAATAAATAGTATAGTAGACGTCAGTAAACTTTATAAATTATAATTTGATCTCATTTTACTAATTGCTGTGATAATAGTGTAGCTATAATAGGTACATATAATGCAATATATCATTAAAATAATATATTATATTATTTTCACGATAGAAGTGGCATGTTCTCTTCTAACTATTAAGTTTAGTTTGTATCGTTAAATGTTTAAGTGTACTAATTATACATATAATTTGTTAAAATGTTTTACAAATTCTGTCCAGCTCTATATTCTATATGTCAAAATTTTTGCATGCCTATGAGGCAGAGCATAGTGTAGTTATATTATATAACTTGTTAACTGTGTTCTCGCAATAAAAGTTTTTCATTTTCATTTCATTCCTAAGATGCCAAGAAAGTTATTAGAAAAATTAAGCGTGAAATATTAAAAGTACACTGTAGGAAATAATGTTACTCCAGGGCTGGAAACAACAATACAATTTTTGGGTCTCCCTTTCAGCCAAATATCCACACTTTTCAAGCAGTCAAATAAAATGAAAGTTAGCATGCGTCGAAAATGCACCCTTTTTTAATTTCTTTGTTGCGCGCGCGGGGCCCTTTAACGAAGCGGGGCCCCTAGGCAGGGCAGTTGCCTACTCTGCCTAAGGGTATGCGCGCACGAGCAACTTAGTTGCAAGGTGATTTTTTTTGTGTTGTGTGTATTTGTATCCCGGGAGTCGCGGTGCTACGTTTGCGCACTTCCATACTAACCCATAGACTTGATAAAATAGTCGCGGAGACAAAAGTTGCTCGTGCGCGCATACCCTAATGGTTAATCCAGTCCTGTGTTACTCTACTTAAAAATAGCTTAGTTAATGCTTAAGACCTAGGTAACAACGAAGGGCACCACAAACCGGGAGCGCGGGGCGCCGACGGAGCGCGTCCAGCGCGTTCTATAACATTGAATCAAATATACCGTGACACACCGGTAGCGCGCTCCGCCGGCGCCCCGCGCTCCCGGTTTGTTGTGGCCTTTAGAAAATAAATTTATCTAAGACTATAACATTGCGACTTTTAAATAACTAGGTACTTTATTTCATTTCATTAAATATTTACATCGAATCAAGTTTTCAATTAAAATTAGTATTTAAATACTTAAGTATTTGGGGCTAATAAAAGTAAATGCTCGAGCCGGGAATCGAACCCGGGTCTTAGTCAGTCCGGGACGTTGTGCTAGCTACACAACTCCAAGCTTAAGCTTAAGAATCCTAAAATAAAAATAAACAGTCAAAAAGCACCTAAATAGTACTCGTGAAGTTAATTAATGATTGAATGGTAGGTGTCTAAGGTTACGCTTCCACGGAAGTGGAGCGAAATTTACCGATCGCATTAATTGTAGGTAATCCATACCGCGAAAATATTCCGAATCGATTTTAAAACATCTTGTATGTATAACTATAGGCTCCCATTTGTAAACCGCACCGAAAAAAAAACTCCACTCATGGTCGCTTTTGGATCCTATTGCTGTATGGACGACATTTCCTTTGCCTTTCATTAAAACAATAAATAAAGAAAAAACACTTTGGCATCCCTAAACGGGATCTGTTTTTTAGCAAATGCCAATCGTGAAAGCAAAACATTATGACATCAAGTAATTCCGCAGAAATCTAAGTAAATAAGCATTGCTTATTTATTTAGATTCCTGCGACTAATTTATATTAGCTACATACAAATGCATACAACAGGAGGGACCTAACATTAGGTGCACGAATGAGGTAGATGAAATTAAACGATATTTCAACATTGAACAACAGTTAACAACCTTAACAAGTCATATAATAAGTCTGCCTAATATGTTCGTGTGTCTCCTGTGGACATGGCAAAAGACTAGGGTCTACAGCCAATATTTTTTAGTCAAGTCTACATCGATCGGCGTGTGGGACGCCTGACCAACTTTCTGCCAATCGGCCAATTTAAATAAATTTGAAGTTTGTCGAGTCGCTAATTTTATGTCCACAGGAGAGAAAATTTTTGTTTCTTACGCTTTGTATAACCCAGTAGTTAAATTGATGAAAACAAGTAGGTAATACATGGACAACGGAAAACTACACGACACGATACTGCACTTCAGAAGGTTTACGCTGATAATGGACAATACGCAAAATGCTAACTGCACGCGTAATGTACAAACAGTCAAAATGCACATACGCAAAATTCACATCATGATAAATGTACAGTACGCAAAATGTATTTACGCTGAAAGCACATAACGCATAATGCGTAAAAAGAAAAATCTACATTTCGCGAATTGCTCAATGCAAAACGCATAATCCGCAAAATGTGACAAAAGCAAAATGCTCAACCGCCAAACGTACAAAACGTAAAATGTACAAGTACAAGTGTACAGTAAGCAGGGTGGTTTATCAGAACCCCGACTCGTTTGCCAGACTCTACAAAGTATGTACATCTTGCGTATTGTTATTTTTCCGTAATGAACAATAAAATTTGCGTGTTGATCATTCTAACTTTGCGCATTTTGCCACTACCGGGTGGAGTACTTTTTGCATATTATACAATCATCATATGTACATTTTATTGTTTGTACTATCTGCGTATTGTACATTTCTAGTTCTGTACATTTATCATGATGTGGATTTTGCGTATGTGCATTTTGACTGTTTGTACATTATGCGTGCAGTTAGCATTTTGCGTATTGTACATTATCAGCGTAAACCCTTCAGTACATCCAAAGCCGTCTATTTTGCGTTAAGGTAAATTTCAGTACAGCAGCAAAATGTAGAAAACGCTAACGCACAATGCACACTACACGCAAATTGTGAAATAAGTACGCAGAACGTACAAAAAGCAAAAAGTTCATTAGCAAAATGTACAAATCGTAAAATTTATTTATTTAAGTATTCCTTTTTCGATTTGTACATTTTGCGGGCTGGTCAAACCCGATAAGTTGATCTAACTTTTTGTAGGATTTTCGAATTTAGTTGTTTTACATAGAGTTCTTCCAATTATTTCGATTTATCGGGTTTGACCACGCAACCCTCGGAATGTACTTTTTGTATGTTCTGCGTGTTTCGCAATATACCTACGATGTTTATATTTTGCGTTTAGTACCTTGCGTTTTGTAGGTACATTTTGCTCCGAAGCACGAAGTAAGTATGGTCATTACTATCATTAGTGACGTACGAGTGTGCGACTTTCTGTTTCTCTAAAGCATCGTACGTGCAAAGTATAATCAAGCGACGCACGCATTTGCAACATTGAGGATCACAGTTCTAATGTAATCTAAACTAAATACTTATTACTAAATACTTAGTTTATTTTGAGTACGGGTCCCAGTTCTAACCTAACCTACTTTCTGGTAGCAGTATGCTTTGTGTAGAGTCCGCAGTTCTAGTCTAACCTGCGTAATGAATAATATTAATTTTAAATTTATCATTAAAATACTCATCTATAACATTCTCAGCTTTTTAAAAGCTTTTAGCTAACTTGCGATGTTTTCATGCATGTCTCTCCGTTCGCTAATCAAATTTTCAAACCACTTCCGAATTCTCACAATTTATCTTCGCATAAACCTCGCACTGGTATTGTCGTATAGTATCCAATTTATAATGTTTGCACATACATCGTACATTTATGTGATCGAACAGTGATATAGTCGGGGTAAGAAAAGGTTCGTCACTTTTCGACCTCAACTCGTTGACATTGAGTCGAAAAGTGACGAACCTTTTCTTACCCCGACTATACATCGTACACTATCACTTAGCGAAATTGCACTGTCGTTCAATAGGAATGTCGCATTGTCGCACAATCGTACATCGTAAACTCGGGGTCACACTTGTGTATTATACCATGAGAAAGAAGAGCATATACGTAATTATGACTTGAACTTAACAACGACGCCTAAAATAAAACCTAAATCTACATCATAGACCTACGTATATAACTAAGCTCAGGGAACGATCTCCGGTCTCTAATCGTCCTGTATTTATGCACCCTCAGGATCACAGGCTTTGGCCGCTTCACATGCCGCTTCTTCTGAGGTCTTCTGTGGTAAGTATACCCCCCAGATTCTGTCGGACGGGCATAGAGTACCGTTGGCGCTTCCACAGAAGCATAAGGTGCAATGTGGTCGTAGACGGGCCTGTACTCCACTGGAGGGCGAGGCTTGACGTATTCCAGCGGAGCGTAGACTCTTGGATCTTCTGGGTGGGACATCGCGTATTCAACTGGAGCGTATTTTGGATATTCAACAACATATGGCTTTTGATATTGGACATATGGCATCTGATATTTTACGTACGGTTTCTGATATTCGACGTAAGGTTTCTCATGTTCGGCGTACGGCTTCTTGAAATCGGCGTAAGACTTTTGGAATTCAGCGTACGGTTCCTGATAATCAGCATATGGTTTCCGAAATTCGGCTTTCGGTTTTCGGTATTTAGAAAACGCTTGCTGATGTTTTAAGGAGGATAATGTATTGTCGTCCTCCGTGTTTTCTTTATCCTGGTATTCTGTTTCGGCATAGTTCTGGTCAGGTTTTAAGTATGAATGTTGGTTGAATGTTGCGGCGTATTGGTTTAATGGTTGTTCTGAGAGTATGGCTATGACTGGCAGGGGTTTGTGCATTGGGATGGCAGCGTACGCTATGGGCTCGTAGTCTCCAGTGAACTCGTTGGCGTAGGCGCCGGAGCCATCGCTGCGAGACTTGATAGCTTCTTCCAAAGAAGTGAGGGCTTCTGAGTCTGAGGGTTGTGCGTAGACCACGCATAGCGCTATGGCGATTAGCGGCCGCTGAAAAGAAATACGAGCTTCAAATGAGTAATGTTAAGAAATATCGCATAGGTTATTAGAATAACAGTACCTAACATGAGTGATGATGATGTGTGTAGGTACATCTTTATATTAGAGCTTAAATATGGTATTGTGCCCATGTTTTCAAAGTCAAATTCAAAATATCTTTATTCAATTTGGGCTATAACAAGCACTTATGAAAGTCGTAGAATCTACCATCGGTTGGAAAAACCCTGTTGAGAAGAAACCGGCAAGAAACTCAACAAGGTATATTTTTTAAACTCATTCATAAAGTATAAGAGCCAGTTAAAGGAAAGTTAGCGTGTTTTATAAGACTTGTAACATTCGATGGCGGGTGCGGGGCGGTGTGATGTTGTTCATTTAAAGCCACGTAATACCTAGGCCCGCTGTGCTCCCAACCCGCTCCCGACCTCCCGACCTACTACCGTACGTCCACACATAGATGTGGTTTACGCTTTAGGCCGGGGCCGCACTGGTAAGGCGACGGCGCCGCGACAGCAATGTGACTAAATCAAACATAGTTCGAGTTATGTGAGCGGCCGCTATGAGTCGCCGTCGCCTTACCAGTGCGGCCCCGGCCTAAGTCTTCCTTTGATTCGATTAAAGATTCAATTTGTGGCATTCGAACGTATCTAATTTTGATATTTCTGTTTCTTTGGCTAGTTGTAGTATAATCTTAACTGTTACAGTGATCACAAAATTCTATATTGCTCTCGTTTCTGACATTTTTTAATGCGCAAGTTGTCTCCATGTGGTTTTTGGAATTTTACTATCAAGTTGCAAAAACTACAATCACCGTACAACGTCGCTCCTAAAGAGAGCAATTAACTGACATTGGCACAAGCCTAGTGGCCGCCATTAAGGAAGAAGTCTTCCTTTTCAACTACTTATTGTGGTATGTGACAAATAGCTTGAATGGAAGTGTTACGTCCGTGTCAAGTTAAAATACTTAGGGGTAATTAACTGCGCTTTAATGATGACCGACACTTGCATTGCGTGCAATTCGCGACACGCATGGGTGGCGTACGAATTATTATCATGTACTAGCTACTTAATGCCCGATGTTTTGCCTCCGTTCAAAATTCAAAATAGGAATTCAAAATTATTTATTTCGTTCCAACTTAGATGGTAAGTAGGTACATAAATGGTTGAGACTTCCATTCAAGTACCTTTAAAGTATAACTAGTTCCTTATATACCGTTGGAATTTCAATAAATCTATTGTTAGTGCACTCTTATGATAATTAAGAATATATCTGCCAAATTTGAAGTCGTTTATTTGCGAATATTTTTTAGCAAAGTCTACATCGGCTTGTGGGACGCCTGGCTCACTTTCGGCCCATAAATAAATCTATCTATCTAATACCTTTAAACGAGCAATTCTTGTATATATGTATATACAGGGTTATTTTTAATTCACTGACATCCTCTTAACCCTGAATTCCTATCACTCAAACAAATGTTTTTTGTTTTACGACTTTTTAAAATGAAGCACTTTTTTTCCCATACAAATACACAGAGTATCGTAAAAATAAGAGGAAATCTCAAATTTTCAAAACTTTATTACACCAAAAATATTAAGTTATGACAAAAGCCGTAGAACAAAAAGCATTTGTATAAGTGGTGGGAGTTTAGGGTTAAAAGGATGCTAGTGAATTACAAATAACCCTGTAGCAATTTAGGCCAAATTTTTTACTTATAGTTTAAGTTAACTATGTTAAACTGTGCATGCACCTATTTCTAATATTCTATCTATCTATATCCATCTATTTTTTATGGTAGGTACATCGTTTCGGAAAGATTACGTTAGTCCCAACTGAGAAGAAACGACAAGAAACTCAGTTACTTATTCTGTGACTCAGTCGAGTTGTGGAGAGAACCTACCCGGTACTGGGGGGTTACTACGAAATTCGAAGTTCGAAGTTCGGATCGTGTGGTCCCTCTCACTCTCGTAATAAATACCATTAGCGTGAGCGGAACGGCATGAAACGAAGTTCGAATTTCGCGCTTCGTAGTATAGGGCCTGGTATCTGTTAAGCTCCAAACGCACAGACAGCGGTGGCGGTGATGGTTGTAATTAGAGATGGGCCGAGTACTCGTTTACTACTCGGTACTCGGTGTACTCGGCAGTTTTTTTAATACTCGTACTCGGCCGAGTAACTCGGTTCGAATGACGAGTATACTCGGTCTAAATAAAATTATTATTTAAGAGGAATAATGTTTATTATAATAAAACAGGCTCGTAAAACATACGAATTCGCGATCTTTTGTGTATACTCATTGTGTCAACAGTCTCTGTAAACAATCATCTATTTCTGTGCACGAACAAAAATGTTTTTAAAAATAAATATTTATGCAATTAATGTGCGGACCGAATGCGATTTTCTCGTTAATAACAACTTACTAATTTGCGGGGGAGAAGGCGGGGATCCACGCGACGTTCGCTCGCCCTGGCTGGTAGGTAGCGCCGCGCGAACCTGTCTAAATCTGTTTTCGCGCCCCAAATCTGAACCGAGTAACTCGGCCGAGTACTCGGTTTGAGAAACTTTGGACCGAGTATACTCGGTACTCGGTTACTCGGTAAAAGTTGTACTCGGCGCATCTCTAGTTGTAATATTCTAACTTGTATGAACGGTTGTGCGGTACCGTACTGCGAACTCGTTCATACAAGTTAGAATATTACAACCGTCACCGCCACCGCACCGGCACGCCTCCGCTGTGCATTTGGAGCTTTAAGGTGACGCAGGACGTCCCACACTACACTCCGTTTTTTTTAGCATTAGAAAGAAGGTCTTGACGTGTCTTTTTATTGAAATATTATACTTTACTAGCTGTTGCCCGCGACTCCGTCCGCGAAGAATGGGGGGGGGGGGGGGGGATAAAAATAGCCTACGACCTATTCTCAGACCTACCGAGTGTAGAGAAAAAAGTTTCATAAAAATCGGCCAAGCCGTTTCGGAGGAGTTCGGTAACAAACACCGTAACACGAGATTTTTATTATACTTTATTTATATTGATATTTGGAAAATAAGTCGCAGCTAATATGTAACAATTTGAAAGGAAATATGGTCTTTAAGCATGAAACTACCGTGAGACTCACTCATAGTGAAAATAAAAGGATCACTCACGTCTTAAAACGAGTTTAACTCGACATGTTACGTGCCGTGCGACTCCGAGAGGAAGGGCTACGAATTAGCCCGAAACATGTCGAGTTAAACTCGTTTTAAGACGTGAGTGATCCGTTTATTTTCACTATGGAAATATGGTCATTTACACTCTTTTGGTTTCATAGGTTACTATTTTTTAAAAGCGATTCTCAATAAAATGACTCGTCAAAATTGTTTACCTTATTTCTAATGCTAAAAAAACGAAGTATACACTATTTATAATATTGGTATGGTTGGATAATGTACTCACGGGATCCATGGCGGCGTGCGCGGCGCGTCGGGGCGAGGGCGCTACTGGCTGCGCGCGCGCCGTTTCAGCTTCAGGCGCGGAAGTATACGGAGTTGGGACCGCGCTAAATGTATTACGTGCTTAGTGATTGATGGTTCTGTTGGCCTTTTACTTTGTTTCAAACTGAAGTATTACCTACAAGACAAAAACTAAAGTACTTAGTAGTTGTCTAAAGCTCATGGAAGAGCGACGTAAGATGATCCTATAGTCATCTGGTGACGCTTGCCGACGCCGGCGGCTCAATAGATAGATTTCGAAGTCTCTGAGGCGCGATATACGCTAGTTTAATTGAGGTAACGCCACCAGAGTTGAGGCCACGCACACAACCACTACTCATGTAATGACAGCGGGATTTTGACGTTGTGTTGATTTTTAACGACAACACAACGTCAAAATCCCGCTGTCATTACATGAGATGTGGTTGTGTGCGTGACCTCAACTCTGGTGGCGTTACCTATACTAATAGTATTGAGGTGGCGATAGAGCGCAAAAGAGGCTCTAAAGTTTTTGCAAGGATCTGTCTGTCGGGCAAAGCCAATTGGCAAAGTTAAAGACCGATGACGGTAGGATTATTATTGTTAGAAGTCGAAAAGTTCTATGGACAGCTATACACATCAACGAGGATGCTCGTCATAGATTTACCTTACCTATGCTAGCTATGCTAGCTAGAGAGCTAGATTAACCCGACACTATACCGAAGATATCCCGGACGTCAGCCTGGATGAGATTAGTATGGCTCTCAAGCAACTCAGGAACGGCAAAGCCCCTGGTGATGATGGAATAATGGTCGAACTTCTGAAAGCGGGTGGTAAAAGACAAAATAACCCGGAATATTTCAGAAGGTTATTGGTTTAGTTCAGATCAGGATCTCTGTAGACACCTGAGGACTGCAGACCTGGTGACCTGACATACAGGTTTCCGCTAGTTCGGGCGCCAGTCTCTACCGCACAAGGTTAGTATGAATATTCAACCGTTCAGCTCTGTTATATAAATCATTACCATCACACAAGATCTTTGATCAAACTACACTCGAACTAGATTTAGCTTGTTTTTAATTTTCATAAAAAGTTAACCCTTAGCATCGTCTCTTTTAAAAATATTTGCTGAAACGGTAATGACTGAAATAAAACTTTATAAAAACGCTGAATATTCACCCTTTTACTATTCTTTAAGACTGTGTTTTACTTAATGTCAATATTGTACTTTGTTGTTGAGTAAATACTTTTTACTTTGCTTACCTACTTTACTTTTTATTTTGAATACCGACCAATGTATAGTCGACCAAGAAATTCCTTTTTCATCTCTCATACTCGGAAAGTGAGGCAAATCATATCTGACATACGGGAGGATAACTATTATTTTCTTCCCTAGGGTAGATATGAATTAAAAAAAATAAAGGCATTGGCTGTCGATGGAACACATACGCATTCAGCCAAGCATTACGGAGGATGCCATAGTCCAGCAGCAGTGGACGTCCTATACGGCTGAAATGATGATGATGTACGAGAATAATCTGTATGTATATAAAAGGCAATCGTTACTGAGACTGATCAACGCTCAGCTCTAACCACTGAACGGATTGTGCTGAAATTTAGAACACAGTTAGCTATTATGACGTAGAGATCCTCTAAGGCCGGGCATTGATCAATGCGGCCGCTCACGTAACCCGAACATGTTTGATTTAATCACATCGCTGTCGCATCGCCATCGCCTTACCAGTGCGGCCCCGGCCTGAGAAGGGATTTTTTGAAATTACCACGGGATAGTGAATAAATGGGATTTATATTTTCGCTTCACAATGGCCCTATCTCCGTACCTAACTATAATTAATAGAGACTTCTCGCATTCAAGTAGGTGATTACAATAGTAAAAAAAATTTTAGGATTTACGAAAAATCCCACGGGATAAGGAAATAACGGGATTTATACATATATTCATAATATAGTAATTTCCGGATTTTCGGAAAATCCCACAGGATAAGGAAATAACGGGATTAAATGGGAACATAACTATTCCATTAGTGGTAGAGATGCAGTAAAAAGGGATTTTTGGATTTTCCCGCGGGATAGAGATCGGAAATTGGCCATAAATTTTATTTGTGTGTCAAAATGCAATAAGGATTTGATTAGAGTGAAAGAGATCCGTGATCTAGGTATCATTATGGACGATAAATTGTCATTTGTGCCACATCTTGACCACATTTTGAGCAAATCTTTTAAGCAACTAGGCATGATTTTGCGAGTTAGTAAACCTTTTAGAAACCCGTTGACGCTCAAAATACTATATTTATGTACGTAGTAGTTATGTACGTAGTCGGCTTGAGTTTGCATGCTCCGTATGGAAACCTTATTATCATGTGCATATAAATAGGATCGAAAAACTTCAAAAAATTTTTTTAAAATACCTTGATTTTAAAAGTGGTAAGGAATACAAAGATTATGCAGAATCTCTAAATCGCCATAAATTACAATCCCTTG
This sequence comes from Archips xylosteana, assembly GCA_947563465.1. Lineage (NCBI taxonomy): Eukaryota > Metazoa > Arthropoda > Insecta > Lepidoptera > Tortricidae > Archips > Archips xylosteana. Next base: position 20,132,336 of record OX387357.1, read on the forward strand.
AGTGTCGGAGAGACTGTATTGACTCTGTTCTATTATACAAAATTATGAACAATCTTCTCGATGCCCCTAGCCTACTTCAAGATATTCAGTTCAAAATACCACGTATGAGACAACGACAATGTCGTGACAAGCATCTATTTTCTGTTTCAATGAGTAAAACATGCTATGCAAAGAATATGTTTGTGAAGCGCGTCTGTGCACTTTATAATAAAAATAGTAAATTGATTGATATAGATATATTAAACTGTACATCAAACTCAATAAAAAGTGCATTTAGAAAGTAGAAATATTTTGTAACAGCAAATGTTAGTAACTAAATTCAACAGAAGTATTATGTGTATTATTATTACTCTATTAGGTTATAATTTATTCCGCAATTCGTTGTGTATTAACTTAGATATTTTTTGGAAACTATAGGTTTACATATTACTAAGTTAACCTGTAATGAATATTTGTATATGACTGTTTGATTCATAATAAATAAATAAATAAATGACGTCGCGGGAAAAAGCTAGTAGGTACCTAATAAAAGACATAAAAACAATTTTGCTAATAGCGGTATTACAACTCTATACAGTTCGCACGCAGCTCATTACCGTTGCAAATCGGCGACAGTTCCTTCCCTGTGCGCGACACAGTGATCCATTCGCGTTCCAACGGCGTTAATTAGCTTTTCACTTGTTGAAGCGGTCGATTTCCTCGTCGAGGCCTGTTTTTATTTGTGGTTATTATTATTAACAATCGCTGACATAAAGCTACGTAATAATGCAACAATACTCAAGGTTGTTAAATTAAAGCATGTGATGACTTATGGCACTGAGACGTGGCCGCTAACGATGGGCCTCATAAGAAAGCACAAAGTCGCTCAGAGGGCGATGGACAGGGCTATGTTCGGAGTTTCTCTGCGGGATCGCATTAGGAATGATGAATTTCGCTCAATAACTAATCGACGAATCGCCAGACTCAAATGGTAGTGGGCAGGGCACATCGCTCGTAGAACTGATGGCCGATGGGGCAAAAAGGTTCTCAAGTGGCGTCTATGGACCGGAAGACGCAGTGTAGGTAGGCCTCCAACAAGATGGAGTGACGACCTGGTTAAGATTGCGAGAACGCGTTGGATACGGAGCAGAGCAGATCTGTTTGGCGAGCCTTGGGGGAGGCCTATGTCCAGCAGTGGACGTCTTTCGACTGAAATGATGATGAATAAGATTTAGGAATTTCATACATTGGAAATTTTAATTTTCGATGCTTTGTCTTATAGGAATTTAGTCCTTAGGAATTTTGATTTTAGAAATAACGCTACGGACCTAAATATATCTCTTGGTCGTGCCTACAAGCAACGATGTTATCCGAACGTCACCCGAAAATTCAAGAACATCGAGTTTCGTTGCGACCGAAGTTTCGACACATTTATAACCGAAACTGAAACTAGAATTTTTGACCGAAAGTGACCGAAATCTTCGCTTCGGTTAGACACTATTAACTTCCTAACGATAGATAGTCAACTTGACTAAATGACATCAAAACTACAGTGATTAAGCAACTTACTTTAACATTGGCACCGCGGAATTTCAAACAAACATTTGTAACGAAGTAAAACCTCTTGAACTAATAACACGTTTTGTTGCATATAAAGAATGTATGTTTGTACGTTTTACGCGTAAATGGTGTTACGTGGACGTTACGTGTGAACTTGTACCCAATGCATATCGTCTAGTACAGTGGTCCTCAAATTTTACTACATATATGTCCCAGTGTGTGACATGCTAACACCCAATAGATGACACCCGATTCATCTCGGTCTATATACGACCCACTGCAGGGCACAGCCTCAGATTGAGAGCGCTTGGGCTATAGTACCCAACCCATGGGGTCGCAGTGCGTATTGGGACACACACACAAGTTATATTAAGTTACTTGTATTTAATTCGGAAAAGTGCAGTTACTGTGGGAAGCAGACGATATAACAGGAAAAAAGAGCAGACTGGCCATCTAATGAAAAGCAACTACAGTCGTTCTTGGACAACCACAACATACTCGTAATCTTCTAATATATAAAAATCTCGTGTCACGGTGTTTGTTATCGAACTTCTCCGAGACGGCTTGACCCATTTTTATCAAACTTTTTTGTCTATATTTGGTAGCTCTGAGAATAGGTCGTAGGCTATTTTTTAACCCCTATTCTTTGCAGACGGAGTCGCGGGCAACAGCTAGTATAAGTATAATTACGTACGCGTTGCCGGCCTAAGAAAAGAATTGGCTTTTCACCAAAACATTACATTACGGATGTTTAAATGAGCAAAAAAGGGAACTTTCGAGGCACATAGCCCCTCAGACCGCTAGGCCATAGGCGGTGACAGATCGCCTACACGCCTAGCGCCGCTTTTGCTGCAAGCTAATCGATCACGCTTTGAGAAGCGCTGTTCCATCAGAATCATGGCGGTCATTTGCGTAAAAATATTGCCATGCAATACGAGACGTCGAATGCTAATTTATTGAGTTACCCGTTATTTGATGCCGATTTTATGTTCTCAATGACAAGTACCTATTTGAAAAGTTGCTACACAAGTTCATTTGCGGTTGGGTAGATATTTTCAATTTAAAGTGGACCTACTTTTTACTTTTTTGCAATGAAGATGGGGTTTTGTTATTCAAAATCACACTTTTTATTATTGTTGTATATTTTTACTAGCCTTCCGTCCGCAGCTTCGCCCGCGATAAATTAATTTTCCCGTAGGAAGAGGTATTTTCCCTCGGAAAAAAGTAGCCTATGTTATTCAGTGATAATGTAGGTAGCTTAATTTCTAACGGCAAAAGAATTTTTGGAATTGGTCCAGTAGTTTTTAAGTTCATTCGTTAGATACAAAAATACAAATCTTTTCTCTTTATAATATTAGTACAGAATAGATTAAGTGTCTTTCTACGGGTTTATGTATCGTATTTGTTATAAATAATTATACTGTAGCTTTCACTATTTCCGACTTTTTAGGGTTCCGTAGTCAACTAGGAACCCTTATAGTTTCGCTATGTCTGTCCGTCTGTCTGTCTGTCCGCGGCTGAGCTCAGAGACTGTTAGTACTAGAAAACTGTAATTTGGCATGAATATATATATTAGTCAAGCCGACAAAACAGTTAAATAAAAAAAACTAAAAAAAATTTTTTTAGGGTACCTCCCATAGACGTAAAGTGGGGATGATTTTTTTTTTCTCGACTAACCCTATAGTGTGGGGTATCGTTGGATAGGTCTTTTAAAACCATTGAGGAGTTGCTTACATGATTTTTGTATTCAGTGATTTGTTTGCGAAATATTAAACTTTAAAGTGAAAATTTTCATTAAAATCGACCGTCCCCCCCCTCTAAAATCTAAACAGTTGGGTGGAAAAATTTAAAAAAATTCAAAATGGTAGTAAATATATAAAATTTACAAGGAAAATTATAGCGGCTAAGATTGCTTGGGAATTATTTGTAGTTTAAGAGTAAATAGTAGCCTAAGGTATTAAACATACCGTAACTACTTTGAAAAACTCGTATCTCAAATCAGCATGTAAACAAAACTGAACCTTGATACGCGCGTAATAAAGTTCACTTTGCCAGATTAACGATTTTGAGATACGAGCTTTTTTCAAAGTATTGACGATACCTAACTTTGAAGATTCCGTACACATACGAAATCCTTAGAAAAATATTACGTGATTTTTTCGTAATGGCTACGGAACCCTATCTTGGGCGTGTCCGACACGCTCTTGGCCAGTTTTTAATTTACTTATTACCGGTCCCTTGCTAAATGCTGCTTTCATCCACTTAAAGTTTGACTGTATAGATCTCTTAAAGGGAAAAGTTCAGCTTTGTACATATCTCAACGGATATCAATAGTTTTTTTTGTCTTATATTTTTGTACAGACTGGATGCCACAAGATGGATGGCGGCGAAGAGGTAGGCCCAGGAGGCGTTGGCGGGACGACCTAGACGGACGTGTACCTTGGAAACTGGAAGGATACCGCTCAAAATCGGGATACATGGAGAGAATGGGGGGAGGCCTTTGTCCAGCATTGGGACACTTCTCCAGGCTAATTAATAATAATTATAATATTTTTGTACAATAAAGAGTACATACATAACATACATACCAATCCATTCTACCATTGATCGCCGATCAAGCGTTTGGGGTTGATGAAACTGTCGATCGACTCGATCCCACCTCTGTGCTTAAGAGGGTAAAGGTCACACCACTAGGCTGCACGTCTTTTTAAGTCGGTGCCTATTTCGAAATATTTAGATGGACACGTTAATAGGCCAAGGTTAATTTTTATTACTCCAGTTTAAACGATTCTAAGCTGGTAGTTACATTTAACTGCAGAGTGAGATAATTACAGCGAGTTGCGGTTTCAACTGATCGTTAACTTGCAACCGGACTGCTAATATAAAATGTCAAAACAACTATCTCAATTATAATATTTAATCCACTGTACCGAGTGTGCTTAGTACAAGTAAACCAGTAGCGTTGCTTTGAAATATTTTATTAAAAACATTTTATTAACTTGCAATGTATGTAAATATGTATGTACGGGTCAAATCTTGGAAGTTGAATTTGACCCACTTCCAGTGGTCAAATTCACTTGAAATTTGGTATATTTATGTTGGTTGGATGACAATGCAAGTACAGTCAAGAAAAAGTTCAGTCAGTGAAAAAGCTTCCATTGAAAATGAATTTTTTAACAAAAACTCATTATAATGGCAAAACAACGTTTGCTGGGTTAGCTAGTAATTTTATAAAAATCATCATCATTAAAATAAAGCAACAACAATATAGTCATATTAAAATAATAAATAAATTTTGATTGATTGATTAAAGGGTTCACGTGAAGCCGTGGGTAAGAGCTAGTTAAGGGTATGTAGAAAATAAATAGACATAAATATTCTTAAAGCAAAAATTTAATTTTAATTTTAAATTGTACTATTAGTTGATCACTGTTCACCACCAGCCGTGGGATCCGTAGCTGCCGTAGGAGATGTGGTGGGGGTCCTCAACGATCTTGGAGACGGATACCACCTTCGGGATGGATACCACCTTGGGGATAGACACTACTTTCCTCACCTCCACAACCTGATGACAAAAAACATATATATTATACTTAAAAATAATATGACATCTGAAAAGTGATTTCAAGATTTTGATAATAATATTTTAGTCATCATCATCATCATCATCCCATTGGACAGCACAAGCCTCCTCTCAGAGTGAGAGGGCTTGGGCTGTAGTTCCCACGCGGGCCCAGTGCAGATTGAGAACTTCGCACACACCATTGAATTTCTTCGCAGGTGTATGCAGGTTTTCTCACGCTTCGTTAACGGATGCATATCAATATGCATTTTTGCTGCAATTCTAGGTCAATGAAGACAGTAAGTATATAAAGTATGTATGAAAATAAAGAAAAAAGTCATTAATGACAACTCTTGAGATACATGTCTTCTTCTTAGTCGGACACACTTGTCAGAGTGGTCGTGGTTCCGCAGACGAGGTACACGGAGAGATGTTCGGTGGGTCGCAGACTTTTTCGAGGACAGCCCTCTTAGCAATTTGCTTCCATTTCTGCCGGTTGGAGGCGATGCGAGTACACTGGACCATGGTGGACTCAGCAGCTTTCACATACAGATCAGACAGTTCTTTTCAGATACATGTACGTGCATACAAAGGCGCACTTATATCTTTAAGTTATTTCTACCAGTCAATCTTCGAGTGGAAAGTTTGTCCACCACTCTTACAACTCCTTGGGCTATCGTAGGTACTCACCTTAGGCACGGAAACGACTTTATCGTATGACACAATCTTGTGCGCGGGCGCGATGTATCCGTGGGAGTAGTCGCTGTGTCCGATGCCGTATCCGTGTCCGAGACTGTAGCTGCTCAGGGCCCCGTGGGAGATGTATTCGTGACCGTGGTCGAGGCTGTATACGTCATGGTCGAGGTAGCCGGAGGAGAGGTATCCGCGCTTGTCACGCTGGCTCGGGGCGGCCAGGGCGGCGGCGGCGAAGAGGACGATGCAGGCCTGGGGAAGAGAATAGGGATGTTGACGCCGTTAAAAATAATACGAAGACACGACGACACGGTCATCGACATAGCCAAACGGATTAGCTCGTTGAAATGGCAATGGACAGGCCATATAGCACGCAGAACAGATGGCCGTTGGGGCTCAAAAGTTCTCGAATGGAGACCACGGACTGGCAAGCGCAGCGTGGGACGTCCACCGACGAGATGGACCTATGTAGACCTACATTGGGTTACATAAATATTGAAAGTCATAATGTAATCTAATATATAAAAATCTCGTGTAACGGTGTTTGTTATCGAACTACTCCGGAACGGCTTGACCGATTTTTATGAATTTTTTTCTCCACATTTGGTAAGTCTGAGAATAGGTCGTAGGCTATTTTTTGTACCCCTATTCTTCGCGGACGGAGTCGCGGGCAACAGCTAGTGTTTTCCATAATGATCGTGTGCCTGCCATAGCTCTTTTTACACGCTTTATATTAGCTTCACCTGTATGTTTGTTTGTTTGTTTGTATGTATGAATTTTTTTTCTCTGAATCTATTAATTGTTCTGGATTGTTATAAAACAAACCTAATATAACTTATAGAACTGAAACAATTACTCCGCAAAGTATCGCTTGATTCAACAGTTATCTAATCTAACTTATAGTTTTATAGGATGACCACTTCAAAGTTCTTGAAAAATTTACGGTTTCAAAGAAAAAAAGTTTTATGGCAAATGATCATTATAGCAAACATTACATTATAACTTGCATTATTATGGATCGCGAAAGGGACCCAGATTTTGTTACATTTTTGAATCGTATTTAACTGTTCCAAATTAGTTTAAATAAGTCTTTCAACTTACGAAGGATTTCATGATGTGGGATGGCAGTGAGTGACTGATGCTGGTTCTCCCGCGCCCCCGGCTTATATAGTACTCGCGCATGCGCGGGGTGGCGCAATAATTAGATTACAAGCATAATGACGCGTCGTTGGATAGGTGACGGTTGGTAAAGGCTTGTGGTAGGTAATGGATTATTTAGGGAACGTATCAAACTATATAAAGTTTAAAACGAATAATGGACGAAGTACATAATGGTCGTAATATATACTAAAATTTTCTATGAAACTATTGATAAAACGAACTTTTTTCTATAGGTTGGTTTAGGTTATGTTAGGTTTATTTTATGAAAATCCTGTAAAGTTGAGAATTTCCAAAAAAATTGCATTATATCAAATGACCATTATGTATTTCGTCCATTATTAATTTTAAACTTTATATATTTTGATACGTACCCATTATTTACAGGTTTAGGTTTTTATCAGACGAAGACAGACTTAGAGGTCGCGATGCCTCATCATCATCCCAGCCTATATACGTTCCACAGGGCACAGGCCTCCTCTCAGAATGAGAGGGCTTGGGCCGTAGTTCCCACGCAGGTCCAGCGCGGATTGGGAACTTCACACACACACCATTGAATTTCTTCGCAGGTGTATGCAGGTTTCCTCACGATGTTTTCGTTCACCGTAAAGCTCATGGTAAATTTCAAATGTAATTTCGCACATAAATTCCGAAAAACTCAGAGGTGCGAGCCGGGATTGGAACCCACGTCCCTCTGCTTGAGAGGCAGGTCAAACCATTAGGCTGTCACGGCTTTTTAGGCTACCACGGCTACGCTAAAGTAAAATGTTATTTTGTAAAAGAAAAGTCTGTTAAGTGCGAGTTGGACTCGCGCACCGAGGGTTCCGTACAAACTTATGTGTAAATATTTCGCTAGTAAAAGATGAATCGCAAGTTTTTTTCGTGATGCAACAACAAATTAACGATTTCCCGATTTTTTTTCTTTAGTCATGCAGTGAGACATTCCTTCATGGCAAATTTCATGATTCTAGGTCTATCGTAAGTAAGTACCTATAGGCTTAGATTATTTCTACACTAGATAGAGCTTCGGCGGCATGAAAACGTCCCGAAAATATAAGCCAACTTGGCTTATATGTCATTTGCCTACCTTCAGTTTGAATGACGTCTATCTATCTATCTATCTACAGCCATTATCCGTCCACTGCTGGACGTAGGCCTCCCTCATATCCCGCCAAAATTCGCGATCCTGGGCTTCCCTCATCCACCCACTGCCAGCTGTCCTCCTAAGGTCATCAGTCCAACGTGTTGCAGGGCGTCCCACACTACGCTTTCCTAAACGTGGTCTCCACTCCAGGACACGTCTGCTCCAACGATCGTCAGTTGTACGGCAAACGTGACCAGCCCATTGCCACTTCAGCGTGCTAATCCTTCGGGCTATGTCAACGACTTTCGACGTCGTTGAATGACGTAACGCGATCGTAATATGAAGCTGTCAAAAGAAATTTGTGGACGTTTTGTATCGCAATGTTTGCTACTGACACTCTATCTAGTGCATAAATAATCTAAGCCTATAGGTTTTGATTCCATTGCGAAATGTTAGAAAAATAAGACTCAAAATGGCCGTATCTTTGGATTGCGGTGACTTAAAAGCTTGATTTTTTCATCATCATCATTTTTGCCGAAAGACGTCCACTGCTGAACATAGGCCTCCCCCAAGGCTCGCCAAACAGATCGATCCCGTGCCATCCGCATCCAACGCGATTCCGCAACCTTAACCAGGTTGGAGGCCTACCTACACTGCGTCTTCCAGTCCGTGGACGCCACTCGAGAACGTTTTGGCCCCATCGGCCATCAGTTCTACGAGCGATGTGCCCTGCCCACTGCCACTTGAGTCTGGCAATTCTTCGAGCTATGTCAGTGACTTTAGTTCTTGCGCGGATTTCATCATTTCTAATGCGATCCTGTAGATAAACTCCGAGCATACTCCTCTCCATCGCCCTCTGAGTGACTTTGAGCTTTACTTTGGTTTGCGGTGACTTAAAAACTTGATTTTTTTCCAGCTTCAAGGGACCGCAAACATAATTTTTTGATGTTAATTTCAACATGATACCGCCACTCGTTCCTGAGGAAAAGGGTCTTGACAGACTGACAGACAGACGGACCGCAAAGTGATCCTATAAGTGTTCCGTTTTTCTTATAAGAGGTAGGTACAGAACCCTAAAAAATTAATACAGGGTTCACAATACCTACAACGTTGAATTGCTTCACATACGTGAGCATACATAGTTTCTTTTCAATGTGTTCTCTTGCCGTAGCTCAAAACTCAGAGGTGCTAGCCCGGGTTGGTTGCCTCTATTTGATCCCTATCCTTTTACAAACGATCGAATTACCGCTCGCAAACCATGTTGGGCCATTTCTGAATTTAGCCCCAGGGCTCTGCTAAACCTGTCTTTTATAAATAAATGCAATACAGTCATTAAGTGTGCAAGTCCGATTTGCACTTGGCCGTTTTTTTTCCTTATCTTCTTCAATTCTACTGCGCTTGTACTACACTTGTACGTTTATCACACAACATAAAAAACGAGGTCAATAGTCTAAACTTTTTAACGATCCTCCATGTCACGGACGCACCAGATTTCGTATGAATTCGTATAAATCATTAAAATGTAATACATTAGCTAATTAATTAGTCCTTGGTTGGCAAAAACTAACGGGTTCAAGGTTGCAGTTTGTTTACTCAAAATACATAATAATGATTAATGATAGCTTGAGATCATCATACTTATGTTGCGCACCTGCGTACTTGTGGTTCGGGTACGGTCGGCCGAGAAAATGGTCTACCATACCAGTTTTGACAATATTTTCTGTGAGATCTAAATGTCGCTAAGGTTGACTTTTCTAACTGAGTGAAGTCATTATAGTCACTATCATCATAATTATTGCGAGGGAAAATCGACCTCGTTGCTCCTCATGAACTTCAACCGTAGGGTGGTAGGTGGTAGACCATATTTTTGGCCAGTACAGTCAAATCTACTTGACTGTACAGTCAAACCTACTTAACTGTAAAGTAGACCAAGTAAGTGCTTTAAGGCCTGTTTACACTTTGTTAAGTCGCAAGTGCAGGTGAAAAGTGCAGGTGTAAAGTGATTAGTAATAACTAAAAAAACGGTCACGCTGTTAAGTGGCAAGTGCGAATGCGAAGTGCAGGTGCGAAGTAAAGTGAATAGACGCTTGGTCTATTTTTGCCTGTTAAGTTGTTAAGTGCATAGCATGGACAGATGCAAACGGTATAAACATGAGGTGGACAGAGCCCAACAATATTCATTAAATTTATCTTCAGTCATTCGTATTGGTAGTTCCCTGTAAAAGTTTATCACTAGCTCCATAGTTCCATACTGAATTCTTCTGCTGATCCATTTTATTGCCTTTTAGGTTTTTTGATTTCAACTAACACCTCATTCTTTGTTTCTGAAGCGACTACTGCGACTTTACTTTTTAAAATATTTCTTAATTCTAACCGTTGTCTCTTCCATTTTGTTCAACACCTTGCACCTGCAAAAAGCACAACTAAGCAATGTGTAAACGAATTCTTAACACTTAACACTTACCAACGTAAAACATGTTAACTAATCACTTGTCACCTGCACTTGCAACTTAACAAAGTGTAAAGAAGCCTTTACCCAAAGAAATAATAATAAAGAGGATCTGCTTTTTATTATTATTTCTTTGGCTTTACCATTTTTAATGACAGTTCCTACATCAGAATAAAAACAATAAGGCTGATTGTCACATTGACCTGTGAGTGAAAATAGCCTGTGAAGTTTGATTTGTGTTTGTTTGTTTGTTTTTGTTCATCATTTCAGCTGAAAAATGTCCACTGCTGAACATAGGCCTCCCCCAAGTATCGCTATACAGATCGGTCCTGCGCCATCCGCATCCAACGCGTTCCCGCAACCTTAACCAGACCGTCGCTCCATCTTGTTGGAGGCTTACCTACACTGCGTCTTCCGGTCCGTCGACGCCACTCGGGAACCTTTCGGCTGCATCGGCCGTCAGTTCTACGTGGTTCTACGAGCGATGTGCCCTGCCACTTGAGTCTGGCGATTCTTCACGCTACGTCCGCGGCACAGATTACTTAATAGTTACTTCGTAACAGATACTGCATCCCGTACAAAATCTTGGTACTTACCGCGATTGTAGCCACAGATTATACTACTCCGTCTCCTTAAGAATGTGTGCGTGCCGACAGTGACAAGGGCTGGCAGTTTGGATTAAATTTTTTTTTCTACATGTTGTTTTACCATTTTGTCGGGATAATTGCTATATATTATATCCATGCAAACTTTCTAGCACTAATATTCTTTAAGCTAAGCCACGGACGGACAAAGAGACAGACGGTCATGGCGAAACTATAAGGGTTCCGTTTTTGCCATTTTAGCTCTGGAATCCTAACAAAAAAGGATATTTATTGTAATGCGCAGAACACATTGCCATACTCACAGTACCCTAGCGTTATACTAAATACGAAGGTCAACTTTTGAACTTCGCAGTGCCATCCCGCTCACGCTTATAGCTTTTTATAGAAGTGTAAGAGGGACAGCACGATACGAACTTCCAAATTGTTATATTAGCTATTAATTCTAGCATAGTCATATTAAAATTTGCCCCCTGTTTCACCATTCACTTATAAAAGTCCAGGCGGCATATTTTTTCCGTGGAACACGAATGAACGTGCGTCGGCGCGCGCTTGTGACAACCTACTGGAATTTCGATCGCAGCAGATCGTCCCCGCGGTAGGTAAATATCGCGCGTAAGTACATGGCATGCATGAGGCCTGTCCGCGGTTTTAGTTCTTGCGCGGATTTCAGCAAAAGGGGTGATATACATAGGTAGAAGTTTCACAAGCTTTGCCAATAAGTAAATAGATTTGCTTTTCTTCAAAATTTTATGAAGCACAAAATCGTCGTAATACGTATCGTCCAACGCTTGAATCTGATTCGTACTTGGCCGGTTCTTTTAATACTAGAACTGTCAAATAAAATGGTAAAACACTTTCTTGGTTGACTTTACAGCTTTATGGTAATAATTATTAAAAGTATATTTCGTAATCCAATATCATTATAACTAAAGCTAAGGACATCCGACATAAGCTACGTAGTTCGCGGGTCTTAAATACATAATTACCAAATTTCTGATGCATTTAATAACACTACTTTAAATATTCATGTTTTGCAGTTGGTTTCGTAAATTTTAATGCAAAATGAGCCTTAACAAGTTGCATTACAAGATGATTACAAGTCTGTTATTCTTTATGATAAGCAAAATAAAGTTGTTTAATGGCTGAACTTCAGACAATTGTTATGGCAGCGTTATTTCTTGAAATGATCACAAAAGGTCTTGACTTGCCGTAAATAAAATTTAATATTTGCATCTTGTGAACCACAACATAAGGTTCAAACAAGAAACTTCTTAAAATTGTTATTGAGCTTTTCTGTAATTGTTGTCAATTTTGCACCACATTTAATTTAAAATGTAAACAAGGTCTGTTTATTGACCTTTTCTTTTGTTTCCATAAAAGAGTATAAAAATACAGATTTTTTGGCAAAACTGTTTGTAACGGCATGAATGTTTGCCCTGCAAATAAAATACCAAATCGCGTCGTAGCATACAAAATAGTTGTCGTTAATTAACACATCGATGGACAGTACTTTCAATTTAGAGTTGTTAAGCTATATAAATTAGAACGACTATAGGCGTAGACTAATGCCCAAAGTGTTAAGTGGATAATAGGGTTATTGACGTCATTAAAGAATAATTCGCAGATACGACTCCAGTAAAAAAACGCTTAATTTTAGCCCTAAAAACCAGATTAATTTTCGATTGACTGCAAAATAAGATTTTTTGTTGCTTTAAAACAAATAAGTAGTAAGTTGATTGAGATGGCGACCAAGTGACGTCATAAGTTGCTATTGCCATTCAAACTCTATGGGAGCATTGTGTGACAGCTCATAAAAAGTACGTCAGTTGATTGGTGGTGTCAACATCCCTATTAAATAAATATGACGGACAATTGACAACTGACCTATTCCCACCCAAAGCACGCAGATAGGTACTCACAAAGCTTTGCATTTATAATATTAAACGTTAGTAGGATTTAAGGCTGTGTTCAAAACAAACGTATAGTCAGCCGCCGAATGTGAGAGGCTCACTGAGCCCCAGTGTTAATAATAAACAACGTAGCGTATTGTCGGTTAGGTGTGAACGAAAAAATCAATATGTATGGAAAATGGAAATACAATAAACTGCGTAACGCTAACTCACTTTCGGCGGCTGACATTGCAGTCAGTTTGGTCTGAACACAGCCTTAAATTAGATGATTCATAACTTAATTTATACTCGATTTGTTGATTTGTATGATTGTACAGCGTATTTACGAAATGTAAGAAAAATCCGCCAGCCTTTGTGGTACAACGTTAAAAAAATGCAAATTTAAATCACGCCGTAAAACTGCAATCCTTAGAGGCTAAAAATCACATTGGCCAATAAATTATCTTAATAAGATTAAGGTGAGGTAACACCAATTACTCTAAAGTAATTTAGTGGAGACCGGCCTTAAAATCCCGTTTAGCTTTACAAGTAATAAAGTGTTTGGGTAAGTGCTTCTGTCATGTGGCGAGGTGCTATTCTAAAGTGTCGATATATTTTGCATAAGGTAAATTGAGTAGAAGAAGAAGAAAATACATTTATTTACAACACAATATTTTTAAAAAACAAAAGACAACACGAAAGCTAAAGATAGAATGTGTCATTGCGGATTGCAAATCGGACACTGGCTCAGCATAATGCTATCAAACTCCGATATGTCCGCAGTAAATGAAATGGAGATATGATCCTTATTTTCATCATTTTATTCTATTTTCACAAAAAAATGAAGAATCACCATAGAGTGGACATTACGTACCTATATTGGAGTTTGATATTTGTCAAGTCAATTGTGCAATGCGTCAAATGGATTAGAAACGCGTAATTTTGACTTTCAATCTTTGACGTGACAATTATGTTACAAATCTAAAAATTTACTACGTGTTATACAGAGTGCCACTTTATTATGATCTTTGGTGAAAGTATATAGTGTTAGATATGTAATTAAATCAATTTATTATCATTTTAAAAGTAGGTCAAGTAAAACAAAAGACATTACAAAACGTTTTTTTTTTTTTATAGGTGACATATTACAGGTGAGTGACCCTGCCGCTATAAATTTACTAAGTATTTACATTTGCACGTGACACATGTCATTCACTTCACTTCTTCATTGCCCAATCAACTTGCTTGGGTTGAAACAGGCGGATTATTGCACGAAAGTTTAATAAGCTTTATCTCGTCAACGGTAAAGAATATTAACTTAGTTTATTGGGCAAAAATAAAGCTCTTAGGATGAAAAATTCCCCGTTTTTGTAAATTAGATTTTTTGTTGCTTGAAAACAAAAAATAACTATTTATTTAAATAGTTATAGTATAAATATTCACAGGTGAATTTTTCGCTTCGAGCCCTTATCCTTCAAAACAAACGGTATCGTCATAGTATTAAGGTTCAAATTTAATGTAATGGCTGGAAGCGAAAAATTCACCTGGGAAGATTTATACTATAGTTGATTGACTTGGCGAACAAGTGACGTCATTAGTTGCTATTGCCATTTAAACTCTATGGAAGAAATGTGTTTTGACAGCTCATAAAAAGTACGTCAGTTGATTGGTAGTGTCAACATCCCTATTAACCAACTTAATGAGAGAGATGCATTGAGGCCGAAATTATAAAAAAAGAAGAGCACAGTCTATCGGTTTACAGAATAGCCGCTATAGTGCGGTGCCATCAAACAATTAGGCCGGTTTTGCTCGATGTCGCCACGCGATATTAGAGCGTTGGGGGTCACAAGGAATAACGTGATTCCATCACTTTACTGACTTTACAAGTATTATTATATGGCTACAGATAAACGTCATCATCATCATCAGCCGAAAGACGTCCACTGCTGAACATAGGCCTCCCCCGAGGTTCGCCAAACAGATCGGTCATGCGCCATCCGCATCCAACGCGTTCTCGCAGTCATAATTAATCAGGAAATAAATAACAAACACATCTATTCTTAGAATACAAATATTAAGAAACAATAACAATGAATAAAACTTAACTATAAACTAAATATCTAACTTAAAAACTACTAGACTAAGGGGCTGTTTCACCACCCATTGATTAATTTTAACTGACGGATAAATGTGACGCCGTCTCCGTCTATTCGAACCAAGTTCGAACAAAACAAACAGAGACGGCATCACATTTATCCGTTAAATAAATTTGATCAATGGATGGTGAAACAGGGGGTAAGTCTAAAAAGGCCCCCGTGGCATCGTACCCAAAAGGCTGGCAGCATTCCCTCGTTGAATGGCGATGGCGATTCGTTGAGAGAGATAGCTGCCAGCCCTTTGGTCTCCAGTGTTGTCGACCAGACGCTTTTGCACTTCATTAATCAAGTTGTGTGCGCCGGGACCCCAAGGGTCTCAAAACCGACAGCAACAAAATTATAAGCTGAAGAAGAAGAAAGAACTATTACAATTTCGTCATATTTTCTCGTCTAACTCTGTCCGCTAGCAACAACTAACTGTTGTCCGCGATTTTGTCTGCAAAGAATTCGTTTATCGGCATCCCGCGGGAACTGTGCAATTTTCCCGGAGAAAAACTTTACTAACCTATAGAGGGTGTTTGGTAGCTACGTGCAAAGCTTTAAGGGGGTGATAGCCAAAGTATTTTTGAACATTTTTAGCCATATATGTCTTAGCCGAAATTTGTTTTTTTTTTCTTAAATTGAAGACTTATAAATTTTAGGAAAATACCCATAATTTGATAGTCACGAGTCAATATTGCCCCAATTCAATTCAATTCAATTCTTTTATTATTAGTTCAACATAGGTGGGCACAAAAGATCTTAAAGCTATTTATAAGTATCGCTATGTTGCGCCGTTAGGCATACAAATATTCGTGACGTTCAATGAGCGTTAATTTGGAAATTTTAAATATGGCACAGAAAAATGACGTAGACTTGTCTTTTTCACATGTTATTTACTAGTAAAATTTCAAGACTAGTGCATTCTTAGCGAGTGCTCCCTGAGTTAGGTTTTTACTTTTTATCTCAGGCTTTAGCAAGCAATGTCAATGAGTGATACCTTAAAAGAAAGAACAATTAACAGGCATATTTCTAAAAATGTTTGAACATTTCAAGGATTTTTTAAAATTTTTTTTTATGGCACAGAAAAATGACTTTGTTCCAACCTAAGACATTTTTAGTAATTTCGAATGCCTCCATTTTGTTTTTTTGGCAAGAAAGACACTTAAAAATTATTTCATTTGGTCCAGTACACATTAAACTATCCGAAATAAAAGATTTGGTTTCCAAATTAACGCTCATTGGGGCAATATTGACTCGTGACTATCAAATTCTGGGTATTTTCCTAAAATTTCTAAGTCTTCAATTTAAAAAAAAAATATCAAATTTCGGCTAAGACATATATGGCTAAAAATGTTCAAAAATACCTCGGCTATCACCCCATTAAAGCTTTGCACGTAGCTACCAAACACCCTGTATAATCCCCAAACTAAATCCATACCAAATTTCATCTAAATAGGTTCAGCGGTTTAAGCGTGAAGACAGACAGAGTTATTGTCGTGTTTATGATGTTAGTATGGGTTTTCAAGGTTCGGAACTTCGTCTCTGGTCCACATAAACTGTGGAATTAGAGTGGTGGCATTACACGTCGTGTGATGTTGCGTAAGATCGCAGTCAAATGGGATGCCGCAATGCACTTGCACCGCAGTGACGCATCGCGCGGATTATTTAATGAAATATTAATCCCTAGAACCCTATACTCCATTTAATTTGGAATTATAAACCACAACAACATTATATTGCGGCTCGTGAACTGTAATCCCTTTACAATTTGTACTAGAGTAACAATTGACGACACGCAAATAAAGTGGCATTAAAACAAGTTTATTTTGCGGCTCCCTGACTATTGTATGTACTATTTGCTAGGTAAGAAATAGTTGACGAGCCGCAATATAATGATGTTGTGGTTTTCAATTCTAAATTAAATGAAGTATAGGTTTGAACTCTCAAGCAGAGGGCAAATCCCGGCTCGCACTCTGAGTGTCTCGGAATTTATGTGCGAATTTACATTGAAAATTTACCATGAGCTTTACGGTGAAGGAAAACATCGTGAGGAAACCTGCATACACCTGCGAAGAAATTCGATGGTGTGAAGTTCCCAATCCACACTGGGCCCGCGTGGGAACTATGGTCCTACCCCTCTCATTCTGAGAGGAGGCCTGTGCCCTGCAATTGGACATATACAGGGTTATTTTTAATTCACTGACATCCTCTTAACCCTGAATTCCTATCACTCAAACAAATGTTTTTTGTTTTACGACTTTTTAAAATGAAGCACTTTTTTCCCCATACAAATACACAGAGTATCGTAAAAATAAGAGGAAATCTCAAATTTTCAAAACGTTATTACACCAAAAATATTAAGTTATGACAAAAGCCGTAAAACAAAAAACATTTGTTTAAGTGGTAGGAGTTTAGGGTTAAAAGGATGCTAGTGAATTACAAATAACTCTGTATAGGCTATAAGCTATAGGCTGTATAGGCTGTAACCCTGTAATTGACAACCAGATGGCCTAGTGGTTAGAGACCCTGACTATGAAGCTTGAGGTCCCGGGTTCGATTCCCGTGTCGGGGCAGATATTTGTATGAAAAATACGAATGTTTGTTCTCGGGTCTTGGGTGTTTAATATGTATTTAAGTATGTATCTATCTATATAAGTATGTTTATCCGTTGCCTAGTACCCATAACACAAGCTTTGCTAAGCTTACTTTGGGACTAGGTCAATTGGTGTGAATTGTCCTGTGATATTTATTTATTTATATGACGAATAAAAAAAAAACAAAAACAGCGTTTCTTATTTTTTTAAATTTAACTTGTAACAAAATTTATTTTTAAGTTAGTTATGCTAAACAAAATAGTCAAGGACGCGAAGTTTTAAACTGTTTAGTATCTAAGTGCGGAAGGGGCACGCAATGCCCAAACGACGTGAGCCTTGTGACACAGATCCTGTATTACTCTCTGTCGCAAGTGATACAAGATATAGTCCGCGTAAACGACACGTGAGACGCTACATATTTGCGACACCTATCTGTGAAATGTGGCCGCAGCCAACGACAGATGAATCAATCTTCAGTATTTTTGATTTTTGCATGTCTCCTTTTTATTTGTGTTGGGGTGGAACAGAACGTTTTTAGGTAATAAGACCGCCTATTGTCTACCACGCTTTTTTGGTTTTTTGTTAACTCACTGAATTGCTAAGTTATAATTTAACAGCACTGGAAAATAAAGAAAAAATATTAGAATTAAATTCTTTGACAACAATTTGTCTACAAGCAAAAGTCGACTTTAAAATACCGAACCTTTTCATTCCGCGACTGTTATTAAATTTTCATTCAAATGCTCATTTTATTAATTTATTCTTAGTTGATTCCTAATTATTTCGTGATCGCAGACTTGCATTTCTAATTAATAATTTGTTACTACTTTGAAATTATTATTTTTCTTTAATGCAATTAAATTGAATTTGGTTTAATGTAATGCTTTATTTAATTGAATTTCATTTTATCTTTGACATTTTAAATTAATTTTCTAATCACATTTGTAAAATAAAATAATAATAATATAAATGTAGTTTTCAATCTTCAAGTACAGTGCTTAAATAAATTAATAATAAAATAAATATTAGGGGACAATCTTACACAAATCGACCTAGTCCCAAACTAAGCAAAGCTTGTAATATGGGTACTAGACGACGATAAACATACTTATATAGATAAATAAATACTTAAATAGGTACATAGAAAACATCCATAACTCAGGAACAAATATTCGTGCTCATCACACAAATAAATGCCCTTACCAGGATTCGAATCCAGGACCTCTTGCTTCGTAGGCAGGGTCACTACCAACTAGGCTAAAGCGGTCGTTAGCGGTCGTAAATGGACGAAATAAACATATATTTAAATCAAAACTTAAGAAAACACAATTTTACAAATATTACGTCGTCACTCGCACAAGTCGCACACGTCTTTCGTCTTTCTCTCATCTTTTTCATTCACTCTGACTGTATTTTTCTATCATTACATTCGACCAATCATTCATCAAATCATTCAATCCTGCTTTAATAATAAAATAATAATATTATTCTGTGTTTTATCTAAAATTGTATTTGTACTTTAATCCGTAGCGTTTGCGTTTCGCGGACTGCCGTATCTGTTCCGTGGTCGGCTGCGGCGTTGCGTAATGCAGTGACATTGGTCGCACGGAAACGGGGCGCTACTCCGGCAGAGTATCAATGACGCGCGGGCTTGCGCGGCGGGCGCGCGGACTACGTATGTTTAATAGTAGATTGTACAACATGTACAGTAAGATTATTTTCACTTTGGCACTCGGCAATTCTCGACAAACATCGAGAGAGATCGGAAGTGCAATACTTAGGCTGAGGTTTAGTTATTAATTACATTAAATATGTTTGGATATTTTATGTGATTAAATTCTAGGATTTTATGCAAGTATACGTACTCAATGAGAAAACACGAATCTTTACGGCTTAAGAGGGTTTATACCTGCTGAGCTGGCAACATTGCATTTTTGTTAGTTTTTCTCGATTATTCCATAAAAATTGAATAAAATATAAATTGATGTGTCTACTGCAATAATAATTCGTGACAAGACTTTTATTTTCTTTCAAAACCGTTAGGTAATAATTTGTTCGTTTTTTAAGAAAATAAAAGTCTATCACGAATTATTATAGCAGTAGACACATTAACTTATATATTAGAACAATTTGTATACAAAACATTTTTAATTTTCATTCAATTTTTATGGAATAATCGAGAAAAACTAACAAAAATGCAACGTTGCCAGCTCAGCAGGTATACACCCTCTTAAGCTCCGAACGTACAAACAGCGGAGGCGAGGCGGTGCGGTGGCAGTGATGGTTGTAATATTCTAACTTGTATGAACGGTTGTGCGGCTCCGTACCGCGAACTCGCACACACAACTTTTCTAATACAGGGTTATTTGTAATTCACTAGCATCCTTTTAACCCTAAACTCCTACCACTTAAAAAAATGTTTTTTGTTTTACGGCTTTTGTCATAACTTAATATTTTTGGTGTAGTAACGTTTTGAAAATTTGAGATTTCCTCTTATTTTTACGATACTCTGTGTATTTGTATGGGAAAAAAGTGCTTCATTTTAAAAAGTCGTAAAACAAAAAACATTTGTTTGAGTGATAGGAATTCAGGGTTAAGAGGATGTCAGTGAATTAAAAACAACCCTGTACTTATAATAAAATCTCGTCTCACAGTGTTTGTTATCGAACTCCTCCGAAACGGCTTGACCGATTTTATGATTTTTTTTGTCTATATTTGGTAGGTCTGAAAATAGGTCAGAGGCTATTTTTATACCCCTATTCTTCGCAGACGGAGTCGCGGGCAACAGCTAGTATTATTTTAATAGACAGTATAGACATAGATACCCATATGTTAACCTAGATAACCACATTACGTGTGACATCTGTCAAGTTCGTTCCGAGCGTGATCTTGATCTCATGAACTCGTGTCACTGGGTCGTATTACGGTAGTCCGAGAGGCCGCCGTTTAACATTAGCTGCGTTTGGGCATAGGCTGAGAGACCGCTCGCATATCGACAAGGTCACTGGGTCATAATTAAAATTTTGCGTGCTACAACGTGGCGTAACATGCATGTGGGCCATTCTACTTTTCGTTGACCAGTAATTTTTTGTACTGTGCTCATCAAATATTTTTTTTACAAAAACGGTAAAGTGCTCGGTTTAAATCATTTAAAATTTAAATAGGCACATAATTAAGCTTACATTTTAAATTATCACTACGTATAAAAAGTAATCATTATTATCTATAAAGTAGGTAACGCAGTGGACATGCATGTCCCCGCCATTTGTATGGAAATTGATGTATTTTCCGCTGAGTTACCAATTTTTTCCACAAAATTTCTTTGAATTTAAAGTTTTATTGCTTTAAAACAATAAATTTAGGTGTTTCAGTTTGTATATAAGTTATTTACACTTGAAAAAAATCACCAGGTATGCCTTATATTTCACAAAAGATTAATGGTTACTTAAAAGTAGAATGGCCCATTATTCAATTTGTACTACTGACATGACAATTTATATCAAATGTGTATGTTTAACAAAATAAATAAATAGTTAGATAAATCATCATCATCATCATCTCTGAATGAGAGGGCTTGGGCCGTAGTTCCCACGCGGGCCCAGTGCGGATTGGGAATTTCACACACACCATTGAATTTCTTCGCAGGTGTATGCAGGTTTCCTCAAGATGTTTGCCTTCACCGTAAAGCTCATGGTAAATTTCAAATGTAATTTCGCAATTTGCATTTAGATAAATAACATGACACTACTACACTATGGTCGTACTATTAGCGACTTTATTAGTTTGTTTCTTTTTGCGGAATTAAAGTATTCTGTGAATCGTGAATTTCAATTGATCCACGCAAGCAAAACCACGAGTAAAAGTTAGTAATGAAAGAAATAATGTTGAAAGGGGGTTGCTACAAAAAAAATATGTTTAATTATTCGGTGGTATATTTACCTTTTGTGTAAGAATTCAATTTTACTAATGTTGTTCTGCACCAGGAAAGACATCAACGCGTGCGTGCGTTGGAACTTAGCAGTATTGTACTGCATCCCAATAGCAAAACATAAGACCGCATAACGACCGCTTTAGCCTAGTTGGTAGTGACCCTGCCTACGAAGCAAGAGGTCCTGGGTTCAAATCCCGGTAAGGGCATTTATTTGTGTGATGAGCACGAATATTTGTTCTTGAGTTATGGATGTTTTCTATGTATTTAAGTATTTATTTATTTATATAAGTATGTTTATCGTCGTCTAGTACCCATAGTACAAGCTTTGCTTAGTTTGGGACTAGGTCGATTTGTGTAAGATTGTCCTCTAATATTTTTATTTTTAATTTCGACCGTTTTAATGCAGCTTTTTTATTTTATAGGATAATAGAATATTATTTTTTTTTTAATAAATGGTTTTTGTCCAAGGCGACTAATGAGAGTTTCTGTATTGCTAGATGGCACTAGTATCGTGAAGTTCGTTTGACAAATTTGACATTTGTATCACGTTTGGTCTTGGTTTATTTTATAACAAATGAGCCAATCGCAAGTACGACTAACGTCAAACGGACCTGACGATACTAATAATACCCTTTAGTTAAATTGTACCTCTCTACAGTGTTTACCTGTGGCTGGTATGCAAAGTTGATTCACCCTACCTGACGATACTTAATACCTTCAATAGTTCAATTGTACCTCTCCACAGTGTTTACCTGTGGCTGGTTTGCACTATGCAAAATTTATTCAGCCTTATAACTAAATGAGCCAATTGCAAGCTAGACTGTAAACTCAAACGGACCACACGATACTAACGCCATCTAATGATATTCTCAAAACTAAAAATCGTTACACAATGAAACAAATTTGATGATTTCTGTTTTATTTCCCATTAATAATAAATAAACAGTATTAACAAACACAATAAATTGAGTATCACAATATCATAAAGCTTTGACTAGACGTTCACGTCACCACCACCCTTTGGACGCCGAGGACCATCCTTTCGAATGCCCATGACTAACGGGCTTCCTGTAAGTGACAACTTTAGGCACTGTCACCCATTTCGTGACATGCACCACCTTGGGTACCGTCACTGCTTTCTGCACATGCACTATCTTCTTGACTGTGGCATATCTTGGTTTGCCACAGCCGTAGCTGCCGCAGCGAGACGGCGCGGAGTAAATAGGCGCGGAGTGGTAAGAACGTGCGGATTGACATCCGTGGCTGCCGCAGGGGCTATGTGAATGACTTATAACAGGTGCGGAATATCCATGTCCGCAACCGTAGCCGCCGCACGGACTAGCAGGTTGACTTATGATAGGGGCGGAATAGCTTATATCTGGTGCAGGAGCGCTTATAGTGGGTGCGGAATGACTAATAATAGGTGCGGGAGCGCTTAAAATGGGTGCGGAATGGCTTATAACAGGTGCGGGAGCGCTTATAATGGGCGCGGAATGGCTTATAGCTGGTGCGGGAGCGCTTATGATGGGTGAGGAATGTCCATGTCCGCAACCGTAGCCACCGCAAGGGCTAGAATGGCTTACAGCTGGTGCGTAACTTGAAATTGGTTCTGGGGCCGGTGGAGAGTAAGAGGAGATTGGAGCAGATTGACTCCAACTTGAAGATGGTAGGCTGGCGGAGATGGAAGGAGAACTCCACCCAGAAGGTGAAATTGGTGCTGAGATCGCTGAGGCTTGGGACCAGGATGGAGATGAGATCGGAGAGGAGATCGGAGAGGAGATCGGAGAGGAGAAAGAAGAAATCGGAGACGAGATAAGAGGGGAAATTGGAGCAGAGATAGGCGCTGACTGGGACCATCCAGACGAAACAGGTGCTGAGCTAGATTGCGACCATCCTGAAGGTAAGGCTGAGGATATAGAAGACGAAGGCGCTGATGACCAACCTGAAGATGCTGGTATCGGCGCAGAAATTTCAGGAGCTGATGCTACTGATTGCGACCAGCCTGAAGAAATCGGTGCAGGAATAGCCGGGGCTTGTGACCAGCCAGATGGCTGACTGGACCAGCCAGTTGGAGCAGAAATAGCTGGTGCCTGAAGGCTGGAGGACGAGTAGCTGCTGCCAGCAGATGCGTAGCTATTTGCATAGCTAGACTGCCAGCCCCCTCGCTTCACTCGTTCCCCTGAAGCGATCACTAGCAGAAAGCATGTTGCTATCTGAAATGAAAAAAATAGACGTGAGAAACGCATAAATAAACAAATTGAAATCGACTATATATGTATATAATTGGAATGACTATATCATGGGCAGGGATGTTAGGAAATAAATCCGATCCGCATTGGCGATCCCTGTCTCAAATAGCGTATATTTACTATTAAATACATTAGATGTATTTAATTTAATAACCTGTTTGAATAAATATACCTTGTTGAGTTTCTTGCTGGATTCTTCTGAACAGGGTTTTTCCGAAGCAATAGTAGATTCTTCGACTTTCATATGAGCATCAATTGATGCCTAAATTGAATAAAGAATTTTAACTTTGACTTTGACAAAAAAAATTGTGCCATTGTTTTATTTGACAAGAAAAATCTTGACGACTGGCTTGCCCAGTGGTTAGCAAACTTGACTACGAAGCCTGAGTTCCCAGGTTCGCCCCGGTCGGGGCAGATATAACATGATAAGTATGAAAAAAATACAATACAATGTTTATCCTCGAGTCTTGGGTGTTATATATTTATGTATCAATCAATCTATTTAAATAGGTTTATCCGTTGCTTATTATAGTCGACCAAGAAATTCTTTCACCACCCTAAGGTTCAATATCAGTTGTACAGCTTAACCCTTAAATTGGCAAAATTTCTAAAAGTCGGGTATTCAAACCCTGTCTGAAATTAGAAGTCCTGACAATTCTATATATAAAAAAAATACAAAAAGATGGTATTAAATAATGTGACTTGTGTGGTATAGTCGACCAATAAACTCCTTTACCACCCTAAAGTTCAATGTCAGTTGTATGACTTAAGATATCAAAGGCTATTTTCACTCACAAGTCAGTGTGACAATCAGCCTTATTGTTTTTATTCTGATGTAGGAACTGTCACAAAAAATGGTAAAGCACTTACTTGGTCGACTATACATTGCCAAATTAAGGGTTAAAAGATCAAAGACTACAATATTTGCAAGTCAATGTGGCAATCAGCCTAATTGTTTTTCTTCTGAACTGTCATAAAAAATGGTAACGCACTTACTTGGTCGACTATACGTATGACACGAACGTTGCATCATGGTTTCAACTCAATTCTAGGTTACCTCTACTTCTTGTTACCTCAGGACTCTATCCTTTTTACACTGACTTGGGAACTACTGTTCTCTTTAATTATTATCGATTAATACTCACAATAGATCTCATGGCGTCGCGGCACCTAATGCCGTCCCTTGCACGCATCTGCAGGATTTATACAAAGCTGCGCTTGCGCAAGCGGCCTCGCATATTTATATTATGTTATAATAAACACTTAATATTCCATAAACTTACTAATTTCAATGTCAAATGTCTTAGGTAAAAATTAAGAGAGATTTATTCTATTGAACCGTCTGTTTCTATAAGGAGGTCCTACAGCAATCTACAGTATAAATCTACGAATTCAGCATAACCTATTTCCTAACCTGAGCTTACAAGTATTAAATAGTCTTGTAGGGAAGGCACTGGGGCTGTATTCGGGAACGGCCCAAGACGAGCGATAAGATTGGTCCATTGACCAGGGATAGACAAGGAGAGCTATCCAGTCACATAACTGACCTCCCGAACCTCAAACTCTTTAATAAAGAGTCACTGCTTTGCGAGAGGTTCTTGAGGTCAGCGTCTTCCAGCTGCCTAATCTGAAGATGATGTGTAAAATAGAGCGATATTTAGTGGTATAGCTAAACCGTTTAAATGAGTGCAGTACAGGGGGCTGGGGGGGTATGACGACAAAGGGGGCCTAGAGAGGTGCGGGCGGCAGGGGCACGAGACGCTTTATAGCTATAGCACGTTTATAGATATCGAAAAAGTACGGAATAATCATTGACTGGATGGGGCTCTGAAGCTTATCAAATGTCGTATCCCGTCTTTTATGAAAATCGACTGAAAATCCCAATGACCGCATGGCGTGGCGTGGTCGCAGAATTGCAATTGATTTTAGTTCTATGGATGTTAGTTATCCTTAGATTTTCGTAACATGTATAATACGAGGTTGAATGCTTTAGAGCCCCACGCGATTATACACTGTGTTATAGTCATAGTAAAGACAGGTTGGATCAATGGGATAGTATCATTTCGTCTAAAACGCAACTAGTACTAGTGGTAACCGGTCTAAAACGCTGCTAGTCTAAAACGCATCTCGTCTAAACTGCAACTGGTCTAAGTAGCTACCAGTGGGTATGTATTACAATACCGAAGTACGAAAGACCGAATGTATTAAAACATCGAATGGGTCAAAAGACCGACACGATTTTTTTCTGAAACCGTTAACTTTTTAAGATTGTTATAAAACAAACCTAACCTAACCTAACGGGTTCTGTATGATGCCGTTTTAATAAATTCTGAGAAGTTTACCGTTTCAGAAAAAAATCGTGTCGGTCTTTTGACCCATTCGATGTTTTAATACATTCGGTCTTTCGTACTTCGGTATTGTAATACATACCCCTACCAGTCTACGTCGCTACTGGTCTAAGCAGTAAGTGGTCTAAAACGCAGCTGGCCTAAGAGTACGTGGTCTAAGCCTTAGCTGGTCTAAGTAGTAAGTGGTCTAAGCCACAACTGGCCTAAGTAGTGTCTCGTCTAAAATGCAGTAGGTTTAAGTAGCCATTTGACTAAACATTTGCTGTTTTCTAAAACAGGAAGCAGTCCAAAATAACTCGACTAACAAAATCGTAATTTTCTAGTAGCAAAATTTTCATTTGTGTTTTTTCCCAAATGCTTTTCAAATAAATAAATAAATAAATATTAGGGGACAATCTTACACAAATCGACCTAGTCCCAAACTAAGCAAAGCTTGTACTATGGGTACTAGACGACGATAAACATACTTATATAGATAAATAAATACTTAAATACATAGAAAACATCCATAACTCAGGAACAAATATTCGTGCTCACCGGGATTTGAACCCAGGACCTCTTGCTTCGTGGGCAGGGTCACTACCAACTAGGCTAAAGCGGTCGTTTTTCTCACTACAGTTTTTTACTGAAGCTTATTTTCACAATCGCGTTTTTTCCCAACTTTAATCGACACAGAAACATAGGTAGGTTTAGGTTATGTTAAGTTTGCATCGGCGCGAAGGGCCAAAAGCACACAGAAGGAGTCCGTCGACACTGTTCCTTTGTCAATTCAAATTCGGAAAAACCGCTACTGTGAAAATAAGCTTCAGTAAAAAACTATAATGAGAAAAAAAGCATTTGGAAAAAAATGCGAATGGAGATTTTGCTTCTAGGTATAGTCGGGGTAAGAAAAGGTTCGTCACTTTTCGACTCTATGTCAACGAATTAAGGTCGAAAAGTGACGAACCTTTTTTTACCCCGACTATATTAACGATTTCGGTAAATTGATGTAAAACCGTCATAATAAAATGTGGAATGGTTTTAGCGGATGGTAGGGCAAGTTTGGCTGAATCTTGTGAACTCCATAGGGCTATGAGTGTGTTCATAGTTCATGGCGTATAAGGTTCTTCAATCAAACGTGTCCAATCATTTGCCGAAACGAAATATTAAAACAACTTGTATACCTGGATTATTAAAAAAAACTTTTGTAAGTTTTCGGAAGACGTATATGCGCAGACGCAGCTTGAAGGCGAGTGGTAACTGAACCAGATATTTATGTGGCTTGCAACATCAACGTGTAAATTTAACGCGGCCGTGCTTAAGCCGGGGTAGCCTAGTGGTTTGACCTATGGTCTCTCAAGCAGAGGGTCGTGGGTTTATACCCCGGCTCGCACCTCTGAGTTTTTCGAAATTTATGTGGGTGAAACAACTTACCAAACCCTGACCTAATTTTCTTCTCCATTTTCGCCATTTTCTCAACGTTCCAGGGCAGTCAGAAGTAACTGTATCAGACTTGTCTTTTTTCGAACTTCACAGGCACGGAGACTCGACTTTTAAACTTACAACAACGACTTCGACGACTGTGGCTAAAATTATTACCAGTTTATACAGGGTTATTTGTAATTCACTAGCAACCTTTTAACCCTAAACTCCTACCACTTAAACAAATGTTTTTTGTTTTACGGCTTTTGTCATAACTTAATATTTTTGGTGTAATAACGTTTTGAAAATTTGAGATTTCCTCTTATTTTTACGATACTCTGTGTATTTGTATGGGAAAAAAGTGCTTCATTTTAAAAAGTCGTAAAACAAAAAGCATTTGTTTGAGTGATAGGAATTCAGGGTTAAGAGGATGTCAGTGAATTAAAAATAACCCTGTATATATTAGTAGGGATGATGATGATGATGATGATGAATCATGTACAAGCCAATTTGCAGAAACGTGTAAAATTAAATGATTGCATTTAAGCATCGTCCACTAGGTATATGATAGATAGATAATTTATGAAGAGGTGTGGTATATTTGAAATGCTAATTCGCGCATTAAAATGGCCGCGTCAGATATGCGAACTAAACTTAATAATGTATTTGTCGTAAAGAACTTTTATGGTTAAACCGAAATAAGAATGACTTTGTGCTCACCTTCATAAAAGTTATTCGTTGACCTTAAGCATTATTATTGTTTTATTTATATAAAACTGTACCGTGATTAGCTCGAAGAATCGCTAGACTCAAGTGGCAGTGGGCAGGGCAAAATCGCTCGTAGAACTGATGGCCGATGATGCCGAATTGTTGTGTTCGAGTGGCGTCCGCGGACCGGAAGACACAGTGTAAGTAGGCCTCCAACAAGATAGAGCGATGGCCTGGTTAGGGTTGCCGGAACGCGTTGGATGCGGATGACGCAGGACCGATTTGTTTGGCGAGCCCCGGGGGAGACCTATGTTTAGCAGTGGTCTTTCGGCTGAAATGATGATGATGATTATGATGCACCGTGATTGACGCCGTCACCTGATGGGAAGTGCAGATGCTAAAGGTGTATCTCACTGGTTCAGTAACAGCCTATTCACTCTAGCCATGAAGAACCCTAGGTAGGGTAAGCCTAGATTTATTATTTACACAAAAAAGAAATTGAAAGCCGGGTTGTCTTATTTCATCATCTCTGTTTCACCATCGTACAATCACGCCTCTGTACCACATCAATATAACAACGCTTTCGCGCTGTTGGGTCTGCCATGGCGCTGCAGCGCATCGGGGATGTTTGCGGAGGCGCAGACGGATGGCTTTACTGCCATAATGCGCAAGCGATGCGCCTCCCTTCTGGTGCGGCTCCGTGGCAGCCCCATCAGGATCCTGAGCGTGTTCGTGGACCGCTGGGACACCGCGTTGATGCATCGGTGGTCACAGCTACATATCCTCCGTGAACCGTGATTCACATAATAATTTATCATGCAACTAAACTAAAAAGTCAATCACAAATATTGCAGTTGGCTGGTTAACCCGACGCCATAACTGTTGGTTGTTCATGTTTGTTTACATTAAGTTAACTACCTAAACATTTCT
Source organism: Archips xylosteana (assembly GCA_947563465.1). Taxonomy (NCBI): domain Eukaryota; kingdom Metazoa; phylum Arthropoda; class Insecta; order Lepidoptera; family Tortricidae; genus Archips; species Archips xylosteana. The sequence continues at coordinate 20,161,614 of OX387357.1, forward strand.
AATTATAGTACCACGTTTAAAATTTTACCCTGTATAACTAAATGAAACCATGAAACTTATTTTATTCTTATAATTGAAACGGTTATAGCAAAATAAACACAGTTTAGTAATAGTGATATAATTTATTTTGTACATGTTTAGGCATTTACAATGTTATCAGTAGGATATAGTAGGTAGGTAACTTAGCAAAACAAAATGTGACATTTGCACAGTCGTAACGTATAATAAAAACTTGTCCGAAATTTCTCCATTTGCCACAGCTTTCCCGGATCTGTTCTAACTTCTAGAAGCTACCACCATCCGTTGCTCCAACCTCTATTCCATCCATTCCACCCACTGTTCCACCGAGACGACCCATACCACCCCGGAGAGGTGTATACGCGGCGGACGATCGGTCTGGAGTAGACCGAGTACGATGGCGACCAGCCGATGTAGCCTGCTGTGGCCAGCCCAAGGGCCAGGAGTAAGATGAAGGCCTGAAATATAAAACATGGTCAAAGTCAGTTTTAATAGTGGTAAAGCCATGTTGTAGATAGCCGCTGCATCACGAACAGAACACCGGCGTGAAGCAGCAGTAATCCAGTACCTCTACCATGAGTTACACTAGTTTACAGTGACCGTACTCGCTAGCGACGGCGTAAATGATTTGTATGGAGAATTGTGTACAGCGCCTCTAGCGGTCACTTACGGAAGTACAATTCTCCATACAAATCATTTACGTCGTCGCTAGCGAGTACGGTCACTGTAAACTAGTGTAACTCATGGTAGAGGCACTGCTTGCGTTTCGTACGGTCAGTGAGAGCGCCGGGGGCCCAATACCTCCCCTCCCTCTCCCATTCCATCACCCCTATTCCCTCTCCTTTTTAAAGGCCGGCAACAGATCAGTGACTCTCTTTGAGTTGTTAATATTAGATATATTATATTACTAGCTTTTGCCCGCGACTCCGTCCGCGTGGAATTAGTAATTCGGGCAGCTTATTTTTTTATCCAATTTGCTTTTTCATCAATTATGGCTCTCCTTAGTTCAACGATATAAAAAAAATTACCCCGCCCCCCGCAACGCCCCCCCCCCGTCACCGTCCCCCCACCGAACACCTCCCCCGCACACCCGCGTTCACATTCACCACCGTACTACTCCCAAGTCACTACTTCTAAAAACTGTTCTATAAATTCTTAAAATAGACGTATCTTTCTTATTTGTGAACCGATTCAAATGAAACAAACACTAAATGTTAATCCAAGAAAATACCAACATATCAGTTAAAACCGCATCCTTCTAGGTTAAGCCGTTTCTGAGATTAGCGCGCACAAACGCACAGACAAACAGACAGAGTAAATAGCCCTAGTGACAGTTTTTCTCAAATATCTTCAATGTACTATCGCCCCAAGCGCCAGATAACCACCTTAAAGGCCCAGTTTGCGTGCAGTGGCTAGACATCTGTCCATAACAATCCATAGCAATAAACATCAACGGCTGCAAGCAAATTTGTTTTGAAAATGGGTATCTGACGTCTGGGGCGATGGTACAGACACCGACTTGTTACAGATTTATTATATGTATAGATTAGATGACCCGCTTGTTCGTTTGCCTGCCTCTCATAATAATAAAAAAAGTCAGAAAAGCTGAAGTCATGAAACTCTTCAAGATAATGCCTGTTCACGTCGATACGTAGGTCTCTTCGTTCCGCCAGAGAATACATAATTAAGACGCTGTCAACACTACCGTCGGCGCACACTGTCTATTTGTATCGGAGTAAACGAGATGTCGCTATTACTGGGCAGCCGGCTATATTGAAATTTATCGGGCAAATATTTAATTAAAAAAAAACTGTGGATTTGTTGTGAAATATGACTCGTTAGCGGTTTAGGTATGAATATGTTGACTTCATGTTTTTAATTGCAGACGCATGCGCCAAAAAAATAAAGACATAGAACCGTTTAATGATGATTTTAAGACCTATCTTTGCAATTATTTTCTATCGAGCCGATTTCGTCCAATTATGTATCGAGTCTGTCCACGATCTTTGAAATATGATGAATATTAACATATAATTTTTTTGATGTGCTATAACAAGCAGTTTTCTTAAAAAACTGTTTAAATGACATCAATTTCAACAAAATTAGGTGTTGTCAGCCTCTTAAGTACTAAGTAGAGCTTGTCTAGTTTGAAATGACGCGCCCCACCACCACGTTTGCGCACGGGATGTGGAGCTCAATTTGAGCTACAATAGAGTCTATTGTGTGATTTATATATTTCATACTAAATTAAATACAAACTGAAATATGGATGCACAGAAAAACCCCAGAAAAAAGACCAGCGCTGGGAATCGAACCTAGATCCTCAGCATTCTGTGCCGCGTGCTATTCCCCTACACCACCACTGGTCAGGAGCTTAGACACAGATTCTATACATCGCACATCTCAGTCTGCTAACACTAATCACATTATGCAGTGATACAGCGCCATCTATGTTATACTCTCATCGAGAGACGTCAACACTCTTTCGGAACTATCCGCTCACACGGACAAGAGATGTCGCTACTAAGCCAACTTTTAACAATAATACAAAAAGATGCTTCATACCAAACTTAATAAAAATTTAATTAAATTATAAATTAAACGGGGTTGTCATACAAAAAATGTTATTCAGAGTTTTTAACTCAGTCTTTAAAATGGCGACAATAGATACATGAAATTTTCGTCGATTATGTATTTCTGGTGGGGCCGCTACAGCAACAAATAATAAAAAATTAACTTAAGGGGTCCCGATTAACCAATATAAAATGATCTCACACTGCGTACATTTTACTTAGAAGCATGGCTCTGCTAGCACTGGAATATTATAGTTACGGCTGTTTATGGCATATTTTGACTATTTTTGATATACCTAAAAATTTGCATGGAACCCTGGATGCGCGAGTCTGACTCGCAGTTGGCCGGTTTTCTAATTAGGCGCTTCAATTTGTTTATACACGTTACTACTACATACAAGGAAATTTACTTAAGTTTTTCACTCATACAGGCGAGATATGTGTATATTAAATGCACTTACAATCTGCATGTCGGCGCGAAGGATCAATATGACGTCGTGTGCGCATCTCTGTGCTTATATAGCGCCCTGCGCAGGACCTGCATTTGCATAACAAGTGGTATGTGTACAGTTGACATCTTTGACGATCACCGGTCGTAGATTTAGGTTACTTACTTAAGTTTGGCAAATTATTTTTCCCAAATTGATTCATTTGGCAAATGTTTAATTTCCCAAATGTTTGTTTTTTCTGAAGTGTAAACTATTCAGGATATATTTCAGGACTATTTCTGTAGGTTAGGTTAGGTTTGTTTTATAACAATCCTGAAAAGTTTACAGTATCAGAAAAATAAACAGTTGGGAAATGAAACATTTGCCAAATGAATCCGTTTGGGATAAATAATTTGCGAAACATTAGTAAACTCCCACGCGGGCCCAGTGCGGATTGGGAACTTCACACACACCATTGAATTTCTTAGCAGGTGATGCAGGTATCCTCACGATGTGTTCCTTCACCGTAAAGCTCGTGTAATTTCGCACATAAATTCCGATAAACTCAGAGGTGCGAGTCCGGGATTTGAACCCACGACGCTCTTCTTGAGAGGCCATAGGTCAAGCCGCTAGGCCACCACTGCTTCTAACGGCAAATGTCTAAATATACAATGATTCAAAATGTCTCATTATCAAAATGTATAGTCGACCAAGTAAGTGCTTTACCATTTTTTGTGACAGTTCCTGCATCAAAATAAAAGCTTATTGGCTGATTGTCACATTGACTTGTGAGTGAAAATAGCCTTTGATGTCTTAAGTCATACAACTGACATTGAACTTTAGGGTGGTAAAGGAGTTTCTTGGTCGACTATACAACGGTCAAATTATGTAAAAGTAAACACGTCAGTTTTGTAGTGGTAGAGCCATGTTGTAGCTAGCCGCTGCATCACGAATGGGCCGGCTCGTCCGGGGCAGTACCACCCTCTCACAGAACACCGGCGTGAAGCAGCAGTAATCCTGCTTGCGTTTCGTACGGTCAGTGAGAGTGCCGGGGGCCCAATACCTCACCCCTTCCCTCTCCCCCTTCCCCTATTCCCTCTCCTTTAGGGCCGACAACGCACTGGCATCGTGTAAAGCGCTGCGGGTGTCTATGGACAGTGGTGTTCATTTAACATCAGGTGACCCACTAGTTCGTTTGTCTGGCCTATCTAACATAAAAAAAAAAAAAAAGAACAAATGACAGAAGATTTAGATTCCACAAAAACCTAAAAGCCTGATTGTATGATAGAAAAAAACTAACAAAAGATAAATGGTCAAGATCCCAAAATGCTCAATGCGCATAAAACTGACATCTTCTTTTATTTTAAACACTCAACGGGTTCTATCATCAGATAATCTGCTTTTTTTAAATCCAGCTTACGACATTTTGCCCAAACACTTATCTCGTCGCAGAATAAAATACATTACCTAAAGTTACTTTTATTTTGAAATCACTTGTTTAAATTGATGCAATAAAAACTACTGATGAAATAACTATACATTAAAAATTTAAAAACCACCAACTTTTATGTCATACGTACTTTGATCAATTATAACTGTAGATCCACAGTCGCGCGCCCGAAAATGTCCGAGCCAAATGAGCGCCACTTTGATAAAAGTGGCCTTCTTTTTTCTCAGTACGTTGCGTGAAATTGTCAAGTTTAGCTGTCAAGTGTCAACCGAAATTCGACTGTAATGGAGTAAAGACTAGGTTCAAATTTCTGTGTAGGTGATGATTTTAATTGTTATGCAAACAAATAAAAAAGTTCGGACATTTTTTGAAGAGGATTTTGTTCGGCAATGTGTATCTTCAGTTATAATTGATCAAAGCATACGTATGTTTGAACATAAAGTAAATGCCCATTATGCAGACGTAAGACCCCTTCCGCAGCTAACAAAAGAGCTGATAACTTTGGAACAGCTGAACCGATTTTGATGAAACATATCTAAGAACCATCACCAAGGAACCTGCTTTCTAATAAAAAAAACCGCATCCAAATCGGTGCACCCGTTTAAGAGCTATGATGCCACAGGCAGACAGACACACACACATTGCGGTCAAACTTATAACACCCCTCTTTTTGTGTCGGGGGTTAAAAAAAGAGCCGTGGTAGCCTAGTGGTTTGACCTATGGCCTATCAAGCAGAAATTAGAAAGTCGTGGGTTCGGCTCCGGGCTCGCACCTCTAGTTTTTCCAAAATTATGTGCGAAATTACATTTGAAATTTACCATAGCCTTACGGGGAAGGAGACGTGAGGAAACATTAAATGGTGGGTGTGAAGTTCCTAATCTGCACTGGATCCGTGTGGGAACTACAGCCGAAGTCCTTTCATTACGAGAGTTCTGTGCCCTGCAGGTGGGACGTATATAGGCTGGGATGATGATGATGATGAATGTAAAACTAACTCATAAAACCGGTTGTCTGTAAAGTCGGACGATAGTTTAACGTGACAACGTCATAACAAAACATTGAAAACCCCCCGCACCCCGCATTGTACATCCTGGCATTCGCCGCTCTCTTGCATCTGGCTCTCGCCGCTCTCTTACAACTGGCCCTCGCCGCTCTCTTGCAACTGGCTCTCGCCGCTCTCTTGCAACTGGCCTACTTCGCTGCTCTGTACCTCTACCATGAGTTACACTAGTTTACAGTGACCGTACTCGCTAGCGACGGCGTAAATGATTTGTATGGAGAATTGTGTACAGCGCCTCTAGCGGTCACTTACGGAAGTACAATTCTCCATACAAATCATTTACGCCGTCGCTAGCGAGTACGGTCACTGTAAACTAGTGTAACTCATGGTAGAGATACTGTAGAATGTAACGTTACGTAACGTTACATGTACGTTACAATGAGTCATGTTTTTTCGTGTATGCAGCCGGCGTTCATCGATTTATTAGACGTTGTCACGACAATAGTAAATATGCGACCTACCTAATCAACCTGCACACAATTGAGAAGAAATTCAATGGTGTGTGTGTGAAGTTACCAATCTCATTCTGAGAGGAGGCCTTGGTCCTGCAGAGGGACGTGTATGTACAGTGGGTGATGATGATTAGTCGTTAAGCAGATGCAGACCATTAAGATGTTAATAAAGCTTGTAAGGTGTGGTAAGTAGAGGGCTAAACAAGTGCCCTATGAAGTTGAACATCAAATTTGTTTGCTTATTGATTATGATATGTTCGCGACTAGTATAGTTCAAGTCTAGCTTTTGCCCGCGACTTGGTTCGCGCACACAACTCCCAGTCTCTAGCTCTAGGGAAATTCCGAAAATCCCTTCTTACCGTACCTCTAAAAATGCTGAAAAGCTTTCCTTGCTTTTTTTTTTTAAGGTTGCCTGGAAGAGATCGCTTCGAAGCGATAAGGCCGCCCATTGCTTACCTTATTTCATTTTCATGTACTTGTTTTTCTGTATTGTATTATTTGTGGTGTACAATAAGTCATTGTATTGTATTGTATTTAGACCTTAAGCTACTAACTAACATATTTGAGTCCTTGATACTTGAAATAATAATAATCATTATTATAATCATAGAGCGTCAATTGATGCCTAAATTGACTAAAGAATTATGATTTTGACTTTGTCTTTGAATCACCTATTTGCATGCCTAATTTGAAGTCTCTAATAATTATAGTTACGGAGATAGGACACTTTGAAGCGAGAATATCCCATAATCCCATTTATTTGCTATCGGAATCAAATAAATATGAAGTATAAATGTAGATCTGCTTAAAAAAAATAAATTACTTGTCGGATTCTTATCAACAGAGTTTTTTTCCGAATTGATGATAGATTCTTCGACATTGCTTATAGCCTAAATGGGTCAATCACCTTTTTTTTGTCAACGATTTTCTGCTACTTTCTATGAAAACCGAAATAATTAAAAAACTGATTATTTTTCCTTATTTAAAGTATACTTTTCAAAACGCTAGATTGTTGTAGTCAATAATGGTATAATTGCCATATTTATTTTATTTTGTTTAGCTTCTATTTCGTGGGTGACCCAGGGGACAATGATGTCCCCGAAATTTGTATGAAAATAGTGGTATGTCCCCTGGGTGACCGGATTTTTTCATAGAAATACTTATTTTTTCTGGTTTTCACATACGCACTATGATAAACAGTTTATTTAATTACTACAAAATCATGGTTTCACTAACCAGAGATTACAGAGTTACTTGTAAAGGAGTAAATAGAAATTTACAAGAAAAAGTTGATTGACCCAAATTCAATAAAGATACTTTGACTTTCGTCGTCGTCGTAGTCGTGGTTTCAACTATGGCCTCTCAAGCAGAGGATCGTGGGTTTGAGCCGAAGCTCGCCCCTTTGAGTTTTTTTGGAATTTGCGTGCAAAATTACATTTTAAAATCAAAATCTGTGCATTCGGTTCATATTTGGTCTACGTAAGTACGATCATGTTTTTTATTTTCGATCACAGCTCAAGTGGCTCCCAATCCGCCTTCACCAAAATTCACACATTCTACACCTTCTCTACGGCATTCTTTTTAATCCTGCAACTCCCTGCTACCTCAAAGAGCGCTTCAACTATGTTACTTCTGTTCGATGATCTCAGAACTTTCTTCTTGCTGTCCCTCTTTCTAATTCTAAATTCTATGTGTACTCTTTTACTGTCCAGGCTATTCGGTTATGGAACTCCCTACCAATAGACCTACGGCGTGCTAAATCTTTGCCCATTTTTAACCGACTTCAAAAAAAGGAGGAGGTTCTCATCATGACTGCCTAAATGGATGGCTTCATCAAGGTGGAAAGGAAGAAGCCCGCTTGTCGCAATCAGTGCGGCACCGCCCTGACCGGACCGAACCATCTGCTGCGTCCCGCGACACCGACGACGCAGCTGCACGTGTCCTGCCTGCATCACTCCACGAAGGTCACGGACATCGTGGAATATGTGCGTGTGAAGACCAAGCTCACTCTGAGGGTTGAGCGGTTGGAGTCCCGCCATGATGTGAATTTCAATTCATTTGTGGTGAGGGTTCCGACTGATCAACTGTCGACTTTCACAAGAGAGGAGTTTTGGCCGAAAGGTGTCGCTTACCGGCGGTTTCGTGGCCGGTTAAGTGACACTGCAAAAGTGCCCACGTCACAGACTTCACGTGCTTGTAATTAGGTTGTTAATTAAGTGTAATATAAATATGTATGTTAGTCTTTAAGGTATTTTTATATGGGCCTATGCAGCCTGAAATAAAATTATTCTATTCTATCCTATTCAATTCGGTTGTATGTTATTTTTTAAATCTATGCTTAAGCAACACTATCTATTGTCCTGTGCTTGAGAATTGCATTATAGTCCATTTATTTACAAGTAGTATATTGTGTATCACTTATCTATGCATGTTTTATTATGACGTGTATTATTGGATGTTTTCAGTTGTTTTAATAAAATGTTTGTTTTTTATTATTATTTATTAAATTTTATATTGCACCACCTACTGAAATGCATTCCTTGCTTTCTTTTTTTTTAAAGTTTGCCTGGAAGAGATCGCTTCGAAGGGGAAATTCCTCCCTTTGCTTGCCTTATTTCTTTTTTTCATGTACTTGTTTTTCTGTATTGTATTATTTGTGGTGTACAATAAAGAGTCATTGTATTGTATTGTATTAAGTTTACCTTCAGCTTTACGGTGAAGGACCTGCATACGCGAAGAAATTCAATGCTCTGTGTGAAGTTTCCAATCTACTCTGGGCCCGCGTGGGAACTATTGTCCACGCCCTCTCATTCTGAGAGGAGGCTTGCGAATTGCAATGGGACGTATAATAACATGAATGGGAGAGCTTGGGCCGATGTTCCCACGCAGGCCCATCCACGGAAGACATGGAGAGGTGTGATTCAAAGCATTTCAAGTAATAACAGTTTACACCACCACACTACACAGACGGACGCACACACCCACAGACTTTCACACATACATATTAATCAATCCCATCTCAAGATTTACGCATCTTCCAAAAGCTTTTCATCCTTCAAGGAAATCTAGTCGATAGAATTTTCTGTACGCAACGATGTTGACAAAGTGATCGGCCGATAGCTTGCGCAAGCGGCGTCCGACGATACATTTATAATCTAATAACTGGGTTAATGACACGTACCAAGGTCAATATTAAAGAAGATGTTGTGATAGAGCCATGTGGTTGGACTGGTTGGTGTGACGTAGAATTTTTCAAAGGGCAGAAGTATTATTACCGGGGATTTTTTCACTGCTCTCTGCTAAATTTCTTTGTTTTAGATAATTTCTTTTCGCTCGTTAGGTAAAGTTCATCAAAAATAGTTTACAACGATAAATTGCACTTAAGGTAAACATATCTCTGTGCTTGACCTTCCACCTTCAATCTTATGTCTTAGTAAGACAGGTGACATATGGGTTCCATCTACTGGAGGGTTGAGGTGTCGAGCATTGGTATTAACGATTAATGGAACCAATGAACAAGACACGACTGCGTCATCGCTATATGTCGCAAAAATAGAGAATCTTAGTAGATTGTGGTGTAAGTGGTCTACTTAACAGGGTCTTTCTTAGTAACTCTATAAAATCTCTTTTGTCTCATAGAATGGAATTTGCGTCCTCCGGTCACTGCATTACAAAGCACTGTGTTCTAAATAATCCTAAGTAGTAAAATTAAGGCCTAGCCTATTATTTACTCTAACAACTGGATCCTAGAGATTATGGTATAGTTCAGAATAAAAATAAAGTTTAGATTAAAGAATACATTTATTTGGTTTGAGGGTTGTTAAAATTGGCTTACAATATAATTTACCAGTAGCCTGAGGCATACCTCGGGGCGGATAACACTTTGGAGTGGAGGGGAGCATGGAGCGACGTATGCAGGGGAGCGGACTGCAGGAGGGGATCAGAATGTAAAAGGGGAGCAGAATGGAGAGAGTGGGATAAGAGAGGGGCGGAATGGAGCGAGGAGGATAGGAGAGGGGCAGAGTGGAGAGAATGCGATAGGGGAGAGTATGCGAGAGACGAGGAATGGAGACCGTGGGAGCTCAGCAGCGGAGCGGAATGGACTCCATGGGACAGTAAAGGCGCAGAGTGGAGACCATGGGAGCTTAATAAAGGAGCAGAGTGGAGTCCATGAGAGCTCAGCAATGGAGCTGAATGCAGAAGAGGAGATGAGTGCAAGTGAGCGCTGGCATACGGGCGCAGCAGTGGTGCGGAGTGCAGAGAATGGGCGTTAAGGAGTGGGGCAGAATGGAGAGAGTGTGAGCTCAGGAGAGGGGCAGAGTGGAGCGATTGAGAGCTTAGCAATGGGGCAGAGTGCAGGGAATGTGAGTTCAGGAGTGGGGCAGAGTGGAGCGAGTGAGAGCTTAGCAGTGGGGCAGAGTGCAGGGAATGTGAGCTCAGAAGTGGGGCAGAGTGGAGCGAGTGAGAGCTTAGCAGTGGGGCAGAGTGCAGGGAATGTGAGTTCAGGAGTGGGGCAGAGTGGAGCGAGTGAGAGCTTAGCAGTGGGGCAGAGTGCAGAGAGTGAGAGCTCAGGAGTGGGGCAGCTTGCAGAGAGTGAGAGCTCAGGAGCGGGGCAGAGTGCAGTGAGTGTCCCAGCAGCGGTGACTGCAGCGATGAGCTGAGAAGAGACGCCGAGTGGAGAGACGGGCTGTGCAGTGGGGCGGAGAGGAGACCGCCGGGCTCGCCGTATATGCCGCGCTTGTCACGGGGCTCCGCTTTGTCGCTGGCGGAGGCCGACGCCGCGAGGACTAGAAGTGCACACACCTGGAGGAAACGATTTAACATATAATAACAAGAATACTAATCATCATCACAGCCTATGTATATGTACGTCCCACATCTGGTAGTTCCCACGCGGTCTCAACGCGGATTGGAAACTTCACACACACCATTGAATTTCTTCGCAGGCGTGTGCAGGTTTCTTCACGATGTTATCCTTCACCGTAAAGCTCACGGTTTCAAAAGTAATTTTGCACATAAATTCCAAAAAACTCGGAGGTGCGAGATTGGGCTCGATCGAACCCACCACCCTCTGCTGGAGAGACCATAGGTCAAACCACTAGGCTACCACGGCTTAGGTTGACAACAATAACAATTTGAAACTAATAACTACATGTTTATTAATTAAAAAGTTTTCGTTTTTGTTCGCTCAACGAAATAGTGCACCTTATTCAGTAGCGGTGTGGGAGAGATTTTTTGTTAAAAACGCGGTAGTGTGCGGACGTTGTGCAGTGTTTCTAGAATTATTTTTACTTTGGAGTGTTACGAGGCTTTTTATTGGTCAACGCAGTTATTTTTGATTCCTTGTTCCTCTTATGGTTGTCATACGGGAGGGCCCAACCCACTGGGCGGTTCTTGAGTGAAACAAATATAGTTTGATATTCTGCCTCCATCGTGATTTGAACCCCGGTCTCCGGATTCGCTGTTACTGTTATTTTTTTATTTTTTTTTTTTTTTATTTAAGTTTAAAATTTTCTCAGTTTTTCTTTGCAAATTACTTTCATATAAATAAATTAACCTACTTGTTAAAACTGGGTCAAATTAAGAAATTCCCACATAATCATTTGATTCTTTAACCTACGGCACTTTTGATAAAATATATAAAATTCAACTTACGAATAATTTCATTTTTTCGCTGTGATGTTTGACGTTTCCAGGGATATTGTTGCCATGTGTCGCCTCACTGTGAGTTTTATAGCAACACCAGCAATTAACAAATGAGGTGATGCAAGCCGCCCTGTTAGCATCCCACCTCCGAAATGGTCTAGTTGTGAGGAAACTCTGTCGCCACTTTAATGTCAATGCTACACATTTAAATTAGAATTTTGAATGTTAATTGATTTTGTAGGAAACGATCTGATTGATAGACAGTGGACATCAATCAGATGAGATGCGGAGACATTGCGGTGATTTGAAATATGGTGTTGATAACTTAGTTGGTCGGTTGGCACGACTATTCACGTCCTATTGCTGGACCTATTGATTCCTATTGAATTGCATCGCAAGAGTGTGCCGATTTCCTCATGACGTTTGTCCTCATGGTAAATATCAAATGTAATTTCGCACATGAATTACGAAAATTTAGTAGTGCGGGCACGGGGTTGAACCCGCGATTCTCTACTTAAGAGGCCATGGGTCCACTAGGCTACTACAGCTTACGGTGTCGATGATGTGATATCTAATATACTATAACTAGCTGTTACCCGCGACTCTGTCGGCAAAGTATTCTTTGGGGTACGAAATAAAGCCACGACCTATTCACAGACCTACCAAGAATAGACAAAAAATTTCATAAAAATCGGTCAAGCCGTTTCAGAGGAGTTCGATAACAAACACACCGTGACACGAGATTTGTATACATAAGAAGAAGATTATAAAGCTGAAGAGTTTGTTTGTTTGTTTGGTTGAACGCGTGTGTTGCATAGTACATTTATCGAGGAAGGCTATAGGCTATATAACATCACGCTACAACCAATAGGAGCGGAGCATCAATGATTAACGCAGAAGAAGTCGCGGGCACCAGCTAGTTCCTAATATACAGAATCTAGAGACATGCCAAACGGATTAGCTCGTTGAAATGGCAATGGGCAGGCCATATAGCACGCAGAACAGATGGCCGTTGGGGCCCAAAAGTTCTGGAATGGAGACCTCGGACTGGCAAGCGCAGCGTGGGACGTTCACCAACGAGATGGACGGACGATTTGGTGAAGGCCACGGACAGGTTCAGGGTGGATGCAAGTCGCTTCCAACCATAATGATTGGGCATCAATGAGGGAGGCCTATGTCCAGCAGTGGACGTCCATGGCTGAGATGATGATGATGGTGAGAGACATGATCAGGAGCAACCCTAATCAACTCAGCTAATTATAAGCTAACGCATCGTAGTATTGATTAATGTGATTAGTGTTCATTTGCATTTAATTTTTTGTCGTCTGATATCTATGTGGGTTAATAACATAAGTACTAGTAATTTTCATTAAAGTACAAAAATGCGAATGTTTCTCTCATCATATCACCTTATAGCATAACTAGCTGACCCGGCGAACTTTGTTCCGCCTTAGAGTAGAGGCAAAAAAATGAAACCCATCCTCATACATCCTCTTGCAACGCGTTCGCCTCTCTCTTGCAACTGACCTACGCAGCTCATTTACTTACATTGCGTCATCCTTTTTCGTGTATGATTTATTAGACGTTGTCACGTCAAAAATTAGGGGGTGAACCACCCTTAACATTTAGGGGTAAGAAAAATAGATGTTGGCCGATTCTCAGACCTACCCGATATGCACACAAAATTTCTCATGTATGTAAGTTGTTCTCAAATCTTGCAAGTCGAAATTCAATTACTTGTTGCGAATTGGGTTGACGGGATGAGAATGCAAGCTTAGATTATTTATGAAAGTAACAGCAACAAAAACTTATAAACTTTACTAGCTGTTGCCCGCGACTCCGTCTGCGAAGAATAGGGTACTTATAAAAAATAGCCTACGACCTATTCTCAGACCTACCGAATATTGAGAAAAAAGTTTCATAAAAATCAGTCAAGCCGTTTCGGAGGAGTTCCATAACAAAAAGCGTGACACGAGATTTTTATAAATTAGAAGATTTAACGTGGGTATTTTGAATAACAAGTAAAATATATTAGAAATACCTACCACCAAAAACATTTTCATGTAAAGTGTTGCCAAGACGAGACCATATTCCTTGGCGAGCCTTGGGGGAGGCCTATGTTCAGCAGTAGACGTCTTTCGGCTGAAATGATGATAGACCGTTAACTTTTGCCATTCCACAGGAGAGTTGCGAACTAAAAAATGACCCTTATCTGCCTTTATCGCATTGTGATTATATTTGTGATCTACAGTAGACAGTAACTGTAGTGATGGATGATATGGTTGGCTCGCGGCGTTTCCCACGCAATCCCGCCTGCGCCAGAGATGCAAATACGCTGCGTCGATAAATCACCTCAATCGCCTCCATCACATCGTTTTGATGTATTTCGAACCGGTTGTAGTTTCGTAATGTAATTAGCAGATATTAGTGATTAGGTCCATGGAATGTAAAGTTGATGTTAATTCGGTAAACTTTGAAATAAAAAGTTTATAAATTCTTTTACGGAATGTGCGCCGCTTGGCCGGCATCATGCTGAGTTGGGACCATATTACATCTCATCTTTATATGTCCACTGCAGGGCTCAGGCCTCCTCCCAGAATGTCCCTTCTACATCTGATTTTCGTATGGATCAAAGCGACCTTCCATTGGGCCAAAGTCTATCAGAACCACGACTAGCAGAATCTATTTTCTTAAATAGGGATGGAAAAGAAAAGAAAGACAAGTATATATTTTAAAAATTATTATAATTAGGTCTCCAGTCTCATTACATTATCAGAATCTGAACATTTATCAGTATTTTTTATTATTGTTATATATCATCAAAGTCACCTTATCTACGAGAGAGCTGCCAACTGAATATGAACACAAACTTGTAATTTTCAAAACCAATAGACAGTAAAATAATCACATGAACCCTAAACACTATTATACGCTCTTTTTCTGTTTGGATAGTCGTAGAAAGGAATATGGATAACCAACAAAAATAAATAAAAATATTACTTTATTACTTTGATGTTTTTGGCTGTTACTCTACATTATAAATTATAATAGGTACTTACCTACAGTTATTTTATTATACACAGGTACTAAAGTTGTACAGAAAATATTGTTTAGGCACTAAATAAGATGTATAAAATTTCAACAAAGTACAGCTTGTAGGTAGGTGTTTTTGTAACCAGCCCCGAAAAATCTCAAAGAAACGAACAGAATACTGATGATCCTTCATTATTCCCATTCAACTTTATAGACATGTCATGTACCGTAGGCAAAACACAATAGCTCGGGCGACTACGTTTTGTCTGCAATACTAAAACGAAAGAGTTCTATCACAAAAACATTTCATCTTTTACTCCACACATTTCGGTTAGCGTTAGCACCACGTCGACGCGTATCGTTGGTATGCCCACGGCTGAGCAGTGTAAATTCGTCTGATGATAGTGCGCGGCTTATGGTATACCTGCGGCAGGTACGACTGGTACACTTGCGGTAATACTGACGGCTGGTACACTGTCGGTTGGTACACCTGCTGATGGGACACTGTCGGTTGGTACACTTGCTGATGGGACACTATCGGTTGGTATACTTGTTGATGGGACACTGTTGGTTGGTACACGGTGTTGTGGGCTGGTGGTGCGTGGTAGATGACCTGCCGGGAGTGTCCAGGCTGCTCCAAGGTGACTGTGTGTGTGATGGGTACGGACACTGAGTACACGTTGCGGAATTGCTTGTTTATCTCTGTTGACTCTGGGTACTCGATTATTGGTAGCTGGGAAGGGAACAGATAGATAGAATCAACGATTGATGTAATTACAGTTTTAAGGGTGTACTTCCGTTTGGCAAATTATGTTTCCCAAACTGATTCATTTGGCAAATGTTTCATTTTCCAAATGTTTTTTTTTCTGACACTGTAAACTAGTCAGGATATATATATGTATTTCAAGACTATTCTGTAGGTTATGTTAGGTTAGGTTAGGTTTGTTTTATAACAATCCTGAAAAGTTAACAGTTTCAGAAAAAATAACAGTTGGGAAATGAAACATTTGCCAAATGAATCAGTTTGGGAAAAATAATTTGCGAAACATTAGTAAACAGAGTACAGCGGGCGTAGGGCCGTAGGATGTAGGGTAGGGTAGGGTGTAGGGTGCGGGTGTAGGGTGTATTACCGTGCTGGATGGGCGCACGACCGTGTGTACGCTGACCGGGACCGGGTACGCCTGCGTGTGCGCATAACTGCGTTTGTCGCGCTCGCCCTGCGCCACTACTACCGCTGTCAGGATTAGAAACTGAAACAAAAGATATGCGACTATTTTTAATGATTCATATTACATATATTTTCAACATCTGTCCGTCTTTGAACCGTATGAGGTGTCCAATGGTAGCGCAAGCGCGCAGTCTACGCTCAACAGTAATTTTGGCCGTTAAAGGCCGTTAAAACCCGAATTGTTGATGTGGGGACAAAGACCGCCAAACTCAAGTGGGACTGGGCAGGTCATGTCTGCCGGATGCATCCGGATTGCTGGGCCAAACTCACTACTGAATGGGTTCCAAGCGACGGGCACCGGAGCAGAGGTAGGCCTAAAAGGAGGTGGCGGGACGATTTGGAGCGATTCCAGCCGGACTGGCAACACTTTGCAAAAGCCAGGGACGAGTGGAAGAAGAAAGGGGAGGCCTTTGCCCAGCAGTGGGACACTGTATGTATAGGCTATTTAAAAAAAAAAGTACAGTTAACGTCATAAACATACCTATATATATATAGTAAAGTATACTTAAGTCAAAAATAAGCGATCACTTTCGTACCTTATCACTTTCAGTCGTTACATAATTTCGTATGGCTTTTCAAACAAGACGTTAAAGTGACAAGATACATAAGTGATCACTTTATTTTATTTATGACTGTGACCCTACCTGTTTGAAATTCATTTGTAGATTTTATTTATTGTCGTGACGAAATATGTCGCAGATGATTTTTTACAAATTTAATTTCAATAGCAAATTCCTTATCTTAGTCCTTGTGGTCCTTGCCGACACTGACGGATTACACTGCAATACAATCAACTAAACCATATTCGATTATGTAGTTCATTCATGTTTAATATCATAATTATATATAATCAATATCATGAACTCTCTAGTAATACTGAACTAAGAAACAAACTTCAAATATCAAACAAACTGGCTCATACATAATGTGCCAAGTGTAAGTTTATCGTAAAACACTACCTGCAACTGTCTGTTTCCATTTTGGACACAGTTATGTGATTTTAACTCAAACACAATGGAGACTTACACTAGAGACTTTGATTAAAAATTATATAAACCGTATTAAACAATGAACTGAAACAATTACTCTACGTCTCTTTCTTATTAAAATCGGCATTCGTAGTAAACATTTTTTTAAATAAAAAACTAGAAAAACAGCGCCTACATAAAACATAATAGCAACGTACCACGTTCTTCATTTTGCCGCTGAACTCAATAAGGCACGACTCGTCTCTCCGAAATCTATTTCGGTTCTAAGCACAAAAATATACGCAGGTCCTTTTTATATAAAAACGTAAACAACTGTGCTGCATGGCGTCGGAACCATAATATCAAAGCTATAAACAGAACAGGATTCGGCGAATGAGATAACAATAAAATAAATCCTTTACCTTAGATGATATTAAGTTTTAAAGGTGTCGTTTTATGGACGCTTTCGACATTTATAAAGCTTCGATGAAGTTTAAAACTTCATTATTTGATTTAAGTTATTTCTGTAAAAATCAAATTTTTAATAAATTTATCTTTATCTTATCTTTTATTTGAACTACATTATTATTGTTAAATAAAAAGATAATTTTCCTGAAATTAGATTTTAAATATAAAATTTCGAAGATGGACATTATTTTGAAATTTTAATATTCAAACTGCTTTTTATCATTTTACTTTTACGGAAAAACCGTACTTAAATTTTCATGAAATAAAATAACCAAATGTGCACACAGAAACGCAAACTGTGTAAATCTTCGAGTGCTCCGAAGATGAGCTCTGGTTGAGTTCGAAACGCGTCAGTGTAGTTTGATGGTGGTGATAGTTGGGTTTGTGTGATTTGTGTGTATTCGTACAGTGTGAAGGTGGAGAACTGCATGAACACACATTTCTTGCCTTAACGTAACTAACATAAGGTCGCGGGTGAGCAAAGTAATTGTTTCAGTTCCTTAATAGTTTAAGTATGTTGAAAATTTTTTTTGTTTGTTGTTTTTGCCATATAAAATAAAATAAAAATAAATAAAATAAATATTAGGGGACAATCTTACACAAATCGACCTAGTCCCAAACTAAGCAAAGCTTGTACTATGGGCTATGGGTACTAGACGACGATAAACATACTTATATACAGTTGTGGCCATATAATTAAGAACGATTATTTATTGAGATGATTTTTTCAAAGTAACAAGTATAACTAATTGCCCGTATTTTTTTTATTTCTCTCGGTATTGCAAAACTTTTCCGTACTACCGGTACATTCATTTATGCAACATTGTTGGCTAAAAAATTAATAGAGAAACTTTATACATTCGATCTGAACCTAGTATTAGTACTTACTGGCTGGTCACGTAATTAAGAACGCTGAATAGTTTATTATTTTTTCAAATTTAAATAGAGAACACTGTGTGGCTCTGTGGTTGTAGATTATTATTCGTATAATTTTGGCGCCATTTCGTGCTGTTAAAGTCTTAAAAGTGATTACTTCGTATAAAAACAATGGGGAAAAATAAAAGTTGTGATAAATCTACAAGAGAAGTAATAATAAAACTTCGCGAGAAGAATTGGTCGTATAAAAAGATAGCCGACCATCTGCAATGTTCAAAAACAATGGTTTTCCATGCCGTAAAGCATTTTTCCACGTATCAAACTACTTCAAACGTTCCGCGTGGACCTAGACAGAGAAAGTCACCTCGTCGAGATGATCGAAATATCGTTCGTTTGGCAAAACAAAATCCTTTTAAAGGGTCTAATGAGTTGAGAAAAGAATATTTTGGCGAAAACAACCCTTCAGCAATCTCTGCACGCACTATTCGAAGGAGTTTGGTAGAAAATAAGTTGAACGGAAGGATAGCAAGGAAGGTGCCTATGTTGAAACGATGTCATAGGCAAGCCCGACTTGCATTTGCAAGAAGGTATGAAAACTGGACAGTCAGACAGTGGAAAAACGTTCTTTTTTCTGACGAGACAAAAATAAATAGGGTATGTTCTGATGGAAAACGATATGTACGACGCCCTCCGAATAAAGCATTCGACCCAAAGTACACAAAAGTGACATTAAAGCATGGCGGGGGAAATGTGAAAATTTGGGGGTGCTTTTCTGGACATGGCGTTGGACCTGTTAGGCTGATAGAAGGAAACATGGATCAATTCCAATACAAAAATATACTGCAAGAAACAATGTTACCATATGCCGAAGACGTGCTTCCGGTTATTTGGACATTCCAGCACGACAATGATCCAAAGCATACTGCACGCACCGTTAAGGAATTCCTCACATCACAATCAGTTTCAGTCTTAGATTGGCCAGCCAACAGCCCAGATCTTAACCCAATAGATCATCTTTGGTGCGAAGTCAAGAAAAAGATTTCAAATCGACAGTGTGGCAATTTGAGAGAGCTGTACGACGTTTTCTTAGAAGAATGGAACTCTATTTCTCTTGCGAAATGTCAAAAATTGATAGATTCAATGCCTCGCCGGTGTAAAGCCATAATTAAAAGCCGTGGACATGCTACTAACTATTAATTTTAGTTCAAATGTATTAAATTGCTTTTTTTTCTATACCAACTTCACATTAATATGATTTATTTAATCTAAGTTTCATATAAAACAACTCTCGAGCAGTTTAATAAATCGTTCTTAATTATTTGTCCAGCTTCATTACTATTTGAATTTATTAGTACAGAGAACAAATAAAATTTGTAAAAAAAAATGTTAGCAATTATACACTATTATTATTAATCCTGTTTGCTCTATCCATGTGGCTATTTTATAACATAACTTGTTACTTCTAAGAAGGAACACAACTAGACATATGACATGATTTAGATAAAAAAAAATCGGAAACTTCAAATCGTTCTTAATTGTATGACCACCACTGTAAATACTTAAATACATATAAAACATCCATAACTCAGGAACAAATATTCGTGCTCATCACACAAATAAATGCCCTTACCGGGATTTGAACCCAGGACCTCTTGCTTCGTAGGCAGGGTCACTACCAACTAGGCTAAAGCGGTCGTTTAACCATATCTGTACCAATTTTCAAATCAACCTGATCTCTTGAAGTGGGGTGGGTGAAATTCGACATCTAAATTTGAGGATAACTTTTGAGCTTCAATATGATCTGAATCTTGCGAAATGATCATTCAACAAACATTAATCAACCTAGACAATTAATACATAAATATTTGACATAATAATTTTTGTTACTGTAACAGCCATTGACGAATCTATTAAGTATTAGATCGCTGCCGCAGCCGCACCCTCGTTGCTCGTACATCGTCGCCCGCGCAGCCGCCGGCCGGTAAACAAGCTGACACATTTTATTTGACCAGGAGCTTGCCTTCGGAAAATTTCTATTCAAAGTATCCTACTTCCACTACTATACTAACTACTACTTACTAGTATAACATCTTCATAATGCTGGAAAACTTCTTGAGTACTGTATGACCTACGAGTACACGCATGTGTTTTACTACCAAAGAGACGTCAAATTAGCTTCTGCGCTTTAAGATCTTGAGAAACTGAAGCGTGGGGCGTGCGCGGGGAGCCGACGGAGCGTGCCCAGCTCGTTGTATGACACTGAATCATATATATATTGACAAATCCTGGCAGCGCAGCGCAGCGTATAGGATTTAGTGTTACACAACGCGCTAGGCCCGCTTCGTCGGCGTACTAATTGAGATACTTATTAGCAAAAAATATACTACTTAGTTAGTTTTTTCTTAAATATGGCTCTGTCCATTGGAGAACCATTTTGCCAGTGTCAAGAACAAGACGGTTTAAAAACATTGCGACCGTTGTACGGTAAAATAATTTTATACACCGCTCCCGTGTCGATTTATGAGCCACCGGCCAATGAATATCCATAATTGTCCAGGAAATCATTGACCGATGGCCTGACGTTGTAAAAAATATAGGCAATAGAGTCTAATTGCTCCAGTGCCACGCCACAGTGTCGGCCACACCATCCGCTACCTACATGTGGATTGATCTCAACCACAACGCTCAGCGCTCAAGAAGTCTTGAGTAGGCGGGTCACCACTGAGCGACCGGCCTCGCGAGGCAGCTATTTTCGGTTCGATTTTGAGCCCTGTTTCGAACAAAATCATGCCTCATGCGCTTACCGGGCGCGCACAATTCGCTCAGCGGAAACCTCGCCGAGTTTTAATACTTACTTAGGTACTCCTCTGGCGCAACGACCCAAAGTGTGTCTTGGCCTCCAATACCAGTGCACGCCAATGATCCCGGTCCTGTGCCGTCTCTCGCCAGTCATCAGCCTCAAGCTTGCGCAGATCCGCCTCCACCACATCTGCCCAGCGGTATCTAGGGCGACGGTCGAATTTTAATAGTGTCGAATTTTAAAAAACCCATGCCCATTTGGAATTTCTATCAAGCGATAACGGTATTTCTTGTTCCTAAGTTACGTATCTTCGATAACTGTAGATTTTACAAGTTCGCGTTTTACGTCATTAATGCATTCATAGCTGTTATTAATGTGTTAATGTCCCACTTTGAGGTATCCAGTTAGAATGAAAGTAATTTTCCGTTTATAACTTGCCCTAGCAGTTATTTTTACCTTGAGTTTATTAGCGCTTCTGAGCATTTGCTTATTTAAGAGCAAATGAAATATAAAGACAGAATTCAGCGAACAAATATTTTATAATGAAGTCAGGTAACATAAGTAAATAATAATTGAAGTCACTCTTGACTTACTCCTGTGAAAATTTTAGTTTATAGGTAAGTACCTACACCTCGCCTCGTGGAGGCGGGTGGGTTATGTATGCTTAGTATAAGTTTTCCTTCACTTCAATACTTCTCGATCGCGTTTACGTAAAAATTTCAATTCTAGGGAAACATGGACAGCGTCTCCGCGCGCGCGCTTCCATGTTTCCATAGAATTGATTTATTTACGTAAACGCGATCGAGAAGTATTTTGGTGAAGTAAAACTTATACTAAGCGTACAGTACGCTTAGTATAAGTTTTACTTCACCAAAATACTTCTCGATCGCGTTTACGTAAAAATTTCAATTCTATTGAAACATGGACGCGCGCGCGCGGAGGCGCTGTCCATGTTTCCCTAGTAATTGATTTTTTTACGTAAACGCGATCGAGAAGTATTGAAGTGAAGGAAAACTTATACTAAGCGTACAGTACGCTTAGTATAAGTTTTACTTCACCAAAATACTTCTCGATCGCGTTTACGTAAAAATTTCAATTCTATGGAAACATGGACGCGCGCGCGCGGAGGCGCTGTCTATGTTTCCCTAGTAATTGATTTTTTTACGTAAACGCGATCGAGAAGTATTGAAGTGAAGGAAAACTTATACTAAGCGTACAGTACGCTTAGTATAAGTTTTACTTCACCAAAATACTTCTCGATCGCGTTTTCGTAAAAAAACCAATTACTAGGGAAACATGGACAGCGCCTCCGCGCGCGCGCGTCCATGTTTCCATAGAATTGAAATTTTTACGCAAACGCGATCGAGAAGTATTTTGGTGAAGTAAAACTTATACTAAGCGTACAGTACGCTTAGTATAAGTTTTACTTCACCAAAATACTTCTCGATCGCGTTTTCGTAAAAAAACCAATTACTAGGGAAACATGGACAGCGCCTCCGCGCGCGCGCGTCCATGTTTCCATAGAATTGAAATTTTTACGCAAACGCGATCGAGAAGTATTTTGGTGAAGTAAAACTTATACTAAGCGTACAGTACGCTTAGTATAAGTTTTACTTCACCAAAATACTTCTCGATCGCGTTTACGTAAAAAATTCAATTACTAGGGAAACATGGACAGCGTCTCCGCACGCGCGCTTCCATGTTTCCATAGAATTGAAATTTTTACGTAAACGCGATCGAGAAGTATTTTGGTGAAGTAAAACTTATACTAAGCGTACTGTACGCTTAGTATAAGTTTTCCTCCACTTCAATACTTCTCGATCGCGTTTACGTAAAAATTTCAATTCTATGGAAACATGGACGCGCGGCCGCGGAGGCGCTGTCCATGTTTCCCTAGTAATTGATTTTTTTACGAAAACGCGATCGAGAATTATTTCGTGAAGTAAAAACTTATGCTAAGCATACAGTGCCACCTCTACCATGAGTACACTAGTTTACAGTGACCGTACTCGCTAGCGACGGCGTAAATGATTTGTATGGAGTACGCTTAGTATAAGTTTTCCTTCACTTTAATACTTCTCGATCGCGTTTACGTAAAAAATTCAATTACTAGGGAAACATGGACAGCGCCTCCGCGCGCGCGCGTCTATGTTTCCATAGAATTGAAATTTTTACGTAAACGCGATCGAGAAGTATTGAAGTGAAGGAAAACTTATACTAAGCGTACTGAATTGTACTTCCGTAAGTGGCCGCTAGAGGCGCTGTACACGATTCTCCATACAAATCATTTACGCCGTCGCTAGCGAGTACGGTCACTGTGAACTTGTGTAACTCATGGTAGAGGTACTGAAAACAAACATATGTGTCGCACAAGTAAATGTACGACACGTGTGACAGCGAATAAGTAAGTTACATGGTCCTTCTAGAGTTGCAAAAAGTTAGTGTTAAATATTAAGTACAGTGTTTTAACCGCGACAGCTTAACTTATTTGTGAATAATGTACATCATCATCATCATTATTGCAACCGAAAGACGTCAACTGCTGAACATAGGCCCCAAGGCTCGTCAAACAGATCGGCCCTGCGCCATCCGCATCAAATGCATCCGCATTCTCGCTACCTTCACGAGATCGTCGCTCCATCTTGCTAGAGGCCTACCTACACTGCGTCTTCCGGACGCCACTCGAGAACCTGTACAGTTCATAATTAATTACATTTAATTCTCTATTATATTTTTAACAATAAGAGTTAAGGCGCTAGTGTTTTGGAGAAATTTACTTCATTTGACTTATTTAACTTTCCCTTAAAGTTAACACGGTTAGGTATAATTCTGCCTGTATCTATTTATATGCAAGTATAAAGTATGTATAAAGACCTAAGGTATTGTCAAGTTATGTCGATACGTCAACGTCCCAAGATACAGGCTCAGCTCAGCCACAGAATATATAATAGTACCTACTGACGTACAGAATGGAAACGGTCCACCCCGCACCGATTCGAGTTACCCCACCCCTCAAGGTGCAGATTGCCGGACCCCGCCGGAATCCAGAAGAGTGCGCGCGCGATGTATGTAGGCGTACGCGTGTACAGACGTCGTCGTGCTTATGTAGATTCAAGAACGCGTATTTGTACGTCGTGTCCGCCGCGTGGCTCAGCTTAGTTTGGGATCCACTTTATAATGAATGCTCGTAATTTCCTGGGCCCAATTGCATAACAAAATACAAGCAAATAACTAGTATTAGTGAATTTCAATACAAAATAGCTAATACTATTAGCATTTAATTTGTTATGCAATTGGGCCCTGGTGTCATAATAATAAATAAAAAACTTAGGTAAGTACTTATTTATCTATGAAATAAAAGTACCTGGACGACCGAGCTCCGCTCGGGCTGAAGCTCGGTACCAAGCGTTTTCCCAGAGATAAGACCAAGCTAGATCAATTTTTCATTCCCGAAAACCCCCATATACCAAATTTCATCGAAATTGTTGGAGCCGTTTCTGAGATTCTGATTATATATATATATACAAGAATTGCTCGTTTATAGGTATTAGATAGATAGATAGATACTTCTGTGTTTGAGTTGGGAATAAAAGTCTCAGTTCCCCAGCTAGCATTCCAAAGTTCAGAACCGGTGCCTCTACCATGAGTTACACTAGTTTACAGTGACCGTACTCGCTAGCGACGGCGTAAATGATTTGTATAGAGAATTGTGTACAGCGCCCCTAGCGATCACTTACGGAAGTACAATTCTCCATACAAATCATTTACGCCGTCGCTAGCGAGTACGGTCACTGCAAACTAGTGTAACTCATGGTAGGGGTACAGAGTCCTGACCGTCCTTGCGTCATTATACGCCCATAAAAATGCCGATAAAAACTGAATCCGAAATTAGAACTGTTTACGATACGTGCGGAATCTTACGCGGTTGAGTGACCGATTTATGTCGAATGGCGCTATTTTTCTCTACAAATAGCTTCAGGTAACGGAGGTCCGTTAAGATGTTTCGACATTCGACTATTACCACCACAGAACTGATAAAAAGAGGAAAACAGTGCCTCTACCATGAGTTACACTAGTTTACAGTGACCGTACTCGCTAGCGACGGCGTAAATTATTTGTATGGAGAATTGTGTACAGCGCCTCTAGCGGTCACTTACGGAAGTACAATTCTCCATACAAATCATTTACGCCGTCGCTAGCGAGTACGGTCACTGTAAACTAGTGTAACTCATGGTAGAGGTACTGGGTAAAAGTCAAGCAAGGTAAAAATATGCAAGTGATTAATATTTTCGAATCAGTTAGTTAGGGGCGACGTGGTGCAGCTGGTAGCATAATCAGTGCTGTTTGTAGCAATTCAATGATGAATTCTTCCATGTAACGCACTGATGATGATGTACAATAAATCCAAGAGATGCTAGTTCAAATCCCGTCGGGCGCACCCATGCAAGAACTTTTTTAACCCCTGACACAAAAAGAGGGGTGTTATAAGTTTGACCGCTATGTGTGTGTCTGTCTGTGGCATCATAGCTCTTAATAGAAAGCAGTTTTTTTTTAATAGAAAGCAGGTTTCTTAGCGATGGTTCTTAGGGGTATGTATTACAATACCGAAGTACGAAAGACCGAATGTATTAAAACACCTAATGGGTCAAAAGACCGACACGATTTTTTTCTGAAACCGTTAACTTCTCAGAATTTATTAAAACGGCATCATACAGAACCTGAAGGTTAGGTTAGGTTAGTTTTATAACAATCTTAAATAGTTAACGGTTTCAGAAAAAAATCGTGTCGGTCTTTTGACCCATTCGATGTTTTAATACATTCGGTCTTTCGTACTTCGGTATTGTATGTTTCATCAAAATCGATTCAGCCATTTCAAAGTTATCAGCTCTTTTGTTAGCTGCGGAAGGGATCTTAGACGCATAACGGGCTTTGACTTAATGTCAAACATACGAGTGACATAATTGCGTTGGGGGTTTTTCAAATTTTTAATTTATAGTTATCATTAAACAAAATGTTGCTTGTTAGGGTTTTGGAGCAGAAATGGCAAAACGGAACCCTTATAATTTCATAATGTCTGTCTGTCCGTCCGTCTGTTCGTCCGTCCGCGGCTTAGGGTAGAAAGTATAATTAGTGCTAGAAAGCTGTAATTTTGCATGGATATATATATATGTAGCAATTAACCCGACAAAGTGATTTTTTAGGGTACCTCCCATAGACGTAAAGTGGGGGTAATTTTTTTTTGTCTAACCTTGTTGTGTGGGTATCGATGGTTAGGTCTTTTAAAATCATTACGGGGGGGGGGGGTCAACTTTAAAGTGCAAATTTTTGTTATAGTCGAGCATCCCTCTAAAATCTAAACTGTTAGTTTGAAAATTTTGAAAAAAAACAAGATGTTAGTAAATATCAAATAAAAAAGGACAACTATAACGGTTAAGTAAGTTGACTTGAGAATTATTAGTAAGTACCAAGTTTAAGAGTAAAAAGCAGCCTGACCTATAAAATATACCTACCTACTTGGGAAGTTCCGTACAAAATACAAAGTAGGTAATTAGAAAAATATTACTTGTTGAATACAGATAAGATAGTACACGTCGTAATGGCTGCGCATGCGCAACCCTGTCCTCGGTGTGTCCGACTCGCTCTTTGCCGGTTGTATTATTTTATTTTGGCATTTGTAGATTAAAGGGAGGGCGTTCACTGTTAGATCATTTTGGTAAAATACGTCCTGGTACAATGTGCCAAAGTATAAAGAATAAGAATAAGTAGACACATTAATCCTAAACGAGATGATGTCATGCATGACAATCATTAATTTACATTGTATGCAAAAATACCTTTTATTTTCAAAACTTTTTGACATTTTACTAATGATTCGCAATATAATGTCCAACTATGCTATAGGTGTACTATAATACGACTTAGGCGACGAATATACTGATATACTGATATATGATGGACGATGGGCCAAAAGGTGCACGGCCGGGAAGACGCTGTGTAGGTTGGCCTAGCCAACACGATGGAATGGTTAAGGTTGCGAAAATGCGTTAGATGCGGATGACGCAGAACCGATCGGTTTGGTGAACCTCGGGTTAGACCTATGATCAGCAGTGGACGTCTTTCGGCTGAGATTATGATGACGCATGCATGTATCAAAAAGCTTCCATACCTACGCTATACATTTATCATTCGTGTGCATTTTGACCGCTGCTCACCATAATAGGCATTTATGAACTGCCACTATGCGTGTGTGTCTGTATGTGGCATCATAGCTCTTAAAATGGTGAACAGATTTGGATGCGGTTTTTTCTATTTGAAAGCAGGTTCCTTGGCGATGGTTTTAGACATGTTTAATTAAAATTAGTTCTTTTGTTAGCTGCGGAAGGGATCTTAGACGCATAATGGACTGTTACTTTATTTTATGTGTGACCATATTGCGTTGGGGGCTTTTAATTTTTTTATTTTGTTTGTGTCTGTCCTGTTGACATGGCAAAAGTTAAGAGTCTATAGCATATATTTTTAAGTTAAACCTACAGCGGCATGTGAAACGTCTGGCCAACTTTTGGCCCATTTCAATAAATGTTAAGTTTGCTGACTCGGAGTTGCTAATTTTATGTCCACAGGAGAGACAAATTTTGTTTCTGACGATGCGTATGACCCTTATCTTAAAAAAACGCGAGGTTATGTAGACAATGGCTGCCCTCTTGATAGAATAGCCGTGGTTGCCTACTAGTTTGACTAAGGGTCGTGATTTCAAATCCCGGCTCGCACCTCTGAGTTTTTCAGAATTTATGTGCGAAATTACATTTGTAATTTACCATGAGCTTTACAGTGAAGGAAAATATCGTGAGGAAACCTGCACACGCCTGAGAAGGAATTCAATGGTGTGTGAGAAGTTCCCAACCCGCACTGGACCCACGTGGGAGCTACGGCCCAAATTCAAATTCAAAGTACCTATTTATTTAAAAAAAAAGAATGAATGAACATCACAGTTCACCATACCGTGGTATGCAAATATTCGTCTAGTAACATGAAAATTATAAAAATGAGGTAGGTAGGTACTTAATAAATTCGGATACATTAAATTATACATTCTACTACCAAAATAAATTACATGTCTAAAAATTCATTCGAATTATAAAAACATTTATCTACGCCATTTTTTTAAGTCTAATTAGAAATACTATCGTAGTGAGAGTTCATTAGCTCTCTCATTCACACCCAAGCCCTCTCATTCTGAGAGGAGGCCTGCACCCTACAGTGGGACATATATAGGCTGGGATGATTATGATGGATGATGAACCCTATCTTGAGTTACCTAATCGTTATTGCTATCCAGCTAATAACAAATAACTCATGTATAGGTATTACGAATGCCAGTCCGTTAGCCTGTCGGACCACAACCTTCAGGCCTTGGTAACAAATGCCAACAAGCGACCTTACAATCCTGGGCCTTCGACGCCTAGCACAATACCAAGGGTATAATTACGTCGTGGGAACGAAACAGAAGGTTTAGGTTCCATTGTGGCGCAAGGAAGAAACGTGTGAAGTTGTAATATTTCAATACTGGTATAGGTAACGCCACCAGAGTTGAGGCCACGCACACAACCACCTCTCATGTAATGACAGCGGGATTTTGACGCGGATGGCACAAAATGAGATGAGAATGATTGAGATGTGGTTGTGTCAACACAGTGACGTTAAACGTCAAAATCCCGCTGTCATTAATGAGATGTGGTTGTGTGCATGGCCTCATCTCTGGTGGCGTTATCTATACCTACCTACTAATAATATTTTTTTTTCATATGGAAAAATAGAAGCTGAGTAAAATTTGCTAGCAGTAGGTAAACAAGAAATACACACGTCAATAATATAGGTAGGACACCTATAGACGACCACGTTTAGCAACAAGGTAATAAAACGTAATAGTAAGAATGCTACAATGCGGAAAGCGTTATGTGCTTATGTGGCACGAGAACTTAAAAGAGTAATGGTAATTAAAAAACACGCTTGGTGACTCATAAATCGTATAAAAATACGTACATTAAATGTTATGTTTCACAAAAATAAAAATATATTATAGTCGACCAAGAAATTTCTTAACCACCGGGCACCCGAGGGTTCAATGTCAGTGTACGGTTTAAAACATCACAAGCTATTTTCAGGGTGCGTCCCACGAGATATAACTACAAAATACCTATTTTCATTTTAATAACGTTCAGAAGATATAATGAACGTTAGCTATAACAACAAAAAGTATAATTTTTAAACCTATAACGCTTAAATTATATAACGTTATTTTTATATAACTTCAATTTGTATAAGATTAATATGGACTAATTTCTTTTAACATAACAAACATTAGGTATAACAGTCATGATATATAATAATATGTGTAAATGTAAAATTAAGTGGCGCGAGCGAGCGAAGCGAGCGAGCAAGACTTTTCGGGGCAGAAGCGACTTGGATAGGTTAGGTTTTTTTTTTGTAACAGAGCGGAAGAAATGAATGGATTGCTTGATTGTTTGCTTGCATTAAAGTTTTTAATGAATTCATACGTTTTAAATCTTAGGTGTTATGAACATTATACGCTTTGATCGTTATATCAATTGATATTATATATAAACAACGTAATACATTACAAAATTAGATATTTTATAATTATACTTTTCGTTCATTATATCCAGTGAACGTTATACTAAACGAGTTTATATAAAGTGAGCGTATATATTATGAATATTAGATAATAAGTTGTTATATCTCGTATTACACACCCCTATTTTCACTCACAAGTCAATGTGACAATCAGCCTTATTTTTAGGGTTCCGTACCCAAAGGGTAAAAACGGGACCCTATTACTGAGGCTCCCCTGTCCGTCTGTCTGTCCGTCCGTCCGTCCGCCCGTCCGTCTGTCACCAGGCTGTATTCTCATGAACCGTGATAGCTAGACAGTTGAAATTTTCACAGATGATGTATTTCGGTTGCCGCTATAACAACAAATACTAAAAAACAGAATAAAATAAAAATAAATATTTAAGGGGGCTCTCATACAGCAAAAGAGATTTTTTTGCTCGTTTTTGCTCAATATTGATAACGGCAACAGGTAGACGCTTGAAATATTCACAGAATATTTAGTTATATATTCACTTTAAAATAAATAATTAAATTAAAATAAAACATATATTTAAGGGGGGCTCTCATACAAAAAACGTGATTTTTTTGCCGTTTTTATGATATTGGTACGGAACCCTTCGTGCGCGAGTCCGACTCGCACTTGGCCGGTTTTTTCTACCGATGTAGGAAATGTCATGCAAACTTGGTCGACTATACTGTGGACGATAATGTTGTATTAATTCGTTACCTACCTTTGTATTTCCATTCTAGCGTTTTCATGTTGCAACCCAAATGCTCAGACATTTAGTTGCTGCCATTATCTTTATTCAATCATATTGGACCGACACTACACCAACGTGCAGTGCACTTGTGCAGTGAAATAAGTGTTTCGTTGGAAACATATTAGATGTAATACAAATACAGATTTTTGTTTTTACTGTCTGGACTTATCGTGACAATTTATAGCAAAAATTCTTAGATTTTGTGAAATTGGGAAGTCAAACGGAGGCACAGCGTGAAACAAAACGTTCATCGTACTTAGATAAATATTCGTTTGTATAAAGTCTTACAATCTTCTTCTATCAAATCTTCTAATATATAAAAATCTCGTGTTACGGTGTTTGTTACGGAGTCGCGGCCATCAGCTAGTATGTATATAAATCTACCTAATATAAGTATAAGAATCTTGTGTCACGGTATTAGATATCGAACTCCTCCGAAACGTCTTGACCGATTTTTAATCATGCAATAATGGCTTATTATATTTGGAACTTTGGCGTACAGATAGACCAAACTTAAAATTGAGATATAGGTTATTTTATGCCACCATACCTCATCGTTTGGCATACATTAGAAATGTTGAAATCTGCGCAAGAACTTGAACCACCGATGTAGCTCGAAGAATCGCCAGACTCAAGCGGCAGTGGGAAGGCTAAAAGACGCAGTAGGTAGGCCTCTAAAAAGATGGAGCGACGACCTGGTTAAAGTTGCGGAAACGCATTGGATGCGGATGGCACAGGACCGGTCTCTTTGGCGGATTTTGGGGAGGCCTATGTTCTGCAGTGGACGTCTTTCGGCTGAAATGATGATGATGATGAAAAGCCTGGTCTATGAAAAGCTTCATCTTTAGCTTACATGTACTATGATAGGGGCAGGGCACGTTGCTAGTATATGTTGCGCAATGGGCCCGGACGGCCCTAGTTTTAGCTTTCCAAGCTACTATGCTGTACGCCATGTGTGCCGAACAGGCGGCCTTTGATTAGGTAACATTATAATTTAGTTATGTGAACGATACCTACATTAAATTTATAGTAATACGAATTCAGACAAACCACGGACTTTTAAAATTAATCTGGATTATCAGGTGGATTTGTTTTTTTCACTGAACAGCCCCAAATTATTTCAGGGTTGCTCTATCTGGACATAGACGTATAAGACGTGTTGATTAGGGTATTTCTATGCTATGTATAAAGGCTCGCAGCAAATGACTGATTTATGTTTAATACTTTGGAACAGCCTGTAGTAGATACATGGTATTCAACTTGATCAATCTCTGAACCGCAAAACTCATTGCGAACAACTAATACAGTATGTTCCTATCCTACTTATTGTTGATTTGTTTGTGGGTATTTAAATGTATTTTAAAAAAAAAAATTACTTTTCTAATTAGAATTTTACAAAAGTAGAATATTCCTGAGAAGGAACTCTAATCAGGATTTCGGTCTTTGTCTAGAGAGTAGAGACACGTTGTAGTACTAAAAATTCAGACAAAAGTACACAGTCTTTTAAAATGGGTGCGTCCCACGAGATATAACTACAAAATATCTAATTTCATATTAATAACGTTCACAAGATATAATGAGAAAATAAAAAGTATAATTTTTTAACGTATAACGCTTAAATTATATAACATTATTTTTATATAACTTCAATTTGTATAAGATTTATATGGACTAATTTCTTTTAACATAACAAACATTAGGTATAACAGTCATGATATATAATAATATGTGTAAATGATAAATTATATGGCGGCGAGCAAGACTTTTCGGGGCAGAAGCGACTTGGATAGGTTAGGTTCGATGTTAGGTTTTTTTTGTAACAGAGCGGAAAAAATTAATGGATTGCTTGATTGTTTGCTTGCATCAAAATTTTTAATGAATTTATACGTTTTAAATCTTAGGTGTTATGAACGTTATAATCAATTGATATTATATACAGGGTTATTTGTAATTCACTAGCATCCTTTTAACCCTAAACTCCTACCACTTAAACAAATGTTTTTTGTTTTACGGCTTTTGTCATAACTTAATATTTTTTGTGTAATAACGTTTTGAAAATTTGAGATTTCCTCTTATTTTTACGATACTCTGTGTATTTGTATGGGGAAAAAAGTGCTTCATTTTAAAAAGTCGTAAAACAAAAAACATTTGTTTGAGTGATAGGAATTCAGGGTTAAGAGGATGTCAGTGAATTAAAAATAACCCTGTATAAACAACGTTATACATTACAAAATTAGATATTTTAAAATTATACTTTTCGTTCATTATATCCAGTTTATATAAAGTGAGCGTATATATTATGAATATAAGATAATAATTTGTTATATCTCGCATTACTCACCCTTTTAAAATTAATCTGGATTATGAGGTGGTCGGTTAGTATGACTGAACAGCCCTAAATTATTTCAGGGTTATTTTAAATTGCGATTGAAAATATATTGACAAAATTAGCCGTGGTAGCCTAGTGGTTTGACTTATAGCCTCTCAAGCAGAGGGTCGCGGGTTCGAGCCTGGCTAACACCTCTGAGTTTTTCCAAAATGTGCAAAATTTAATTATATTTGAAATTTACCATGAGCTTTACGGTGAAGGCAAACGTCGTGAGGAAACCTGTACACATCTACGAATCATCTCATCTATTCTGAGAGGAGGTCTGTGCCCTGCAGTGGGACGTCTACAGGCTGGAATTTACGTGTGTGATTGTTATATCAAATTTAGATAAATATATTAATCCTCGGGTTTTGTTATATCGGTGTTTTAAACTTTCGGTCTGATAAACATGCGACGTTTTAATATTCGGCCTCCGCTTCTAGGTCTTATAAAATTTGGTGTTTTCTACTAAACATTTTTAATAATAGTAGATGCATACTCCCTCGAGTATTACGGATACAAATACGGATGTTGAACAACACGTGTACCAGCAAGACGCCGTCGCACCTTGTACAGATAGTCCAGTTTTTCTATCTAGACCACACGCAACAGAACCCACCTTCCCTTTTATTACTCGTAGCTCACCTGACTGCTATGAGCTTTAGCCACGACTTCGTGAACCATTCAAACTGGCATCATCATTATTATTTCAGCCGAAAGACGTCCACTGCTGAACATAGGCATCGCCCAAGGTTCGTCAAACAGATCGGCCAGCGCCATCCGCATCAAACCAATACGTCGCTCTATCTTGTTGGAGGGCTACTTATAGATCAAGTAATTCATGATGGCGCGTGCCGTGGTTCTTATTGCAATGTACTAATGTCTAATTTGACAAAATCACGCTTTGTGAATGGCGCTAGCTATACCGTTCTGCGTCTTCCCGTTGGACGCCGTTCGAGAACCTTTTGCCCCATCGGCCGTCAGTTCTACGGGCGATGTGCCCTGCCCACTGCCACTTAAGACGCTGTCAACACCAACGTCGGCGCACACTGTCTATTTGTATCGAAGTAAACGAGATGCCGCTATTACTGAGCAGCCGGGTATATTGAAATTTATCGGGCAAATATTTAATTAAAAAAAAACTACGACGAGCCGATTTCGTCCAATTATGTATCGAGTCCGTCCACGGTCTTTGAAATATGATGAATATTAACATATAATTTTTTTGATGTGCCAGAACAAGCAGTTTTTCTTAAAAAACTGTTTAAATGACATCAATTTCAACAAAATTAGGTGTTGTCAGCCTCTTAAGTCTGGCGATTCTTCGAGCTATGTCGGCGGCTTTAGTTCTTGCGCGATCCTATTATTATTGTATGATACCTTGGAGAGACTGAACACTGCTGCTATTCTTTGCAAATAAGAGAAACAAGCCGTGGTGGTCTGGCGGTTTGACCTATGGGCTCTCAAGCAGAGGGTCATGGGTTCAAATCTCACCCCGCACCTCTGAGTTTTTCGGAATTTATTTGCGAAATTACATTTGAAATTTACCATGAGATTTACGGTAAAGGAAAACATCGTGAGGAAATCTGTAAATACGCCTGCAAAGAAATTCAATGGTGTGTGTAAAGTTCCCCATCCGCACTGGGCCCGCGTGGGAACTACAGCGGGACTTCAGTGGGATATATATATATACGACCAGACGACCAGACGACCAGATGGCCTAGTGGTTAGAGAACCTGACTACGAAGCTTGAGGTCCCGGGTTCGATTCCCGTGGCGGGGCAGATATTTGTATGAACAATACGAATATTTCGTCGTATCCTACGATAAGAATAATTTTTTTTTTTTTTTTTTTTTTTGGACATTAATTATTATTATTATTTATTTTAATTAGATTATAAAATTACCTTTAGCTTCTTTAATGAAATATTTGTACGCTCGCTTGCAAGCTGAATACAAGGACAAAACTTATAATTATGTATGACCAATGTATTTTTTACTGTATTCTTACAAATAAAGTTAATTTGAATTTGAATTTTGAATTTAAGAGCCACAATTACAAAATGCTTACTTTTCAGGAGAAGCGTTTTTGTGTTTCTTTTAAAAGAAAACTAACAAATTGACAATTTTGTAATTAAATAATGTGTATTAGTGTTCTAGGGTTCTGCTAAAATAAAATTTATGTTTTAAATGGTATATTATATATCGATTTTGTCCTTTAAATCCTTTTTCGTCGGACTAAATGAGTTTTAAGGGGCCATAAGCTACATTGTGCCTTTTATCGTCGAAAAATACGAGGCCACAACTACCATTAGGGCCAAAATTGTAGCTGTTAAAATATTTGAGTGTCAACAATTTTTTATTTTTAAAATAAAGTCATCATCATCCCAGCTTATAAACGTCCCACTGCAGGGCACAGGCCTCCTCTCAGAATGAGAGGGCTAAAATAAAGTACATATTTTTAATTTCAAAAAGTTTATTTCTCGTAATGCAGAAAGAAGTGGCAAATAACAACAATATTTTTTATTTTTTAAGATTTTTTAAATTATAAAGCGTAGGTACCCACAGTAATTTTCTAACACAAAACAAGTCTCTTTTATGGAAACAAGTGAAACTAAAAACTTCTTAATTTTTCATAAACTTAAAAAATAAATAGAATTGCACATATTATTTAATCAGTCTTCAGTATTCATTGGAGAACTTTCATAATTCATCCTCAACGTCTGTATCATCCGCAGTAGCAACACCTCCTACCTCATGAGGTAACGATATAAATAAATTATAAGGTACATGTTAATAAAAAGAACTACAAAGTTGAAAATAATTTATACCACGTATTAAATTTTTGCGTTTTTATCACAGGCTCTATTTTTTGGTAAAAGCATGTTACACCTTTTTTTATTTCTATTGACAAAATGTGACACGCTTTTATTAAAAATAATTGGGACTGTGATAAAAACGCAAAGATTTGATATGTGGCATAAATTGTTTTCAACTTTTTAGTTCTTTTTTTATTAGCATGTAGGTACCTAATAAAAGCTAGTTTTTAAAAAATATTTTTTCTTTTTTTAATATGTTTTTAACTTTTTAGAGTTTATTTAGGACCAACGTACCCACCAAGATGAATTAAACGAACCTAAACTCGACGGAGTTGCGTCTTTCAATTTTTTAGTTAAGTTAGTTTATTTTACTTTTAATGTTTTTTTTACAGGCTTCGTCAACCTAATAATAAGACTAGTCATCCAAATACAAGAAAATAATATCCGCAACACGCATCGTCAAAAGCTTTACAAAAATAGAAATAAAAAATCCGCAACATGCTTCGTCAACATGCTTTTAATTATAGTGTTAATTTAACTAAACTAATAAATAACTAAGTATTTACCACAAATGCTTAGGTTCGTCTCATTATGGAGTGCTGAAAGGTGGCAATAGTGCCAATAGTGCCACCTTTCAGCTCCATCATCAGACCCTGGTTACCATCTAGGATCAAAGTACTCGTCAAGACGAATCTAACGAGTCCAAATTCTACGGTATTAAATTCGTCGAGATTAAATCTTCCAGCTCCATCATCAGATCAGCATAATGTCATAATAATATTGCATTGTCATCCGATTTACACATGCATGCAAAATTTCAGTTTAATCGGCAATCGGGAAGTGCCCCAGGTGAAGGTAGATAAATGCTTGTAATTGTAATAAATAATAAGTCATTCATGAAATTCTTCAGGAATTATAATATTCGTGCCTATTATTGTCAGACTGACAACAAATTAGAAGGTAAATAGATATAATAATACCAAAATCACATGATTTTTTCAATATGTACCCAATTTTGTAATGCGACCTCCAGAGAAAGTGTACTCAAAATATTGAAAATAAAAAAAATTACTCAAAGGGAACATTCCTTAATTTTTGAAAAGAAAGAAAACTGCATTCAAATATTTTCGGATATCCGCTTGCCGCACCCGGGAATCGAATCGGCTAAAATCGGGCACCCGGTTCGGTTCCCGGGTCAGGTGAGCGAATTTTCAAAAATATTTGAATGCAGTTTTCTTTCTTTTCAAAAATAAAGGAATGATTCCTTTGAGTAAATTTTCTTATTTTCAGTATTTAGAGTACTTTCCCTGGAGATGGCATTACAAAATTCCACCCTGTATATGGCGAAAAAGGCCACAAGTACCATAAGAACCCAAAAAGGAGACATGCAAAATCAGACGTTCAAAATAATTATTGTTATCAAAAAACTATTATGTTCATTCTATGGAGCCGCATTGTTAATAAGCCTACCAAATATATCTTTAAAAAGTGAATATTTAAGCAATAATTCAATAAAATATAATTCGTACATAGAAAAAGGACACTACCGCAATTGTGGCCACACATTCGCTATACAAATAAAATTGAGCTATTCCGCGGAAAAAGGCCGCAGTTGCCGTTCGGGCTTTATTCTCGGTAATACTAACCACTTCATTAAATTCTTTAAATTTCTTCATT
Source organism: Archips xylosteana (assembly GCA_947563465.1). Classification (NCBI taxonomy): domain Eukaryota; kingdom Metazoa; phylum Arthropoda; class Insecta; order Lepidoptera; family Tortricidae; genus Archips; species Archips xylosteana. Next base: position 20,198,869 of record OX387357.1, read on the forward strand.
AAACTATGTAAATATATAAATAAGTGAATTTAAAAATATATACTAAGAAAGTAAACCTAAAAGAACTAATAAATAGGATCTGAATAATGGAAAAACTTTATAAATAAATTTAGCGTAATTTACTTGGTGTTTTTCTCTTTCGTTCAGCGTCGTCTTTTGCAACTATTTTCACTAATCTATGTCTTCAACGATTCATTTTTTGTTTTCGTTAACAATTAACGAAAACAAAGATGATCTTACAAATTAAATAACCATTACGAATGCATGCCACTCTTCCGCCGCTGTCCGCCGAAAACAGTAGAAACGGCGCTTGCGCCCCCTCCTCGCGCCTGCGTCGATCCTTTTTGCACGGCGAATAAGGACAGCAGCATACTTGTGGCTTTACTCCACGTTAGAAGTGAGACATACGTAATTGTGGCTTATTAAAAATATTTTTTTACTATTTAATAAAAAAATATTAAAATTATTATATAAAGTTATAAATATGTATCTTTAGGTGTAGAATTCAATTTTACAATAAAAACCAAAAGCCCCTATGGTGATAGTGGCTCTTATCGTAGGATACGACGATTTGTTCTCGGGTCTTGGGTGTTTAATATGTATTTAAGTATGTATCTATCTATATAAGTATGTTTATCCGTTGCTTAGTACCCATAAAGTCCCATAACACAAGCTTTGATTAGCTTACTTTGGGACTAGGTCAATTGGTGTGAATTGTCCCGTGATATTTATTTATTTATTTATTTATTATTTATATAGGCTGTGATGAAGAGAAATATCATCTGATCGCTACAACTAAAAGCGCGAATACGTATTTCAATTAATGTCGTAACTTGAGTAATTAAACATGCCCATCAAGCTCAGCTCGGAATGCAAATGAGCCTCACAAATAAGCTCATGCTCGCGGGTGGAAGAATGCGCCTCGCTGCCGACGACGTTTAGGTGTTTCCACAGATGTCCTATAATTTTACCGTCAGTCATTAGCAAATTTCCGTTTCGCAACGAACAAATTGACAAATACACAGTTCATCATTTTATCTTTTTTTATACAAAATAGGCTTGCGTTAGACCACAACCACGCTGATGGAAAGCGAAGATGAGTCCTACGATGGAGCATGCTTGCCTAGCAAATGCTTATTCACGCTAGACTTGAAAGCGGCCAAATTGTAGTGTTCAGGGAACACAGTCGAAGGCAGGAAATTCCACTCCTTAGCTGTGCGGTTGATGAAGGAAGAGCAAAAACGCTTCGTCATCATCTTTATCATCTTCATACTAGCATAGGTTGTACGTATATAGATATGTCTCACTGCATAGCACATGCCTCCTCTCAGAAAGAGAGTGCTTTGGCTGTAGTTCCACGCAGGACCAGTGCGGATTGGGAACTTCAGATACACCATTGAATCTCTTCGCAGGTGTGTGTGGTTTCCTCGCGACGATTTCCTTCACCGTAAAGCTCATGGTAAATTTCAAATGTAATTTCGCACATAAATTCCGTAAGACTCAAAGGTGCGAGCCGGGATTTGGACCCACCGCCCTCTGCTTGAGAGGCGATAGATCAAACCACTAGGCCACCAAACCTCTACACCACATATTTAAATACTTAAGTATGTCTAATGATGATATTCCCCATTTTTCTGTATGGCGTGGAGTCGTGGACGATACGGGCTCGAGAGAGGCAGAGGTTTGATGCCTTGGAGATGTGGTGCTGGAGGCGTATGTTGAGGATACCTTGGACGGCCAAGCAAACAAATGTGTCGATCCTCTCACAGCTTAAGATAAAAACCCGTCTGTCCACGATATGCCACCAACGAATTCTTTCGTATTTTGGCCACATAATGCGAAGGGGTAATGAGAGCCTGGAGAAATTGATCGTAGTTGGGAACACAAATGGCAAGCGAGCTCGAGGCCGCTCTCCTACCAGATGGACCGACCAAATAAAAGACTCCAGGTCCCCGAGGTTTAGCTCCGTCGTCAGGGCCGCGATGGACAGAAACCGATGGAAACACATAGTTCATTCCAAGTGTGGATCACTTGTTGATGACCACGATCCTCAGTCATGAGGGAACGACTAGAGAGTGAGATGTCTAAATACGTTGGACGTTCGCGGCGAATCCGACGCGCGCCCACGGCGAACAACGCCGCGCGTTCGTTCCGCTTCTAATACTACTACTACTACTCCTCTGGCGCAACGACCCAAAGTGTGTCTTAGCACGCAATGATCCCGGTCCTGTGCCGTCTCTCGCCAGTCACCAGCCTCGAGCTCGCACAGATCCGCCTCCACCACATCTGCCCAATTATATCTACGGTGACCAACGGGACGCCGCCCTAATACGTTCTAATACGTCCACAAATCGTTATTGTGAATAAGGCTCTTAGGGTTATCCCAGTTTTGTCACACATTTTAAAAATTTGCATTTGGACCTTCACCTCCCGGTTGGATGCTTAATAAAATACAAAACAAAACCGTAGACTGAGTAACTATTTTATATTTGCTCGCTGACCTCGGAAGAGTCTCCGAGAGAGTTGGTCTTAAATTGAACATGGACAAGACGAATGTCATGTCGAACGCCCATGTTGTACCAAGTCCCGTCGTAATCGGAGATACTTTGCTCGAAGTTGTTGACGACTATATCTATCTGGGACATACAATCCATTTGGGTAGGTGCAACATCGAGAAAGAGGTCAATCGACGAATTAGACTCGGCTGGGCAGCGTTCGGGAAGCTCCACAATATCTTGTCATCCGATATACCGCAGTGTCTCAAGTCAAAAGTCTTTGACCAGTGTGTGTTGCCAGTGATGACTTATGGCACTGAGACGTGGCCGCTAACGATGGGTCTTATAAGGAAGCTCAAGGTCACTCAGAGGGCGATTGAGAGGGCTATGCTTGGAGTTTCTCTGCGGGATCGCATTAGAAATGATGAAATCCGCGCAAGAACTAAAGTCTCGGACATAGCTCGAAGAATCGCTAGACTTAAGTGGCAGTGGGCAGGGCACATCGCCCGTAGAACTGACGGCCGATGGGGCCGAAAGGTTCTCGAGTGGCGTCCGCGGACCGGAAGACGCAGTGTAGGTAGGCCTCCAACAAGATGGAGCGACGACCTGGTTAAGGTAGCGGGAACGCATTGGATGCGGATGGCGCAGAGCCGATCTGTTTGGCGAGCCTTGGGGGAGGCCTATGTTCAGCAGTGGACGTCTTTCGGCTGAAATGATGATGATGATGACTTTTATTACTCCACGGTCCTAAAGATGCCTCGAGCAGGTGACTCACAGCCGTATGCTAATAATGAAGTACTAAATTAGTATTTAAGAACTTGTTTTGGTTAATATATACTAATTTATTTGGATAGTAGTTTTGACTGACTCACGGCATCTTTGAGGTTATAAAATGTCGTATTTATTTTTAAATAGGGTATAGGCTATGCTTTGATTATTACGGTATTATTTTTGGTTTAGGATGTTATACGGGTGTCACAAAAGTCAGTGATAACCTGGTGCCGAGTGATAACAAAGGTGATAACAAATGAAGTGAACTTTGATCAATTATAACTGAAGATACACATTGCCGAACAAAATCCCCTTCAAAGAATGTCCGCACTTTTTAACACGCTTTATATTAGCTTGGGTTGTAACTAACTATGTATGTATGTAACGGAATCTTTGAGCATAATTTTCACCCACTTCCCGGTTTCCGATTGAGCTGAAATTTTGCACATATGTGTAAATTGGATGACAATGCAATATTATTGTAACATGGAGCTGATCTGATGATGGAGCTGGATGGTGGCCATAGGAACTATGTAATAAAATAACACAATCCCGTCGAGTTAGGGCTCGTTTGATTCGTCTTGACGAGCACTTTGATCTCAGATGGTAACCAGGGTCTGATGATGGAGCTGGAAGATGGCCAAAGGCACTCCACAATAAAACGACACAACCCCATCGAGTTTGGGCTCGTTTGATTTGTCTTGACGAGCACTTTGATCCCATATGGTAACCAGGGTCTGATGATGGAGCTGGAAGATGGCCAAAGGCACTCCACAGTAAAACGACACAACCCCATCGAGTTTGGGCTCGTTTGATTCGTCTTGACGAGCACTTTGATCCCATATGGTAACCAGGGTCTGATGATGGAGCTGGAAGATGGCCAAAGGCACTCCACAATAAAACGACACAACCCCATCGAGTTGGGCTCGTTTGATTCGTCTTGACGAGCACTTTGATCCCAGATGGTAACCAGGGTCTGATGATGGAGCTGGAAGATGGCCAAAGGCACTCCACAATAAAACGACACAACCCCACCGAGTTTGGGCTCGTTTGATTCGTTTTGACGAGTACTTTGGTCCTAGATGGTAACAAGGGTCTGATGATGGAGCTGGAAGGGGGGCAGGTGGCGGGGGGGGGGGGGAATGGGGTGGGGGTAAGGGGGTCGGGGGTTTAGAGGGTTGAGGGTAAGGGTGTGGCGGTTGGGGTTAGGGGGTGGGGGGGTTAGGGGGGGTTTGGGGAAAATAGGGTGGGGGTGTTTGGGGGTTCGGGGGTTAGGGATTTTGGGGGTTGTGGAAAATGGGGAGGGGGTAAGAGGCCTAGATGGTAACAAGGGTTTGATGATGGAGCTGGAAGGGGGGTAGGTGGAGGGGTGGGGGGTTGAAGGGAAATGAGAGGGGAAGGGGGTTTAAGGGGTTGGGGTTAAGGGTGTGGGGTGTTGGAGGGGTTCGTGGGTTAGGGAGGTTGGGGGGGTTGTGGGAAATGGGGAGGGGGTAAGGGGGGTTCGGGGTTGGGGTTTTAGGGGGTTGGGGTTGGGGGGTAAGGGGGGTTGGGGATAGGGGTTTGGGGGAAGTTTGAGGAAATGGGGTGGGGGTTGGGGTTAGGTGTTTGGGGGGGTTGGGGAAATGGGTTGGGGTGAAGTATGAGGAGCGATGAGGACTGATCAATAAAAATCCATGTTGTAGATTCGTATGTATTGCGTAAGATGCGCTAATAGAATGAACCGTCTTACATAAAAGGTTGCTTAATTTATTGTCTTAAACTTATTGCTGAGTCGAGCAATATGTGTTATGTCGCGGTAAACTGCTACGTTACGGTAAAACTATAAAATAGGACATACTCTACACCTCCCCCGAAAGTCCTGTACACCCCCGGGGTAGCGGAAAAAAAAATGTGACACATATTACTTGAGGTCAGTAACTACTTAAATAAACACATTTTTTTTTTATATACTTATTCACTAAAATTATATATTACTAGGACTTTAATTATTCACGATACAATTTTGTATTATTCTTATGAATTATGTACTGTTTATTATTTTTCTTAATCGATACATTTGGTGGATCTACATTAATTACTTCATATGGACCAGTATAAATTTGATCCAATTTATTTCCAATCTGATTTTTCAATAGTACCATATCTCCTATTTTGTATTCGATGGGATTACATTTCTGGTCGTAATATAATTTCCTTTTATTTTTACTGTCTAATAAATTATTTCGAGCATCATTATGAGCTTTTTGAAGCCTAAACTTAAGTTCTAAGGGATAACTATCGTAATTATAAAGAGGTTCAACAATATTTTTCAAATTAGAAGGTAAATTGCACTGTTTACCGAATATTAATTCATATGGACTGTATTTTGTCTCGGAGTGTACTGTAGTATTGAACGAAAAGCACCAAAATGGTAACCATGTGCTCCAGTCTGTTTTGTTGTTATCACACTGAATGCGGAGATAAGCCCCTAAACTTTTGTGCGTATTTTCTAATCCGCCTAGGGTTTCATGATGATACGGAGTAGAATTAATCTTATTAATATTTAACAAACTACACACTTCTGACATTACTGATGACATAAATTCTTTTCCTTGGTCAGTAATAATTTCTGTCGGAATCCCATATCTTAAAATAAAATTACTTACAAATAATTTAGCTACTAATTCTGTTTCTTTTGTTTCTAACGGGTACGCTTCAACATATTTGCTTAAGTCACATTGAAGTGTTAGAATATATTTATAATTATAATTATCTACATCTAGTGGGCCCATTATATCTAAACTAACTCTCTCGAAAGAGGTATTGGGTGTCGATGTAATCAACATTGGTTCGCGAACACCTTTATTAGTATGCTTTTGGATTTGGCAACTTTTGCATTTGTTAACATATTCCCTGACGTCGTTACTCATTCCTGGCCAAAAGTAGTATTTTTTTATATTATTCAACATTCTATTAACCCCCGCGTGTCCGCTGGTAGGCAACAAGTGGAAATCATTCAAGATAACCGTTTTCATATCTTTATCATGTACTCTTGTGACATCTTTAGTTATGAGTAATCTCGGGACATTGCTCTTTAATAGTTTGACTTCTTTTAATAATTCTTCAACCTGATACTTATTTCTCTTACATTTAATAATTACGAGTTCGTTAATATTCAGCTGTTTACAAAATAGTTGCAATTCTCTCGCTAACACGCTTACGGTAGTTAGCGATCGAGACATTACATATATAGCTGACTTATCAGGCACAAAAATACATTGTTTATTATCACTAGTGATTTGTTGTAATTTTTCAATATTTTTTAAACAATTTCTAGTAGGCCGTATAACAAATTCGATGCTGTCTTTCGGTTTTTTGAGTATCTCCACAACTGTAGGTTGATCAGGCCTAGTAGTTTTGGAGTTCTCAGGTTTTGCGTCTGTGTCTTGGTCACTTAGTTGGTTATGTAATTTACGAGTTTGAGCTCTCGTCATGACCGATACAACGTTTTCTCTCATATCTTTTAAATTTTGACAAGTGACAGGTATACGACTCAATGCGTCTGCAGCTGCATTGCTTCGCCCTGGTAAGTAATCAATTTCGAAATCATATTCTTCCAAATATAATCTAAACTTTGTTAGTCTACTCGAAGGATCGGCCATTCCAAAGAGGTATTTTAATGGTTTATGATCTGTAAATATTTTAAACCTTTTACCGTATAGATAAGGTCTAAAATGTCTGACGGCCCAAACGATGGCTAATAACTCGAGTTCTATCACAGGGTATCGCGTTTCAGCTGGTTTCAAGTTACGGCTAGCGTACGCGACAACCTTGCCATTACTGTTAGACAGAACGGCGCCTAAACCTAACTTTGAAGCATCAGTATGTAATGTAAACGTATTCTTGTCAGAAAAATCGGGATAATCTAATACTGGTGGACTAATGAGTGCTTGTTTTAATTGTTGGAATGCGTTTTCACAATGAGATGTCCAGTTAAAAGTAGCATTTTTCTTACTAAGTGCATTTAAAGGATAAGCTATAGTGGCAAAATTATTTATAAAACGTCTGTAGTAGTTAGCAAATGCTACGAATCGTTTAACGTCATCTACATTAGCCGGTCTTGGGTACGATTGTAAGGATACAATTTTTGTTGGATCGGGAAGAATGCCTTCTGATGTTATTTTATGGCCTAAATACATGATTTCTTTTCTTAAAAATTCGCACTTTATTGGATTTAGTTTTAAATTAGTTTCTCGTAACCTTTCCAAAATTGATAATAAATTCTTATTATGAGTTTCAAGGCAGTTTCCTACTACTATACAGTCATCTAAGTAAATAAAACATTTTTGATAGTTAAGGCCGGACATGGCTATAGTCATTAACCTACTGAAAGCACTAGGAGAAGTTTTAAGTCCCATTGGACATCGTTTCATCTGATACATTTTATCAGTAGTGAAACTTGTTAATTTTCGTGACTTTTTGTCTAATGAAAGTTGGTAATACGATTGCGATAAATCCAATTTTGAAAAATATATATTGCCTGACAAGGAATCTAAAATTTCTGATATATTAGGTAACGGAAATTTATCGTCTTGAATTTTGTTATTTAATTGACGATAATCAATAACGAGTCTCCATTTTTTCTTTCCTGTTTTATCGCATTTCTTAGGCACGAGTAAGACAGGGCTGGACCACTCTGACGTGGTTTCCTCTATTATGTCGTTATCTAACATATTTTGAATTTGATTTTGCACCTCAGCCTTAAGTGTATTTGGTATTCTATAAGGCTTTTTATACACAGGTTGCTCGTCATTTTTTAATTTAATTGAATGCTGTAATAAATTTGTGGTAGTAAGTTTATCACCTGGCAAGTGAAAAACATCTACATACTTAGCACAAATCTTTTCTATACTAATTTGCTCCTCTTTGTTTAGGTATGATGGTAAATCCAATAAATCGAAAAGTTTGTTTATTCTATCGGGAGTATTCTTATATTTATCAAAACTACATACTTGAAATAAGCTCAAACTTAATATTTCCAAACCTCGTAAATTTACCTCTACGGTGGAGTTTGTCGTATTTAATATTTTAATGGGTATTTGATTATTTGTGGGTTTCGCAATTGACCCACCGACAAAAACTCCTTGTTGAATTTCATTCGCTATAATTACACAATCTCCGGTAATGCGCGCCGGAATGTATTTGATGACTTCACAGCGCGGTTGTATGACATATAAATACCTATTATTGTCATCAACTTCTACGAGTATTGTCTTCTTATTATTTTGTAATTGCAATGTGCCATGTTTGTAGTTAATAATCGCATTATATTGCTTAAAAAAATTCTGACCAATAATTCCTTCACCAGCGCAAGATAAGTTTTTAAACACGTAAAACTTTTGATTAAATACTACACCATTTATTTTTAAATCTAAATAAATGTAACCTTCGGACTCTAAATTTCCACTTATACCTTTAATTGTTAATCTATCTTTTACTAGTCTATCCATGAAATTCTCATTATCTATTAGAAATTCATACTTTAATACACATAAACTAGCACCACTATCTAAAAGTAAGTTGAGCTCAACGTTGTATTCTACTATACATTTAACTAAACAATAATTATTATAACTAAATATGCAGTGATTTTCCGTTTTAGGAACGAAAAAACTGGGAGTGACTAGGCATATTTTCTGAAGTGTTGTTGCTATCTCCAGCGGCGTGCTGAACGCGCATACGCGGCGCGGGCGCACGTGCGCTCGAGCTGTTGCCGCGGGCATGCTGACTACGCATGAACCTACTTGCGTGCGCGCCCCTATTTCCTACTTTAGGTTGAAATTGCATTTTCTGCTGGTTTTGAAAGTAGGGTCTAGGCTGATGATTCATGTTTGACCTGTTGTAATAAGTTTGGCTGGAACGCGTATTAAAAGGTGTAAAATTGCCCCTATGAGACGTGTAGCAACTATTTCTACGATTATATACGGGTCTCATCTGCATCACCTGATCATGAGTGGACGTTACTTGTTCGTCCACAGCTGCTCGAATCGCCTCAGGAAGCGAGTCGAACTGCCGAGAGGCGATGATTGTGCTCAACCTCTGATCTGAAAGTCCGTCGGCAAATCGTTTGATTGCCGTTCGTTCGTTAAGGGGACGCAGCACGTCGTATTTGCTGGTGTCATCGTCGGCTTGTGCGATTGTTAGGTTTACAAAAAGCTCCTCTAACTCCGAACCAAAAGATTCTATGGTCCTACGTCCTTGCTTTGCTCTAAATAATTGAGATTGTATTGCTTGTGTTGATTTTTTTGGAAGCAAATACTTTCTAATATCTTCTACTAAAACTTTCACATTATTGTAGCTAGAACGTAATCGCAACTTGGCACTTGCTGACAGCCTCGTTTTAAGAACAAAATCTATCAGTTGACCTTTAGTACTCTCAGAGATTAGAGAGTCATACATCAAGATACCGTCAATTAATTGCTTAGTTGTTTGCTCCTGTCCTGTCATAACAGGAATTAGTGCAATGGCGGTCTTGATATCGAAGTCGTTAGGCATTTTGGCTGTATCCTCTTCTAAATTAATTTGATCCGCACTGTCAACGAATCGAACTAAATCTTTAATTTTTGTATAAATATTTCCTATTTCCCCAATTAAATCATTGCATAATTTTACCGTGGAAGAATCCAACTTATTAATCTTTATTTCATTATTCACTTGAGACAAAATACACTCCAACTGGCTATAAAGAAATTTTGCTTCTTCTAATTTTTTATATGCAATTTCCTTTTGACGTCTCTCAGGACCAATTTTAATTAAATATTCCCTTAAATAATTCAACTTATCACGTAAGTCTCTTAATAGAACTGACATAGTATAACTACATTTTAGATTTATGTATTAATTATGGGTTACTTCTTGATGCCCTAATTGAAAATAATAATAAAACACTTACTTTACTACATTAGTCACTTATAAGTATAGTGCGTTACTGGAATGGGGTCACGGCGTCGTCATCTTGCTTGCGTTGGCTTGCGGTGGTCGCGTGGCGCGGCGGTCACGTGACTGCTGGGTTGGCTGGTGGCTGGATCGTTGGCCGGGATAACCCTGGACTCCCTCGAGCTGGGCCGGGATAACCCTGGACTCCTCTTGAACTTGGGCCGGGATAACCCTGGACTCCTCTTGATTGCGAGCCGGGTTAGCCCTGGACAACGCTCTTCTTTCTTGAAGTTTCGTGGTCTTGATTCTTCATGATCTTGATTCTTCGTGATTTGAATTTTCCGTGAATTTAGTTCTTCTTAATATAAATAACCTTCTTTCTTGTTTAAATAATCTTCTTTCTTCCATTAAAATAACCTTCTTTCTTGTTTACATAATCTTCTTTCTTCCATTAAAATAATCTTCTTTCTTCTATTAAATATTTCTCTTTTTTATTGTTGTTTCATTTCCCATTTATCTTCTATCTTCATAGATTCCATAATTTTCGCGTGGCAGGGTCGCCATGAAGTATGAGGAGCGATGAGGACTGATCAATAAAAATCCATGTTGTAGATTCGTATGTATTGCGTAAGATGCGCTAATAGAATGAACCGTCTTACATAAAAGGTTGCTTAATTTATTGTCTTAAACTTATTGCTGAGTCGAGCAATATGTGTTATGTCGCGGTAAACTGCTACGTTACGGTAAAACTATAAAATAGGACATACTCTACAGGGGGATGTTGGGGGGTTGGGTTTAGGGGGTTGGGGGGTCTCTTTTTAGCACATGGAAACTGTCACTGTAAAAAAAATGCAACTAAAAAATAGAAAATAAATAATAGTTTAAAAAAACTAAAAAACACGCTTTAAAAAAATAAAAATAAAAAGTAAAAATAAATTAATAAATTTCAATTCACTATTCTTATAGTGCAGTAAAAAATCTTAATAAGCAATTATTATATTGTTATAACCAGATCAAAATTTGTAAACAATTCTAAATATTGATAAAATAAATAATAATAGTTTAAAATATTTTATTGTAAAAAAAGCGTGGGGTGCTTTTTAAGATGTTATCAAAATGATAATCCTTGACAATTGACACCATGCACCCCACGCTTTTTTTACAATAAAATATTTTAAACTATTATTATTTATTTTATCAATATTTAGAATTGTTTACAAATTTTGATCTGGTTATAACAATATAATAATTGCTTATTAAGATTTTTTACTGCACTATAAGAATAGTGAATTGAAATTTATTAATTTATTTTTACTTTTTATTTTTATTTTTTTAAAGCGTGTTTTTTAGTTTTTTTAATTTGTTTGCGTAACAATTAAAATCATCACCTACACAGAAATTTGAACCTAGTCTTTACTTCATTACAGTCGAATTTCGGTTGACACTTGACAGCTAAACTTGACAATTTCACGCAACGTACTGAGAAAAAAGAAGGCCACTTTTATCAAAGTGGCGCTCATTTGGCTCGGACATTTTCGGGCTCGCGACTGTGGATCTACAGTTATAATTGATCAAAGGAACTGAAACAATTGTTTGCTGAGCTTGACTTGAGTGGGGGAGACTGGTGCCCGATTAGGGAGATCCTGTGTGTCAGGTCACCAGGTCTGCAGAGATGATTCCTTTGGCAGATGTATGGAATGTAAGGGGGAGGCCACACGAGCGTAGTTTTGTGAGTTGTGTGTCACGTGAGTGTCACGTGGTGGCGCGCATATTGTATGGCGCGGACCGAAATCTGCCGCTCACGACTCAATTTTGTGACGCTCGTGTGGCCTCACCCTAAACGTGACATTTAGGCTGCGTATCCACCGGAGCTGTGCGAGGATGCGTTGCGAGGGATGTGTCTGTCATCAACCAATAGAAACACTTCATTTAAAAGGTCCTAAGTGAATGAAGTGTTTCTATTGGTTCATGACAGACCCATCCCTCGCAACGCATTTTCGCACATCTCTGGTGGAAACGCAGCCTATCAATGAAAGGTTCCACTCTGCTACGCGATTCAGAGTTTCTTCGAGTAAGTAAGTGATTAAGTGCATAATGTTATCACACTTATTAACATCGCCGTACTACGTCGCGCTTAAACCTCATTGATGCAATCTCGTTATCCTATTAGCGTCGGAATCAAGTTTTCCCGTAAAGTTCGCCGTGTGGCAATGTTCCGGCTTTTCCGGTTGCGACACATTCAGTCCGGCTGCTGCTGCCCTTCTATAGAGTAACTGACGTCGCCCTTCCGCCGTTGCCCAAGCGCGAGTCACTTAAAGGACCATTCATTTATTACGTAAGACGATTTTTGCCAGTTTTGGACCCCCCTCTATGTAAGAAAAAATAAGAATCGGCCGACTCCCTCCCCCCCTGTGTAATATTTATTAAGGTGCTGATACACTTAAGCAACTTAAGCAACAGAACAGGCAGCGTGCATTCGCCGTTTTTAGGGTCCCGTAGTCAACTAGGAACCCTTATAGTTTCGCCATGTCTGTCCGTCTGTCTGTCTGTCTGTCTGTCCGCGGCTAAGCTCAGAGACTGTTAGTACTAGAAAACTGTAATTTGGCATGAATATATATATTAGTCACGCCGACAAAGCGGTTAAATAAAAAACACTAAAAAATTTTTTTTAGGGTACCTCCCATAGACGTAAAGTGAGGGTGATTTTTTTTTTCGACTAACCCTATAGTGTGGGGTATCGTTGGATAGGTCTTTTAAAACCATTGGGGGATTGCTTACATGATTTTTGTATTCAGTGATTTGTTTGCGAAATATTCAACTTTAAAGTGAAAATTTTCATTAAAATCGACCGTCCCCCCCCTCTAAAATCTAAACTGTTGGGTGGAAAAATTTCGAAAAAATTCAAAATGGTAGTAAATATATTAAATTTACAAGGAAAATTATAGCGGCTAAGATTGCTTGGGAATTATTTGTAGTTTAAGAGTAAATAGTAGCCTAAGGTATTAAACATAAACGCTAAAACGCTTCTTTTATTTTGTGAGCTTCTGTAATGTAACTTTCGCAAGAATACTCATTATAAGTGAAGTACAGTCAACAAAAAGTACGCAGTTAGCTTGCTTGAAAATGAAATTTTAAACAAAAACTTATTTGATTGATCGCAGAACAAGAGTTGCAGCTTGTTTCATATATTGTAAACAAAATCTTTGTACCTATACTGTCGTCTTTGCTCCAATTATGAAAGGCATACGATACGGTTGTCCTTTTCGCTGGCGTGGCGTCACATCAGCGTAGAAGAAACTACAATTGTAGCTATTTGTATGTACTCTTCATTTTCGGCGCGCTACTTTTGAAGTATGTATAACGCGTTATGGAATGTGACGCTATTTCATCCAAGAAAAAGGTAGTTTTCGGGGGGGGATTTTCAAAATGACCAAATTATCTTAAGAGGCTGACAACACCTAATTTTGTTAAAATTGATGTCATTTAAACAGTTTTTTAAGAAAAACTGTTTGTTCTAGCACATCAAAAAATTATATGTTAATAATTCATCATATTTCAAAGACCGTGGACGGACTCGATACATAATTGGACGAAATCGGCTCGATAGAAAATAATTGCAAAGATAGGTCTTAAAATCATCATTAAACGGTTCTATGTCTTTATTTTTTTGGCGTATGCGTCTGCAATTAAAAACATGAAGTGAACATATTCATACCTAAACCGCTAACGAGTCATATTTCACAAATAATCCACAGTTTTTTTTTAGTTCAATATTTGCCCGATAAATTTCAATATACCCGGCTGCCCAGTAATAGCGGCATCTCGTTTACTCCGATACAAATAGACAGTGTGCGCCGACGTTGGTGTTGACAGCGTCTTAAGCCACAGATCTCAGAAGGACCATCTCAATTTTTATATGGGGCAAAGTAGCCCGGCCTTACTATATCATTCACTATCATTTCCACTTTTCCACTAGAAACTAGAACACTTTAGGTAGGTATTTATTTATATTTTCTTTTTCATTTTGTGTTGTTCTGTGAATTATGATACAGGTATGCCAAATCATGTCGTTGATTTAGGTAGGTAAGTACAGTCACGAGCTTTAATTTAGGACCCACTTAAGGTTGACAGTCCTGTCATATTGCCTTAGATTATTTATGCACTAGATGGAGCGTCAGTAGCAAACATTGTGATACAAAACTTCCACAAATCCATTTGACAGCTTCATATTACGATCGCGTTACGTCATTCCGGTTGACACTGTGTGCGTGCTTAATGATACCAGTTAATTTCACATTCCCCAAAATGTGGGGAAAGTGAAGCTGATTGGGGAATATGTGGGGAGAGCTTCAATTCGGGGAAAATGAGGGAATTTTAAGTATGAACACAAATACGCGACATTTGACATCAAATTTCTGCTAGTCTTGATTAATTTCCTACAATTTTATTATTCGCAACAGCTCTAAACTAAGTCACTCGGCCCACATAATTTTTCATTCCCCACACGTGGGGAATTTCGACAATGCGTTTGGGGATTTTAGCATATTACTATTGGCAACCCTGCAAATGACATATAAGCCAACCGTTGGCTTATATTTTTACGGGACGTTTCCATGCCACCAAAGCTCTATCTAGTGCATAAATAATCTAAGCATATTGCATAGGAATTCAAAAGATATTTTTTTCAAAATGGGTCAAATTAAAGCACGCGACTAAAAATTCCAAATGTTAATAATTCAAGAAAACATAACTTAAATATATTCTTTATCGATACGAAATTACATCAAAATTTGGAAGATTTAATTGATTACCTTTTTTTAAATCAGTTAATAACTAGAACAGGTTGAAAACACAAAACAACATAAATTTTCAAATTATTTAATGATCTTTAGACAGCTGAACAGAAGAACTAATTTGGCACTAAAACTCGACGACACCTTACAAATTAACCGCTAATTCAGACCATGCTAGTAACCCGTACACAGAATGGAGAATCATTTACGAAGTTACTAGTATAATCCAAAGTAGCTAAGACCTTCTGGCCAGTTAATGCCAGCCATGACCTAAGCCGAGAAGAGGAGCGCCGTAACCATGAAGACCGATGGGCGCAATGGGCGCAGCGATGCTGTGGCTAACCAATGGTGCATGAGAGATGGCGTGTCCTCCGTACAGCCCATGTCCAAGACCGTGGTTATAAAGCCCCAGGCCGTGACCGTAGTATCCAGCTCCCAAGCCATGGCTGTAGCCTAGGCCCCCGTAGCCAAGACCCCCGTAGCCCACACCCCCGTAGCCTACACCCCCGTAGCCGAGACCCCCGTAGCCAAGCCCTAGGACGCCACGCTTCTCGTTCTTTTTCTCTTCTGCGCCGTAGACGGCAGCTGCGGCCAGCAGGAAGATGCACAGCTGGAAGAAAAGGGAGATTCATTATTTATTACATTAGGTATCGGTTCGGGTATACTGTCAGCGGTTTTCCCTTTCAGCGAAAGATCTAGGATTGTTATTTGGGTCCCCCTTGGGCTTGACCGCATTAAGGGTAAATTTTAGAAAAGTAAACACTACCTATATAAAAGCTCACAACATCACAGAAGAAGTCAGATGCTTTTAGGGGGAGGGGGCTTGAGCCCCTTTAGCCTCCTCCTTCTTTGAGCCTCTAACCCTTTTGAGAATCCTTTGAGGGCTTTATGAAAATGGTACAACTTTACTGTTAGCCGACAACAACCGCTCTATCAATAATGAAGAGTCATAGAAGAACGATTTAGTGCAGTAGCAATTCTGGGATTTCGGGACACTGAAATATTTTGATAAATGCCTTTGAATAACTGTTAAAAATCTACGTATTTATTACTTAAATGTCGCTACTCATCTACGGTCTAAAAAGTAAGAGATTAAAACCGTAATAGGAATTAAAATTCAAACACCATTTTTTACTAAGTACTTTCGTGTTGTTTTTTTCACAGGTGTGGTTTTAAAAATCGGGCCCTATTTTACAATTTGAAAGAAAAAGAAAGAAAAAAAGAAAAACAGAAAGAAAATACATTTATTTACAACAACACAAGACACATCATCAATATTTTACAAAACAAAAGACAACACTAAAGCTAAAGATAGAATGTGTCATTGCGGTTGCAAATCGGACACTGGCTCAGCATAATGCTGAGGCGTTTAAAGCACCCCAGCGCTGATTTTCAGCCAGTACCGTTGATTTTATTGTATCCTACATCAGAGAGTTGTTTTTATTATTAAAAAAACCCTTTTCAAAGGTTATTCACAAAAGTTAGGTTGTGCTTGAGTTGTCATTGTTCGCAGATCGTGACCACCGATGTCGCAAGTTTAAGTCCGAGTTCAATCCGAACCTATCATTTACCGATACCTTTTCAATTGCAAGAGAATGCTCACATTCTAATTATACGATAGCGTGCTTGGTCGCATTGGGAAAAACAGGCTAAACTAAACAATAATCAGAGCACAGTATAAGTTCGTCGCAAAAAGGCCGTAGCAGGATAAGGGAAGAAAAAATGCCCTTTTATTATTAAGAGCTGTTTTTTTTTTCTATAGTTACCCACATCTAGCAGTACAATTGTGCAAAGTTTTGTTGAAAAATTCCCGTTAGTTCAGCCGGAAAAAAATAAAATCCAAATTCATGAAATATGTCTTTTGTCAAAAAGTATTGAACTTTATAATACCATCTTTTTTCATTTTGGTTAACTAAATAGTATATATGTCCTGAAAGAAAATTAAACTTTATACAATTGTACTACTACATGTAAGCAACTATAGAAAAAAAAACCAGCTCTTAATCATAAAGGGCATTTTTTCTTCCCTTATCCTGCTACGGCCTTTACGTGATCGTGTTAAAATATCAAATACTACGGGAAGAGTTTGTTACCGAAATGCGCCGCTCTGACAAATTGCCTATAACAATAATTGAGACATTAAGGTTCGTGGGTTCGAACCCGGGCTCGTATCTCAGAGTTTTTTAGGAATTTATGTGCGGAATCACATTTAAAATTAACAATAAGCTTTACGGTGAAGGAAAACATCGTGAGAAAAACCTGTATGTACACGCCTGAGATGAAATTCAATGGTGTGAATTTCCCAATCTGCTCTGGGCCACGGCTCTACTACTACTATCAAAAAGTTGTTCCAAGATTAGGTCACCCACTCTTCCCCCCTGGAACTATCGATAAGAAACAAAAGTCTTCTTGATTATGAACTTAAAGTTTTCATTAAATGTACTAAAAAAAAAATATCAAAAGGACGTGAAACAATTCTATGTCAGCACGTGCCGTATAATAAAAATCCGCTAAAGTACTACCATTCGCATGCATATTCTTTTAAAATTTGCTTAAATTGATTTTAAATCTGATAGTTTGTGGATCTATATTCAAATGGATGACTTAAGCACGAAATAACCGAGCGTAACAATTTTTAAAAACGTCACATTTCAATCAAAAATATCTATTATTTTGTCTGCCATTGATTAATAAAAAAAAATAATACAATTCATGTTTTGAACCGTTAAATCACCAAGAACGCTTAACTATTAGCATACGCTTTTCACCAAAAATAATTGACTGTATGATATTCAACAAGAAATTCGTATATTTGTATATTTTAGATTGTGACCTTGAACGTGACCTTGATGCAAGACTGACTTCGTTTGGGCAAATCTAATTTTGATGGAAAAACAAGGCTGTTACGCGTACGCGTATAGTACGCGTTTATGGCGCAAATTCTGGCATCCATTTGAATACAAGTCCGTGGTTTCTAAATTTACTGAAGACTATAAAATAGGACTTACGATAGCCTTCATGTTAGCGTGGTGTATGCTCGAGCACTGGCCCTAGCTTGAAAGACAGCGCTTTTATACGTGCCTGGACCTAGGCCCCTCTAGTGCCCTAGGCAGCCTAGGTACTCGGTTATGGGCACGGACTGACGGGGACAAAATACAGTCTATTTTTTAAATAAAAAATCTGGCGAACTAGATTTTTGTTTTTAAAAAAGGTTATGAGTAGATTACGATAAGAAAACTTCTGACAGTAAATCAAAAAAAAGTTGATCTAGTTTTATTACTTTTCCTTTTTTTATATGTTTATTCGTCTTTTTCCTTTCCATTGTAAACATTTCCTGAGAAGGACCACTGTTTAGCTATAAGACCGCACATTGCTTTATTACCTAGTTACCACTGAAAAACTATTTTTTTTCCGAATTCTTGATTATGAGATGCTCAATAAACCGCCTACCATAAGTTCAGTTTATGAGATAATGAAATGGTAGGTGTCCGTTATCTCACTCCATAGCCCGGTAATCCTGTCCACAACATCCCAACCCCATAGCCAATTCCTGCCTGGCAATAATGTGGCGACTGTGGGGGACTGTCCGCTAGCACATCCTCATGGTGTATTAGGGGATAGACCTCCATAGTTGCGCCCACCTCATTTATATTATATGGTACCAAAGGCCTCTACATGTTGAATTCAGCTCCATGAATGCCTTTCAAATGACCGGAAATCCGTACCAACAATAATTGTGGCGTAACGGAACCACGTGAAAGAAGTTTGAAGCAATGGACTGTATAGGATGAAACTGGCTAAGTTTAGAAACGACCTTAACAACTGGACTTAAAAGGATGGGCTTACGGTTTATACTGTCTTTAGCATTCTAGATTAATCACAAAGCACTCACCTTGCCTTTCCTTGCGATAGCGAACCCAGTAAAGTTTTCTGCTGTCCAGGCTCAGGTCAGAATCTGTCTTAAAAAGTCACACGTACGCACGCATCACATAACATAACATTCTGTAGCACATAACACATAAAATCTTCTCTTGATAATAGGTTTAAATTAATTATTACAAAATGTTGAAATAAAATGTGCCTTTCTTTGGCGAGTTCAAATTGACACTAATTGCGCGCGCAGACCACCAGCCAATAAATCCGTAGGCCGCGTTTCGTTTCAGCCAGACTTAGCGCAGCGCTTTTGCAAATTAAAACTAAAATGAAAAAGGCAGTATATCGAACAATAATAATACTTTACTATGTTTAGCAGTAGCCTTTTTCGGCTAAAATGATGATAATGATGATCAAATATAAGGGTATTTTACGTTTAACGCTTTGACTGTACCTCGTGAGATGAATCATAGTCGATCCTGGGAGGGAGCGTATTGTTTAGACGCATGCTGATAAACACTAATTGCTTATGCGTAGGTACAACATTTAATTAAGTACAGTTGTACAGTCGCCCGCAAGCCGGGAAACCGTATTTTTCGAAACGTAATTAAACGAAATTTTTATTGGTGAAGGACCTGATGTATGAGAAAGAACGAAACGAAACAAAATAGAGTGCCAGTGAAAGCAGATAGAAAGTGCAGGCTGACTCACCCAGCGCCTTCGTGGTCTGCAGTCCAGTCGGTACCGACGTCCTGGATTCACGAGCTGATGCTGCAGGGGAATCTCTTCCAGAGGTTCAAATTGGGCTGGTTTTGAGTGCTCCTTACTTATCCGATACGACACACGAAAGACACAGCGAAAATGCGACTGTCCATGAGCCGCCCACCCCAATATCTACCTTCAATTGGCATTAATAACAAAAAGAAAAAACTATATCTACCGCGAAAAACTGTCACTAACAGATGCGTTCCAAATTACGACAAAAAAAAATTAAATCTAAATATTATTAAACTTAAACATTAAACATAAACATTATTGATGTGCGAACACAACAACAGTAATTAAATAACAAGTTGCATTAGCTCACATTTTACTATACAATACAATACAATGACTCTTTATTGTACACCACAAAGAAAATAATACAGAAAAAGTTCATAGAAAAAATATACAAGGTAAGCAATAGGCGGCCTTATCGCTTCGAAGCGATCTCTTCCAGGCAACCATTTTACAAAGAACAGCAAGGAATGGATTACAGCAGATGGTGCAATATAAAAATAAATTCTAAATATAAAAATCACGTGTCACGTGTTTGTTATCGAATGTGACCGATTTTTAAGAATAATTATGAAACTTTTTGTCTATGGTTATTTTTTATACCCCTATTCTTTGCAGACGGAGTCGCGGGCAACAGCTAGTAGGAATATAAACAGTTAACAAAAACAACCTAATATACAATAAGTACACATCATAAAACACGCATAGATAAATTATACACAACAATAGACTTGTAAATATACAGGGTGTAACATTTAGATCAGTCAGTATGGGAAAGTCTGATAATATAAGACATAGGAAGATCTCTTCTTAGGAACCATGTCATCGATTTTCGGAATAAGAAAAACTGCATTCATACATTTAAAAAAAAACTTGCACTCAGCTCGGGAATCGAAACCGGACGTTTTGAAAAATAAAACTAACACTATTTCTATTTAGAAACATGATGTCTAAAATCAATAAAATGCATTATTTTCATATCCTTTCATTTATTTTAGTAGGTGTTCGAAATGACTACCATTTTTTTTCAATGCAACACTCTTGTAGTTTCAGACTTTCCCATACTGACCGATCTAAATATTACACCCTGTATAAACGGGCTATAACTTCCACGCACTTTTAGGGTATAAGTTGGCAGCCGACTGCACGCAGCAGCAGCAGACGCCGTGTCGCTAGCTACGCCAACTTATACCTTATTTCTATGAAATTCCCTCCGTAGCTAGCGTAGCTAGCGACACGTCGTCTGCTGTTGCTGCGTGCGGTTGGCTGCCAACTTATACCTTAAACTGTATAGGTGTTTAAAGTTATAATTGAGTCAAATATTTAACAACCGCTTTAGCCTAGTTGGTAATAGTGAGAGATCCTGGGTTCGAATCCCGGTAAGGGCATTTATTTGTGTGATGAGCACGAATATTTGTTCCTGAGTTATGGATGTTTTCTATGTATTTAAGTATTTATTTATTTATATAAGTATGTTTATCGTCGTCTAGTACCCACAGCACAAGCTTTGCTTAGTTTGGGACTAGGTTGATTTGTGTAAGATTGTCCCCTAATATTTATTTATATTTATATTTATATACCTACCTATAAATCCCGCTTTTTCATCATCCCATGGGAAATCCAAAAATTCCTGAAATTTCTTTTTTTAGATGTCTACTTGCAGGCCAAATTTATAAATGCGAAGTTATAGTGAAAAAATACGGATAACTCACGTCTATAATCGTGTTTCGGGCTAATCCGTAGCCCTTCTTCCTGGAGCCACACGAAACAAACTTAGACATAAACTTGATCACAGACGTGAGTTATCCGTATTTTTCGCTATGAGCGAGTCTCAACAAGTCTCACGGTGGTTTTATGTTCAAAAATGACGGAGTTCTGAAGAAAGAAACAATAAATATACAACCGAATTTATCCTCCTTCTTTGAAGTCGAAGTAAAAGAGAATTCTTAGAGTTCCTCAGATGTAGGTCGTTCGAATGTCCCAGCGAGTTCTCCATTAGGGCTCATAATAACACGTTATGCCGAATAGCCTGCGCGGGTGCAGCGCACGTGAAATAGGATCCTGTGCGGGGCTTGTTTCAAAGATCTATAAGTATTCATTAAGTAATGGACAGGGCGCAACGCTCGTAGAACTGACGGCCGATGGGGCCGAAAGGTTCTCGAGTGGCGTCCGCGGGCCGGAAGACGCTGTAGCAGTAGCAAGTAGGTAGACCTCCGACAAGATGGAGCGACGACCTGGTGAAGGTAGCGGGCCGATCTGTTTGGCGAACCTTGGGGGAGGCCTATGTTCAGCAGTGGACGTCTTTATATATAAATATCTTACACACGAATTTCAGAACTAAAGCTTTTGTTATTTTGTTATGTTTAGGTTGTTAGTGTTCCATTAAGGTCAATTTGTATCGAGTCAGTACTTTAGTATGTCGGTCTTTGTTTACTAACACATAGACATAATCTCAGCGCTTACTAACGACTTTTCGTGTAAATAATTATTTATTTTAATAAACAATTTGAATTTGAATTTGAATGCAATAAATGCGCCAAAAGCTCGGTAGGGCCTATAGACATCCGCAAAGTAACGCCTGATCCAATAAATTACTTCAAAAATATTTTAATGAAATGATGACTGAAAAAATTGTCATTTATTTGGAAAATAATTTGATACCAAAGGTCCTCCACTCCTTTTATGCCCCGAGGCCTGCAGACCTCTAAATCCGGCCGTGACCACAGAATATATAATAGTACTGACGTACAGAATGGAAACGGTCCGCCCCGCACCGATTCGAATTACCCCACCCCTCAAGGCGCAGATAGCCGGAAACCGCCAGAAACCAGAAGAGTGCGCGCGCGATGTATGTAGGCGTACGCGTGTACAGACGTCGTCGTGCTTATGTAGATTCAAGAACGCGTATTTGTACGTCGTGTCCGCCGCGTGCCGTGACCCTACACCTACCAGCGCCGCTCCGCAATGCCTGAACCTTCTTGAAACAGGCCCTAAATAATAGGTGCGTGGAACAGAGGCGAATGTTCGTAGTTTTGCAATGCAGACTCGAATTAAATGCGCTTATGGTTGCGATGTTGATTGGGTATTCGAAATGTTTAGCTTATGATGTGAACTGCAAGTCGGAGTAAGGACAGCCTGCTTTTAGAGTTCCGTAGCCAAAACGATAAAAACGGGACCCTTATAGTGTCTGCCCGTCCCAGTGTAGACTGAGAACTTCGCACACTGAATTACATCGCAGTTGTGTACAAGTTTTCTTACGATGTTTTCTTTAGCCGTTAAAGTCATGGTAAGTAAACTTCAAATGTAAAATCGTACATAAATTTCGAAAAACTGATGGGTTCGAACCCACTATCCTCTACTTGAGAGGCCATTAGACCAAACCACTAGGCGACTATGGCTTACTTATTAGTAGGTACTTGCATATCTAAGTACTAGATGTGTCCCATAAATTAATAGGCTTAGATTTATGCTTTTTTTAACACGCTTTTTAACACGCTTTTATATTAGCTTGGGTTGTAACTAACTATGTATGTATGTATGTATGTAACGGAATCTTTGAGCATAATTTTCACCCACTTCCCGGTTTCCGATTGAGCTGAAATTTTGCACATATGTGTGAATTGGATGACAATGCAATATTATTGTAACATGGAGCTGATCTGATGATGGAGCTGGATGGTGGCCATAGGAACTATGTAATAAAATAACACAATCCCGTCGAGTTAGGGCTCGTTTGATTCGTCTTGACGAGCACTTTGATCTCAGATGGTAACCAGGGTCTGATGATGGAGCTGGAAGATGGCCAAAGGCACTCCACAATAAAACGACACAACCCCATCGAGTTTGGGCTCGTTTGATTTGTCTTGACGAGCACTTTGATCCCATATGGTAACCAGGGTCTGATGATGGAGCTGGAAGATGGCCAAAGGCACTCCACAGTAAAACGACACAACCCCATCGAGTTTGGGCTCGTTTGATTCGTCTTGACGAGCACTTTGATCCCATATGGTAACCAGGGTCTGATGATGGAGCTGGAAGATGGCCAAAGGCACTCCACAATAAAACGACACAACCCCACCGAGTTTGGGCTCGTTTGATTCGTTTTGACGAGTACTTTGGTCCTAGATGGTAACAAGGGTCTGATGATGGAGCTGGAAGGGGGGCAGGTGGCGGGGGGGGGGGAATGGGGTGGGGGTAAGGGGGTCGGGGGTTTAGAGGGTTGATGGTAAGGGTGTGGCGGTTGGGGTTAGGGGGTGGGGGGGGTTAGGGGGGGTTTGGGGAAAATAGGGTGGGGGTGTTTGGGGGTTCGGGGGTTAGGGATTTTGGGGGTTGTGGAAAATGGGGAGGGGGTAAGAGGCCTAGATGGTAACAAGGGTTTGATGATGGAGCTGGAAGGGGGGTAGGTGGAGGGGTGGGGGGTTGAAGAGGGGTTGTGGGAAATGGGGAGGGGGTAAGGGGGGTTCGGGGTTGGGGTTGGGGGGTAAGGGGGGTTGGGGATAGGGGTTTGGGGGAAGTTTGAGGAAATGGGGTGGGGGTTGGGGTTAGGTGTTTGGGGGGGTTGGGGAAATGGGTTGGGGGATGTTGGGGGGTTGGGTTTAGGGGGTTGGGGGGTCTCTTTTTAGCACATGGAAACTGTCACTGTAAAAAAAATGCAACTAAAAAATAGAAAATAAATAATAGTTTAAAAAAACTAAAAAACACGCTTTAAAAAAATAAAAATAAAAAGTAAAAATAAATTAATAAATTTCAATTCACTATTCTTATAGTGCAGTAAAAAATCTTAATAAGCAATTATTATATTGTTATAACCAGATCAAAATTTGTAAACAATTCTAAATATTGATAAAATAAATAATAATAGTTTAAAATATTTTATTGTAAAAAAAAAGCGTGGGGTGCTTTTTAAGATGTTATCAAAATGATAATCCTTGACAATTGACACCATGCACCCCACGCTTTTTTTACAATAAAATATTTTAAACTATTATTATTTATTTTATCAATATTTAGAATTGTTTACAAATTTTGATCTGGTTATAACAATATAATAATTGCTTATTAAGATTTTTTACTGCACTATAAGAATAGTGAATTGAAATTTATTAATTTATTTTTACTTTTTATTTTTATTTTTTTAAAGCGTGTTTTTTAGTTTTTTTAGACGACCAGATGGCCTAGTGGTTAGAGAACCTGACTATGAAGCTTGAGGTCCCGGGTTCGATTCCCGTGTCGGGGCAGATATTTGTATGAAAAATACGAATATTTGTTCTCGGGTCTTGGGTGTTTAATATGTATTTAAGTATGTATCTATATATAAGTATGTTTATCCGTTGCCTAGTACCCATAACACAAGCTTTGCCTAGCTTACTTTGGGACTAGGTCAATTGGTGTGAATTGTCCCGTGATATTTATTTATTTATTTATTTAGATGCTTAAATTTGTTTAGTTCTCCAAAACGCCAGGGGCTACTACGAGATTCATATGTTCATATCGTGTTGTCCCTTTCACTCTTCTGAAGTTCGAATTTCGTAGTAGCTTATACACGATGATTTTTAATTGGTGACCAGGAACCAGTTATTCTAGATCAGTATTCGGTGGCGATCACGTTTAAGTCGCAATTTTAAGTGAAACAAAACGTTTATTTTGTTAAATAATGATAATTTGGAAAATATTTTTTTGATTAAAATCATTGTCACCCTACGCGTAGTTTACTCTATGAGTCTAAAACCTCTTTGACAAGTCAGTTTCTTAAACAAACTTTGACGTGAGACCTGTCAAATTTCCCGCCAAAGCGATGATACTTGACGAAACTATCTATAACTTCAACAGATGTAGGATGACCGTGCATTCAGTGGATGGAGAATGTTATAACAATAACGTATTTTTTAATTAAACTGAGACTGTATTGCTTGAGACCTCATCTATTAAATTCATTTTTAACTGAGGATTAATATTTTTCAACTCCTGATCACCGCTTAAAAATAATCGTGTAGTATTGCAACCACGTGTGCCCTATTTCGTGGTCACCGGTTAGTGGACTTGTTCACTGACACGCATGATGTATGGCTAACAGGCTTCCTAAACGCGACCCAATTATTATAATCTGTGGCGACGTGACAAGTGACAGATAAATGACCGTTATTTAATGGCATTTATCTTATAGTGCAGTTGAAGGGTACACGGAAAGAACCAGACACCAGACAAATTTATTTGTTTCATAGAAAAACCTGGAATACTTATAATAAAACGCAGCCACACAATGTGAATCTCATTTTATTTAAAAAAATAAATAATACCTAAAAACTACGTTAATCATACGTGTAAATAACATTAGTTAGGCAATAGGTACGTTGTGAAATCTCCCGCGAAACTCGTTTATCACATCACTCCGGCGAACTATAAAATAGTGTAAATAAATGCTAAATGACGGTTGCGCGATTGGCTACCGGAAATGGTCGAGAGGACGGTCCAGGGGTAGCTGCAGCCCGAGTGGGATGTGGTTGTGGTACCTTTGCTCCTCTCCTTCCTCACTCCTACCTTCCAACACGTGTTGAGGCGCACCATATTCTTGCTGCGGCTGACCGTACTCTTGCTCTGGCTGCTGATTAAATTCTTGCTGTTGATGATGAGCAAACTCCTGCTGAGCATACTCCTGTTGAGCCTGCTCGTGGGCTTGCTGGGAAAAATCATGAGCATGCTGCGCAAAATCCTGGTTCTGCTGCTGATAATCCACGTTCGGCTGCCCATACTCCTGTCCTAACTGATGATGATTCAAGTTCTGTTCGTATTGCGCCTGCTCTATCTGCTGCTGTATGTGATGCTGCAGCTGATGCTGATAATCGTGGTACTGTTCTTCACCCGTGTGGTGCTCGTACACTTGATGTCCTTGCTCCTGAGTGAAATGATCGTGAGGAGCGTAATGCGTCTCCTGCGTTGGAACGAGGTCGTGCTGATTGAAGTGGTGCTCTTGGGGAGAGAGATCGTGGCCGTGTGGCACTGGAGCCCAACCGTTGTGGTCGACGTGGACCGCAGGCTGCGCTGGCTGGAAGTGTAAAGTAGGCTGAGGGATTGCTGCTTGTGTCGGATGCAAGAACGTCGGTTCTACGGATACGGCTGGTGTCGGCTGTTCTACGACGCCGTGAGCGTGCTCTGGCAACACGTGGAGATGTGGCTGAGGACGCTCCAGGAAGACAGGACCAGGAGCCGGCGCCACGGACGGTGCTAGCGGTACTACTGACTGGTGATAATTCACCAGCGGATATCTGGGATACGTGGCGAAGTAGGAGGTCTGTACGGCATTACCGGGTCTTATTGCGTAGGAAAATTGTGGGGCGTAATGATATAACGGAGTAGCTACCGGTGCCGGTTGAATCGGAACGGGTGCTGGCAGAACCGGCTTTAAGTGTACGTGACTTTGTGGCAATATGAACTGAGGAGACGCGGGAAGGATAGGAGTGACCGGTGGAGGTACAGGAAAGGGGCGTGCTACAGTAACCGAGGGTTGTGGAACAAGAGTAGGGATGGACGGAACTGCCGGTACCGCCGGCACCGCATGAGCTGGTAAAATAGGCAGCACAGGTCTCGGGGCAACATGATGATGGTGATGGTGGAAGTGTTGGTCCGGTTTCGCCACGAACTTGTGATGTGGGAACTTGAGACCGTAATGCGGATGATGCACCGGGACTTTATGACCTACTCCGACGGGATACCGATGGGCTAGCGGATGCTGGAGAGGCACTTTCACTGCAGTCACAGAAGCAGTCGGAGGATAGGATACCACTACAGGTTTCACTATGGAATGGGTGACGTGGGGGATGTCGTGGCCATATTTGTAAGGTGGGGCCGAAGAGAAGACTCCGCGTTTGTGGTGCTTCAGCTTTCCAGCCAGTCGCCCGAGCAGCTTGGACTTCTCGTGGAGGTCTCCCGTCGCCACGCACACGCATGCGCACAACACCGCGATCTGAAATACACCACGAAATTTCATTGTCACTGCCACTTCACTGAACACACTGCATTCCTCAGATACTCACTACTGTGAACCTCATTGTGGCCGGTCGGCACGAGTTCTATTCTTCAACGGAGTGTAGCGATTCCTTGCTACCCATACTTATAACTTAAATGTAACCTCATTAATATGTAGCCGATGTTCTGTTTTCACTCAGGGCAGCCGGACGCAGCTTGATTGTCCTTGCGCGATCATTGGACCATTCCTACCATCTAAATTCTCCTTCCGAATATACAGCCACTCGAAACTAAGCCTTCATTACTTGGAAGACGGTTGAGTTCGTAAATTGTATTGGTCCGTCTAAAACGTGCTCGGCGCTGGCTGCCGTCATTCTTGTAACATGCGTGCCTGCGCGCATACCAAACGATCAAGAAACGTAATCGAGAGAAAATTGTAGCGCGACAGGGACGGACTTAATGAGTTTGTTTTTAAATCGGTGGTACATATGAGTCAGTATAGGCGAGTGGTAGTAACAGTAACTTGCGCAAGGTCCATCCGAATCGCTACCACCTCCTTAATCGCTAATCCTGCCGCCAACCAGCAGTGCTTGCACTGTCATATTCCGGCGTAGAGAGTAACATAGCAGGTGAACTTGCTGTCGTATCAGATTTCGATTTTGGCCCTCTAGGATGGCTGCATCTGAAATTTTTGACATTCCAACTGTCCTAGGGCAGTGAGGATCAGGTGATCCACTCGCTCGTTCACGAGTCTATTTACTAAAAAAAAATCTAGAAAACCAAGGAAAAGTAGCTACCGTTACGTGCCTTGCCTTTGATATGACTAGGAAAGGAAAACTCCGTATTAGTATTCTCAGTTCTGTTGCAACTTGTAATTATCTAAGCTGTATGCTGTCATACGTTAGTTGTATTAACTACTCTGTATTGGTCTGCCAAAGCTAGGAAAAGGCCTCTCCCCTGGACTTCCAGCTCGTCCTCTCTGCGGTTATAATATGTAGCCAGACGCTCAATAAGATATTTAGATCTTCCCGCCATATTTTCCCAGGAAATATTAACTGAGTTAAATAAGTTTATTTTCAAAAATTTGACTTTCGTGACAAGCTTTATTACTCACTGTACTTTTCTTTGTACAATCTTAAATTAGGTAAGTACTCATCAAAATGGATCAAACGAGCCCAAACACGATGGGATCATGTTGAGTTGTCGAGGAGTTCCTATGGGCACCTTGCGTCTCCATCATCAGAACAGTACCATAGTACTAAAATATTGTATTGTCACCTGACTTACATAATGTAAGCAAAATTTAATTCCAATCGGTTGAGGATAACTGCTTTCAAATAACATACATTGCAAGTAAAATAAGATTGTATCTAATAATATAAAAAAGCCTAGAGTCCGGCCCTGTGGCAGGACATCGTAGGCAACTCACGTCCGCGGTTACCAAATAATACGACGATCACTTTCCTCGCTCTCACTGTCGCCCGCCCAAACTGCTGTGTTAATGTAATACACCATTTGCTGTGCCTTCTACAGAATCTCCTATTACGCGAGATGAAGACCACTTTAAACCATTTTCATAGTCCTTCTACTATTTTATAACAATGCACAAATCAATAGACACGTTTTCTAAAAAAAAAAAATTTTTTTTTTTTTCTGAACTAATCTATTGGTTTCAGAACGAAGCCGGTGTAACGTCATTACGTCACTTTGACTTTGACATTTTTCGCGCAAAAATTGCAATATTTTTGTGGCGTTGTTTGGTTTGATCTTCGATTGTTTTGTTTATCAGAAAATAATGAATGAATACAGTGACGACAATGTTTGTAGGATATGTTTACAAAAGCAAGACACAATATTTTCCTTATTTCGAAAGCAAAAGGGCTCGTCCCCTTACGATAAACTGGTGAAATATACGAAACTTGAAATCCATGTTGACGACGGTGGGCCGTGCTCCATTTGTTTACAATGCCTGACAGATCTTGATACGACGATCAACTTTTTAAACAGATGCGATAAATCGAACCAGATACTGGCAGCTAGATACAGTCGCATCTCCGATAAAAAAGAAAAAGAAAATTTGAATTTGGAATGTGATGTGACGTGTCCCGTGCCCAGTTTTACTCAAGAAGATAGCACTGATTTCGGTGCTGTACCACTTAAGAATCATTTGGACTGTTTTGATGGACAACATAAAGAAATATTAGTGACTGAATCACAGCAATGCCCCGAATGTGGGTCCAAACGACGCTGCAAACACTGGGCACCACCGGGTATCTTTACCTGCCAGTATTGCCAGAAAGTTTTCAACAGAAAGTTCAATTTTACCTTGCACCTGTAAGAATTTTTTCCTAGTTCTATGATAAGTGATATTTTGTCTCTCCCCTGTCATCTATCATCCAAAATTTCTAGTGTTTAAAAAGTATGAGTGATATAAATACTCCGCAATGCTATTGTGTGTAGATTTTAATTTCTGCAAGGTATTTAAAAAAATTTATTCATTATTAAAAAGGTTGCGGGGGAGGGAACTTTATTGTAAGGAACAAAATTTGTTTCAGTTTTTAAGCTTTGAGTAGTAAAGTAAGCTTTTAGTATTTTTGGTCAGTTGGTTACATTTGTACATTTCTACCTTATCCAAATTTATAAAAAAATAGTACTAAAATGGAAAGTGTTGTTAAATTAACTGATTTTCTGATAAAACGGGAAAGGGACATGCCAGGGGAGAGACATTTTTCAACATTGATGTGCAGAAATTTCAAAGCTAAATGAAATTAAGAATTGAAATTTACTGCAAAAAGTATAATAATGTTAAAAGGATTTTGATTTTTGGCGAATTCTCGTTGAAAGTATGTGTTTTTACAGTGGATGTTGATGGAACCACTTATAGTAGAATCACCCTTATCTATATTAACCCTTTCAACGCCGCGCCTCGACAAAGCGTAAACCTGCTTTGAATCTTATGTCATTGTGTCAAGATCACTTTGACACTGTACTTTGTGACACCTATATGTGTCATTGGGGTTGAAAAGGTTAATATTATAAAAAGGAAAGATTTAACACGTTGAATGCGGGACTTTTTTACAACAACTGACGTTCAGTGCTATACATACCATTTTTGACTTGTAACATTTTTGCTAATAGTGCGGTACAAGACAATAGTGACTTGTAAGCAGAAGATTAAGTTTTTCCCAATATTTCTTTGTTTTTTATAAAAAAATATAATTTTATGATTGCAATAGCAAGTTGACATGTTTAATT
Organism: Archips xylosteana; assembly: GCA_947563465.1. Classification (NCBI taxonomy): domain Eukaryota; kingdom Metazoa; phylum Arthropoda; class Insecta; order Lepidoptera; family Tortricidae; genus Archips; species Archips xylosteana. The sequence continues at coordinate 20,229,710 of OX387357.1, forward strand.
AGATAAGTTTGCTGTCGCCACAGAATACAGACTTTAATTTGGAAGTTATAAGACATTTAAATAACAAGACGAATTCGACTTGTACCGCATCACAGGGGTAGGGCAAGGTTTCTTATGTCGATAATTTTATAGAGAAGGGAAATATAATGAAACAAAATATCGCTATCGATGTTCACAATTATTTAATAAAAATTACAAAACTAAATGTTCAAATACGATTTTTTGTAGCATTATTGTTTTTCTTATTTTTTTTTATAACAGTCAACGCACATTTTACTTCTGGTACCTTTTTGAAACTTGTTGACTTCCTTTTTTGCGGCAATAAATCCATCATTATCGTATTGTAGTTTTCGCAAAGCTACTTTGGTCACTTTTTTCTGTGAGTTCAAACACTTTTAATAATGTTTTCTACGGCCTATTTCTCGGTGCATTCATTGAGAACGAAACTACGTACAAAAAAGTCGTTATTAATCACAACACTAGCCTGCACTGGCCAGTTCCCATGGTGCGATACAAGGCGGTACTTTACAAGACAGTTTTGGCTGGTACCGCACCAATTACAATTTTTTATCGTCTGGTGCGGTACAAGTCGAATTTGTCTTGTATACTTTGAACCTACCTATTGGATATAATTTGAAGTAACAAACCTAAATGTATACTTGTCTCTTTCTGAATCAAGGGATTTCAATGTCAAATCACCGCCGCACCAGACAGAGATCGCCTATTTTCAACGCCGCACCAAACAAAAGTCTAATGCAAGTCAAAAATGACTTGTACCGCACTCAACGTGTTAAAGGAGATAATTTTTATTTAGTAGTATCTGCTTTTGTTTGACGGCTGTCTCAACACGCACACATGCGTTGAAAGGTTTGGTATGCTTTATAAATACTTTCACAATACATTGAAGACCTTGATTTGTGGAGGGGTGGGCCATGTTATCGTAGATTATCTATAGGTAAGGTTGCCATCCGTCCGGGTTTCTCCGGATTTGATTAGAGAGCGTCCGGGGAATGTCCGGGCGGGGTTCCATTTTGTAGTCCAGGTTACAATTGTAGTAGTTAGACTGTATTTACACTGACGAGCAAACGAGACGATAACTACAAAACCCGCTGTGATAGCTTCTTCGAGTAAAATGAGTTTAGTAAAGAGTTTTATTCTTTCGCTGGAACCGTCTGGACAAGTACTGCCAAAGACAGAGAGTTGTGGAAAAAGATGGAGGAGGCCTTCACTCAAGGAGGGGCCCCAGTCTCGGAAGAAAATTAATAAACAAAACTAACCATACTAAAATTAGGTGTTAAGAACCACACACTAACAACACTAACACTACTCTATAAAATATGTCCTTTAAAGAGACGGGGATTAATAAAGGCTTTTTATTTATTTTATTATTTATTCTTAACAAAAAAAAGTTTAATTGAGAATAAAACTCTTTACTAAACTCATTTTACTCAAAGAAGTTATCACATCGAGTTTTGTAGTTATCGTCATTTTTGTAACCGACCAACCCTTTATTTTTGCTCGTCAGTGTAGTTCCGCTAGTAGTAGTACAGATTGAAATAAAACAAACAAAAAACGATGACGTGTCCGGTTTCTGAGCTCCAAAATCCGGGGATCTTAGAGCGCGCGCAGACAGAGCGCGGTCTGGAGTTCCGCGTTCCGCGTCCAAAGTTCTGCGTTCTGAACGCTCGAGAGTTCCAACGCACACAAGAGGCGGTCAAATTCATGCGTTCCATGTTTTTGTATGTGTAACTTATGTCGTTAGAAAGTTCATCTTTCGAAGAAGAAGCATTGATTTTGTGGAGCCCAGAAACGTCTAAAAAAGTAGAAGACATTGAGTGCATATAATTAACACAATACGAGAAGAATCCCTTGACGCGGCCATTTCAAGCCAAGTTTCTGCTTTTTTGTCACGATTTTTGTAGTGTACCATCGCCCCAGACGTCAGAACCCATTTTCAAAACAAATTTGCTTGCAGCCGTTGATGTTTATTGCTATGGATTGTTATGGACAGATGTCTAGCCACTGCACGCAAACTGGGCCTTTAAGGTGGTTATCTGGCGCTTGGGGCGATAGTACATGACTTAAATCATATAATAATCTCCTTTTTCTAACCAGTTTGATCAGTTTTTCTGTATTAGTAACTTCAGACATCGTGGTGAACGCGGCGTTCTCTGTCTCGGCGGCAAAAGAACGCAAGAACGCGGCGTTCCGGTTTGAACGCCGCGGTCTGACCGCCTGCTGTGTGCGTTGTTGTAAGGGACTCAGTACATTCGAAAGAACGCAGAACTCTGAACGCGGAACGCCAGACCGCTCTCTGTCTGCGCGCGCTCGTACGCTTTTTGTCCTGCGGCAAAAACAGTTGACTGTTAAATAATCACCTTATGCAGTGATACAGCGCGCATCTATATGTTATACCCTCTATCGAGAGACTTCAACACTCCTTCGAAACTAACCGCTCACCCGAGGCCGTATTGTCTAACGCTTCTAGCGCTTGTCTTCGCTTTCACCATCTCTTTCTGCTATCATCTTTTACCGTTTGACAGAAAGAAATAGTGATTGCGAAGGCAAGCGTCAGAAACGTTAGACAATAAGGCCCCCGGTTGCCGAATTTTATCTATCATCACATCTCATTCACACCTGTGAATGAGATGTGATGATGTGGCACTGTTCCAGCAAGCGTCACGTGGGCGCGCGCCCGTTCCTGTGCTTGTGCGGCGCTGCGGCGTGGACGCGCGCGGCGGCGGCGCGGCACTGCAGCGCGCGCGCGCGCCGCGCCTGCCCCGCGCCCGGCTGCCACAAGACGTTCACAACGACCACCAACCTGAACACGCACTACCGGACTCACAGCGGTGAATAAATAAATAAATAATATAAGGGGACAATCTCACACAAATCGACCTAGTCCCAAACTAAGCAAAGCTTGTACTATGGGTACTAGACGACGATAGACATACTTATATAGATAAATAAATACTTAAATACATAGAAAACATCCATAACTCAGGAACAAATATTCGTGCTCATCACACAAATAACGCCCCTAACGGGATTTGAACCCAGGACCTCTTGCTTCGTAGGCAGAGTCACTACCAATTAGGCTAAAGCGGTCGTTAATAATGACTATATTCACTTTGTCTTTCTTCAAACCCAATCTTCTTTTCCATATTCGATGTCGTCTTGTGGTGCCACTCCAATTACTGAAGAAATTCTTAGAGACAACAACAACAATGACTCCACATATATTGTACACCACACAATACAGAAATACAGAAAAACAAGTATACTACTTAATAACAGTGAAAGTTAAATGAAGTCTATTCCCAAAGAATGTCGAGAAATTAGTGAATAATTATTTTTTTAGTTTGGGCATGTATGATAAAAATAAATAAATAATAAATAAATATTAGGGGACAATCTTACACAAATCGACCTAGTCCCAAACTAAGCAAAGCTTGTACTATGGGTACTAGACGACGATAAACATACTCATATAGATAAATAAATACTTAAATACATAGAAAACATCCATCACTCAGGAACAAATATTCGTGCTCATCACACAAATAAATGCCCTTACCGGGATTTGAACCCAGGACCTCTTGCTTCGTAGGCAGGGTCACTACCAACTAGGCTAAAGCGGTCGGAAAAATGTATTATACCGTGTATTTCTTATGTATTCAAATAAATTTATGTAACTAGTGCAAAAAAAATAATAATGGTTATCTACTCCTATCAATATCACAAACCAAATAAAATGTCATGGACTCATGGTGCGACTGTGTTTACTGACGTGGATTTCCAAAGATAAATTGCATCTGTCTCTAAATAATTTTATACAAACCTTATCTACGTAAAAAATTGTACCTACAAATAATTTATTTTTATTTGGCCGACCGTTTTTTCTTCTATTACTTACACAACTATCGATATTGATAAAAAAATGTTTCCAAGACTACCTAGTCTGATTGCGACAGTCTTTTGTTTTGCCGTGAAAATTCTGAATGGACAGGCTTGTTTGGAAATAATAATTATGTCAAATGTTGGCAGGCGAGCGACCGCACGACTGCGCCGAGTGCGGCAAAAGCTTCACCTGCAAGAACACTCTCAACGATCATATCAGGATACACACAGGTTTGTTACCCTAATCCAACTTGCATTAACCAAAGACACAGTATGAAGAGTAAAAGTGCGAGAGGCATAAGTGATGGAACTGGAATGGAAGTCGTATAGATTAGTACAGGCCTTGACCTGAGTCGAGGGTAGATTGTAATTGTAAAAAAAAAAAAAAAAACTTGCATTAACCAACTCTACAGCGCATGGTGAGAACGAAAGGCCACACAGAAGAAACGTGGGACGAGGGCGCGTCGCACTCCGCGCCGTTTGTTCGCAGGCCGCGTCTCCGCCTGTCTCTTCTGTCTGCTTTGGATCGCAACGCTTCTATACCTACATTTAGTATGAAAACTGAATCAAGAGGCGCCGCGATGGCGACGCGCCCCCGTCCCACGTCTCTTCTGTGTGGCTTGCGCCAATGTGATACAATCCAAACATATTTACATCATCATTCTTAATACTAAAAGTACTTGACGAGGCTCAGTGGCGTAGCTAGTTAACCAAAGGCCCTGGGGCCATATATAAACTAGGGCCCCAACCCGTGTTTGTTTACATGATAAGACAAGTAAGGATGAATGCACTTTAAATTCACTAGACTCGCGCGCTTGTAAATTCACTAGTAGCGTTTTATAGCCGCGTTTCTCATAGGTCCGCGTTTATAGTTTGTAAGTCAGAGTCCGAGGGGCCCCCTAAGTTTGTAAGTCAGAGTCCGAGGGGTCCCCTGAGCTTGGAGGCCCCGGTGCACTGCCCCGCTTGCCCTACGGTAGCTACGCCACTGACGAGGCTGCGTATCCACCGGAGTTGTGCGAGGATGCGTTGCGAGGGTTGTCTTGTGAGCATCTCTGGTGGAAACGCAGCCTATTAAATATTTTTATCTAATGGTGATGAAACTAGGAAAAGTGAATTATTTTAATTCATCAATTACTTACGATAATAGTTACGCTGGCTAATACAATTTCGTCCCTCCCAGCTCAAGTATTGTTATACTTACCGGGAGGGGCTGGACGTAATTGTTGTATCAATTTGTGTGGAAACGAATATATATTTTTGTATTTTAAACCTAAAAATCAATCACATTGCGATTTGCCATAAATACGCATGGGATTTGCTAGTTTCATTCACAACTAGACGCATGAATTCGTCAAAATTAGACAGACATTAGTAATGTTATCGCAATAAGAATCACGGCATACAAATAATAATGAACGGCTCGAACGGTGACGATCCCCTTCCGTTGATATGTGTGCTGTGACCTTGAGTCGATACGTCAGGTTCAATACCGTGAAAAGATTGTGACGTCAAGAGTTTCATATAGGTAAGTATTATATCATGTTTTTAGAAATTTCGTTTGCCAACGTCCATACCACGTTGAATACACCGGTTCTCGTCCGATCACCGAAGTTAAGCAACGTCGGGCGCGGTCAGTACTTGGATGGGTGACCGCCTGGGAACACCGCGTGTCGTTGGCTTTTTGCATTTTTTTTTACATTTGTTTTTGTTATTATATAATGAAAACAATGTGCAATAACTGGAAAAAAAATCGATAAAAATTTATTATTTAATCGTATGGCGTAAAACATTAAACAATTACACTAAAGAAAGAAACTACAAACTAGCTATAAATCCTCATTCAGGGTCCCTAGTCACTCGTACTCGGGCTCCCCTGGAGATCTGTACAATCTAACACCTGACGCAATCGATAAAAATGAATAAACTTCAAAGATAGGTTTAATATCGTGAAAAGATTGATGACGTCAAGAGTTGTATATAGGTACAGATCATGTTTTTTGAACACTTGTCTGCCAACGTCCATACCACGTTGAATACACCGGTTCTCGTCCGATCACCGAAGTTAAGCAACGTCGGGCGCGGTCAGTACTTGGATGGGTGACCGCCTGGGAACACCGCGTGTCGTTGGCTTTTTGCATTTTTTTTTACATTTGTTTTTGTTATTATATAATGAAAACAATGTGCAATTACTGGAAAAAAAATCGATAAAAATTTATTATTTAATCGTATGGCGTAAAACATTAAACAATTACACTAAAGAAAGAAACTATAAACTAGCTATAAATCCTCATTCAGGGTCCCTAGTCACTCATACTCGGGCTCCCCTGGAGATCTGTACAATCTAACACCTGACGCAATCGATAAAAATAAATAAACTTCAAAGATAGATTCAATATCTTGAAAAGATTGATGACGTCAAGAGTTGTATATGTATATAGGTACAGATCCTGTTTTTTGAACTTTCGTTTGCCAACGTCCATACCACGTTGAATACACCGGTTCTCGTCCGATCACCGAAGTTAAGCAACGTCGGGCGCGGTAATTAAAATAATGAAAACAATGTGCAATAAAGTTTTGCGATTACTGGAAAAAAAATCAATAAAAATAAACTTCAAAGATAGTTTTTCATAAATCCTGAGTTTTCTTCTCAGCTCATTTATCTTTCCATAAATATATTTCTGAACTTTTTGCTTTATAACTAACTAATTACTCCGTCTGCGAAAAATTCGTTAATGTTTATCCCGCGGGAACTATGCAATTTTCCGGAATAAAAACCATCCGACAATAACCTTCCAAGGGTCTCAAACTGTCCCTGTATCAAATTTCATTTAAATCGATGCAACGGTTAAATCGTTAAGTGGTAACAAACATGATAGACATATATAAATAAGGATTAAAACAATGTGCAATTAAATTTTGCAATTACCTACTGAAAATTAAAAAATAGTTTTTTCACGACACTGCTCGAAAATGTGGCCATAGATAACCTAAATCCAGTACACAAAACTGCCTATATAATTACATTTAACAGCTGATTCATTTATGGCGCGCAAACACGACAACAATGTTACACTAATCGAAAACAGGTCGTATCAGTATATGTATTTCATAATACGATACGACTTTTTCAAAGATAATTTCTGAATTTCATTCCCGGCGTGCTAAAACGACCAATCAAAAGTAATCGTCTGCTGCATGTGAAATTCAATTGACCAATGAGAATGCGTCATTCATGACTTTAATGAGGTGTTTTTTTTCCTTAAACGCATAATATGCACAAAATGCTTTAATTTTTTTAAGTATGAAAAACGCCACAGCATTAAACTTTTTAAGCGCTGCAAGGTTAAGGTTTTTATTTTTTAATTATGTGGTTTTTGATACTGGCCACTAGGCCGGTAAGGCGACCGGCGACGCGTCGTGACGGCGACTAAATCAAACATAGTTCGAGTTATGTGAACGGCCGTAGCGGCCGCAACGGCCGCTCACATTAACTCTTAACTATGTTTGATTAAGTTCCCGACCGACTGAAATGACGCAGAACACTAAAATCAGCTTTCCAGGGAAAAACATCACAATGAGTTTTAACAACTGCCCCCATGCAAACATTAACATAAACTTTAATTAAATATTTATTTTTATTATAAGAAACGTTTTTTATTTCCTCGCATTAGTCGTGAAAAGCACAATGTTTAGTCTCGGCCAAAAGTGCAATAGATGGACTCGTACTTTCGAGGGCCTCCGCTACGCGTCGGCCCTCAAACAAACTCGTCCATCTATTGCTTACTTTCCAGCCTCTACAACAATGTACTATTAATAAATCGTGTATTGTCCTTACAGCGAAAAACCTAACAGCTTTCCATTCGATTTATCAACTTTTTATTTTATATTTCAAACCAATGTGAAATTCAATTTTGCTATACCTAGCTAAAAATACTACTATCAAATTTTTATAACTCCTACACTTTTATAATAGCAAAAACCCACATATTAAAATCGCCACACGTCCCCATCAGGCGTCAAACCCTACATCTGCCCGGTGTGCGGTAAACGCTTCGCGACGAACAAGCTGTCGTCGCATATGCTCTCGCATACGACCGCGCGGCCGCACGCATGCGCCGCGCAGGGATGCGCGCGCGCGTTCAAGTCGCGGCGAGCGTTGACGCTGCACGCGGCCACGCATGCGCAGAACCGGAGGGTGCATGCGTGCGCGGTGTGCGGGGTGAGGTATAACCACAAGCAGTCGCTGAATAAGCATGTGAAGAAGCAACATGGGGAGGTAAGATGCTTTATGCATGGGTAATCACTACATAGTATAAAACAAAGTCGCTTCCCGCTGTCTGTCTGCTTGTCCCTATGTATGCTTAGATCTTTAAAATTACGCAACGGATTTTGATGCGGTTTTTTTTAATAGATAGAGTGATTCAAGAGGAAGGTTTATATGTATAATACATGCATAATTGCACCCGTGCGAAGCCGGGGCGGGTCGCTAGTTAATTACTAATTACCAGAGTTCGGAATTTTCATGGCAAAACAAAAGACTGCCGCAATCTAGCAGTGCTCGAAACGTGTCGTTATCGATATCGAGTAGGTATTATTAGGTATAATAATTCAAAAAATCATGCCGATATATTTACATCTAATATATAAAAATCTCGTGTCACGGTGTTTGTTATCGAACTTCTCCGAAACGGCTTGACCAATTTTTGACAATTTTTTTCTTTATCTTTGGTAGGTCTGAGAATAGGTCGTAGGCTAATTTTATACCCCTATTCTTAGCAGACGGAGTCGCGGGCAACAGCTAGTCTAGTATATAAAAATCTCGTGTCACGGTGTTTGTTATCGAACTCCTCCGAGACGGGACGGCTTGACCGATTTTTATGATTTTTTTTTCTCCATATTCGGTAGGTCTGAGAATAGGTCGTAGGCAATTTTTTATACACCCCTATTCTTCGCAGACGGAGTCGCGGGCAACAGCTAGTTATTTTATAATCATGCTCGTTTTCCCCCTTTCATATTAAAAAAAATATCCTTCGCAAAATCCTGCCCGAATGGGTCGAAACGGTCCAAGTCATCCGCCATTTCGTACGTCCCTAAAAAACGTAGTGGTTATATTCTCTTTGATTTCACCTTGCAAGATTAAAAACATTAAAATATTTGTTTGTTTCAGAAATCTATCGTCGCAGACACCACATTAGACAGCCAAACCGCTCAGTGAACTGCAAATCATTTTTAAATTAATCTGCAATATTTCCTCAGGTGGTTGAGTTTATTAAAAACATATTGAAGGTTGTTTCTTGTATTCAAGAAAATGGCTGTCATTTCGAATACTGAAAGATATGAATATAATACCTAATATGTTTATGGAATCGAACCCGGGACCTCAAGTTTCGTACTTAGTCAGATTCTCGTTCGTACAACTATGCTAACCGGTCGTCGAATTATATCAAATGTATTAATATGGGGTATGTATTACAATACCGAAGTACGAAAGACCGAATGTATTAAAACATCGAATGGGTCAAAAGACTGACACGATTTTTTTCTGAAACCGTTAACTTTTTAAGATTGTTATAAAACAAACCTAACCTAACCTAATGGGTTCTGTATGATGCCGTTTTAACAAATTCTGAAAAGTTTACGGTTTCAGAAAAAAATCGTGTCGGTCTTTTGACCCATTCGATGTTTTAATACATTCGGTCTTTCGTACTTCGGTATTCTAAATTACACCCATTAATATGTAATGTATGTTATAGTATAGCATTTATACCAAAAGTTGCATAACCTCGATCTCCATCTAAATAGTATGACTTTTTTTAATCTATGGATACAGTTTTTCTCTTCACTAAAATCAATGAAATGGTTCCTTATATGAGATCTTTCTGTCTTAAGTTCCCCATAAAAACTATATACTCGTAGCGTGAATCAAAAGCGTCGTGTCTACATTTTGAATCAAAAATATTGATAAAAAACACACAGGCGCACACATACAGGCGTATTCGTTCGTCCAGATTAGTTTAGAAAACTTGATATCCAAATTGTATGCAAATAAAACCATTTATATTAAGAAATTGTACCATTATTTATGCATGGTTGAGTGCGAGTGCAAAATATGAAACGGTATAAGCTTACGTGACCGGTCACGGTCTTAAGTTGGCGGCCAAGGTCGCGCGGGGAAACTACTTAGTCAGTAGTCATTCAGTTAGCGGAATAAATGAGTGTTAGTTGTCAATTTGTTTCCATGATTTTAAGATTTTTTGCCAATTTTTTAAGATAAGATAATCATTTATTCCTTAAATTGTGTACAATATTGGTCTGATAAATAAATTAATGTTTCCTCCGTACATTGTACAGTGTCAACTTAGTTTGGTGCCAATAAACTATAAGTAAACAGCAGTCGTATTATCTTTTAATCGGCCCACCAAAAGCTACAGTCCACGCTCAAACCTGTATAGCGATTGGATATATTTTGAGTTACCAGAGTTTTTCAAGCGAGTCGTATCCCTTGAAAAGGCGGCATTTTCAAAAATCTTTTAAAGGTAACGCCACCAGAGTTGAGGTCACGCACACAACCACATCTCATGTAATGACAGCGGGATTTTGACGTTGTGTTGACGAATTTATTGAATCAGGCGTTACTTTGCGGAGGTCCATATTAATGAACTAAAACAATTACTTTGCTCAAAGAAATTGTTTTAGTTTAGTTCGTTGTGTTGACGTTTAACGACGAACGAAGTATATATGTTAACGTCAATACTTACTACTTGAATTGGAGGGTCCACGGAAAGAAAATTACTAGTCACCTTTTTTGAAAATTGCGATTTTAATCTCAAAATATGAAGCTCGCAAAGTACTATGACTTACTTTTGAATTAAAAATGGATATCAGAGGGCTATGCTCGGGGTTTCACTGCGAGATCGCATTAGAAATGACGAAATCCGCGCAAGAACTAAAGTCACCGACATAGTTCGAAGAATCGCCAGACTCAAGTGGCAGTGGGCAGGGCACATCGCTCGTAGAACTGATAGCCGATGGGGCAAAAAGGTTCTCGAGTGGCGTCCACGGACCGGAAGACGCAGTGTAGTTAGGCCTCCAACGAGATGGAGCGACGACCTGGTTTAGGTTGCGGGATCGTGTTGGATGCGGATGGCACGGGGCCGATCTGTTTGGTGAGCCTTGGGGGAGGCTTATGTTCAGCAGTCAAAGTCATTCTTTATCCAATTCTCCAAGGTTTTTTGGAGTCTGTTCAATTTTTATATTATTTCGGCATAGAATTGACGGGCCACATAAAAAAAAACAAATACATTGATTACATTGATTGATGTTAGAATTTTTGCTGTACAAATCATACTCATACACATTTATTCATTGCAACCATGGTATTTACAAGATGTTCTTAATTCTAGCCAGTACAAACATGGTCCCTACTAGGGCGTAGCAACAGTCTGTAGATTTTTGAGATCTCAACCCTATTTTTAACCGACTTCAAAAAAAAGAGGAGGTTCTCAATTCGTCTGTATGTTTTTTTTTTTGTATGTTTGTTACGCGATTACTCCCTCAATTGTGAACCGATTTTCAAAATTCTTTTTTTGTTTGAAAGAATATACTCCTGAGGTGGTCCCATTGGCACCAAGTCAAGATCTGATCATGGGATCCTAGAGAAATCGAGGGCAACCTTCAAATTTTACAGGCAAACCTATGGTGATTTTAGCATTTTTAGCATCAAGTGAAGTATTTGCATTCAGAAAGTATCATTTGGTAAACTGGACCTGCTGAAGAAGACTGTAGATGGCCAACGGAACTCCTCAACGGGTCAAATCTTGCAAGTTAAATTTGAACCGGTTTCCAATTGAGCTGAAATTTTGCAGGCATATGTAAATTGGATGACGATGCAATATTATTATGACATGGAGCTGATCTGATGATGGAGCTGAAAGATGGCCATAGAAACTCTGTAATAAAGCGATACGACCGCATTGAGTTTGGGCTCATTTGATTTGTCTTGACGAGTACTTTGATCCTAGATGGTAACTAGGATCTGAAGATGGAGTTAGAAGGTGACCATAAGAACTCCGTAATAAAACGACATAACCCCATCGAGTTTGAGCTCATTTGATTCGTCTTGAAGAGTACTTTGGTAACCAGGGTCAAAAAGTACAGTCAGCAAAGAGTGCCTGTTGTATCGCATAATGTTGATTGTTCTAAAAATTTCTGGCCAAGAATGTTTGGCATACTGTTGAAAGTCCTAAAGCATATTTGTTCGTTCTTTATTGATAACAAGAACATCGGATTACCTACAATATTAATTGGCCAAAGCAGTCCTAAGAGTTGTGTAAGTCATTCACCTAAACTATAAGTAGGTATGGCACCTACAAAGAAAAGGGGGCAATAAAAAATACCTACAAATCACCTCCCGTTTAACTTGGTTAGGTTCGTTAGTTACCTTGAGCTCTTTAAAGCGGAATAGAGGGGGGGCTCGGGGGGCGGAGCCCCCCGTTAAAAAAAATACTGTCAAACCACCTCCCGTTTAACCTTACCAGATTCGTTAGTTACCTTGCGTCTCTCAGAGTTAAAATTGAAGCCTTGGTACTGGAAGGGGGGCTCGGGGGGCGGAGCCCCCCGTAATATAAAACACCTTCAATCCACCCCCTGTTTAACCTGGTTAGGTTCATTAGTTCTCTAGTATCTTACGTCACTCAGAGTGGAAATTGAAGCCCCGCCCTTCGAGGGGGGGGGCTCCGCAATAAAAAATATTCTTACACCACCTCCCGTTTAACCTGGTTAGATTCGTCAGTTATCTTGCGTCCCTCAGAGTGGAAATAGAAGCATCGCTACTGGAAAGGGAGCTCGGGGGGCAGAGCCCCCCGTAATAAAAAAAAAACCTTTAAACCATCCTTCGTTTAACCTGGTTAGGTTCATTAGTTACCTTGCGCTCTTGAAAGCGGAATAGAGGGGGGGCTCGGGGGGCGGAGCCCCCCGCTAAACAAAATACTGTCAAACCGCCTCCCGTTTAACCTTACCAGATTCGTTAGTTACCTTGCGTCTCTCAGAGTTAAAATTGAAGCCTTGGTACTGGAAGGGGGGCTCGGGGGGCGGAGCCCCCCGTAATATAAAACACCTTCAATCCACCCCCTGTTTAACCTGGTTAGGTTCATTAGTTCTCTAGTATCTTACGTCACTCAGAGTGGAAATTGAAGCCCCGCCCTTCGAGGGGGGGGGGGGGCTCGGGGGGCGGAGCCCCCCGCAATAAAAAATATTCTTACACCACCTCCCGTTTAACCTGGTTAGATTCGTCAGTTATCTTGCGTCCCTCAGAGTGGAAATAGAAGCATCGCTACTGGAAAGGGGGCTCGGGGGGCAGAGCCCCCCGTAATAAAAAAAAACCTTTAAACCATCCTTCGTTTAACCTGGTTAGGTTCATTAGTTACCTTGCGCTCTTTAAAGCGGAATAGAGGGGGGGCTCGGGGGGCGGAGCCCCCCGCTAAAAAAATAGTGTCAAACCGCCTCCCGTTTAACCTTACCAGATTCGTTAGTTACCTTGCGTCTCTCAGAGTTAAAATTGAAGCCTTGGTACTGGAAGGGGGGCTCGGGGGGCGGAGCGCCCCGTAATATAAAACACCTTCAATCCACCCCCTGTTTAACCTGGTTAGGTTCATTAGTTCTCTAGTATCTTACGTCACTCAGAGTGGAAATTGAAGCCCCGCCCTTGGAGGGGGGGGGGGCTCGGGGGGCGGAGCCCCCCGCAATAAAAAATATTCTTACACCACCTCCCGTTTAACCTGGTTAGATTCGTCAGTTATCTTGCGTCCCTCAGAGTGGAAATAGAAGCATCGCTACTGGAAAGGGGGCTCGGGGGGCCGAGCCCCCCGTAATAAAAAAAAACCTTTAAACCATCCTTCGTTTAACCTGGTTAAGTTCGTTAGTTACCTTGCGCTCTTTAAAGCGGAATAGAGGGGGGGCTCGGGGGGCGGAGCCCCCCGCTAAAAAAAATAGTGTCAAACCGCCTCCCGTTTAACCTTACCAGATTCGTTAGTTATCTTGCGTCTCTCAGAGTTAAAATTGAAGCCTTGGTACTGGAAGGGGGGCTCGGGGGGCCAAGCCCCCCGTAATAAAAAAAAAACCTTTAAACCATCCTTCGTTTATCCTGGTTAGGTTAGTTAGCTACCTTGGATCCCTCAAAGCGGCCCCCCGCTATAAAAATACTGATGATATGGTTCCAGCGGAAGACCAGCGTCAGCTGCATAGCCGACATCATGCTGAGTTGGGACCATTTCGTGATAATGTTGTATCTGTTACCGTTCTTTCACCTGTTAATTTAAGATTATGTCACGAATAAATATTTTTTCTTTCTTTCTTTCTTTTTTCTTTCTGATAAACCACCTCCGATTTAACCTGGTTATATTCGTCAGTTATCTTGCATTCCTCAGAGTGGAAATAGAAGCCTCGGTACCGGCAGAGGAGCTTAGGGGGCGGAGCCCCTCGTAATAAAAAAATCCTTTGAAACCACCCCCCATTTAACCTGGTTAAGGTTAGTTAGCTACATTGCGTCCCTCAAAGTGGAATTAGCAGCCGCGTTCTTGGAGGGGGGCTCGGGGAGCGGAGCCCCCCGCAATAAAAAATACAGACAAACTACCTCCCGTTTAACGTGGTTAGATTCATCTGTTATCTTGCGTCCCTCAGAGTGGTAATAGAAGCCTCGCTAATGGAAAGGGGGCTCGGGGGGCGGAGCCCCCCGCAATAAGAAATACCCTCAAACCACCTCCCGTTTAACCTGGTTAGGTTTGTTAGTTATCTCGTATCCCTCAAAGTGGAAATAGAAACCTCGGTCCCGGTAGAGGGGCTTGGGGGCGGAGCTCCCGTAATAAAAAAAAAACCTTTAAACCATTCCTTGCTTAACCTGCTTAGGTTCGTTAGTATCTCGTATCCCTCAGATTGGAAGTGGTAGGCTTGCTACCAGAGAGTTGGCTCGGGGAGCGGAGCCCCCCTGCAATAAAAAAATACCTTCAAACCATCCCACGTTTAACCTGCTTAGGTTCGTTAGTTACCTTGCGATCCTCAGATCGGAAACAGAAGCCGGGCTTCGTCTACTGGCTACGCCTACGCATCTTTTTTATACCAAAGCAACTAAAAAGCCAAAAATAAAAAATTTTAAATAAAAAATAGAACCGCCTTCAAAAACACCCAAAAAATATTATTTAAAAATTTAACCGACTATAATGAGCATTATAATATCTTTTGCAGCATTACGCTGCCGGTAACGAACTTTTTTGACACGCGAAATTGAAATGTTCCTGGCCGCCTTGTCAGTGTCAATAGACAAGTTCTAGACAAAAGGTTTCGAGTTTTGCACGACTGGGATTGATGTTTTGGCTGTCAAGCGATTGAATTACTCTAAGACGAATAAAATTATTTTTATTTTGATAAGAATTAATAACGTGACCATATTGAAGGCTGTCCCACGGAATAATAAAGGGTTTTTATTTTTTTGTTCTCATTTGAAGAATTGAACCACCAGAACTGTTTATAAAAAATAATTGGTTGGAACCGTTTTTAGCGGTTCCACCTTCACCCCAAACCTACTCACTTCTTTCTCGTTGGAAGATTCATCAAAAAGCCAGCTAAGCGATAAACATTTTATTTCATTATTTCGGCATTCCTTCTTTAAAATTTGTGTGTAATTTTTATATGATATTTTCTGCTTTTTTTATATACATTTTGTAAGTTGACGAGTGGGGCCCATTCTCCAACAGTTTTAGTTAGGTTTTACGTGTAAATATTTCTTTTTCATATCCTTTCAAAATTCCAAAAGACGCAAAGCCCGTCGTTCATTTGTTTCGGTATTATTCTTTAAATTTCCTTGGTTAAGTTGGTTAAATTTTTTTGGTTAAAATTGGTTAATTTTTTTTTTTGGTTCAAATAAATATTGTACAGTTTGTAGATTCTTTTTTTTCTCTACAAAAATTGGCGCCCGAACTAAAAAAGATTTTTTTTTTTATTTTATTTTTTCTTTTGTGGGGGGATGGTCTGACCGTTTCTCGGTCATTGTACATATTTTTTCTTTCTTTTTCCTTCTAGTTTTATTCTCTTAGTAGATTGCTCTTTTCTGTGTCAGTCATGTCTTTTAACCACTCGGTTAATACAAATCCGTTCATAGTTCCTGAGTCTCACGACGCAGAATATTTAGAGGGCCGTGCAAGTTCGAACCCTTTTGTTAATCCTGATCTTCGCGACGAGGAATATTTTGATTCCGCGACATCAGTGAACATGAGACCATCGCCTGCGGATCAAGTTTATGTACCGGTTAGAGGTGAATCACTTACCAAATGGGGTATCGTGTTTACCGGTAAAACATGTGTGCGCGAGTTCTTTGCTCTCGTCGAAGAACAGGGAGTTGCTCGTGGAGTCGACCCGTCGTATGTAGTGCTGAGGTTTCATGAACTGTTAGCTGACAGCGCACTTAAATATTTCCGAGCTATCAGACATCCTCGATTATCCTACGCTGATCTGAGGGCTGCGTTCTTGAAAACCTTTGATGTGGTCGATTACGACTTCAAAGTCGAGAGTCAACTCCGTGCACTTCGGCAAGGGAAGGATCAGTCTGTTGTTAACTTCGTCATTAGTGCGCGAGATCTTAATGCAAAACTGCGCGTGCCGATTTCAGAGGAAAATCTCTTCCTGATAATTAAATATGGGTTGCATCCACGTTATCATGCATGCCTTGCAACCAATCTGATTGACGATTTGGATGGGCTTCTGGAAATCGCGAAAAATTTTGAATCATTTCAGGGTCAGCGACCTTTAGGTTTTTCCGTGGCACCTGTTCAATCTCGAGCAGTAGTCTGTCTTAAGTGTAATGTTGCAGGTCATCACTTCCGATTGTGTCCTAACATAACAGAAGCCGTTTGCTTTAAATGTAAACGTGTTGGTACTATAACGCGTGATTGTCCACAGTGCTTTCCGAGTTCTTCAAAAAACTAATCCACGGTGACACGTCTTGCCCAGCGTTGTCACCTCTTGTTGTAAACAATACTTCTGATAATCGTTTATATGTTGAACTTTTGATTTCCGGGTCGAATGTGAAGGCCTTACTTGATTCTGGTGCGCAAGCGTCATTAATTGATGTTTCCTTATTGTCAAGATTAGGTATCGGTTTTTGTAAAAATATTCGCCCGTCCGTAGTATCCGCTGATAATTCTCCAATTACAATTTTAGGGGGAGTCAATATACCTATTTCTTTTAACGGGTTTTGTTTTGCTCACCCTTGTCTTGTAAGCGATGGTTTGCCAACGCAATTTATTTTAGGAATTGAGTTCTGGAATAAATTTGGACTTACTTCTTTATTGTGTAAAGCTTTTAGTGATGTAACGAGTGGTAAGCTTTTCGTACCGCACCCGCTCGATGTTAACACCGAGTCCCTTGAGGTTAGTGAAGCGCGTTATATTCATCCACGTGCTGTTTTATCCGCTGATCAAGAAGCTCGTCTTCAGTCCGCGATTGATTACTTTGAAGAGATTTCTTCCGCAAAGATTGGTCTAGGGTGTACTTCGTGGCTTTCCCACAAAATTGAGACCGTCGGTCCACCAATTCGGCAACGATACTACCCACTTTCGCCTGTTAAGTTGAAAATCCTCAATGAGGAAATCGATAAAATGTTAGAGATGGGAGTTATTCGTCCGTCTCGCTCTCCATGGGCTAGTCCTGTGGTAATGGTCACAAAAAAGGATGGAAGTATTAGATTCTGCGTTGATAGTCGAAAACTTAATAGCGTCACTATCCGCGATTCTTATCCGTTACCGCGTATCCAAGACATCCTTAACAATCTTCGTGGAGCTCGGTATATGACTTCTTTGGATTTTAGGAGTGCGTTCTGGCAAATTCCTCTTGCTGATAAAGGAAGCTGTGAGAAAACTGCTTTTATTGTACCTCAGCGAGGGTTATTTGAATTCGTGCGAATGCCATTTGGTTTAACCAATGCGGCATCTGAAATGCAGAGACTGACAGATCGGATTGTAAATTTTGAGTTCACGGCCGAATCAGATGACTTTGTTTTTGGTTATGTTGATGATCTTATTTTGGTATCACGTGATTTTGATAGCCACTTACGTCTCATCCGCAAGGTCTGTGATAGGCTGAAAGAAGCAGGTCTTACGGTCAATTTAGACAAGTGTGAGTTTTGTAAATCTGAATTGAAATATTTGGGTTATGTTGTTAATGAGCGTGGGCTTCAAACAGATCCAAAAAAACTCGAAGCTATTAATGACTATCCGACTCCAACAACAGCTAAATCTCTTCGCTCTTTCATTGGCATGTGTTCCTATTATCGTCGTTTTGTGGATAATTTTTCCAGCATTATAGCTCCGATGACAGCTTTAATCGGCAAAAGAAAGGGTCGTGAGCCTATAGAATGGAATGGGGACGCGGCAGCTGCCTTTCGGAAACTGAAGGACGTTTTGATAGGTTCACCGTTAATGGCCTGCCCAGATTTTTCAAAACCTTTTGTTTTGCAGTGTGACGCAAGTTTAGTCGGTCTTGGGTCCGTTTTGGCTCAAGTAGTCGATGGTGTTGAGCATCCAATTGCCTATTATTCTCGGTTGTTCACAAAAACAGAAAAGAATTACAGTACTTCAGAACGCGAGCTTTTGGCTGTTTTGGATTCTATTAAACACTTTCGTGGGTATCTTGACGGCATGAAATTTACAATAGTAACTGATCACATTGCGTTAAAATGGCTTATTACTCTGGATAATCCCACGGGCCGTCTAGCACGTTGGGCAACAATTATCTCTCAATATAACTTCGAAATTGAGCATCGAAAAGGCGTGTTAAACGTAGTTCCTGACGCTTTGTCTCGATACCAAATCGGCTTGATAAATTTCGTACGAGGTACAGATGATACTACCGATCCATGGTACGAACGAATTTACAGAGGTGTTTCGGACACGCCACAGATGTTCCACGCCTTTACAATTCGTGACGGCATGCTTATGCGCAGGATGTCTGTTGAGAATCCTTTATTGCCAAACCCATGGCGGATCGTTTTACCTGCTACGAAGGTGAGAGAAGCTATTGCGGAGATTCATAATGGTTTTCCCAATGTACATCCCGGCGTTATGAAAACCTATTTGAAGGCTAGGGAGCTCTATTACTGGCCCAATATGTATCGGGATGTTGCTTCATTTTTATCTGAATGCACGGTCTGTAAGGCGTATAAAATTGCCAACACGCAGCCTCGTGGTCAACGATTATTTCCCAGGTCAGTTAATGCGCCTATGGATCTTTTGTCTATTGATCTTATTGGACCATTGCAGCGAGTGGATGGTGGTTATCGATACATTCTTACCATGGTTGACGTATTTACCAAGTTCGTGTGGCTAGTTCCTTTAAAGAAATATGACGCTAGATCTATTTCTAATGCTCTGGAGGTAGAAGTTTTCTTGCGGTATGGTTTTCCGTCTAATATCCTTTGCGATAATGCAACAGTCTTTCACAGTGCTGAGTTCCTTGAATTTTTGTCTTCTTACAATATCCCTAATCCATGTTATACACCTTATTATTCACCTCAAGCGAACGTTTGTGAGCGCTACAATCAGACTGTAATTACGACGCTGAGTATTCTTGTCGATGGTGATTTTCGTCGTTGGCGTGAACATCTTCCTAGAGTTTCATTATACTTGAATTCATGTATAAATCTGGCTACGTCTTTTACCCCGAACTTTCTCATGTATGGCCGTGAGTTGACGACTGTTCAGCAGCGTGCAAGCAATCAGACTGAGGATCCTGGTTTGGCACTCAGTCGGGTTCAGCATGCAACGAACCTTTCAACTCTTCGAGAGGTATATGCTAAAGTTGCGGACGCAATGACCCTTGCTTTCCACCGTAATTCTGTTAAGTTCAATGCAAATAGGAGTGCCGTTAGGCTTCGTATCGGTGACGTAGTTTGGCGTCGGAACTTTCAACGGGGTACTAGTGATGGGATTAGAGGAGGTAAATTTGCTCCCCGTTTCTCAGCCTGCCATGTTATTAGGATTGTGTCGCCTCAGGTTTATGAGTTGCGTGACGTTGATTCACCGCACGTGGGGGTTTATCACATAAAAGATATTTTAAAATGATCACCCGCTGCTCCTTTTTTTTCCAAATTCAAACCGACACAATTAATGTCTGTCTTTTATACGTTTCGATTCATTTCAATGAATTCCCTTCATTTTTTTTCTTTGCTTCGCTTTCAAACCATTTGTACATTTTGCTATATTTTATTACTCGTTACGTCACAGAGCTTAGGTTAAGCTTCCTTTGGTGGTTTTGGGCAGCCACTGACGGAGGCGCTTGCTTTAAGCGATTGGCTGTCAATAGTTTCCTGGTATAGATGGAAACTTATTTGCCGATTAGGTATATGCATATTTTTTGTTATTATTATTATATTTTTTTTTTGGTTGGGCGATGTCTGCAGCATTACGCTGCCGGTAACGAACTTTTTTGACACGCGAAATTGAAATGTTCCTGGCCGCCTTGTCAGTGTCAATAGACAAGTTCTAGACAAAAGGTTTCGAGTTTTGCACGACTGGGATTGATGTTTTGGCTGTCAAGCGATTGAATTACTCTAAGACGAATAAAATTATTTTTATTTTGATAAGAATTAATAACGTGACCATATTGAAGGCTGTCCCACGGAATAATAAAGGGTTTTTATTTTTTTGTTCTCATTTGAAGAATTGAACCACCAGAACTGTTTATAAAAAATAATTGGTTGGAACCGTTTTTAGCGGTTCCACCTTCACCCCAAACCTACTCACTTCTTTCTCGTTGGAAGATTCATCAAAAAGCCAGCTAAGCGATAAACATTTTATTTCATTATTTCGGCATTCCTTCTTTAAAATTTGTGTGTAATTTTTATATGATATTTTCTGCTTTTTTTATATACATTTTGTAAGTTGACGAGTGGGGCCCATTCTCCAACAGTTTTAGTTAGGTTTTACGTGTAAATATTTCTTTTTCATATCCTTTCAAAATTCCAAAAGACGCAAAGCCCGTCGTTCATTTGTTTCGGTATTATTCTTTAAATTTCCTTGGTTAAGTTGGTTAAATTTTTTTGGTTAAAATTGGTTAATTTTTTTTTTTGGTTCAAATAAATATTGTACAGTTTGTAGATTCTTTTTTTTCTCTACACTTTCTACTAATCTGTTTGAAGTCGGGCCTCAGCTCGAGACAGCAGGAGTGGACCTAGTAATTAAATTAATAAATAAATATCCCGGGACAATTCACACCAATCGACTTAGTCTCAAAGTAAGCAAAGCTTGTGTTATGGGTACTAGGCAACGGATAAACATACTTATATAGATAGATACATACTTAAATACATATTAAACACCCAAGACAAACATTCGTGTTTTTCATACAAATATCCCCCAACGCGCAAATATCCCCCAATGCCCCAACGCGGGGACCGAACCTGGGACCTCAAGCTTTATAGTAGTAATTTAACTTACCTACATAGATAGATACCTACTATCTATTGGGCGTCTACTACTCCTGCTAGCTCGTGCTGAGGCCCGACTTCAAACAGATTAGTAGAAAGATATTATAATGCTCATTATAGTCGGTTAAATTTTTAAATAATATTTTTTGGGTGTTTTTGAAGGCGGTTCTATTTTTTATTTAAAATTTTTGTTAAAACTGTTTGTTTAAACCAATAAACATTTTTTCATTTTTTTTTTCATATCATAAAAAACAACTAATATTGACATGAGCGTAAACGTGCTTAGTACTTTGTCACATAAACAATAATAGTAATAGTAAATACATAATAGTTAATTTAGGTTACAACCGCGTCACTTTTGTGGTCATATTTTTTCGAAATGTCTAGATTTTGATGTTATTTTCGTTTTTTTATTAGGGGTCTCGTACTTCTACAAAACTGGAAACAGCCTCAAAATCATCTGCCATTTCTACAAAAATGCGTCCACGAAATTGATAAGCGAATTGAATAAGCTATTTCGAATAATAAGTGTCGAAATAGCGACAGTTACAAAGTACTAAGGGGGTTCATCTAGGTAGGTTCTACGTCATAAATAAGTGATCACTTTTGTACCTTGTCACTTTAACGTCATGTTTGAAAAGTATGTAACGAATGAAAGGGACTAAACAGATCACTTATTTACGACGTTGACTGTACCTTCAAGATCGAGTTTAACCTACACGCAGCTCATCGAAGCCATTTTTAACCCCCAACACAAAAAGAGGTGTGTGTGTGTGTGTGTGTGTGTGTCTGTATGTGGCATCATAGCTCTTAAATGGTTGAACCGATTTGAATGCGGTTTTTTTTATCAGAAAGCAGGTTTCTTGACGATGGTTCTTAGATATGTTTCATCAAAATCGGTTCAGCCGTTTTAAATATATCAGCTCTTTTGTTAGCTGCGGAAGGGATCTTAGACGCATAATAATTTATAATTATTAATAATAATATAATTATAGTTATTGATCTGAAGGGTTGAAGGGATTGTGCAACTGCACCGCCGCGCTTTTTGTCGCCGCCAACCTTGCACGGTGCAACTGGGTCAATGCACTTTCCGCGAAACTGCTCGCTTTTTGTTTTCTATTTCATCCACGGACCTTCACCCAGTAACTCGACAGACGTTGAGACCGTTCCGCGCCCGACTAATCGGATTTCACGCGAATCAATGAAATACTTCCAATAGATTTTAGAAATCGTTTATTAAGAAACTTAAATTACAATTCGCTTACGCTAAGTATAAAAATAATAACCAACAATGCGCGTTTTAACATACTAGAAATCACATTTTCGTGTGGGGCGACGCGAGCGGAACTCTGGCGGCCGAGGAATAAATAACAAGGATTATGGCAGATGCTCGGCGAGCGTGGCGCTCCGAGGCGCTAGGTGGTTTTAGCTTTCCTCCTGGGAGCGATTCGTTGCGGGCGGGGATCCTCCTGTCTCAGGTTCGTGGCCCGCAGGAATTGGCTCTCGTAGCCCGTTTCGTGCACGCGCGCGTTAGGGCTCAGCTTGTCGGTGCGTTCCCGGGAGTCGGAGCGCTCGTCTTCGCTCGCTCGCTCTTCGGAGCCCGCTCGCTCATTGTCGCCTGCGCGCTCCTTGTCGGCGTCTTCCCGCTGTCGATCCGCGTCGTCTCTCAGCCGCTCGCTCTCGTTCGTCCGTCCCGAGCTGTCCGCGCGTCCGTTGTCATCCAGCCGCTCGTCCTCCCCCTCCTTTTCGGGATCCTCCTGCAAGCGCTCGTGATCGTCCAAGAAGTAATCGTATTTGGGTGCTTGCTCGAGCCGCGAGCTCTTCTCCTCGGTTGGGGTCGGAACGGTCAGCTGCATGAAATGCTTTTCCTCGTCAGAGATGGGCAGCTTTCGGCCGTAGTAGTCGTAATTGCCGGCCTCGTACGCGTCGTCGACGGAGCGCGTGCGGCGCGACTTCTTTCGTCGGCGTCGCGGTGGTTCCGTGCGCGGGGCCGGGATCGAGTTCTCGGCATCGGAGTCCTCCTCGTCGGAGCTGGTAGATTCGGCGCTGTCTTCCTCCTCGTCCCTGTCGGGGCGTTCGGGGCGCTCGCGGTTCAGTTTGCGCGGCCGCTTCTCGCGGTAGATCGGCGGCACGCGTACGGTGACGGTGTCGATCTGGCCGGGGTTGTGTTCGGTGGGCGGCAGCACGCGCGGGCGCAGCGAGCGGCGCGGGTCCTCCGTCGTGGTGGTGGCCTCCGCGTCCTCTTCCGCCTCCTGAGCGACCAGGCTCTGCTGCCGCTCCCGGCTGTCCGACCGCCGCTGGATCTGCTCGGCGAGGTCGCGGTCCTCGAAGTGCACGTCGCGGTAGTGGTTCGAGGGCACCTTCTTCTTTCTCGGCTCCTTCTTCGGCCGCTGCTTCTGCTGCCAGAACGCGTCGACCGCGGTGCCGAACTCGCGCACCGCCTTGGCGCGGTCGCGGGACTCCTGGACGTCCTCGTAGTCGTCGTACGCGGGCGCGTCCTCGGCCTCTTCGTCGTAGGCGAGGTAGTCGTCCTCGGCCCGCTGCGGGTTGACGGCGTTGGCGTCGACGGTGTGGACGCGGTGCTGTTGGCCGTTGCGCAGCACGAAAGCGTCGACGAACACGCGCGGCGTGCGCGGCGGCTCGCGCGCCGGCAGCCGCGCCGCGCGGGGCTCGATCGCGACCACCGGCACGACCTCCTCCTCCTCGGCCTCCTCGGCCGCCGCGGGCTCGGGCTGGGCCGCCGCCTGGGCCGCGCCCGCCGGCTGCCTGTTGAAGTTGAACTGCAGGCGGAAGTTGGACTGGATGGACTCGGCGTTGTCCGCCTTCGGGGGCGGCGGGGGAGGCGGCGGCGGCGCGCAAGGAGCCGGGGTGGCCGGGTTCGCTCGGGGCTTAGCGCACGGCGGCGGCGGCGGCGGCGGCGGTGGCGGCGGCGGTGGCGGAGGTCTCGGCTTGGGTCGCGGGGCCGCTCTCGGTTTGGGGCACGGCGGCGGCGCTCTCGCCTTGGGCGGCGGCGGCGGCGGCGGCGGGGGCGGCGCGGGCGCGGTGGCGCGGCAGGGCGGCGGGGCGGCGGCGCGGGGCGCCCCGCACGGCGGCGGCGGGGGCGCGGCGGGCGCGGGCCCGGCCAGCGGCGCGTCTATCCCGGGCACGGGCGCCAGCGGCGGCGGGAACGCGGCCTGCGGCGGCTTGCGCGCCACATTATACCCCAAAACGTCCGCTAACCCTCGAAAGACTATATCCCCGAACGTCCTCTTCTTCCTTACCACGGTTTCGTGCTCGCCGTCTTCGAGCTCCGATATCGTGTCATTCCCGGCCGTCCCGTTCGCGACGAGCTCGTCTACGTCTAGTATGGTCGCGTTACCGATGGTCTCGTTTTCGGCTACTGTGGCGTTCCCTGTCTCTGTGGAGGATGGTGACTGGTCGGCGCTGGCGAGCGCCAGCAGCAGCAGCAGTGCGGCGGGCCGCATGGCGCATGGTCGAGTGTCGCGCGGGCCGCCGCGCGCGCCGGTTTTGTCGCGCCGCGCGTTGCCTCAGCGTCACGCGTCGCTGCACGGGACGGGCTTCGGGATTCCGGCTAGGTCCCTTTAGACTTTTGAAGAGAGCTATCTCGGTTATACCACACAGACAGAAGGATAAAGTACCTATAAGAGAATACCTTTGATATCGGTCAGACACTTGATTTAGAGGTGTAGGTGCCTCGCTCAAACACGATTTCTTAAAAGATTGTTCTTTAAATTATACAGGAACGGTAGTGGCTAGTTTTAATTAAAAATATTCATGTAGGTAACTACAAAAAGGCATCAGTCAGAGTAGTACTTTCAATGAAAACAAAAAAAAACTTTTTGCAAAAAGTTTTGCGTTTTCAGTTTCATGTCTTTCATAGGATTATAGCTGGAAACTTTAGGTCGATTAGATTATTCAAAATGCAAATGAATTTTATAGGCTATACTATAACAAAAGTCAAAGTAAGTAATATCATAAGTAAGGCTACAAGCTACAAGCACGAATGTCGAAGATTCTACTACCGGTTCGGAAAAACCCTGTTGAGAAGCATCCGCGGCAAGAAATTCAACAAGGAATACTTTTATTATTTATTTTATTATTTTTCGACCAGATCTGTTATGACTTATGAAGGTTCCTCCCTTATGGAGACTCCAGGGCCCCTGGGTTGTGGCCCCGGAAGTCTTCTCCTAAATGAGGCCCAGAAACTAAGATAGGTATCTACCGTAAAGTTGGAGTGCTTTGGCCCACTGGAAGGTAACTCTAGAATTAGACTTAACACCTATACTATCCTACTTCCTACTTTCTAATATAGGTATAAAAATCTCGTGTCACGGTGTATGCTATCGAACTCCTCCGAAACGGCTTGACCGATTCTCATGAAACTTTTTTCTGTGTATTCGGTAGGTCTGAGAATAGGTCGTAGGCTACTTTTTATACCCCTATTCTTCGCGGACGGAGTCGCGGGCAACAGCTAGTAACTAATAACTATATCAGCATCCCATACGACCCACTGCAGGGCACAGGCCTCCTCTCAGAATGAAAAATCTCGTGTCACGGTGTTTGTTATCGAACCGGCTTGACCGATTTTTATACATTTTTTGTACATATTTGGCAGGTCTGTGAATAGGTTGTAGTCTATTTTTTATTTAGACCCCTATTCTTCGCAGACAGCGTCGCGGGCAATAGCTAGTTACTATATGTATAACTTTAGATTAAATATAGAAGGGTCTAATAGACAACAATTTTTATGCATGGTGGAATCAGAAACGAGGAGAACAATTACTGATAAAACTAGGATTGTCGCCAGACTTAAGTTGGAGTGGGCAGCACATGGGCATTCCTATTTTTCGTTGTAGGTACCGAAAATTAAGAAATTGTTAACAGGGAGTTAAAATTAGTCCGTTTGGTTACGCACTTTTTCAAGCCTTTACAATAAAAAAACGTAACAAATCGGACAAGTTTAACAATGTTTATCAAGAAGTGAAGAATTGTCCGATTTGTTACGTTTTTTTTTTTTATTGTAAAGACTTGAAAAAGTGCGTAACCAAACTAATTAACAAATTTTAACTCCCTGTTAACAATTCCTTAATTTTGGGTACAACGAAAAATAGAAATGCCCACATTGCTCGTAGAACCGACGGCCGATGGGGCGGTAAGGTCAGGGCCTAATTTCGAGGTCTGGCGGCCTCGGGGCATAAAAGGAGTGGAGGCCCGCTGTACACAAATTATTTTCCACATATCCAAATAATAAAAAAGTCGTGATGACCTAGTGTTTTGACCTATGGTCTCTCAAGCTGAGGGTCATGGATTCAAATCCCGGCTCGCACCTCTGAGTTTTTCGGAATTTATATGTGAAATTACAATTGTTTACCGTGAGCTTTACGGTGAAGGAAAACATCGTGAGGAAACCTGCGAAGAAATTCAATGGTGTGTGACGTTCCCAATCCGCACTGGGCCCGCGTGGGTGCTACGGCCCAAGCCCTCTCATTCTGAGAGGAGGCCTGTGCCCTACAGTTGGACTTATATAGGCTGGGATGATGATCTAAATAATTACTCGTCGGAATTTGACAATTTTTTTTTCGAAGTTTCTATTGTGGGGACCCCTCTTGTGGAGGCCCCGGGGCTGTTGCCCCGGTTGCCCTCCCCTAAATCTGGTCCTGGGTAAGGTCCTAGAGTGGCGACCGCGAACCGGGAGACGTGGCGTGGGAAGGTGCCCAACAAGATGGACCGACGATCTGGTAAAGATCGCAGGAACCACTTGGAGACGTTTGTCCAACAGTGGACGATTTTAAGTAGGTATAATTAATTATATTATATTAGGATGTTGTCAGAAAAAAATGTACCCGTTTTGCCTTAATTGTCCTTAATTTTCCATACAAAATTAATTAGTCAGTTTTGTGACGGTCGATCCATACAACATGTATGGTTAACTGCGTCACCAAACTGACGATTAAAAGAGGGGCACTTTTTTATTGCTTAAATCAATAGTGCATGTGATTCTGACCCAAAATTAGATTTTTATAGAAAGCCGTGGTGGCCTAGCGGTTTGACCTATCTATGGCCTTTCAAACCCTCTAGTTGCGGTAGTTCGGTTGATTTGTCCGGGACCGAACTGCTGCAACACTTTTTGTCTCAGTAGTTCGGTAAAGACGTCAAACCGAACTGCTGGGAAACCTTTAGTTGCAGTAGTTCGGTTGATTGTCCGGGACCAAACTACTGCCACACTTTTAGTCTCATTAGCTCGGTTGTGACGTCAAACCAAACTACTGAAAATTGAAACGACTCAAAAGCGCGATTAAAAATATAGCTAAATACACAATCCATGAAAAAAAAGAGCTAGTTAATTTTATTTGCAATGTTGCTACTTATTTCATTTCCTTGCAATCGAAGTGAAAAGAAGAGTGTACCTAAAACTCTAGCATTAAATCCAACGTCAATGTCAACCAAACGTCTCGGGTAAAATGGCTCGTTTTATGCTCTTGTTGTACAATCTAATCCTTAAACGTCCTTTTGAGTCGTTTCAATTCTCAGTAGTTCGGTTTGACGTCATAACCGAGCTAATAAGACTAAAATTGTGGCAGTAGTTCGATCCCGGACAGTCAACAGAACTACTGCAACTAAAGTCTTCCCAACAGTTCGGTTTGACGTGTTAACCGAACTACTGAGACAAAAAGTGTTGCAGCAGTTCGGTCCCGGACAAATCAACCGAACTACTGCAACTAGAGGTTTCAAACAGAGGGTCGTGGGTTCAAATCCTGGTTCGCACCTCTGCGAAATTACATTTGAAATTTACCATGAGCTTTACGGTGAAAAAGACATCGTGAGGAAACCTAGATACTCCTGCAAAGTAACTCAATGGTGTGAAGTTCCCAATCCGATCTGGGCCCGCGTGGGAACTACGGCCCAAGCCCTCTCAGTCTGAGAGGAGGCCTGTGCCCTGCAGTGGGACGTATATAGGCTGGCAAAAATTCTATAATTCTGCAACTTCATATTTGAAAAGCGCATCTGGACAACCAGAGGTTTCTACATCGGTTAATGTAAAAGTTAAAAATGTCGACCACACTCACCTTGTAATAACATAAAGTCACAACCAAATCATTTTCACAACGATAGACCGTTTCAAAATAATAGACCTGTCACCTTTTATAAGTTGGCCGCAAGTGGTTGCAATCAATTTATTCGTTTCAATCTACATAATATAATTTTAATCAAATTTGTTGTAACGCTAAACTTACGTAAAAGTTCAAGTGATATCGTTTTTCATGAAAACAACCAAAAGCTATACTTAATAATAATAAATTCTTTATTTCGGAATACACAGGACTCCATAGATGATTAGTAACAAAGCTTGTTCCTGATGTTAGTACTTAAAATTAATTAATTAAAATTATACCTGGCAATCGATGAAAATTTTAAATGTGCTTGAATATTTTTATACCGGTAGGAATAACGTTCCTTATTAACAGGAAAAAATTACAGATTTTTTGGTTGCGTCATATAATTATAAAAAATAAAAACAATTTATAAAATCTGGGGCAGCTTAATACGGGCACGAACCTTAGTCCCGTCGCATATTGAAAAAAAAACCAGATGTGACATTGACAGCTTGTCATAAACAAACGTACATAACCTTAGCTTGCGATTTTGCGCCCGTGTCTTTCTCCAAGTTTTCGGTATTTTCCCTGGATATCTTTTAATTTTTCGACTGCTTACCCACACCGGACCTTTGATATTGCCTGCTACGACGATAACTCTTGCTTTGAACCCTGGACCTGACCTTTATAGCTGCTACGACGACTTGGAACTGATATACTGATTAACTCGAATTTGAAAACTGTGAAATATGAATAGAAACACTGATTTTGTTAGAGCGGACTCATCAAATCTGCCAAAAGTAGATATGATTATGCTTATGGAGTTTATGAAGAGTAGTGACAAGTATAATGTCGCTGAAATTAGAGGTGCTAAAGCTTTAATGTAAGTACTGTACTCAACCTAATCGCGTGTTTATCTCAGTATTCACGAGTTTCATTTCTATTATGTGTAATAATTTCTGAAACGAATTTTATTTTGCTTTTAAGGTCATCACGGCAGTCTTATGTGGAGAGCGCAGTTGGCTATGTTGAAGTGAAAAGAATTGGAAGCCTGTGTGATGTACGAGCAAAAATTGTTCCTGAACATAGAATAAACAGCAAGTACTACACTGTGACGGTCCATCTTAATGAAATAGAGGTTGTCATCACAGACACATCATGTGATAGTTGTGCAGCTGCAGCTGGTAAGTTTCATTGATTAATAACTATTACCTCTACTCTACAATGTGTACCAAGAAAATTCCTTATATATACAATGATATATGCAAGTTATCACATTATAAGGCTTCTTTAAATAAACTTACAACCTAAAATGAAATAAACACTAATTTATGCCTAGTTAAATTTAACTAGCCAAACTGCTTGTTTGGTAGAACTGGCTCTTAGTTAAGTAGTTAGAATACAAAAAAAAAACTGTTGCATTACTTTGTTCTCGCTGCTTGCAACTAGGTACCTGTTATTTTTACCTGACTATGAAAATACTATTTTTATCTTGTGAATTTTCAGGTGGGTGTAAACACACACTTGTCTTTCTGTTTTGGCTGCAAACACGTAGTGCGGAACCATCACCTACAAGTGTGGAGTGTTATTGGATGAAGCCAAATTTGAAACAAGCTCGAGACGGAGTTATATTTATTAAAGATTTAATAAACAGCAAGGTGCCACGGAGCGGCCCAAAGGATGCGAGCATTCTAGAAAAATTCCGCAATGAAGCTCACAAACATGCTTGTGGAAAGAGTCTGATCATGACTTATGATCAGAACAAGCAAATAGAAAAATTAACAAATTACTGCATTTTTGATATGACAGTTAAGTTTGTAGAAGAAGAAACTGATCATAGTTTTAAAAATTACAAGATATTTATCAACAAAATTGTATGTGGTAAAGAAAATAAAATAAGCCAAGAAACAATTAGCCAGGTCAATTCAAAATTATGGCATAGCATGAGGCAAGGACGAATTACTGGCTCCAAATTACATGAAATTGCTCATTGCAAAACTCCAGCCGGTAGTCTAGTAGAGGAGATATTGGGGGGACACAAGGTGCAGGAAACGAAGGCAATGAAAAGGGGAAAAATTTTAGAGAAAAGTGTTCTGAAAAAAATTCAGGAAGAGACAAACAAAAAAATTAATGAATTGGGACTAATATTGATAAATGGACTTTTTGGTGCATCACCTGACGGCATTAGTAATGATTTTGTTATAGAGATTAAATGCCCTATTTCAGAAAAAACGAAACAAAATTACATAAACAATGGGCTTATTTGTAATAAATATAACGCCCAAGTTCAGCTAGAAATGTTAGCCACAGGAAAACAAAAATGTTTATTTTGTGTGGCAGACCCAAAGTTTGAAACCAATGGTAGGATAGAGAAGGTGGTGGTGAACTTTGATGCAAATTATATAGAAAATGTGATGGGTGCTGCAGAAGAGTTCTGGAAAACTAATGTGTTTCCTATCATTTTGAATAGTGCCATCACATAGGTTTTAAATATAAAATAAAACAATTTAATTCTATCAAATATCTTTTATTATAGGATCCTGAAGATTAATCAAGCCACATGCAATTGTTACTAATTGGTCCAAGTATCTTAGATGCTTATTATAGATTACCGAATGAGGTTTCAACATTTGATACTCCCTAACTCTCCTTATAACTCTTTCTATGTGAACTCTCAAGCTCGCGATTACTTTGGTATGAATCACCTCTTTTTTGTTAATGGTTTATTTGTGAAAACAGAAGGAGGTCTTAACAGTTTAATATTTTTTGAGCTCAATAAAGATTCTATTTCCTTGAACCCTCTGTCTGCCATAATGACAGCATTAGATGGAAGAATATCTATAAAGCCACTCTTCTCTGTAATCGCTTTATCTGATATTCTTCCACCAAAACCCTCAGATAAACACAAGTGGTAGATTTTTTTTTATTTCTATAGGTGTTGGTAAATATATAAAATTTTGAAAGTATGTAGCTAGTATGACAACATTCTTTTGAAATAACAATCTGATAGTTGATTGAGCCATTTCAAATTCTTCACTCATTCTTGCAAATGTGTCATTAGTTTTTAACTTGAATAATGTCATTATAATGTGGAGAGTGATACATGAACATTGTTGTGCAATGAAATCTTCTATCCACCAAAAGTTCTTAGGCACACCTATATACATTTTAGGCTTATTTTTAATCCTTTTCATGATGTGTTCCCTACCAGATTTATCATCATAATTTCTAACACTAGATGATATAGATTCAAAATTGGATGTTCCAAAAAGATAAGAAGATTGACCAGGAGTCTCATCACTATCTGGTAAATGTGACATCAGTGATGGCATCATTTTTTGTTTTATCTTCCGAGCGCGAAAGTTAGTAGTTTTTTCTTCAGTTGTTGGTTTGACCATCACATATTTATTTGCAAATGCTACTATGCTATCACACTGCACAGCAACATCAGCCTGAAACAAATAAAATAGTATACATTTAGATAGATAGATAGTATACAATAGTACATTTTAATTTTGTATCATTCTAAAATATTCACTTTTATTAACGTCTTTTATCATCTGCATGGAACTTGTTTACCTTACATAGAGCCCTGTTTCCAGTCTTTTACCCTGAAATGACCCTCTGGCCATGTTGTCCGACTGCCTTTGTCCTACCAATCGGACCACAAGAACATTTTTTTCCTGTTGGTTCGATTAACTAATCGGACTATAGAAACTATCATTTTCTTAGACCATGTGGTCCCACTGATCGGACCACGCATTCTAGGCATGAGTAACGCGACTTACATACTGCATATTAGGTAACCTTCTTAGGAAATAATATTTAAAGACAATGTCAAATGTAAGTATTTACTTTAAGGTGGAACAGCACTCTCTAGGCGCGAAATTGAAATTTTTTGCAGTTTATTATTATTTATATTATCAGGCAGGCAGTTGAGGGCAACTGATAGGTGCCTGTATCCAGCTGTTCCTTGGTCAAGTATTCTTCGTACTGCTAATGTGTTGCTCTAATCGGTTTTTAAAATATATTTATTATTTGGTTATTATTGTGTAAAGCTTTTTAAGAATAAAACTGTTAGCTTGAAATAAAAGTAATCAAACATAGATATTCGGACTTTCAACGTTTTGACAACTTTTATTTCAACCTAACAGTTTCATTCTTATTCTTAAATAGCTCAACATTCACACTTTTTCATTGTCATACGATATGACAAAAAATAGTAGTCAAATGAAATTATGATTGGACAGTCATTCTTACTTTCAAAAAGTTTGGAACCCCACCCCCACACCCCCTGGGTGCAATACGAAATTTTGTATTTTTTTTTTACTACCTTCTATTTATTTTTGCTGTGGGGAAAATCACTAGATTCGGATGCAACGGGGATTTAGCACTTTAAAATTAAACCACAGAGTATAAAAAAATTTAAATGGCATTAAAAAAATATTGAAAAAATAAAACATATGAAACACAAAATGCACACATTTGTGTCCTACGAATTCAACGAGTAATTGAACTGGAATATCAGTGGGGAATGTACTACATGTCTGCTCGGCTAGGTTATTGGAAAAAAAGCTCATGTTGTCCGATCGGTTGGAAAAACCGGAATCACAATTCCTTGTAGTCCGATTAATCGAAAACAGAAAAAAAAGTTCATATTATCTGATCGGTAGGACGAATCGGAATTACAATTTCTTGTAGTCCGATTAATCAAACAAATAGGAAAAAAAAGTTCAAGTGGTCCAATCAGTAGGACAAAGGCAGTCAGACCATGTGGCCAGAGGGTCATACAGATATACTGCTACAGTGCAATGAATCATATATGAATTCAGATCAGCCTTTAAGTTTAGTGAGAACTAAGACCTCCTTGAAATGAAATAATAAATTGAATACTTACACTGCGAGCAGTTTGAATGACAAAAGTGCCACTCGCATTGGAGGTTGATGATGATGACATACCAACATTTCTTATATTTGAAGAAGATGGGTTTGTTGCTTGAAATGGTATATTATTTAGAGTTGCATTTAAGTTTAGCCGTGGTTTTGCACCACATATCCATTTGTTGTAATTTTCTAGGTCTTCTTCAACCTGAAAATATTAAAAACAGATTTAGGCTACATACTAATTTATAGGTGCCTGAATTACATATATCACGCTGTTGAGAATGAGTGTAATTTGTACTCCAAATTTATAGATAAAATATAACAGGCATGCAGACAATCGCCAGTTGTGTTTGTGAATGTATGATGATATCTCCAACTGCAATAGCAGGTGGCAGATAGGTAGATCACGCTTACACATTTACGAACATAACATTCGACATAGGCGTTCAGCGGTAAATCATCGGTCGACGTATGGTCAGACAGACTGCAGCTGTAGGTGCAGTGCTCGAAACAGTAATAATGAACAGAGTAAGTGGCAACTTACGTTAATATGGTCTTCGCAACAATAAAGATGTCGTTTTGGGCAGTTTCTCTCAGCCATGTCGCACCAATTTTCCTTTAGTTCTTTCCTAATAGTAAAAAACTTCTTCTCAGGGTTTTTAATATCGTTAGTCGTTATTGGTGCATGTTGGTAAAAAACACATTTTAGGTTCCCTCCATCGTTGATGTTCGTTATTATCTATTGTAAAACAATTGAATATAAAAGAAATTCAGTCCAGAGTTCGAGTTAATCAGTATATCAGTTCCATGTCGTCGTAGCAGCTATAAAGGTCAGGTCCAGGGTGCAAAGCAAGAGTTTTCGTCGTAGCAGGCAATATCAAAGGTCCGGTGTGGGTAAGCAGTCGAAAAATTAAAAGATATCCAGGGAAAATACCGAAAACTTGGAGAAAGACTCGGGCGCAAAATCGCAAGCTAAGGTTATGTACGTTTGTTTATGACAAGCTGTCAATGTCACATCTGGTTTTTTTTTCAATATGCGACGGGACTAAGGTTCGTGCCCGTATTAAGCTGCCCCAGATTTAATAAATTGTTTTTATTTTTTATAATTATATGACGCAACCAAAAAATCTGTAATTTTTTCCTGTTAATAAGGAACGTTATTCCTACCGGTATAAAAATATTCAAGCACATTTAAAATTTTCATCGATTGCCTTAATGTTTAATGTCCAATGTCAATGTTCAATAATAATACTTAGAAATTTACTACAAATATTATTTATTTTATTAGCAGTACGGCTGCTCACCGAATCTAAGATTATTTAAAAGCGAAAAAGTTTTTCAGGTGCGCCGGTGCGATTCGAACCCACGTCTCCTGGGTATGCGCCCCAACGGGTGTTCTACCAATTGAACCACGTCGCATCCAACCGACCGACAACCGACCGAAATTCTTAATCGCTTACATACTGTTGGCGTATGTAAGCGATTAAGAATTTCGGGGGAGTCGGTCGGTTGCGACGTGGTTCAATTGGTAGAACACCCGTTGGGGCGCATACCCAGGAGACGTGGGTTCGAATCCCACCGGCGCACCTGAAAAACTTTTTCGCTTTTAAATAATTTACCACAAGCTTTACGGTGAAGGAAAACAATCGGCACTGGGCCCGCGTGGGTACTACGGCCCAACCCCTCTCATTCTGAGAGGAGGCCTGTGTCCTGTAGTGGGTTGTATCTAATACCTTTAAACGAGCAATTCTTGTATATATAAATTTAATCAGGATCTCGGAAACGGCTCCAACGATTTCGATGAAATTTGGTATGTAGGGGTTTTCGGGGATGAAAAATTGATCTAGCTTGGTCTTATCTCTGGGAAAACGCTTGGTACCGAGTTTCAGCCCGAGCGGAGCTCGATCGCCCAGGTACTATAGGCTGGAATGATGATGGATGATGATGAACCAAAACCCTCGCAATTAATTAAACATAGGTACGGTCGACCAAGAAAGTGGTCTACCAGTTTTGACAAAAGTTTCTGTGACATCTAAATATCCCTAAGTCACTGTCATCATGTTATTGCAAGGGAAAATCGACCTCGTTGTATCATGACGTGCAAATGAACTTCAACCGTAGGGGGGTAGACCATATTTTAGGCCGACTGTACATAGAATCCTTATAGTAAATGGTACCTATTTCACATAACGAATACGCACATCTCAGGTAATATATGTCCCACTGTAAGTCGGAGGCCTTCTCTCAGAATGAGAGGGCTTGGACTGACTAAACTACCCACGGAACTATCCCACGCAGGCCCAGTGCGGATTGGGAACTTCACACACGCCATTGAATTAATTCTCAGGTGCGTATACAGGTTGCCTCACGATGTTTTTCTTCAACGTATAGCTGTAATCATCATCATCATCAGCATCCCAGCCTATACATATCTAATCTACCCGTCCCACTGCAGGGCACCCTCCTCACAGAATGAGAGGGCTTTTGCCGTAGTTCCCACGCGGGCCCAGTGCGAATTAGGAACTTCACACACACCATTGAATTTTTTCGCAGGCGTATGCAGGTTTCCTCACGATGTTTTCCTTCACCGTAAAGCTCATGGTAAATTCCAAATGTAATTTCGCACATGCTTAAATTCCGAAAAACTCAGTGGTGCTGGTGCGAGCCGGGATTTGAACCCACAACCCTCTGCTTGAGAGCTCTAAGCTCTAACGTTTTCTAGTAATAACAAAACATTTTCAAGTACGCTTATTTCATTCCGCAATACCGTATCTGTAATCATTAGATTGACTCCATCTAAGTCCAAGACCTTTCATTTCGCTATGGCATAATGAGGCTGATAACTAATTTACCGTAGTTTATAATTATCTCCGATTGGTATATTTGTTGCTTTTTGTTCGTATTGCCTTCGTTGAAATAAACTCGGCCAGTGTGGTGAAACGATTATCTAATTTCAGTGTTTCATGCAGGTGCATTATTATTACAACCTACTTAATCCTTTTATGAATTTATTTATTTATTTATTCATCAATAAAAATTACTGCATTACAGTTTAACACCAATGCAATGTAAAATTAAAAAGTATAAATAAAAACCGACCAAGTGCGAGTCGGATTCGCGCACAAAGGGTTCCGTACCATTATCTATAAAAACGGCAAAAAAAATCACGTTTTTTGTATGGGGGCCCCGGGAGCCGCCCTTTAATATTTATTTTATTTTAATTTAATTATTTATTTTAAAGTGAATATATAAATAAATATTCCATGAATATTTCAAGGGTCTAGCTGTTGCCGTTATCAATATCGAGCAAAAACGAGCGAAAAAAATCACATTTGTTGTATGGGAGCCCCTTAAATACTTAACTATTTATTTTATTCTGATTTTTAGTATTAGTTGTTATAGCGGCAACCGAAATACAACATCTGTGAAAATTTCAACTATCTAGCTATCACGGTTCATGAAATACAGCCTGGTGACGGACGGACAGGCGGACGGACATCGGAGCCTCAGTAATAGGGTCCCGTTTTTACCCTTTGGGTACGGAACTAATAGTATTATTAAAAAACCGTGAACAACTGCTTGGCAAGTAAAATAGGTACCTACTGATATCAGACGCCTGATCAATATTAATAGCAAACTGCGACTATTACTATAGTAGGCGTTATATTTACAGTTTATAGTTATATAGTATTATAGTTTTATAGTTTATCTACACTCACTCACAAATGCACACCTACATACATACACACACACACACACACACATTCACACACACACACACACACACATACATACACACACACACACGCATGTACGCACGCATGCTCGTTTGCATGAGTTTGCATGTTAGTAAGTATAAGCTACTATTGATTTGTTTATAGCTTGTTGACCTCCTATAAACCTCATAATACGAGTACCTATGTTGTTAAATTGAAAATTGTACCTACTGAAATTGTCAGCACTTATCGGTGAGTTTCCGGGATGGGGGCCTGGAGATCTGTAATACAGGTTTTACCTAGTTCAGACTCCAGTCCCTCGCAAAAGTTACTAGTATCTAACTAATGTACTACCATAATGTTGTATTATTTATAACTATTGCTGTTACCTATGTACTTTTGTGAGGAGAAAATATACGATTATTATTATTATTTATTTTATTTAGTTTACTCCGAACGAATGACTGGAAAATGCAATTTCTTTATTAATCGTTTCAGTAAGCTAATGTTGTACACAAAACTCAGGACCAGATGTAGAGGTCTGAAAGCCTTCGGGCTATAAAGAATATCTTCGCTTCCTTTTTTGCTCCTCATTCCGTGGCTTAGCTCTTCTCTAATTTCAGGTTTTTTAAATTTTAGTCTGGTTTTTTTATTCTTTCACTGTCTCCTTTTTTGTGCTTATCTGTTCATATCTTCGTATTATCTGTGGAAACCTTTAATTGGCTTTATTGTTACGTATTTCGTAATAATCTGTAATAGTAATTTCAAGCTGTTGGTTTACCGAATAAAATAAAATAAATAAATAATTCGAGTGCATGTTCCGAATAGCTTTTGTGGACACATTTTTGTAGAAATAGCAGAAGATGCTAATACAGTTTCCAGTTCTCTGGTAGAAGTACAGGACCTCTAATAAATAACCGAAAACGCCGTCCATGATCCAAATCTCCAGCCAATTCGTAAATGTAACCACAAAAGTGAGGCGGTTGAAATGCTCAAAAAATGACCCTTAACTGATTTTAGTTATTTATTACTTACTTACTGCGCTGGCTCAAGGACCCAAAGAGGATCTTGGCCTCCGACACCAGAACCCGCTACTCAGCACGGTCCTGCACCACTTCACGCCAGTCGGATCTTCTTAGGGCGTTCAGGTCCTTTGTGACTACCTCGCTCCAGCGATATCTGGGACGTCCAACCGGCCGCTTACCGATCGGGCGCCCCAAATATGCTCTCTTAGCGGCACGATCCTCCTCCATTCTCTCAACGTGGCCCAGCCGACGCAGTCGGGCAGATTTTGTTTCGCCGATAATATTGGGCTCAGCCACCAGGTCTTCGATTTCTTTGTTTTTTCGGACTCTCCATTGGCCTCCATCTCCTCGGGTCGGTCCCAGGATCATCCTATAAATTTTCCGCTCCGCCACTATAAGAGCTTTTCCTCCTCTTTCAGCGTTAGCGTCCAAGACTCACAACCGTACGTCAAGATTGTGTTAGTTATTTATTAGACCTCATAATTTAGAACCAATATAGAAATATGTGGTTTTATCAGTTGCCAAATTTATCCTTAATTGAATCAACGAAGCCTGACCTAACGGTACATACATACTTAGATAGTTATCTATGATTGTTTACCATTAATTCTAATTTTAAAATCCACTAGGACCCGCCTGACAGAGACGGAGAAGTCAGTTGCTCTGTCAGACGGGTTGTGCTTACACCTAATTTCTTTTAATTTACTTAATATAACCATTAAACCATTAACATTAACATTTTTTTATAACCATTTGAAACGTGCATTTTCATTCCTACTAAGTAGTGTCGTCAACACAAGTGAAGCTAATAAGAGCGTGTTAAAACACCTAAGAAACAAACGACTTACTAGCCCAAACCTTGGCTTAGACAGAGAGGCTTAGACGCTCAAGGACGCTTGTAAATGGCCCAACACTAAATCCATGAGCTTATTAGACGTATTAGACAGATTGGACGTCGTCATCACGATTAAACGTAAGCGCCTAATACGCAGCAATACGCAGCACGTGTCTTGTGGTTTTGGGTTACGGACGGACATACGCTGCTAAGTGTAATTGCTATGACAATTTAACAGGCGCCGAGGACCAATTTTACGTTGATATAAGTGGTTGATATGGACGCCGGGAGGTGGATGCAAAGGGATGCACCTGCATCCTTGGCATGAAAGGAAAACACAGAATATTACTAAGACACAGAATAAAACCTAAGTTGTGAATATAAGCATTGCTGGACCCCCTTAGACTCGGATACAAAATGCAATCCACCTTAGAAACAATCCTGATGGCGCTATGAAATTTAAATTTAAACAATCAAACAATGAATCGGTAAGTGAAAAATAAAGTGTAAACTGTGAATTTTTGAAAATACTCATTCAGTCGCGTAGGTAAGTTTTGAAAATTTGTGAATGTAGCTACAAAAACCGCTCGAATAGAATTTTGGACCGTCTCATGAAATTAATGTGCCTACTCTACTTGGATATAAGTATTTTGTTTTCATAATAAACGCGTAAGTATGTCAAATTTTTACTATTTTCAACTTCAAGTGGTATTTACAGATATGTTTTTAAAATTGGCCCTCAGTTCGTTTCAGTTTACCTGTTTAGCAAAGAAAAATGGAAAAATGTCAGACTAATTTAGTGTTTAAAAGTCGTTACAATAGGTACTTTCTAGATAAAGACAAGCAGGTATAGATAATTATCGTGAAGGCGAAGTGGTTTTCGGTTAAAAGGTATAAATAAGTAGGTTAGTAGGCATACAAAATTAACAATAAATGATCTATTAAGTACAAACAAACAAACATTTTACGGCACGCTGCTCTCAACTCAAGTCGCCAGTCCATGCAGAACTGCTCCAACCACCACCAACTGATGTCTCAGGTTTTTCTGAACGGCGTGCGTGACCCCCATTATTAGCGCGGGTTCCGTAACGGAATTTAATGATATAATTATCGTGACAAATGGAGGGGCGCGCAAAAACGCAAGCGCATCGCCGCACGCGCACGTGTAGGTTGACATTGCATTCCATTTTATGAGGATAATTTTATTATCATTGTAGATCTTTTTTTTTGAAAAAAAGCCCGACAAGTTAAAAATATTTTTCACCTCACTAGCTCGGAAAGCCCTTTTTGTTTGTTTGACATCTATTGAGAAAATCGCTTTTTATCCACATGTGAAGAAAGAGTTTTGACATTTGAAGGCAGCTTACGTGATATTTGACAGCTAACAAAACGTAAAACGTTAAAAGTGCTGAATTTTGAACATCACAATTAATGAATTGCATCGAGTAAAAAACACTAAATACAGTCTTACAACTTTATTTTAATTCATAAATATCAGCATTCAACATTAACCTTCATTCTTGTTGTAAAAACGGATAAAATGTTCTGACAGTCCAAGTAAGTCGATGTGCGAACAAAACGCATCCGAAATAATAAAAAAATACTTAAGTCAAAACTTTTCAATTAATTATTTTGAGTGAATAAATAAATAATAATTGATAGTACAAACCCTTTTTCTTATTTTCCTCGCTGTAGTGAGGTGAAAAGTTTTGTGTTATACACGGGTGAAAAGTTATTTTACGTCTCGTGTGTTGAAACACTAGCATAGCTTGTGTTTCAAATGGACACTCGCAGGTAAAATACAACTTTCCCCCCTTGTATAACAAATAACTAATTCTTGTTTGAAATTCATTTATTTACGTTACACGTCCGTCTTTTCAACTCAAATTCAACAGGACGTTTTGAAATCGTTTAAGTAGTATTGGAAATATGTTTTTCCTTCGTATAAATATGTTGTCTCATACTTTAAAATGTGCCAATAGTGTGCCAAAGAATTATACATACACACATAAATAAATACGCTCGAAAAATACATATAACTAAAATATACATGACCTGCAGCAATCGGGAAAAAATATGTGTTTTATTATAATCTAGCTTTTTTACCCGCGGCTTCGCTCGCGTGAACCATAAATATTTCAGAGAAGCATGCGATGATTTGCGATGAGGCCTGGTTCAAGGCACTTGCTGACAAGAGACAGAAGCGACGTCAAGGCAGCTCTGCACCAACCTCCGCAAACTTCTGTTATCAGGCCTGTGGATGAAGATGTCGCTCTCGCATCGGGCTAATCAGCCACGAAAAGCGTTGAGCACAGGCAATACGCCATAATTCGTCTGAAACAGACGCATAGGCCTAAATGATGATGATTCCATGTATAAACTTATCTTTGTAAGTATAATAATTATGACTAAATGTGTCGTCGAAGTGGCGATGGGAAGTAGCGGTTCTAAATAAATTAGTGATTCATTTGCATCATTGCGGTAAACATTCAAAACTAGATCTAGTGGTATTTAGGTGATCAATTAAGACAAATATCAGCAAATGTCAACGGATCTGGTTTGATTTAGCGCAGAACTATAAAATTGGAGACGTGGCTTACAAGTGAGAGATATTTATCATCATCATCATATCAGCTGCAGGATACACGTTAATATATGGGGGGGGTAAGTTGCCGCGCCGTGCAGAGATACGTTTCACGTTTACGACGCCGCACCGTGGTCTGGTCATGTGGCCAGGCCCATAGCATAAACATCATCATCATCATTATTTATTTAAGAGCTAGGCTCTTGTCGGTGGAGTAATTTAAAGATTATTCTACATTCCGCTCATTCCTTCACTTTTCAGCATAGGCCTCCCCAATTAATACCCAATCAAGATTGGAAGTGGCTTGTTTACACCGTGAACCTGCGGCATTTACTAGATCATCCGTCCATCTCGTTGGTGGACGTCCCAGTCCCACGCTATAGAAATAAAGAGTTTTAGAATTCCCCAGGCTTTAAAACGATGAAAGTTTAGGTTCAATAAGCTACTCGTTAATTAAGTAATAATAATAATAATAATAATAATAATCTTTATTAACTTTTACATCGTATTTTTTTTTTTATTTGGTCTACAAACTGGATAGTACATCAAAATATACGATTCGCGTTCCTTAAAGTCCTCATGCATTTCATGTATATCCTAAAACAGTAGACACATCATGCACAATTAGTAAACAGTTATTTATAATATTGTAGCAAAAAGAGAGGAAAAAAAAAATAATAATAACAAAACAATAACAGTAAAAAGCTGGGTATTTCACAATTATGTACCTACTACTAAGTTGGATGCATTTTTTATACTTAAAAATTAATATGTTTATGCTTATAATATAAATGGAGTTCAGGTTTGTCGTATTCTTATTTTAGCTGAGGCCAAAGAGCAAGAGTAGATATCGAGGCTTCCCTTAACTCCATTGTATTTGACAAATATAATCTAAAAGGATAAACAAACACAGTAAAAAATGTAAATAATACACACCCTGAACTAGGATAAAATAAAATCCTGTGTTTCAGGTATAAAAGGACTTAAAATGCTAACATAAATAATCAAATGCAAAATACCTACACACCTAATGTTTTTAAGTAGATTTTGAATAAAAGACAAGTTGTAAAAATTTTTGGTTCTAAAATAAGCACTTAAAATAACCTTAACACTATTTAATCCTATTTATTTTAAGACAGCCAATAACTTTTCTGAATCCTCATAAGACATTTTTAGAAGATCTTCTTGGAGATTTTTTTTGGTTTTATTATAATTAAAAGAGTATATGCCTAATTTAGCGTGTAATCTATTGTACAGTAGTGGTGCCAGGAAAACATAAAATCTGGAGGAGAAGGCATGTTTTTTATTAATATTAGGAGGGCAAACTAAATCCTTACGCCTTTTTTTGTAGCTTCATTGTTAAAGGGAAGTGCAGCGTGCTGTTTAAGAACTGTGCTCATTATAAATAATTGTCTAACTGTTAGTACATTACAAGATTTATATAGAAGGTCAGTAGGGTAAAGATAAGTGCGATTTGTAGAAACCTTTAGAATTGCTCGCTGTGCTCTCTCAATGGTTAGTAAAACCGATTTATACGTGCCACCCCATGACGTAATACAGTAAGTTAATATAGATTGACATAGGGCAAAATAAACTTGTCTGATTGTTGTCGAACCCATGACTGTACGTAATTTTTTGAAAACGTATATTAACTTACGGACTCTGCCACTTAAAGCTTCAATATGAGGCCTAAAACAAAGTGTTTCATCCAATATTACACCTAAATACTTAATATTATTAGTCATTGCAATGTTTGGGCAATTACACGGGTTAGTACGGGAGACTTCACATTGGTTGCCAATTACTGTTGGACTAGTTAACTTCGATTTGCGCATTGAAAATTGTACACAATTAGTTTTTCCCGCATTTAGTGTTAATATGTGGCTCCGAAGCCAATTATTCACTACATTGAAACCTTGTTGAGCAAGTATATAAACCTCTCTTACGGTGCCTGCTGAAAATAACAAGGCAACAACTATTAGACAATTATTTCATATGCTGATGATAATCAGCATATGAAATAATTTTACTACCATCCAATTTTAGATTACACAGGTCATTTATGTAAATTAATAATAAAGTGGGGCCTAAAATACTTCCCTGTGGCACGCCAAAAGATGTATTTTCCAAATCAGAACTAAACGTTGCGCCAATTTTTACACATTGAGTGCGCTCATCTACCCCCCTTCCCCCTCCCTTGGGTCCCTCTAATACCTAAAGATTCAAGTTTCTGCAATAAAATAGGTATAGAAACTGAATCAAATGCTTTTGCGAGGTCCAGGAAAAAAGTAAAAAGTTCTTATGACAAATTTATACTTAAGTACCTTATTGAATCAGGCGTTACTATGCGGAGGTCCATATTAATGAACTGAAACAATTACTTTGCTCACCCGCGACCTTAAAGCAACTTTGTAGGTTGCGGGTGAGCAAAGCAATTGTTTTAGTTCATTAAACCTATACCTGTTATAAGAGCCTTTGTACATGTTTCTCTTATTAGTTAATTTCATTTATTTTTGAACAATAAAGATTATATTAATAACAAAATAAGCAATTCACTTTAGAATTCACTACCAATTTTATTACAAGTCTACAATAGTTCCCCGCGCATGGTTACCCTACAATTCCTGAAGCCACATTTACATGTCAGGCGTCAGCTGTCAGCTGTTTCCTGGTATTTGACCTAAAAAAACCATCCTATGTATACATATGTTTAAAATAAATACAAATGTGGAAAAAGGTAGTGTACTACCTAACTTGTGGTACAAAAAAATCTCGGCTGCGTTCATGTCTCAGTTGATTATGGACAGGTTGCAGCGCCCCTAGCGGGGCGTACAGGTGATAAACAGTTCTCAGAGTATTTGACACTTTAAACTAAAACCATTTGAGTCAAGACATTTTTTGCGATGAAACTAGCTACATCTTTACGACACACGTAATGTGAACAGTGTAGCTTTGAGTGAACTCGTATTTTGAAACTTGTCAGTATTTTATATGGGGCTTGTGATAATCTAATATATAAAAATGTCGTGTCACGGTGTTTTCTATCGAACTCCTCCGAAACGGCTTGACCGATTTTTAAGAAATTTTCTTCTCCATATCCGGTAGGTCTGAGAATAGGTCGTAGGCTATTTTTAATACTTACCTACCCTATTCTTCGCAGACGGAGTCGCGGGCAACAGCTAGTTACATATAAATTAAATAAATAATTTAACTTGTTTACTAGCTTTAACCTCCTGCTTCGCCCGCACTAGAAATACCTATCCTAGGAGATCACATTAACAGGTTAGCTTCAAAAGATCCCTTTTGGGGATAAGTTCGCATTTGTATTTTTTTTTGTTTTGATGTTTTTTGTATTATTTTTGTGATTTATGTACAATAAAGTA
Source organism: Archips xylosteana (assembly GCA_947563465.1). NCBI lineage: Eukaryota > Metazoa > Arthropoda > Insecta > Lepidoptera > Tortricidae > Archips > Archips xylosteana. The sequence goes on from OX387357.1 coordinate 20,274,601, forward strand.
TTAAAATACATATACATACCGGGATATTAAGTATACCATGTCTCAATTCAGATTTGTCTATCTGCACGCCAAGTTTAACCAGCCGTTCAGCCGTTATTGTGTGATTGACTAACAAACGTCTAAATATCTAAACATCTTCACGAACTTTCTTATTTGAAATACTTGTCAAACGGCGTAAATGCCACGACAAGAAGGTTCTGCGGTGGCTCAGGAAATTAATTGGCTGGCTGTACATTTCATGCATCATTGGATTACCGCGGCCTACTTAACTAATTAACTTATAACATTATTCCATTTCTGGGTGAATAGCAATTGGGAATGTCTAAAAAAAATTACCAGTGGCTTTTATATTTTTCTTTGTATAGAAAAGTCAATTATAAGAAACTAATTTCAATATTTTGTCATTTAGTTCTCTACTTTTTTCAAAATTAATTATTGAAACTATTTTAGTTGATGACGTCAGATTATAATTGAGGGCTCCCACAATGCCAAATTTCTAAATCTATCTAAATGCGTACGATAAGGCAACCCCTTTAATTATTTTTTGCGTAGTGGTACACTATACACTGTGTCACTTTACTGGCACTGACAAAGTGCTAGATGTCAGACAGCGGGTCCAAATCAAACTCCGTAATCAAATCAAATCCACGCGTAAATTGTGAAGAATTCTAACCACACAGAATAAAGTACGACTTGGACCGGTCACGCAATTTACACCAATGTCAAATGAAGGTCATTGCTTATTTGTTATATAATAAATTCATTACATAATATTAAAATGAAATAACTACAGAAAACGTTTTAAAAAGCATTTATTTCGAAATGGTTTTCGATTTTCTATACATTGCAAAAAATAGACATCCCCAATTGTTTATTGAAAGCGAGACCCGCAGCTTCTCACGAAATTGCCTTGCTTCAATTTTACGTAAACAATCTTTCCTTCTTTGGAAGACTTACACAATGAAATGAGTCTTGAAATGCCAGATAACTATGGCTTAATTACAACAGCGTTTTGGTTGTAACGCAAACGTTTCATTTCAAGTTTGTGTCATTTTTACAGCCTATTTAGGGTTCCGTACCCAAAGGGTAAAACGGGAACCGTATTACTGAGGCTCCGCTGTCCGTCCGTCTGTCTGTCTGTCTGTCCGTCTGTCACCAAGCTGTATCTCGGGAACTGTGACAGCTAGAGAGTTGAAATTTTCACAGATGATGTATTTCGGTTGCCGCTATAACATCAAATACTAAAAAATGGAATAAAATAAATATTTAAGGGGGCTCCCATACAACAAACGTGATTTTTTTGCTCGTTTTTGCTCGATATTGATAACGGCAACAGGTAGACGCTTGAAATATTCACAGAATATTTAATTATATATTGACTTTAAAAATAATCGTTAAGACGCTGTCAACACCAACGTCGGCGCACACTGTCTATTTGTATCGGAGTAAACGAGATGCCGCTATTACTGGGCAGCCGGGTATATTGAAATTTATCGGGCAAATATTGAATTAAAAAAAAACTGTGGATTATTTGTGAAATATGACTCGTTAGCGGTTTAGGTATGAATATGTTCACTTCATGTTTTTAATTGCAGACGCATACGCCAAAAAAATAAAGACATAGAACCGTTTAATGATGATTTTAAGACCTATCTTTGCAATTATTTTCTATCGAGCCGATTTCGTCCAATTATGTATCGAGTCCGTCCACGGTCTTTGAAATATGATGAATTATTAACATATAATTTTTTGATGTGCTAGAACAAACAGTTTTTCTTAAAAAACTGTTTAAAAAACATCAATTTCAACAAAATTAGGTGTTGTCAGCCTCTTAAATTAAAATAAAAAATATTTAAGGGGGCTCCCATACAACAAACGTGATTTTTATACATAATTGTACGGAACCCTTCGTGCGCGAGTTTGACTCGCACTTGTTTAATTTTTATATTTAATTTACGACGTTTTCATGTATACTTACATATGTAGGCGTAACCAGGGACATGGCCAAAACAGAGATTTGAACAAATCTCTAAGGGATATATATGACCAAATCATGCAGGATGTTAAGGATTGACGTTGTTCAAGAAGAAAATTTCTTCCACAGTCCACAAGTCCTACACATTCAATTAAAATACTTATATTAAAGACTTAATTGACTCGAACTGGTGTTACTCGTAATAACCTGAATCCTTTTTTATTAGGAGCAGCAAATTCAATTGTGTTTTAATACAAAACCGATGACATAATGCTCTTTGTTTACATTATAATGTAACTTACGTGATTCGAAAACCATTTCCCATGCCAAAGTTAAACTTACTTATGTACAATTACTTAGTGCACTTTGAGTTGACAATTGATAATTAGGTAGGTACCTATACATTTCTAAATGAAGAAAGTTTCTAAACATCTTTACGGCGCAATAGGGACGGTGACACCACCAATCAACCTAACGTATTTTTTATCAGCAATGAGAAATTTAGAATTCTTTACGCATGCGAAGTAGTAGGTAAAGAAAGACTAGTCGGTACTTACTTAGTAGGATATAATAATAATATCACTGGACAATTAACACCAATTTACCTAGTCCCAATTAAAGTTTGTGTTATGGGTACTAGACAGCGAACAAACATACTTATACACACACTCACTAACACTCGCACATACATATATGAAAATTGCTCGTATTTGATGTACTAACAAATAATTATTCACAGTTTTTAAGGTAAAATCATAATATATTTCATTGTTTTGTTAACCGCACTCGCAGATGACCAAAATACAGGCTTAGCCTAATTTGGTGTCTGATGGATATCGATGTTTATGTAAAATGTTGTTTTTGTGAAATAAATTATTTTGTATTTTTTTTACATAGATAAGTAGATGCAAACTCAACTACATATTAAACACCCAAGACTCGAGAGCAAACATTCGAATTTTTCCGTAGAATTTTTCATACAAATGTAGGCCACGACGCGGGAATCGAACGTTTTAAGATTAATAATAGGAATAATAATAAAAATAATCGCTTCGGCCCCATGAATGCCTTTCAAATGACCGGGTCCCCATGGGCCCGTGATCGGAAATCCGTACCAACAAAATAATAATAGTAATTTATTGAATCAGGCGTTACTTTGCGGAGGTCCATATTAATGAACTAAAACAATTACTTTGCTCACCCGCGACCTTACAATAGTTACGTTTATGCAAGAAATGTGTGTTCATGCAGTTCCTCCACCTCCACACTGTACGAACACACACAAATCACATGAACACAACTATCACCACCACCAAGCTACACTGACGCGTTTCGAACTCAACCAGAGCTCATCCTCGGAGTTACCACAACCGTATGCTATGCTACCAAATGTTAAACTAACTGTTTATGTGATTTGTGTGTGTTCGTACAGTGTGGAGGTGGAGGAACTGCATGAACACACTTTTCTTGCATAAACGTAACTATTGTAAGGTCGCGGGTGAGCAAAGTAATTGTTTTAGTTCATTAATAATAGTAATTTAATAATGGAGTGATTATTTACTTCTTCAGATAAATATACTGCAGGAGGTCATCTTGTGTTGTATCAGCTTGTGCAATGAAAACGTCTGAGTCACAGCCTCCTAGGAGCACCAGACGTGTATGCGCAGTGACACGTAAGGATTACTCATATTTGGTAAATTAAGTAAATTGTAATAAATCTACAGATATTTAAACAGTAATAGCTTGGTTGAAAAATTTACTAAAGAACCAAATATTTTATGAAACACGATTCTTATCAACTTCTCTGTTCAAGGAGTCATGATGTTCAGTTAAGGATGTTTTACAATCAGTTAGATAATTTCTTCACGAAAACAAATCAGAAAAACACTACACAAAAAAACAGGGGCCTTATCGCTTCGGAGCTATGTCTTCCCGGGAACCTTAGTCTGTATACATACCTACAGGGTAATTTTTTAACAAATGCACAAATTTTAATATGTGATACAGTGTCGGTAAAATAACAAATTTCAGTATTTTTCGTTATAATAATAGACGACCAGATGGCCTAGTGGTTAGAGATCCTGACTATGAAGCTTGAGGTCCCGGGTTCGATTCCCGTGTCGGGGCAGATATTTGTATGAAAAATACGAATGTTTGTTCTCGGGTCTTGGGTGTTTAATATATTGTATTTAAGTATGTATCTATCTATATAAGTATGTTTATCCGTTGCCTAGTACCCATAACACAAGCTTTGCTAAGCTTACTTTGGGACTAGGTCAATTGGTGTGAATTGTCCCGTGATATTTATTTATTATTTATTTATTTAATATTTATCACTTATCGAACAGATAATCGTAATCTATCAACGATAATGAATCATATATAAAAATTTGTGCACTGATTTGATTAAAAAGTTACCCTGTATAACTAGCGATGCAAGTTACTATTACCACATACAAGAACGTTCCTAAAGATTATTACGACATGGCAGGTATTTTCGTATTTTTTCCCTGCATCGTTTGTCGATTATTTGCTAATGGCATTAGCGCGTGTTACCGCGATGTCGCCAATGTTCGTCTGAATATTTGCCAGCCAGTCTCGGTAAAAGTGTAGTGAATCAGTTTTCATCGAATCCAGGAAACTGATTTCGACGGCCTACGCGTCTAGACGTGCATTACTAATACAAATTTACGCTGTATTAAAAGGTTTCCCTTTCGAAAACTAATAGGGAAAGCGAACACTAGAACTTTTTAAAACATAGATGCCTGCATCCACCCTGCATCTAAGATACACGTATTTTCGGGACGTACAAGCAAAATTACATTTGAAATTTATCTTGAGCTTTCATCGTGATCATAATTCCAGTCTATGTGCGTCCCACTGCAGGGAAAAGGTCTTCTCTCAGAATGAGACGGGTTGGGCTGTAGTTCCTACGATTGGCCAGTGTGGATTAGGAACTTCACACACACCATTATTATATCTTCGCAGGTATACCATCGATCGCTTTAAATGGTTTGAACGGCCTCTCAAGCAAGTCTCAAGCCGTGACCGTAGGTTCAAGCCCAACTCTCTGTGGTAATTTGAATTTTACCATGGTTTTACGGTGAAGGAAAACATCGTGAGGGAACATCCAACACCTGCGAATTAGTTCAATAGTGTACCTATGTGAAGTTCTCAATCCGCACTGGCCTGCGTGGGAACAACGGCCCAGGCCCTCTCATTCTGAGACCTATGTACCTATTGAGAAGCAACTTATTAGCGCAACATCTGTAAGGTTCATAATCTTCAGCAGTCCACTATAAGTCAAGTGCAGTCAATTTTGAAAAGGTGGCTTATACTTATGACGATACGGAAGCTCTTCTTAATACACGGACTTGACACACACTCACACTCTCAATCACTCACACACACATACACACATACACACTCACGTACACACACATACGCACAAATACACAACCACACATTAAAGTGCCGACTGTTTTATCCTTTTGTTTGTATCCATTTAGTTTGATTAGTTTTAATTAGTATTTTTATTTTTTGTTTTTCTCTCTTATAAAATGTAATCAAGTAACTATTCTGCTTATTTTTAATTTTGTTAACGCACTCCTTGGGCCCCGAGATACAGGCCTCTGCCTAGTTCGGGGTCCGCCGGATATCATTCTACAATTGTATTTCTCAATGATGATTTTTATAAATAAATTTATTCTTATTCTTATTCTTATTCTTATATGACTTTCATGGGCTTATGCGCTACAAAGTCGCTTCACTTATACGTAGAGTGAGAGGCAGCTCCAACAGTCTTCTAAAGGTTGTGGCGGAGAGGCAAGACAGTGCTGTGCTAGGCAGGTTCAACACGCTGCACGCCATACATGCAACTCGGTGACAATCTTGTTATTTACCTAACACTCACCTATACTTACTAACATAGTTCCTAGGTTACTCTTGTTAACTAACACTCTATGGACCTGAAAGTTGTCTGAGAATAAAGATTTTTTTAATTTATTAGTGGTCAAAAATGAATAAAGGCAGCTAGCTTCTCGAATCTCAGTAGCTTTCAACTTTGAAGTCTTCCTGTACGGCCCAAAGACGTCCCACTATCCGTTCCACTTTCCTCGCCACTTTGCACGCACTCGCACGCAACACTGTTGTTATTGTCTGTCCTTCTACGGCCCCGTGAATGGCCGGTTCACGGTGGCATGTGGGAGGCCACCGGGGCGGCCGCGAAGCTGCCCAAAACTTAGCACGTGGTTAGCTGTAAACATTTGAATCCTGCGATGGTATGGAATATTAATAGGAAGATATAATAAGCACTACCTTATTCCATCAGCTCCTTTCTTTCGCTCATCAGAGGTAGAATATTGACCAAATTGAATAAGATTATTATGATTAATATGAATTTGCCCTCTATTAATACGGAAGGCTAGTTGTACTTAGTCAGTGTCATCATTGTTCTTCTTTTCGTCTACATGACATTATGGACAGTGATAGTATATCTGATTTGGAGCTATGTATGCTATTATTTAGTAAATTACAGTTTCTATTCAGAATAAATTGTTGTTTATGGACAATATAGATTTTATTTGGGATTAACTCGATTATTTCGTTATTGCATTGAAATTATAATAATTATAGGGACGATGGACCTAGTCCCAAACTAAGTACAGCTTGTAATATGGGTACTAGACAATGGATAAACACACATACACAGTGGCGTAGCTAGGTAACCAAAGGCCCTGGGGCAAAAAATAAACTAGGGCCACAACCCGTGTTTACATGATAAGACAAGGTAAGGATGAATGCACATTAAATTCACTAGACTCGCGCGATTTTAAATTCACTACTAGTAGTAGCGTTTTATAGTCACGCTGTTGAAGAGCGCCGCGTTTGTCATAGGTCCGCGTTTATAGTTTGCAAGTCAGAGTCCGAGGGGCCCCCTGAGCTTGGGGGCCCCGGTGCACTGCCCCGGCTTGCCATACGGTAGCTACGCCACTGCACATACATACTTAAATACATAATAAACATCCAAGACTCGAGCACAAACATAGCCGTTGTATTCTTTCATTGACTCCATCTAAGTCTTATAGATCTGTCTGTGGTAAGGAGTGATGAAGCACTGTTATTTTCTCTAGTTTACTAGGTCTATCTCTAGCCAACAGACGAAGATCTCGTGACAGAATAAGAACACTTAAATATTCCGGCAGCACGTGGGTGTACAAAAAAGATACAATAGCAAAGTCGTGCCCGGTTGTGGAGCTGGTCACGGACGAGGCGTTAAAGAGATCCTATTGACAATGAAATATATTAAATACTGTTCAAATATTTAACGCGACTATGAAGTATTTTCCAGAAATAGTTACGACATAAGTTTTGAATTCGCAACGCGTGTTTGATTGATATGAGAGAAAGAGATAGTGATAGTGTTGAGTAGGACATACAAGAGGCGCTACATTTGTTCCTTACATGACGTCAAAATGGAAGAGGGGCTCCAACATTTTCAAGTGTGAGTACTAACTACTTCAAATTTTATGTGGTAGCGGCAGTCGCGTTACTCACTCTCCGTACGACCGACAATAGCATCGAATGTCATACCTACTTAAAAGCATAAATTTTTTTGTCTGTCTGTCTATATCAGTAACCAATCTATTTATGCCGCAAATCTTCGACACTCGCAAGGGAATCAAAACCTACAGGGTACTTCCCGTGAACTCAGAATCTTGAAATTTGGTACGAAGCAAGGTCCAACAGATAAAGGAAGGTAGCACAGATAAAGGAAAAATTGCGAAAAGCATAATTTTTTTGTCTGTCTGTCTATATCAGTAACCATCTACAATGATCCCACACTGCGCACATTTTGCTTAGGAGCAGGGGTCTGCTAAGACTGGATGTTCATAGATACATATAAATTTGTACGGAACCCACGGTGCGCGAGTCCGACTCGCACTTGGCCGGTTTTTTTTACCCTTTGGGTACGGAACCCTAAAAATGGACACTCAATTATGCATTACGTGACTGCGCCTGTGATTCAGTACAAGTGACATAAACACAATGACCACGTGCGACTATCTCAGAATGTGCAATGAGGTTAGTTACGGAATTTGACGGCATCGTGGTATTTATCATTCGGACAATGTCCTGACACCCCTTACATCACGTCCTTGATGTTGTGTCAACATACTTTTAAAGAAACGCAACAGAAAGATCATTTCATCATCATCCCAGCCTGTCCCACTGCAGGGCACAGGCTTCCCGTTAGAATGAGAGTAGTTCCCACGCGGGCCCAGTGCGGATTAGAATCTTCACACACACCACTGAATTTCTTCTCAGGAGTGTGCAGGTTTGCACGGTGTTTTCCTTTGCCGTAAAGCTCATTGTAAATTTAAAAATGTAAATTCGCACATAAATTCCGAAAAACAGAAGTGCGAGTCCGGGCTCAAACCCACGACTTTCTAGACTTTGCTTGAGAGGTTAGGCAAATTTCTAGGCTACCGTGACTTAAAAAGTTTACATATTTATAGCTTAGATTATTTATTTTATACGCTAGATAGAGGTGTCAGCAATGATATCTAGACACGCGGCGGCGTGTCAAGCCAAGTTCAAGCAAAGGAACTGGCTAGGTGTAATATTACACGAACCACTTGGTGGCACTTTTGACCCTTCTATTACTCAAAACCTCCTTAACGTAAACACATAAAACTACGTGTATTTGATTATATCCATAAGGACATCTAGAAGCCCAAATTTCATGAAGCTAGCTCAAATGGTTATAAAGATATGAAGGTCAAAAAGTCGTAAATTTTAGCACTGACTGACTCACTTATAGTACCTAAACCTAACGTACTTCCAGATGACCTAGAAGGATGAAATTTGGAATCCAGCTCGCTAATTGTGTGTAAGCGTAGGGAAAAATCTAAAAATAAAAAAAAGTTAAAAAATGAAATGGGAATGCGGACGAAATGGGAATATGGACGAAATGGGAATGTGGACGAAATGGGATTGCTGACGAAGTGGGAATGTGGACGAAGTGGGAATGTGGACGAAATGAACCTAAACGACCAGTTCTTTGTAATATCCCCAGACAAAGAAGTCAATGGGATTCAAATCCGCCGGCCGACACGAACAGACAGACTGACAGACAGAAGAAGAACAAATTTATTTGTTCATTAAAAGTTTTACATGGCTTTATTGATGGCCAGTACCAAATTAGGTTCGGCCAAATAAAAAACAGATTTTATGTTACTTTACTAACAACAGACTCTTTATTACACATTCTACCTTAGTACGTTTGAAAGTCGAATCCAGCAAATTATGCCCTATTAAGTGTCACTTTTTTTGTATTGTTCTGAAAGTTTAGAGACTGGCGAAGTTTTTAAAATTACTTCTGGTCTTTGAATTCTGAAATTTTTAGGTTTTTTTATTTTATCAAACTTCGATTTGCTCAAAGGTAAAACTTTCACTTTCGGTCAATTTTATTGTAACTTGCGTCAAGGTTGGGAAGCTGATTATTTTATGTGTGAAAGTACAGTTTGTGAGGATAATGTCACAAAAAAAAACACTCAGAAAAAACGTAACCAAAAAAAGTTACATGATGTTAAACTGCTCGGCCCGAAAATTCTTGAAAAAATCTTTAAAAATTAATTACTCGAAAACTACAAAAAATCGGCCAATATACATGGGGTATATTCGGATAGCCCCGGATGTGAGGCATCTAAATTTTTTTTTGGACGTCAGTGTTTGGACCACCCTGTATATACAAAAAAGAGGTAGATACGCCACCAACGCACCAAAAGTGTGCCGCGAAATGGTCCTAATTGTGACCATTGGAATCAGTCGGATTGTGACGTTTGCTTAAACTTTGCGCGCAGATCTTTTTTCTTCATATCATCTTAATGAAGCCATCTCTTAATACCGTCTGTCAATGTAATAAAATGTAAGCAAAATGAAACGTGTATGTGTGTGTGCCTGCCGCCGCGTGCAGAGCATTTTTTTTGGGCATAATGTGAGCATATAACGTATCTACACTTAAAATATCATCGGGTGTCAGTAGCAAACATTGCGATACAGAACGTCCAAAAATCCATTTGACAACTTCATATTACGATCGCGTTACGTCATTCAAACTGAAGGGAGGCAAATGAAATAAGTATAAGACAATTGTTGGCTTATATTTTTCGGGACGTTTTCATACCGCCTAAGCTCTATCTAGTGTATAAATAATCTAAGATTTATAGGTAAAAATGATTTTCTGCCAAGTTTCTTGCAGCGAATACTTCTTGGCAATGATTGTGTATCCGAAATCGCTATAGAGTATACTTACTGAAAAAGACATAATAGGTAAAGCAACTCGGTGGCCTATTTGCAAGTTCGATTTTTATTTTGAAAACAACCACTGTCAATACTTTTTTTAAAAGAAGTGAGGTGTCTTCGTGATGTCTTGATCCTCGCTCTGGGTCATTTCTGGTGCAAGGTAAACACTGACCCAATACGTGGCACCTTCAATCTTATGTCATAGTAAGAGAGGTGACAGGTGGGTGTCATTTACTGGGCGTTGAAGTGTCGAGTGTATACGTTTACCTTAAAGGTTGTTCTTCGGGGTTCATCGGGGCAAAGCGACGAGTGTATTGGGCACCTTTACGCCTGGTATGACGCGGGGCGGTTTGGTTGTCTGACGATAACTGATGACTGAAGCGATTAAGGCCCCCTATAGCTTATCTTAGGTATATATTTTACTATGAATTTATTTTCAAATTGTCACCATCATCATCATTTCAGCCGTAGGACGTCCACTGCTGGACATATCCTCGCCTCCTTCATTGATTCCCAATCATTATTGTTGGAAGCGACATGCATCCACCCTGAACCTGCGGCCTTCACCAAATCGTCTGTCCATCTTGCTGGTAGACGTCCCACGCTGCGCTTGCCAGTCCGTGGTCTCTATTCGAGAACTTCAAATTCTATTTATTAATAAACTTTTATGATTACTTTAGTATCGAAATTGATTAAGTAATCAGATCGTTTCGCAAATAGGTACACTGAAGCCGAAATAACTAAGCATAGACTATTTGCGTTTGACACAATGCCGGATCGAACTCCCAATCGATACGTTACGTAGACGGATAAAATCTTTAACGAATCGTAGTTCCAAGAAGAGATTCGTCGTAGTCGGCGAAAGTGAGCGACGTGCGGCGCCAATATGCACCGCGGATTGTCTGATTGCGGAAGGAAAATCGCAACACTGCGGGGAAATACAAACGTATTATAAAAACAAATGGATGAGGCTCTGAAGTTAAAATAAAAATATACTTACTTAAAACATAAATATTGAACCTTCGTGAGAGATGTCTTGACCCTCGCTGAGTCGTTTCTGGTGCAAAGGTTGTCCATCGCGGTTCAACGTGGCAATGCAGCTAGTGCATTATGCTGAGTGGGGCGCAATTTATACTTTTCGATGATTTTTATTTGTATCTTTTCCTGTCAACTGCATTTCCTGTGTATCGAATATGTGTAAATAAACATCTCTCTCTCTCTCTCTCTCTCTCTGTTTGAGATAGAAATTTAGTACTAAATGTTTTTGTTAGATGGCGCTGTACTGACTGGAAACTCGCTAACGTTTTGTCGCCCTAGAATGCATAAGAGAGTTGTTGTATTTCGTTATGTTTGAGCTTTGGTTATTAAGTGCATTAAAGCAGTTACCTCGGAACCTGACTTTAATTCGGAGCTCCCTAAACATTGGTCCATCGGATCGGATAGTTTTTTAAGGACAAAAGGGGCTACTCTTCGCATCGTTCCCGGTGTAGCAGAGGTCACTGCTCGTGGGGAAACGACTGAGAGGCAGTGAACAGCGGAGGTGGCGCTGGCGCCAAAGCTGAATCACAGGCGGTGTTGTCGCCAGGAGTACAGCGAAGAGGGAGCCACGTCCACAGCAAAACGAAGTGGAAGTTTTGGTGCTTGTGTGAGTGTAGTGTCAAAGTTCAACCGTGAGTACATTTATATTATTTAGTACGCGAATGTCAACTTTGTTACAAAGAAGTTCAAAACTTTTAAATTAGTGGAAGTTCATCAAGAAATTTAGACATTTTCAACCTTATTACTCAAGAGTTCTGGACTTAGTGCAATTGTAGAATAAATATTAACTTGTAAAATTTCAATTCGTAGTTTTAGGACTTAGAATAATTAGAGTAAAAACGGAAATACGGGGAATCCATGCCCAATTTTCCCTAAGTCTCAATAAATTCAAACACTTGTAAAATTTTCACAATTTAATTTTGCATTTTTTCTAAGTGTTTTTTCCCTCTTGTGTTTTTTATCTGTTGTACCTTCCGTCTTGTACTCTGTGTTTGTTTTGGTAATTTGTTTGAGTACTTATAACATTCTCTTGTGCTTAATTTAAATTCAAAACTAGTACATATCTGTTTAATTATTATTTTGAATTATTGGTTTCTTTGAAAACATGGAGCCAATAATAAGATGTCAAACCGATTTGGCCGAACGTATAAATAAAGCTAGAGTCAATTTCAGAAAAACTAGTAAAGAACGTTTATCTAAACATTATGTACAAAGCAGGTTAGCTGCATTAGAAGAGTTATGGAATGATTTTAGGCAAGGACACAGGGAATTACTCCAAACTGCTGATTTCAAGTCATTAGAGGCTCAGCCGTATACCACAACTGATGTTTATGATCAAACGGAAACAAATTATACGATTTATAAATGAGAGTTGATGGATGCGTTGGATAAATATAAAGCAGAGTCTAGCTCAATTCAGTCAAATATTAACAGCGAAGGTACAAGTGGAAATGTAAAGTCAACTTTAGTCAAGCTACCTAAAATTAGTATTCCAACCTTTTCCGGGAAATATACAGAGTGGATTACCTTCCGTGACTTATTTGTGTCTATGATCCACACTAATAAGATGTTAGATAACGTGCAAAGGTTGCAATACCTGAAAGGATATTTGACTGGAGAAGCCGAACAACTGATTCGGTACACACCAGTGACGGACGCGAATTACGAACAGTGTTGGAAACAATTGGAAGAACGGTACAGTAATAAAAAATATCTTTCGCATTGCATTTTGAAACGTTTACTGAGTCAACGGAACATAACTAACGAGTCAGCTGGAGCTTTGAAAGAACTTATGGATACTTCTTCCGATTGTTTGAGTGCGTTGCAAAATTTAGGCATAGATGTTTCAACCTGGGACATTATTGTAATCCACCTGCTTTCGCTTAAATTAGATGCAGAGTCTCGCAAGCAGTGGGAATTGAGCGTGGCGACTAATGTGCCGTCAGATTCGCTGCTGACGTTCAAGGAATTCCAAAGGTTTTTAACCAACAGATATAGGGCATTGGAATTCGTTGAACCGAAGCAAGCACACAAACCAACCACGTTCAGTTCAAAGGCGCCAACTAGTAATTACAAAAGTAATCACACCAACGTGTTACATGCTGCTAATGTTGCAAAAATGAGCTGTGAGTTTTGTGGCGAAGAACACAAATTGTGTTATTGTAAGAAATTCGCCAGCCAGGATTTTGAACAAAGACATGAATTTGTAACCAAGAATAGAATGTGCTACAATTGTTTAGGTAGCAATCACGGAGTTCGGTTTTGTCAAAAAGCCACAAATTGTAGGATTTGCAAGAAGAAGCATCATTCCTTGCTTCATCCAAAAGGTGCTCCAAATGGTAATTCAGGTAGTTTAGGTCAACCAGCTGGAGAGGGTTCGGGTGGAGAAAGGACTAGTGGGGACTCAAAACCAGGGTGTAGTACTCCGTCGACTGAGAGCACGCCGGTTGTGACTTGTTTTTCCAAAGGGCAATTAAGTAAGCAAGTTTTATTACCCACGGCAATAGTAAATGTAGAATCAAAAACAGGTCAATACCGGCCAGTTAGGGCTCTGCTGGATCAGGGATCGCAGGCCTCGTTTGTTTCAGAAGCAACAGTTCAAGGGTTGGGCTTAAAGAAAACTTTAGCTAACCTTACGATTTCAGGGGTAGGAGGAGATCAGAGGTCAACAAATTCAAAGGCATCAGTAACACTTAAAATTCGGTCAGTTACTGACCCGAACTTTAAAATGGAGTTAAAATGTTTTGTGTTAACAAACATAACCTCTGTCCTCCCTGAAAGAAAGATAACGATTCCGGACTGGGTAGAATTAAAAAACCTATGTTTAGCAGATCCAAACTTTAATTCACCGAACAAAATAGACATTTTGTTGGGAGCGGAAGCCTACAGCCAAATTATAAAAGATGGAGTGTTGAAAGGACCTCAAGGGTCTCCGGTAGCTCAGTGCACGGCACTTGGGTGGATATTGTCTGGCTCAATGAACGCCGCAGGTACAGAAAGCAGGATTTCCGTTTTTCACGCACATGTGGATGAAAATGAAGTAATAAAACGATTTTGGGAATTGGAAAATGAGTCTTTATTCAGTACACCAATTCTTACAAAAGACGAACAAAGATGCGAAGACATCTTCGCAGCCACAACTAGGAGAGATGGACAGGGAAGGTACGTCGTAAAGCTACCATTTCGCGATGACGAATCGACCTGGAAAAGTGGAAAATCTCGTGAAATTGCAATAAAAAGATTAAAAGGAATAGAAAAAAGATTTGCTAAAGATCAAACACTCAAAAATAGATACAGTGACGTCATAAATGAATACTTACAGTTGGATCACATGGTGCAGGTACCGGAACAAGAAGTAGACATGGAAGATGCTGCTTACTTACCTCACCACCCCGTCATAAGGGAGGATAAGACCACCACAAAATTAAGAGTAGTCTTCGACGCATCCTGCAAGAATGAAAACGGTGTCTCACTAAATGATAAGTTAATAGTTGGGCCCAGGTTGCAACCAGACTTACGGCATTTGATCATGACCTGGAGGAAACATCCAGTATGTCTAATTGCGGACATTGTGAAGATGTACCGAATGGTGAGGGTTGCAGAAGAAGACTGCGATTTTCAGCGGATAGTGTGGAGAAATAACTCAGACGAAAAAATACAAGATTACAAACTCCTCACCGTCACTTTCGGTACAGCTTCAGCTCCGTACTTAGCCGTTAAGGCTCTAATTCAAGTTGCCGTAGATCACAAGGAAGATTACCCAATGGCTGCAGAAAAGGTTGCAAAGGAGTTCTACATGGATGATCTTATGACAGGCTGTGAGACAATAGAAGAAGGAATAAAGTTATATAACGAAATGAATGCACTGCTAAAAGAAGGTGGATTCACTTTACAAAAGTGGTCAAGTAATAAAGATGAGTTACTGAACATGATAAATCAAACACAAAACAGAAATAAAGAACAAACTAAAGAAGATAAAACATTACAATTTAAAGAAGACAATATAGTAAAGATTTTAGGACTCACCTGGAATAGAAGCCGCGACGAATTCCAGTATTCCGTGAAGTTGCCTCCGCTATCTGCACCTGTAACAAAAAGAAAAATTATATCGGACGTAGCGAGATTGTTTGACCCTCTAGGTTGGATAGCTCCATGCGTGATCAAAGCCAAAACATTCATACAGCGTTTGTGGATAGCAGGGATAGAATGGGACGAAGAGCCACCAGATAGTATCAAAGAGGATTGGATTACTTACCGTAACGAGTTACAGAAACTTACCGAATTTCGAATCCCCAGATGGTTCAACACTAAGGCTGACGATCTTGTCGTCGAGTTGCACGGCTTTTCTGACGCCTCCAACGTAGCATTTGCTGCCGCAGTATATATAAGAGTGGTGGATGGTTCGAATCAAGTTCACACTCTCCTAGTTGGCGCGAAAACAAGAGTTGCGCCAGTAAAACAAGTGAGCATACCACGTCTAGAACTCTGTGGCGCAGTTCTTCTCGCTAAATTGTTGAGCGAAATCGCCGAAGTGTTGAAAATTCCCCACAGTCAAATTAGGGCTTGGACTGATTCAATGGTCGTGCTTGCTTGGCTAAGTAAACATCCGTGCAATTGGAAAACGTTTGTCGCCAATAGAGTTTCTGAAATCCTGAACACACTTGATTCTTCGCACTGGCACCACGTTTCCACAAAGGAAAATCCTGCTGATTGCGCGTCACGTGGCATTCCTCCGGGTGCAGTAGAAAGTCACGCGCTGTGGAAGTATGGCCCCAGTTTCTTGCGTAATGAGACCATTGAATACGTGAAGCTAAAGAACAACACCACACAGGAAGAAGAATCAGCCAAGGTACATATTGGTGTAATCGAGGAATTCTTGCTGGATAGATTTTCATCACTCAAAAGATTGTTACGTGTAGTTTCATATTGCAGGCGTTTCGTTACACGTCATAGGTTTGCCGAAACTGATAATCATAAATGCCTCAATAAATGGGAGATAGAGGAAGCATTAATAACGTGCTTAAGATTAGCACAAGCTTCGGCCTTTGACAGAGATATTTCGGATATTAGAAAACATGGCCAGATTAAAACTAAATCGTCTGGTCTTCTATCGCTCACTCCATTTATAGATGAAAAGGGTCTGCTCAGGGTGGGCGGTCGGCTGTCACAGTATCAAGCAGATGAAAGTATCAAACATCCGATTATTTTGCCCCACAACTCAAGTCTATCCAAATTAATAGTTGCAGATGCCCACGAGAAGACATATCACGGCGGAGTTCAGCTGATGTTAAACTATTTACGCTCAGCTTACTGGATTGTGGGAGCAAAAAATCTAGTGAAACATCACATTCATCGTTGTGTAAGCTGCATAAGATACAAGGCAAATCAACAAAGCCAACTGATGGGCTCATTGCCTAAGGTTCGAGTCACACCTGCCAGGCCGTTTAGTCGCAGTGGTGTTGACTATGCTGGCCCAATTGGCTTGAGAGCATCTAAAGGAAGAGGACATCATGCATATAAGGGTTACATTTGTTTGTTCGTATGCATGGTAACAAAAGCTGTGCACCTTGAAGTTGTCAGCGACCTATCTTCTAGAGGCTTTCTCGAGACTTTCAAGCGGTTTGTGTCTCGTCGAGGTCATTGTGTTGAGCTATATAGTGACAACGGGACCAACTTTATAGGGGCTTCCAAAGAGCTCAGAGATCTATTTAATATAGAAAAGTCCAGCATGGCCTTAGAGGTGTTTGAAGGCCTTGCATCACAGGGAACCACGTGGCATTTTATACCGCCCCGCGCTCCTAATTTTGGCGGGCTTTGGGAGGCCGGTATTAAATCCACAAAACATCATATTAAACGAGTAGTAGGCAACTCCACATTAACTTACGAAGAGATGTCTACTCTGCTCAGTCAAATAGAGGCGTGTCTAAACTCGCGACCTATGTGTGTTATGCATGAAAACCCAGAAGATCCAACGCCTTTGACTCCTGGTCATTTTTTGGTAGGAGAAGCTCTGGTTACCGTACCAGAAATAAATTACGAATGCTCTACAGTAAGCACATTAAAACGATGGCAGCTGACGCAAAGAATGCTGCAGAACTTCTGGCGGCGTTGGAGTAATGAATACTTAACCCATTATTTGCATCGTTACAAATGGGCACATACAACACCCGAACCCAATATTGGAGATGTTGTATTAGTTAAGGAGGATGATTTGCCCCCTGCTAAGTGGCTTTTTGGCAGAATTGAGCAAAAACATCCCGGTTTAGACCACATTACTAGGGTTGTCACTATTAAATGTAAAAATTCGCTGATCAAAAGACCAGTATCCAAACTTTGTGTGTTACCAATTGCTGAAGAGGACAACAACTAATGTTTTTTATTTGTCATGTTTATTTTAGTTTTAAGAGCTTCGTAATAGCACACTTTGTAAACTTGTAAATTTCTTCTTGTATTCAGTTAAATGCTTGCACGGTGGGCGGTGCAGTAAAGGCCATTCTGTCCTTGGTGGGCGGTATGTTTGAGATAGAAATTTAGTACTAAATGTTTTTGTTAGATGGCGCTGTACTGACTGGAAACTCGC